>JARQOC010000002.1:285720816-286320816 GCA_033576535.1 Allobates femoralis | reverse complement strand
CCAAGGGAGAGTTAGACAAATACTTAAAAAAAAAATTGGAGATGTTACAGTCACCAGAAAAACTAAAGGACCGCAGTGTTGCAGCTAATTCGATCAACGACAACTCAGACTTAGAACTGGGAGATTCGGAATGTGAGTCCATGTTTGAGGATGCGGCTCCTGTCTACTATGCAACCCTTACTTAAGGAGATGGCAGACCTCAGGTCCGATGTAAGGCATATAGGACATAAGGCCCCTTTACACACGGCTACATTTCTTGGGTGGCTACAGGTAACTTACTGGTTGCAGTGAAATCATGGAGAGATTATTCCATTTGTACACAGCAACAAGATAGAACCTTGTCTCCATAATTTCACTGCAACCAGTAAGTTACCTGTAGCCACCCAAGAAATGTAGCCGTGTGTAAAGGGGCCCATAGGGTTGAAACTCTAGAAAACACTCTTGAAAAACTTAATAGACGCCTCTAACACTCTTGGTGACCATATGCTGGCACACAAACAACATCTTAACTCTGTCTATCTGGCACTTGTGGATCAGGAGAACAGAAGTTGGAGAAAAAATGTACGCCTTCGTGGGATACCTGAATCCTTCACCCCTGAATCCATTAACAAGGTGTCTAAAGACAAATTTGCTGATATTCTAGGCACTGAAAGGGCGGACACTGTTATCATCGAGAGGGTTCATAGAGCCCTTAGGCCTAAGCCAAAACCTAATGAATGTCTGAGGGATATAATTTGCAGGCTCCTCAGCTATTTAAACACTGTGGCTATCTTGTCGGGGGTGAGGGAAAAATCGCCACTGATGTATGGTGATACCACCTTCCAAATTTTCCAGGACATTTTCCCAACCACATTGGCCAAGAGAAAAATTCTTAAGCCTTTGACAGATGCGATTGTGGGTCAAGGTTTACGATTTAAATGGCTTTTTCCCTTTGGGGTGGGTTTCAACAAGGAGAGCCGTCAGGTCACCATCCGCACGAAGATATGGAGGCTGCATGGGAAACCTTACAAATGTATACCATACCCATTCCATCGTGGATGCCCCTGGACATGGGTTTGCCCATCCCACAACTTGACAAGCCAGAAGCCTGATCAACCAAAAAGAAACTGGCATCACCAAAGGCCAAAAAGCTGTGAACAAATATCAACCTACATGAATGTGTCTGTTACCCACTTTTTATAGCGGTCTTTGTCCTACAAGATCAGTCTGAGACATAAATGTGGACAGAGGCTGTTAATAGTTTGAGACACATTGTTTTGCTTATTGGTCCACGTATTCACCACATGGACGCCGAGGCTTCTCCCTTTGTTGTCCCCTCTTACGGGTCCATTGGAGTGGCCGGGATGGAGTGTGAGGTGCCTTCCCGCTCTAGCGCTTTTCTTTTTCTCTTTTCATCCCAGTTCCTCCGCCCCACTTCCTCTACCTATTTCCTATCCCCACCTGGCTGTCCTTCCTCTCACTTTCTCACTATTGAAAGGCACCTTTCCCTAGGTTGCACATGCAGCCTCAGGTTATGTATACAGAGACCCAGTGTGCGGGGTTTCAGAGCCTTATATTACCACCAGTCCACAAGACAGCACAATCTGCTACCATCAGAATTGACTTGGCTTCGGGTGCCAGATTGTCAGGGTGGCTACAAATGTTTGTCTTTACTATTTACATGTATGGACCAGGGAAAAATGTTGGGTTTTCACAACACCCCCCCCCCATCCTGCAGAAGATGAGATTGTTTTTGTTTTTGTAATTAGTTCTGTTTTAATCTTGTTTCAATCCCAATGCAGATAGATTTTACAGATCAGGAAAACCGATGAAATCTGAAAATGGTTGGTAGCTTTGCAAGAGATTCGATCACTGTGCATCTCTCAACGCAAAGGGACTGAACAGCCCCTCCAAACGCAGTCAGATACTCTCTCTTCTGAACAAGGCCCACTCCCAGATAATTTTTTTTCAGGAAACTCACTTCAAGAGAGGCAGGACACCTAATATGTCTTATTCAAGGTACCCAATCTGGTTCCATAGTTGCCTGCAGTCAGAGTTTGAAGGGGTCAATATAGCCCGAAAGAGAGGACTCCCCTTCACCCTAACGGATAACATTATTGACTCAGAGGGCAGGTACATCTTTGTGAAAGGCCTTCTAGCTAATACCTCGATTACATTTGCAAATATATACGTTCCAAATCAGGGACAGGCAGAATGGCATTCGGAAACTTTAGACGTGTTCTCCCTATTCAAGGAGGGACTCTTACTTTTGGGGAGAGACTTCAACCTAACGTTGCAACCGGAAGTGGACACTTCCATTGGGAAGTCTTCAATTTCTCGTGGGGGGAGGAGGAAACTGCCTTGTAAATTACAATCTCTCCACGTAATCGACCCCTGGAGATTGGCCCACCCCAATGAAAGGGACTATACATTTTACTCCTCCCCACACGACACGTACCACAGACTTGATTATATTCTGATCCAAACTTCTGCCATAAAACTGAATACTTCCACCTCCATTGGTTCCATAATATTATTGGACCACGCCCTGATTTTTCTGTCAGTAAAAATAGACTCCTTCTTGCGCCCCCCCCCCCACGTGGCGTTTGAATGAAACACTTCTAGACAACGCGGACAACGTTTCCCAGATTAATTTCTCTTTGAGAAGGTTTTTCAGAGAAAACATGGTCGATGGGAAACTCACTCCTGTAATATGGGAAACCCATAAAGCCGTTATGAGGAGGGAGCTGATTGCCCTCGGATCCCACATAAAAAAGAAAAGGGATAAAGAAGTTTTTTCTCTTTTGCATCAAATCAATGTTTTGGAGCGTCTGGATAAGCAAAAGAAAGCCGACCGTGCCCGAGCAGATTTGATGGACCTGAGAGAAAAGCTTAAAGATCTGCTTAATGTGCGCTCGGCCAAAACGTATTCACAATGTAAAGAAAAAATATACGCACATAGTAATAGAGGAAGTAAGCTCACTTCCAGACTACTAAAGGCACAGAAGGAAAAGTACTACGTTAAGCAGATCCGAATGGTGGGGGGGGGGATGTAGTGACACAAACCGAAGGGATAGCGGAAGCCTTCTGCACATATTACCACTCCCTGTACTATCTGCATCCCCATAATTCCATGGCAGACCACCCCAACAGCAATTAAACGCATGCAGGGCTTTCTTTCCACTCTCGCACTACCAGAAATTTCACTTCAGGGCACTCCTCACTACTTGCAGCAATTTCCGCGGAGGAAGTTGAGGAGGCTCTTGCCTCCACCCCAGGGGAAAAGACTCCGGGTCTGGATGGTTCCCTATCATATACTATAAGAGTTCGCAAATGTATTCGTCCCTCACCTAGTTGAACTTTTCAACCTATTCCTCTCGGGGTCGATACCCCCACCACAAGCCCTGGAGGCACACATAGTGGTGCTGCCAAAGGAGGGGAGAGATGGGGCCCTATGCAGCAACTACTGCCCAATTTCCCTGCTGAATGCAGACCTCAAACTTTGGGCCAAAATATTAGCCAATAGAATACAGATAGTATTATCAGGACCTTGTCCACCCTGACCAGGCTGGTTTCATACGTGGAAAGGAGGGAAGGGACAACTCCACCAAAGTTCTACAAGAAATTTCTTATGCTAAGCACACTCGTCAACCGCTTATATTACTCTCCACAGATGCTGAAAAAGCATTTGACCGTATCAGTTGGCGTTATATGGCGTGTGTCCTACGGAGGTTTGCTTTTCCCTCTCCTTTCATAGACGCAATCATGTCTCTACATACCTTCCCTACAGCCAGGGTCAGGGTGAACGGAACCTTATCGAAGCCTTTTAACATCAATAACGGCACGAGACAGGGCTGCCCTCTCTCCCCTTCTTTATTCGTCCTAGTGATGGAATCATTTATCCAAGCCATTAGACAAAATCCCGAGATTGAGGAGTTTAGGATCAATCATCTGGAACTGAGGGCGGTTGCCTTTGCAGACGACTTGTTGCTTCTCTTGTCCAACCCTAAGACGGCAATTTCAAAGATTTTGGAGCTCTTCTCCTTATTCGGAGAAAACTCCAAATTTTAAGATTAATTTGGATAAATCGGAGGCATTGAATATTTCCGCGGCTGGGGAAGACTTGCGATCCTGAAACACCTCGCCCCTTTCAAATGGGCAATAATTAATATCGGGACGACACCCCGGTACACTCTTCCATCATAACTTCTCCCCACTGGTGGGAAAAATAGGAACTTTGCTGTGCTCATATGATATTCCCCTATTATCCTGGCTGGGCAGGGTCAATGTGATTAAGTCCTACGTTTTCCCTAAGATTTTCTATGTGATGAGTATGATTCCAATCCAACTTCCAGCATCTTTTATACGCTCCCTCAATCAACTAATAGACAGTTTTGTTTGGAAATACAAACGCGCCAGACTGCCTTTGCAACTTTTGATGCGTCCAAAAGGCAGGGGGATGGTTGGTTTGTCCAATCTCGCTTCCTATCATAAGGCCATTCTTTTGGCTAATACGTTGGGCGGAGAAGGACCAAGACTCACACATAGAAATGCAACTTCTAGGTAAGAACGCAATGAAATATTTATGGACGGACTGTCTCCTTCCAAAAAAAGGATTGGGAGACATTCTTCTAGCCATATTGTGACTCAGGCGCTCATTGATTCCAATCAGGGCACAGGCTTGTTTTTTTTTAGACAAAATACCAATAGGACTCATCCCCTACATCATCACTCTGGACTTTATGGACCCTTACGGACTGTGAGTCATCGCTGCCAAATAAACCAATTTTACACTTATTACAGGGAAAAATCCTCTGCGCGCATAGGTGGCCATTGGAGGCTGGAAAGCGCCCTCTCAACCATTTACAACACCTACACGTTGGTATTATATGAACCAAATCTCAATACCACCTCGGCCCCCCACCCAATGGCTATGGCTGGAAATATTGACGAGAGCCCAACAATTTGTCCTGAAAATTGTGTCCACTCTTTATTCTAACCTCGCTAATGCTGACAATGCCACCCAACCTTTATTCTTACACTCTTGGGAGGCAGAACTCGATATCTCTTTATTAGCACGGGATAAACAAATGATATGCTCAAATTCACACGTTTTTTGCAGTGTGTCCTATTTCAGGAAATGGCATACAAATTGTCTCGCGATGGTATTACACACCGGACAAGCTTTATCATCTGGGGCTTATTGATTCGCCTTTGTGCTGCAGGTGTGAGGAGTCGCAGGGTACTTTGTCCCATATTTTTTGGCATTGCGCGACCCTTCGACAATTCTGGTCTAACGTCATGGGGTTTATGCGTTCCCTTAAACTACTTGAGAGAGATCTGACTGCCACGGAAGTCCTACTGTCCCTCCCCAGAGATAACTTTCAACCCAAAAAACATGAGTTGTCTCATTTGATGCTGGGAGTGGCAAAGCAGCTGATTGCCCTCAAGTGGAAGCAGTGAGTCCCACCGACACTAGATGAATGGACTTGTAAAATGTGAGACCTATTTCGGTTAAAAGAACTCACGAGCTGGAGACATGAACCTTTACCCCACGGGCGCCTTGGGGGTGCCGCAGTGATCAAATGAGTAACTGAACCCTGATGGGAACCTAGGGCTGCGATATTAACCTTTCACTAATTGCCAAATTTCGCATGTAACCTAGAGGACGATACGAAGGCATTGCAGTTCTGTGTTGATGTTAGATGAAAGAGAGATGTGTATAGGAATCTTACACTGGCAATTCAGCATCGGTAAGCCTAAGATAATACTGTACTATTAGGGATGCGCTTATGCATTAAAGTTATTCCTGTATTTTAGTATTGTTTTATTTTATTTTGTTTCTCTGTTTGTTCTGAGAAAAATTGTTAAAATATTGTATCGCTTGTACTATGATTCTTTCGCAGTATTCTTTCTTTGATACTAAAATAAAGAATTTATAAAAAAAAAGGTACAGCAGTTCCTGGGGCTGGTAGGCTACTACCAAAGGTTCATCAAGGGCTTCACGAATATGGCAGCACCTTTTCAAGACCTCCTGGTAGGCCAGTCCAAGAAGTCCAAGAACCCGAGTCCACTGTTTGAATGGGGCAGCAAAGTGGGCTCTGCCCAGCTGAAGTGGGCCCTGACGGGGGATTAGATCCTGGCCTACCCTGACTATGAGCAGCCGTTTGTGCTATACCCAGATGCGAGCAACGTGAGATTGGGAGCCGTGTTATCCCAGGTGCAGAGAAGCAAGGAGTGAGTGGTTGCCTATGCCAGCAGGAAGCTCCGTCCTACAGAATGGAACCCCAACAACTATAGCTCATTCAAGCTAGAGTTCCTTGCCATAGTCTGGGCTTTAACTGAACGTTTTAAGCATTACCTGGCTTCAGCGAAGACTACCATCTACACGGACAACAATCCACTGACCCATATAGAAACTGCAAAGTTGGGTGCACTGGAACAGCGATGGATGGCCTGGTTGTCCAATTAAAACTTTACCATCAAGTACCAGGCAGGGCACAAGAACACCAATGCTGATACGCTGTCAAGGATGCCCCACTTGCCAGATGCAGGAGAAGAGATAGAGCTACCAGCTTTTCACCGCAGCGGAGTGTCCCAGTATTCCCATGAGGTGAGAAACAAGTGACTTGTCATGCAAGAGGCCAGGTTTAATCCGTTACTCCATTATGGTTGGGCAGAGACGCAAGATAGCAATCTAGCCATATCCCTAGTCAAAAAGTTGCTGAAGCAGGCTGACTCACGCCCAGGTCCAGATGCTCCACATGAAGCACAACAGTTGTGGAAAAAGAAGCACAGGTTGTTCACATATAAAGGTAACCTGTGCAGGTGGCACATCAATGCACGAACCCATGAATTGGTGTGGCAGATAGTGGTCATGAAGAGAGATGTCCAGATGGTCCTGGTGGCATACCACGATGGAGCAGGGCACTTTGGGTGGAAGAAGCTGGAGGAGCTGTTATGTGAAATATTCTGCTGCGTTTGCAAAAGCCATTGAGAACTGGTGCAGAAACTGTGGCCCGTGCAATCTGCGAAGGAAGGATTGTGACAGTCAGAGAGCTCCTCTACAGCCTATTGTCACCAAGCAGCCACTTGAACTTGTAGCCTTGGACCATGTGAAGTTGACCCCGAGCCAGTCAGGCTATGTGTACGCCCTCACCATTGTAGATCACTATTCACGTTTCTTGGTAGTTGTGCCAGTCAAAGACCAAACAGCGAGGATAGCGGCAAGAACCTTCCAAGCCCATTTCTGCAGACCTCATGGTCACCCTGAACAGGTAATTACTGATCAAGGTCCAGCATTTGAGGCAGAGGTGTTCCAGGAGTTTTGCAACTTGTAAGGGTGTAAGAAAATAAGAACAATGTTGTACCATCAACAGACCAATAGCATGTGCAAGAAGATGAACCAGGTAGTGATAGACCTGTTGAAGACACTGCCACTGGAAGAGAGAAGTATGTGACCAGCAAAGTTGCCAGACTTAGTGGACTTGTACAACCATATTCCTGTGAATTCCACCAAATTTACTCCTGCCTACCTAATGAGAGCAAGACCTGGCAATTTGCCCATTGATTTAGACATGGGAGTATTAACACCTGAAACAAACCCACCAGAAGCAGATTGGGATACAGAACGTCAACAACAGTACTGTAAAGTGCAAGAGTGTGTTGAGAGAAACCTGTCATAAGCAAGGGAAAGACAAGAGAAAGCCTACAACAAAAAGGCACTTGCACTTCCCTTAACAACAGGAAAGCAAGTCCTCAAAAGAAAGCGGCGAACCAACAAACTGGATGACCAGTGGGAGGCATAGCCATATACAGTATTGCCTTCGAACTTTGACAACGCCAAGGTCTGTTTATAAAGAACCTATCACCCCTCTGGTGCTTTTAAAAGTGTCAGCACCACTGAATGCAGCATGCATTGCTGCATTAAGGGCAGCTGTGTACTAAGGCTCCAGCCCCCTGTACCCAGAAAAAAACAACTGTAAAATTTGAAAACTAAGAGGTCCTGTGGGTCGAGTGTAATTAAGCGGTCCTCGCTGCAGGCACAGTCCTCCCTGCATCCTCCTTGTGTATTCCACCCCTTCTATGTGTATGCAACCACCTCCTATTCTTCTGGGTCTGCCTCCTCTTCTGCTCCTGCTCCTTGTGATATCACACAGGTGCACAGCACTTGTGTGAGCGGGGCCCGACGGCTGTATGCAGCATAAGCATTAGCAGGGTGCCCTCTGGTGTGAAGTCATGCATATGCACCTTACAGCCGCTGGGCCCCACTTACCCTAGCGCTGTGAAACTGCATGACATCACAAGTAGCTGTAGCAGAAGGGAGGGCAGACCCAGAAAAAGAGGAAGCAGCGGCAGACACATAGATGGGGCGGAATACACAAGGAGAAGGCAGGTAGGACCCTGCCAGTGGCAAGGACCTCTTAATCAGATCCGACCCACAGGACCTCTTAACTGTAAATTTGCAAAGTGTTTTTTTCAGGGTACAGGGGGGCATAGCCTTAGTACACAGCATCTCTGAATGCAGCATACAGCATACACAGCTTCCCTGAATGCAGCCAGGACCAGCGGAGAGGAGCGCAGCAGGGAGGCCTCAGAACTCACCGGGTGAGGAGACCCTTAACTTGCTTTCAGGCCACCCGGATTCCTAACAACACCAGCGGACTGTACCCTGGCCTCTACTGCTACAGTAAGGGTAAAAGAAACTACGCCTGTGTGTCTGTTGGTTATTCTGCGCCCTCAGTCCTGCACTCCAATGGCCTACCACAGCCTTAGACAATACCGATTGCCCCGGGGAACTGCTTCACCCGGGAGGAGGGGCATCATCCAGGCTGCAGTCCCACCATCCCCAGAGGTCCCGCATCGCAGCATTGGCCACTAGTAGCCGAACACCATGGGTGGCGTCACGGCACCTATCCATCAAATCCTAGTCCCCAAACTTTTAAGCTGAGCCCCAGGGTCAAAGAGTAGGGGTTTTGACCCCTGTGACGCCCAAGAAGTAGCAAAGCCCGGTTCCGAGTACCCCACAGCCCTGCATCAAAAAAATAATTCCATCTTATTTTTGATTGCCAGCTTAGTTAAAACCAGGCAGCTGGGGGTTTGTATACTCAGTGTGGTGAGGACCTTAATTATTGGGCCCCCAGGCTACAGAATATCAGCATGCAGCTACCCCAGAAATAGGCACATTCATTAGACAATTCCAGACACCTTACCCAGCCCTTCCCAATACCCTGGTGTGGTGGTGTCAGGGGGATTGAAGGGGTTAATGACAGCTGGGTATTGACAGCTTGTCATTATGCCCTAGATTGGCCTTCATGAGATTCGCCCATTACCAGTCCTATAAGGAAATTGTTAAAAAACACAGACAGAGGAGAATCCTTATTTTTACACCTCTATGTGTATAGGGGTCAAGCGCTCCGGGGTCTCCCTCGCTGGGTTTCCTGTGCTGCGACCGTGTGGCTCTCTCCAGGGGCGTGGGTTTTGTCCTGTTCCGCTTTGGTTGATAAACCCGTTGACTCTACGGTACTTGTCTGCCTCTCTATCACCCGGTATCAGCATCCGCTTTACGCGGTCCAGTGGGTCCACGTGTGTAGTCCGTCAGTAGGACGTGACAGAGTTTGCCCTGGCCATGGGCCCCGCTGATACCAGGTTTGACGCCCAGAGAGAGCTAACCGCACTCCGCCAGAGTCACGACCGGGTTGTGGCGATTCTCTAGTCTTTAGAGGCCCGCTTGGGGGCGTCCTCTACTGTTGATCCCACTCTCTCTTTCCAGGTGCTGAGTCTCCACCAGGAGTGGGACCATCTGCGTGAGGTACAGACTCAGATGGCTTCCCATATGTCCTCTATGGATGATCGGCTTGCCAGCCTACCGAGAACGACAGGAAGCCCAGGTACCGTCCCATCGTGTCTTGTTCCTGGACGGGCTCCTCCTCCGTGTTCCTGGGGAGTCTCCAGCCTTGATCCGGTGGGTGTCCCTGATGACGTCCTGCCGGTGGGTGTCCCTGATGACATCCTGCCGGTCGGTGTCCCTGATGACGTCCTGCCGGTCGGTGTCCCTGATGACGTCCTGCCTGTCGGTGTCCCTGATGACGTCCTGCCTGTCGGTGTCCCTGATGACGTCCTGCCTGTCGGTGTCCCTGATGTCGTCCTGCCTGTCGGTGTCCCTGATGTCGTCCTGCCTGTCGGTGTTCCTGTCGACGTCCCTGATGACGTCCTGCCTGTCGGTGTCCCTGATGACGTCCTGTCCCTCCTGTGCTCGTCATGTGACGACCGAGTAACCGCCCTCGGGTCCCTTCTGTCCTTGGGACCGGGGTGGGGGACGCCGATGCCCCGAGCCCCCTGCGCGGGTTCCGGGCCGGTCTCCGTCCGGGGGGGGGGCGTAGAGGGGGGAGTACTGTTACCCCTCGGGGGTCTGCCGCCAGTGCCCGCGGCCTGCTGCCCTTACTCCCTCTGCTGGAGCGACACTGCTCCTCTCACTTCCGGTACCACTGCTTCAGCACATGAAACTGTCTCCAATTCAGTTACTGCTGGAGAGACTGCAGGGAGCTTGCTCCTTCCCTCAGCCAATCACCAGGTCTCTGTGTCCTGCCAATCAGGACTGCCCTGTTCTGATATAAACCTCCTGTTTCCAATCAGTCGGGGCCAGGGCAACCTTCTCCTTAGTGAAGCTGCCACTACTGGTCTGTCAGGTCGCTCCTTAATTGGTCTGTTACCTGATCTTTCTGTGTTACCTCCTCCAGATCTCGTTCCTGCCGGCTCCTGGCTGATCACCGTGTTCCTGGATGGTCTCCTGGATCTCTCCAAGCTGATTGCTGCTTCTCGCCCGGCTCCGGATCCCCCGTGGTCCTGGGATTCCCTGTGTTCCTGGATTCCCCTGTGTTCCTGGTTCCCCGTGTTCTGGGTCCTCTGTGTTCTCGGTGTCCGCTTCTTGTTGTTTACCCGGTTGCTGTTTTGTTACCACGTCGCCTGGGGTCGGTTGAACACTCGTGTTCGCTTCACTGGCCCCTTCGAGGCTGATTCCGGCGGTATCCCTGTATAGGGGTCAAGCGCTCCGGGGTCTCCCTCGCTGGGTTTCCTGTGCTGCGACCGTGTGGCCCTCTCCAGGGGCGTGGGTTTTGTCCTGTTCCGCTTTGGTTAATAAACCCTTTGACTCTACGGTACTTGTCTGCCTCTCTATCACCCGGTATCAGCATCCGCTTTACGCGGTCCAGTGGGTCCACGTGTGTAGTCCGTCAGTAGTACGTGACACTATGTTTGCAGCTCCATTGCCATTGGCAGCCAATCACAGACGCAAGCACAATGGGTGGGGGCACAACAGCCAATCACAGATGCTGTCACAGAGAGTGGGCATCTGTGATTGGCTGATAGAATCAGAGTGCAGTGAATAAACATGAGCTTAATGAGCAAAACCGGGGCTCAAATTCAGGTCAAGTCCGGTTCCAAACCTGTCCAAAAAAGTCCATAAAATTGTACAGAAGAGCCTGGCTCTATGGAAATCACTGCTGTGTGGAGAAAAAATAGTAGGTTCAAAATTATTTGGATAACTCTCGCACACGGAAAAAGAGAAGGAAGCAACATTGTGCATTTATTGAGACATTGCATTTATTGAGACAGTGCATTTATTGAGACACAAAGCAAAAGTGTTTTTTTTTTTCGTGACACTAAGCAAAATATTGATATTGTTTTTAATATCAAATCATCAATTCATGATGTTTCGGCATCGATAATCTGCCTTCTTCAGATCATATAATTCACTAAATATATACAGAAATAGAAAAAATATTACTACCTTAGGATACAATATCATATATATAAAAGCTGAAGCCAGTGGCTTGGGCACTACACTCGCTCAGGGTAATCCAAGATGGCGGCGAGCGGTGGCGCTGTAGTGCCCATCGCGAGCCGCCACACACACACGCCACCACACACCCACACACACCCACACCCACACCCTACACACCGCACTATCCGCTATACTTATCACCTTCGTCTTCCCCGCCGCCTGCTTGGATCCTCTTGCCTCCGCTGCCGACATATTGCCGCCCCCTGGAGGACTGGATTCCATCTTGGAAAAAGTATGTCGCCATCCCCCAGAGGACTGGATCCAATATGGCGTCCGGGAACTCTCGCAAGAGTTCCTGGACGCCATATTGGATCCAGTCCTGGGTGCGGCGACATGTCGGCAGAACGGAGGACTCAGGAAGATGCAGACGGCAGGGAAGAAGCAGGGACAGTGGTAAGTATATCGGAGTGTGTGTGTGTGTGTCCGTCCGCCCCACCGCTGACCACTCTGCCCACCACTGACCACTCTGCCCACCGCTGACCACTCTGCCCACTGCTGACCACTCTGCCCACCGCTGACCACCCTGCCCACACAGCGCCGATGCGCTGACCACCCTGCCCACACAGCGCCGCTGCGCTGTCCACCCTGCCCACACAGCGCCGCTGCGCTGACCACCCTGCCCACACAGCGCCGCTGCGCTGACCACCCTGCCCACACAGCGCCACTGCGCTGACCACCCTGCCCACACAGCGCCACTGCGCTGACCACCCTGCCCACCGCACTGCTGTGCTGACCACTCTGCCCACCGCACTCGCTGCTAACCACTGAGCCCCCGCGCAGTGCTAACCACTGAGCCACCGCGCAGTGCTAACCACTGAGCCACAGCGCAGTGCTAACCACTGAGCCACCGCGCAGTGCTAACCACTGAGCCACCACGCAGTGCTAACCACTGAGCCACCGCGCAGTGCTAACCACTGAGCCACCGCGCAGTGCTAACCACTGAGCCACCGTATACTCTGCTAACCCCTAAGCCCCTGTATACTCTGCTAACCACTAAGCTGCCTTACAGTGCTCCATCCTCCCTCACCCCACTGCTTTGTCCTCCATCCTCCTCCTCCCACCACTCTGTGCTCCGTCCTCCCCCTGCCTGTACCGTTCCATCCTCCTCCACCGCTTCCTCCTCCTTCCTTTGTCCGCCTCCTCTCCGCCAGTCCATCCTCCCCCTGCCTGTGCTGCTCCATTCTCCCCCACCCTACCGCTTCATCCTCTGTCCTCCTCCCCCCGCCGCTCTGCGCTCTGTCCTCCCCCTGCTGCTCTGTCCTCCCCCTTCCTGTGAAGCTCCATCCTCCCCCACCCCACCGCTTCCTCCTCCTTCCTTTATCCTCCTCCCCCCCGCCAGTCTGTCCTCCGTCCTCCCCCTGCCTGTGCTGCTCTAGCCTTCCCCACCCCTGCCGCTCTGTCCTCCCCCTGCCGCTCTGTCCTCCCCCTGCCGCTCAGTCCTCCCCCTGCCGCTCAGTCCTCCCCCTGCCGCTCAGTCCTCCCCCTGCCGCTCTGTCCTCCCCCTGCCGCTCTGTCCTCCCCCTGCCACTCCATCCTCCCCCTGCCTGTGCCGCTCCATCCTCCCCCACCGCTTCCTCCTCCTTCCTTTGTCATCTTCACCTCTGCTACTCCATCCTCCGTCCTCCCCCTGCCCGTGCTGCTCCGTCCTCCCCCACCTCGCTGCTTCATCCTACATCCTCCTCCCTCCCGCCGCTCTGTGCTCCGTCCTCCCCCTGCCTGTGCCACTCAATCCTCCCCCACCCCACCGCTTCCTCCTCCTTCCTTTGCCCTCCTCACCTCCGCCACTCTATCCTCCGTCCTCCCCCTGCCTGTGCTGCTCCGTTCTCTCCCACCCCGCCGCTTCATCCTGTCCTCCACCCCCCCGCCGCTCTGTGCTTCATCCTCCCCCTGCCGCTCCATCCTCCCCCTGCCTGTGCCGCTCCATCCTCCCCCACCCCACCGCTTCCTCCTCCTTCCTTTTTCCTCCTCCCCTCTGCCACTCCATCCTCTGTCCTACCCCTGCCTGTGCTGCTCCATCCTCCCCCACCCCGCCGCTTCGTCCTCCGTTCTCCTCCCCCTTCCGCTGTGTACTCCATCCTCCCCCTGCCGCTTCTTCCTCCCCCTGAGTGTGCTGCTACATCCTCCCACACCCCGCCACTACCTCCTCTGTCCTCCATTCTTCTCCACCCTGCTGTTCTGTCCTCCCTCTTCCCCCCTGCCACGCCGTTCTTCCCCCGCCGCTCCTTCTTCAAAGTTCCTCCCAATTCAGCCGTCACCGCCTTCCACATGCAATGTCTATTTCTATATTCTAGAATACCCGATGCGTTAGAATCGGGCCACCGAGAGTTCCCGGACGCCATATTGGATCCAGTCCTGGGTGCGGCGACATGTCGGCAGAATGGAGGACTCAGGAAGACGCAGGCGGCAGGGAAGAAGCAGGGACAGTAGTAAGTATATCGGAGTGTGTGTGTGTGTCCGTCCACCCCACCGCTGACCACTCTGCCCACGGCACTGCGCTGACCACCCTGCTCACAGCGCTGCGCTGACCACTCTGCCCACGGCGCTGCACTGACCACTCTGCCACGGCACTGCACTGACCACTCTGCCCACGGCGCTGCACTGACCACTCTGCCCACGGCTCTGCGCTGACCAATCTCACCGCACTCACTGCTAACCACTGAGCCACCGCACTCACTGCTAACCACTGAGCCACCGCACTCACTGGTAACCACTGAGCCACCGCGTAGTACTAACCACTGAGCCACCGCGCAGTGCTAACCACTGAGCCATCACCCGGTGCTAACCACTGAGCCACCGCACAGTGTTAACCAGTGAGCCACCGGGCAGTGCTAACCACTGAGCCACCGTATACTCTGCTACCCACTGAGCCACCTGTATGCACACAATTCATTTCAACGCACTCGCCCAACTATTAGTAAATAAACTATATATGGATTCTAAACTACCCGATTCTTTAGAATCGGGCCGCCATCTAGTTCTTATATACTTATGTACAGTTTTGTCTTAATAAATGTAATAATAGATACACATGTACAAACTTAGATGAGAATGAGGTCGGTCATCAATCTATGTCACAAAAAGAAAGATAAAGTATACCTTATCAATGGTCCACACATGTGCAGTAGTATGAGTCTGTTCACATATACAGTGTCTATAGGAATAAACTATATATATATATATAATCAAGTGATAAGGCTTCAGGGCACTAAGTGGCAGTATCAACCGTCATGCTACGGGCAGATTGCCCTATAGGCAGATTCTTCCCCTGGTGGTGCTAATCCACAGCACAAGCAATAGTAGATATATGAAGAAAGAGGCAGCACTCACCAGTATTGTGCAGCAATGGTCTCTTTAATCCAGCATATTCAAGGATTCATGACAAGTTGCATGGAGGTGACCACAGAGGGCGGACGACGACGCCGTTTCGCAAGAAAATTTGCTTCTACGGGTCCTTGAATATGCTGGATTAAAGAGACCATTGCTGCACAATACTGGTGAGTGCTGCCTTTTTCTTCATATATCATATATATATACATATACCAAGAAAAAAAATGTCTCTGCAGCACACAGCTACTACCACTATCATACATACGCTAACAAGCAAAAAATGAGAAAAGAATTTAAAAACTTACGTTTTTTTAAAAAAGCTCGTTATTCTTAATTTTTTTTTTCTGGGGGTGTTAGTACATACATTGGCCAATGTCTGCTTGCTCACCAAGCATGTCACGGTGTCCCCAGGTCTGATGAGTCCTGAACTGAATGTGCTTTTCTTTCAAAAATAAGGGAATTTCTAAATGACCCCAAACTTTTTTCGAAAATCTTTTTTTATTAGCGAATAAATCATCAACATACATAAAAGTAATTGCGTTATATCAGACAAATTAACATCCAATAGGAGAATAAGGCAATATAGTTTGTACACTAAAGAGAATAAATCCGGATGAACCATATCAACTGTCATCAACTCACAGATATCTTATTATAGCAAATAGGTTTAGGTCACCTCCTCTCTCCGTGCCACCTTCTTCTGGTATTAGGTAAACTAGTATCAATAACAAAAAAGGCAACTAACGGAGGAGGAGGTACTAGAAGTGTCCTCAGAAGATAGCATTAGAAAGAGAAGCAAAAAGTATGAGAGACACAAGACAAGAGAAGAATGAAAAAAAAGTCTGGGAAAGGGGGGGTGAGGAAGGGGATGTAACAGAAGGAGTAATGGTGGAAACGTGACCACACTTTTCTCAAGTCTCAGGGGAGTGTCAGGTCAACCTTTGTCATGTTAATCCGTTAAAAGCTGTGGGTAGTCAGATGTTTCCTTAAACATTATCCACCCTGTCCATATGCAAGCATATTTGAATATTTGGTCGTCAGTCTGGGCAGAGAGTCTTTCCATTCTGCACAGAAAGTCCATCTCTCTCCCCCAGTGTGTCAGGGATGGAAGGGACTGAGATTTCCTTCTCCTTGGGATAACGGGATAACAGTCCGAGCTGCCGTAAGGCAATGCCTGAGAAGGTCCAATTTGAATACTTTAAATGTCCCCGGTATCATGGATAGGAGGCCATCTGGGGTAAACAAGGTGTGGATTATCCTGTGATGGGACTGTAAATGCTGAACACTTTTGACACTGCTTTTAGCGTCACATTTTAACTTTGACTATATTCTAGTCCATACTGGCCCAACTGGGACCAGGTAGCAAGTCTCTTGATTATTGTCCATCAAGTGCTGCAAAGAAAAACAAACAGGACAATGCAGAAACACATTTAAAGGCACAGTTTTCATTTTTCAAGCAGTGCAATACCGGGTTAACTCCTTACTGCTCAACTTTACTGACCCGGATTGCCAACCACCCGCGGGGACCTGTGTGGTGCTCATAAGTGATCACATCCCCACGGTACAGGTCCGGGTGGCCCTGGGGAACTGGAGATAGAGGCACTCTCCTCTCTCCAGTCACTGCTACTGATGCTGGTACCGCGACCCTCCATAGCTTGCGGGGCCCGGCCTCCTCCGTACCACCGATGGCTCCTTCCTACTCCAGATTCGCCTCTTCCTCCCCGACACTGACCTGGATGCTCATGTTTGCAATCGGCTCCTCCTCCATCAGCTCGGGCTCCTTCAGGAACTGGATGAAGTCCTCTGCCTCAGTGGTATCCTCCTCTCCGGGCTCCGCAGGGGGTGCGTAAACCGGTGCCAGGGAATCAGCAGCTGGGACTGCCATTGCCTCACAGCCGGTTACAGGTAACAGGTCCGGAGCCTGACCAGGTATATCGAGTCCGCTCCCGGCTGCATCCTGCTTAGTTCGTATAGTTCCGAACCGGTGTGGGCTGGCGCTCGACCCGTCCCCTTCGTTGATTGAGAGCAAGGGGGGCGGGGAGACTTCTTGGCGCTTCTTGGATTGCCCATGGATGCTGAGGGGCCGAGGCACACCCCTGGACCAGCACATAGTCTCTTTCATTTGTGAGCCCGCTATTTTTCTCTTCACTCCTCAGCAGGATGAAGGGGCGGGGCTTATCTTCCCCCTCTTTTCCTTCACTGTGGCGCAGTAGAATTTCAGTAATGGCGGACTGGCAGTTTATAAACAGTTAATAAAGTATTTTCGGGTGCACTTCACCTGGTTTCACCAAGCCATTTCTATCCTGTTCGTAAATGCCAGAAAATGATGCGACCAGGGTTAGGCGGTACTTGGTCACCGGGGCTGCTGAATAGGGAGTCACGGGTGGACGGAATCCCAGTTCCGTGCCCTTGTGATCATTTGAAGTAGATGTTGATGATGGGGGAAAGGGGTATTTACAGGGGATCGTGACACCACCTGTAGTTCCTGGTAAATTGGTACCGGCGCTGCAAGCCGGCCGCTGAGGTGATGGTGGGTGCAGCTAAGTGTGGTGCAGCTCCCTACAGGTGGAGCTATTACCTTAGGGCAGCGGCGAAGATACTAATTGTGGATGATGATGGGGATGAGGGGAGTAGTAGTAGGTATTGGTGCTGCAGTTCTTACCCCTCTGCTGAGCTGCGGCTGATGCTGAGCCCTCCAGGCACCACAATAACTTTACTCCACTTTAATGAGTAGCGGCAGATGGTGATGGTATACGGTACAGTCCGGTTTACCGGGGGTCGGTCACCAGCTCCAGGTTCCCTGTTATGGAGTCTCTAGATGTCCTTCCTTCTATGGTTTTCTGGGATAAACTTGTTCTTACTCTCCACCCTCGCAGAGCTCTCCCACCAGTCCCCTGATCTCCCTCGGTGAGGCACGGTTATCCTTTTCCGGGATAAAGGGGTTGCTCAATTCCCGTCCGGTATTCGGGCCGTTTTCTCCAGCGGTCTTGGATCTATTGTGGTCCTGAGGGGCGAGATGCCTTGTGGTGCGTACGGCAACCCGGTTATATTGGGCCCGCAGCACGTCGGTCTGCAGTCAGCGATGAACATCTGGCTGATGCTTCCCCAACGTGACCAGCCGACTCCAACCAGTCCTGGCCGTTGCCTGCTGTCCTGGGCCCCCCACTTAAAGATGGGGCTCCCTCCTCTCAGCTGGGCTGTCCGACCTGACCTTCCTACCTGCTTTCCCAACACCGTCTCACTAACTGTCACTTTCCCTCCCACTACTCTATCCTAGCATCCATCCCCACCCCTTCAGGGACCTACTAAATTACTGGGACCCCTATTCTAGTGGTGTGGTCCTAGGTGGGTGTAAAAACAGACTCCATAAAGTGAACTTTGATATAAAAATGTGTTTTTCCCTGTAAAGTCGTCATCAGTTCAAAGTGTAATACTACCCTGTGGCGCCTAGTCACAGGAGCGCCACATAATCATTAGTGGACGCCATGTCATATTTGGTTAGCTCCTGATGTGCCTAAACAGAAACCCCCATATGTCACCCCATTTTGGAAATGAATCCACCCAAGGAATTTATCTAGATGTGTGGTGAGTATTTTAGCCCCCAGGTGCTTCATACATTGAGCTGTCAAAATAAAAAATATTTTTATCCCACAAAGATATTCTTTGAGGCTCAATTTTTTAATTTTTACAGGGTTTACAGGATAAAATAGACCCCAAAATTTGCTGGCTAATTTGTTCTGTGTACGCTGATACCCCATATGTGGCAGAAAACTACTGTTTGGGTGCACGGAAGTGAAGGAGAGTCATTTTACATTTTAAATGGGAAATTAGCTGGAATGTTAGCTGACACCTTGTAGCATTAGGAAAGCCCCTGATGTAAATAAACAAATGACCTCATTTTGGAAATTATAGCCCCAAAGGAATTTAATTAGCTGTGTGATGAGCACTTTGAATCCCCAGGTGCTTCATACATTGAGCCATGAAAATTAAAAAGTACTTTTTTTCCTGCAAAAATGTTTTTTTAAGCTCAACTTTTTTCATTTTCACAGGGGTTATAAGATGAAATAGACCCCCAAACTTTGTTGGGTAATTAGTCATGAGTACGCTGATGCCCCATATGTGGTGGAGAGAGAGAGCTCAGAAGGGAATGTCATTTGGCATTTTGAATGGAAAATATGCTGGAATCGTTAATTGACACGATGTTGTGTTTGGAGGGCCCCTGATGTGCCTAAACAGAAGACTTTCCCCACAAGTGACCCCATTTTGGAAACTAAATCCACCAAGTAATTCATCTAGAAGTGTAGTGAGCATTTTGAACCCCTAGGTGCTTCATACATTGAGCTGTGAAAATGAAAAAGTCCTTTTTCCCACAAAAATTCTTTTAGGCTCAATTTTTTCATTTCACATGGCAACAGGATAAAATGAACCCAGAATTGTTAGGCAATTTGTCCTGAGTCATATTATACCATATGGGGCAGAAAACCCTGTTTGTACACACGTAGGGTCGGAAGGGAGGAGCGCATTTGGGACTCAAGATTTGTGGAATTGTTGCTGTATCATGTCGCCATTTGGTTAGCCCCTTGTGTACCTAAACAGTAGACTTCTCCCACAAGTGACCCATTTGAAACTAGACCCCAAAGTAATTTACTAGTGTAGTGCCCAGATGAACCCACAGGTGCTTCAGACATTGAGCGGTGAAAATGAAAAAGTCCTTTCTTCCCACTAAAAACATTCTTTTAGGCTCAATTTTTTCATTTTCACATGGACAACAGGATAAAATGAACCACAGAATTGTTAGGCAATTTGTCCTGAGTACGATTATACCCTATATGTGGCAGAAAACCGCTGTTTGAGCACACTGTAGGGCTCGGAAGGGAGGAGCGACATTTTGGAGCTCAGATTTTGATGGACTTATCTGCAGGTATCATGTCGCATTTGGTTAGCCCTTGGTGTACCTAAACAATAGAATTCTCCCACAAGTGACCCCATTCTGAAAACTAGACCCCTCAAGTAATTTAACTAGATGTATAGTGACCACGATGAACCCACAGGTGTGTCACACATATTTACAACGTAGAAACGTGAAAATGAAAAAATATATATTTTTCCAACAAAAATGTTGTTTTAGCACCAAATACTTTTATTTTCACAAGGATAAACAGGAAAGAAATTCGACTAAAAAAAGTGTTCTGCAATTTCTTCCATGTACAAGGATACCCTATATGTGGTGGAAAACCACTATTTGAGCACACGGCAGGGCTCAGGAAGGAAGGAGCGCCATATGATTTTTAGAGCACAGATTTTCCTAAAAAAGTTTGTAGATGTCCATTTGCAGAGCCCCTACATGCCAGAACAGCAGAAACTCCCTCAAGTGACCACATTTGTGAAAATTACACCCCTCAGGGAGTTTCATCTATGGTGTAATGACGATTTTATCTATGGAAAACACTCATAAAGTCAAAAGCAGTGAATGTTGCATTATTAAAATCTAGATGGCGGCCCGATTCTAAAGAATAGGGTAGTCTAGAATCCATATATAGTTTATTTACTAATAGTTAGGGGAGTGCGGTGAAATGAATTGTGTGTATACAGGTGGCTCAGTGGGTAGCAGAGTATACGGTGGCTCAGTGGTTAGCACTGCGGGTGGCTCAGTGGTTAGCACTGCGGTGGCTCAGTGGTTAGCACTGGCGGTGGCTCAGTGGTTAGCACGGGGTGGTTAGTGGTTAGCACTGCGCGGTGGCTCAGTGGTTAGCACTGCGCGGTGGCTCAGTGGTTAGCAGTGAATGCGGTGGCTCAGTGGTTAGCAGTGAGTGCAGTGGCTCAGTGGTTAGCAGTGAGTGCGGTGAGATTGGTCAGCGCAGCGCCATTGGCAGAGTGGTCAGCGCAGCACCGTGGGCAGAGTGGTCAACGCAGAGCTGTGGGCAGAGTGGTCAGCACAGCGCCGTGGGCAGGGTGGTCAGCGCAAGCTGTGGGCAGGGGGTCATGTGGCAAACGGACACACACACTCCGATATACTTACCACCGTCCCTGCTTCTTCCCTGCCGCCTGCGTCTTCCTGAGTCCTCCGTTCTGCCGACATGTCGCCGCACCCAGGACTGGATCCAATATGGCGTCCGGGAACTGCTCGGTGGCCCGATTCTAATGCATCGGGTATTCTAGAATATAGAAATAGAGATTGCATGGGGAAGGCGGTGAGGACTGAATAGGGAGGAACTTTGAAGAAGGAGCTCGGGGGAAGAACGGCGTGGCAGGGGGGAGGAGGGAGGACAGAACAGCAGGGGGGAGGAGGATGGAGGACAGAGGAGGTAGCGGTGGAGTGTGGGAGGATGTAGCAGCACAGGCAGGGGGAGGAAGGAGCACAGAGCGGCAAGGGGGAGGGGACGGAGGACGAAGCGGCAGGGTGGGGGAGGATGGAGCAGCACAGGCAGGGGGAGGACAGAGGATGGAGTGGCAGAGGGGAGGAGGACAAAGGAAGGAGGAGTTAGCGGTGGGGTGGGGGAGGATGGAGCAGCACAGGCAGGGGGAGGATGGAGCGGCAGGGGGAGGATGAAGCACAGAGCGGTGGGGGGGGTGGAGGACAGGATGAAGTGGCGGGGTGGGAGAGAACGAAGCAGCACAGGCAGGGGGAGGACGGAGGATAGAGTGGCGGAGGTGAGGAGGGCAAAGGAAGGAGGAGGATGCGGTGGGGTTGGGGAGGATTGAGTGGCACAGGCAGGGGAGGATGGAGCGGCAGGGGGAGGAGGAAGCACAGAGCGGTGGGAGGGAGGAGGGTGTAGGATGAAGCGGTGAGGTGGGGGAGGACGGAGCAGCACGGGCAGGGGGAAGACGGAGGATGGAGTAGCGGAGGTGAAGAGGACAAAGGAAGGAGGAGGAAGCGGTGGGGGAGGATGGAGTGACACAGGCAGGGGGAGGACGGAGCGCAGGGAGAGGACAGAGCGGCAGGGGAGGACAGAGCGGCAGGGGGAGGATAGAGCGGCAGGGGGAGGACAGAGCGGCAGGGGGAGGACAGAGCGGCAGGGGTGGGGGAGGCTAGAGCAGCACAGGCAGGGGGAGGTTGGAGGATAGAGTGGCTGAGGGGGAGGAGGATAAAGGAAGGAGGAGGATGCGGTGGGGTGGGGAGGATGGAGCGGCACAGGAAGGGGAGGACAGAGCAGCAGGGGGAGGACGGAGCACAGAGCGGCGGGGGGAGGAGGACAGAGGACGAAGCGGTGGGGTGGGGGAGGATGGAGCAGCACAGGCAGGGGGAGGATGGAGTGGCGGAGAGGAGGCGACAAAGGAAGGAGGAGGAAACGGTGGAGGAGGATGGAACGGTACAGGCAGGGGGAGGACGGAGCACATAGCGGTGGGAGGAGGAGGATGGAGGACAAAGCGGCAGGGTGAGGGAGGATGGAGCACTGTAAGGCAGCTTAGTGGTTAGCAGAGTATACAGGGGCTTAGTGGTTAGCAGAGTATACAGGGGCTCAGTGGTTAGCAGAGTATACGGTGGCTCAGTGGTTAGCATTGCGCGGTGGCTCAGTGATTAGCACTGCGCGGTGGCTCATGGTTAGCACTGCGCGGTGGCTCAGTGGTTAGCACTGCGCGGTGGCTCAGTGGTTAGCACTGCGCGGTGGCTCAGTGGTTAGCACTGCGCGGTGGCTCAGTGGTTAGCACTGCGCGGTGGCTCAGTGGTTAGCACTGCGCGGTGGCTCAGTGATTAGCACTGCGCGGTGGCTCAGTGGTTAGCACTGCGCGGTGGCTCAGTGGTTAGCACTGCACGGTGGCTCAGTGGTTAGCAGCGAGTGCAGTGGGCAGAGTGGTCAGCGCAGCGGCACTGTGTGGGCAGGGTGGTCAGCGCAGCGGCGCTGTGTGTGCAGACTGGTCAGCGCAGCGGCGCTGTGTGGGCAGAGTGGTCACGGTGGGCAGAGTGGTCAGCGGTGGGCAGAGTGGTCAGCAGTAGGGCGGACGGACACACACATACACACTCCGATATACTTACCACCGTCCCTGCTTCTTCCCTGCCGCCTGAGTCTTCCTGAGTCCTCCGTTCTGCCGACATGTCGCCGCACCCAGGACTGGATCCAATATGGCGTCCGGGAACTCTCGCGAGAGTTCCTGGATGCCATATTGGATCCAGTCCTCTGGGGGACGGCGACATACTATTTCCAAAATGGCGTCCGGGAAGTCTCGCGAGACTTCCCAGACGCCATATTGGATCCAGTCCTCCAGGGGCGGCGATATGTTGGCGGCTGAGGCAAGAGGATCCAAGCAGGCGGCGGGGAAGATGAAGGTGGTAAGTATAGCGGATAGTGCGGTGTGTGGGTGTAGGTGTGTGTGGGTGTGGGTGTGTGGCGGCGTGTGTGTGTGGCGGCTCGCGGTGGGCGCTAAAGCGCCACCGCTCGCCGCCATTTTGGATCACCCTGAGCGGGTGTAGTGCCCAAGCCACTTCCGTCGGGTGACGTCATTTTTGTCCCTTGAAGACGGAAGTGGCCTCGGTTTTTATATATATGATTGCAAATTAGCTATTGCATTGCTCATACATTAAGCCCAGATCGTTTTTCTGGAGAAACACACCCCGTAAATTAAGTGGGCTTCCTGACTATAGAAAGGCTAAACGTGGACATTAACTTTGGTTTAGATTTTGTGGGGCATAGAAGAAAGGGGACCGTTTGGATTTGCATATGCAGGTTTTCTGGTTTTCTTTTTGGGGGGCAAGGAGCCATAACACTTTTCCAGAGTCTTTGTGCCATCAGTAACGTGGAAGTGCCTTATATTTGAATTTGTGAAAAAAGAATGCGCATATAGAGTCTTATCTTAATTACACACTTTCACTTAGTGATGTGGAATTGCTCACCTTTGTCAGTTGTGAAACCGACAACTGGTAGAAAAGCGTATAGGCAGCTGCTGCAGGGACCGCACTTCCAACGGAAACCGTGGTAGTAATGCAGATTCTTGGACGAAGTGCCTCAGCGTCCGCGCTGCTGCTCCGAGACCAAAGAAACACAGACACGGGAATGTCTGGATCAGCTCAAGCCTTTATTTTCCGACGCGTTTCGGAGCCTCCTACCGAGCTCCTTCCTCAGGGAACATGAGACTGACGAGCTGCAGGCCCATAGAAACCGGGTTGCTGACAGGTACCACAAGGTACCTCACCCCTCAGGAGCAAACACTAGATCCAAGATCACAGGAGCAACGGCCCGAAAACCGGTGGCAGGGGGGGTAAGTGGCCTCCCACACCAGACTTGGCAAAGAACAACCGTGCTCCACCGTGGGAGATCCAGGGACTGGCGGGAGAGCTCTGCGAGGGTGGTAGAGTTAAGAAGAACAAATTAGACCCAGAAAGCCATAGAATGAGGAATATCTAGAGACTCCATATCAGGGAACCGGGAACTGGTGACAGACCCCCAGTAAACCAGACTGTACCGTATACCATCACCATCTGCCAGTACCATTAAAGTGGAGTTAAAGTTGAATTGGACTCGGTAATCCTTATTGCAGTGCCCAGAGGGCTCAGCATCACCAGCAGCTCAGTGGAGGGGTAAGAACTGCAACAGCATCATCACCACTACTGCCCTCCCTCACCATCTTATTCACACCGCTGCCCTGAGGTAATAGCTCCACCTGTAGGGAGCTGTCCCACACTCTGCTTCACCCACCATCACCTCAGCGGCCGGCTTGCAGCGCCGCTACCGTATTACCGGGAACTATAGGTGGCGTCACGATCCCCTGTAAATACTCCCTTCTCCCCCACCCCATCTACTTCAAATGATAACCAGGGCACGGAACCAGGATCCCGACCACCCGTGATCTCCCCATCCAAGCAGCCATCAGCCCCGGTGTCCGAGTACCCCTTGCCTTGGTCACATAATTTTCTGGCGTCACGAACAGGATAGAACCAGCCTGGTAAAACCAGGTAAAGTGCGCCAAAAAGACTTTAATATTGACTGTGTGTGTGGCCGCCATTACAACTGCGCCATAGCGAAGGAAAAGAGCAGGAAAATAAGACCCGTCCCTTCATTCTGCCGAGGAGTGAAGAGAATAGTGGCGGGCTCAAGAATGTAAAGAGACTATGTGCTGGCCCAGGGGCTGCCTCGACACTCTGCTACAGATGGGCCAAGAAATAGGCGCCAAAGTGTCTCCCCGCCCCCCTTACCATCAAACAACCAAGGGGGCGGGTTGAGAATACGCCCATGCCAGACTCCGGACCCATTACGCGCAAGTGACCTGGTAATGATGGTGGTACTGAGAATAGCTAACATTATCTGTGAGGTGGAGGAGCAGATAAGGGCTCACCAAGCCGTCCCGGGCACCCCAACCTTGGAGACTGTTGGAGACAATTTAATTTTCTGGGGAACGGCGCTGCGAAACCTACGGGCCCGCCTGCAGGAGACCGCAGACTGGACCATCTGGCACTGGAGTGCTGAAATAGTCCTAACAGTGGACCAGCGTGCGGAGCTGGTGTTGCTGAACTCTCTATGTTGTTGTGTCTGTGGGTACAGTGTGTCTGGGAATCTGGAGCCCCCAGCTTCCGGTGTTGACTGTTGGGACGTGAGACCCTGCACAGTCTCGGACTCTGGTATCCGTTCTTTGTGCCTTTCCTCTGGGAAGAGCATGGAGTTGCTCAGCCTCCCAGGTATGTTCCTTCTCCTTTCCTCAGATCCTAGCCTTAGGCCTGATGTTAGTCAGTGGACCTTGGGACGAGCTTAGCACAGCTCCTTTACACCCAGGTCTTCTTCACAGTCCTCCCAGGAACTGCACTAACTAGCCATGCCCCAGACCAGAATATATAGGGGAGCTCATCCTATACCCGGGCTTGGTCTCCCCCTTCTGGCCTGGAGGTGTTGGTGTTGTGTGTGTGTTACCTGATGAGAATACCCCTTGTTGCTCTCTGGTGACACCACTACCCGGGGGCAGTGATGAGACTGTGGCACGTAGACCCAGGGGTGCCACATTCCCCCTTAGTGAAAGACAGTACTCTGGGACTGTGGCAATTTTTCAACAAGGTAAACACAAGCAATTAATAACAATAATAGGTAGAGTCTTAAAATATAAAAATTACAAAAAAAAGAAAAATGTAAAAATTGAAAAAGAGTTCAAAAAGCTGCCTCTCCAGTGATGAGTCCTTTTTCCACTGGGGCTGGTGAATATTATGTACAAGGAGTTTCTACCACAACCAGTCCTGTGGTAATATGGTTCATTTTTTAAAGTAAATAGTTCAAGAAAATTCAAAGAGTTCATACAGGAAAGTCTCTTTAGGTACTGGGCTTAATGGTTGCAACGTTACACATAAAATAAACATTTTCCCTACGAGTGTCTCGGCTTAGGAGGCCTGGTTTCACTCTTACCACCCCCAGGCACTTTCTTTCCCTAACTTAATGTGCATGGGGGTTAATCCATTTCCTCCACACTTCTGTACACTATGTTTATCGGGTACTATTCACACTTTTCACACTAAAACATATGTATAACTCTTTATTCACATTTTAATCTTGATAACGGGATGGGATTTGATCTTTGGTACTACGCTGCGATCTCCTGAACTCTGGAGTATCTGATGCAGGTGTACTTAACATAATACTATGTGTGAAGGTGTACCTTGCGGATATCTCTGACTCTAAGTGAGATGCGGATCTGACAGCAGGACTGGCAAGTTCACTGTGTTCATGAATCGGTTCTTTCTGTTCTTCCTCTGTAACTGCCACTTGTGGTTCTTCCACTCTTGGAATTTCTTGCTGTGCGGGTTCACTTACCATCACTTGAGGAAACACAAGCATTGGGACTAAGACTGCTACATAGGGGATTTTCCAAAAACCTGGATAAATTACTAAGACTGTATGGAACACATCTTCTTTCTTGGGTTTAACAGGTTCAACTACAGGAACTGGAGTTTCAGGTGTCTTCAGGGTTTCAGGACACAATTTTAAGTGATCTCTGATACTGCTGATGTTGTCTTGCTTTCATCTTTACTAACTAGGCACACTTTTGTATTGTCAAAGTTTGATGGGAGAACGGTGTATGGTGTTGGTTCCCATTGATCATCTAATTTATGAGTATGTCTTTTCCTTTTAAGCACTTGTTCACCAGGTTGTAAAGGAATGGCTGGAGCATGTTGATTGTATGCTTTCTTCTGTTTCTACCTAGCTTGTTGTAGACTCTTCTGAACACATTCTTGAACTTGGTGATACTTTTGTTGGCGTAGGGTATCCCAACTGGCTTCTGGAACTTCTGCGACAGGTTTGAATATTCCCATATCCATATCTATTGGTAGTTTACCAGGTCTTGCTCTCATAAGATAAGCTGGGGTGCAGTTGGTACAACTCACCAGGACATGGTTATACAAGTCCACAGGTCGGGTAACTTCTCTGACCATTGGTTTCTTTCTGATTCTGGCAAGGTCTTCAAGAGGTCAATCACTATGTGGTTCATCTTCTCACATAAGCCATTTGTTTGAGGATGGTAAGGTGTTGTGCGAATCTTCCTACATCCATACATATTACAGAATTCTTGAAACACCTTTGCTTCAAAGGCTAAGATCTGCTAAGACCAAAAGTAAGTTTGAAACACTTTAGCTGAGGTTCTTGCCGTTAAGTCCTTCACGGGCACTACCACTAAGAAACGGGAATAGTGGTCCACAATAGTTAATACGTAAACATAGCCAGATCTACTTGGTGTTAATTTGACATGGTCTAGGGCTACTAATTCCAGGGGTTGCTTGGTGACTATGGACTGAAGTGGAGCTCTCTGACTTTCTTGATCCTTCCTTCGTAGGTTGCACGGGCCACATTTTCTGCACCATTCTTCAATTGATCTTCTCATGCCAATCCTGTAGAATCTTTCTCCTAAGAGCACTTCCAACTTTTTCCATCCAAAATGCCCTGCACCATCATGATAGGCTTCTAAGACCATTTTGACATCAATCTTTGGTACTATGATCTGCCAGACCAACTCATGAGTTTTAGAGTTTGTATGTCTCCGACATAATTTACCTTTACCTTGGTACAGGAACAGTTTAATCTTCTCTTTCCACAACTGCTGAGCTTCAACTGAAGCATTCTGACCAGGGTATACACCCTCCTGCATCAGTAATTCCTTGACTAGGTTACAGGCGGGTCACTGTCCTGTGTTTCAGACCATCCATGATGAGGTAATAGGTTGAGTGTTGCCTTCTGAAGCTTTTGGTACACACCTGTTCTGTATTGTCCTGCTCTAGGGCGATGAAAGGCCAGTAGCTCTATTTCTTCCAGCTCCTCCGGTTCCTCTTCCACGTCTCTTAGGTGTGGCATCCGGGATAAGGCATCTGCATTTCCATTCTTACGGCCTGCTCTATAGTTGATTGGTGAAATTGTAGTTAGACAGCCGGGCTATCCATCCCTGTTCCAGCGCACCTAATTTTGCTGAATCCAGGTGAGTAAGCGGGTTATTATATGTATAGATGATGAATCTTGCAGTGGCCAGATAATGTTTAAAGCGTTCTGTCACAGCCCAGACTACTGCCAGTAGTTCTAACTTGAAGGAACTGTAGTTCTACGGGTTAATTACCTTCTTGTACCTAGGACAATACTGCTCCCAATCCCACAATGCTGACATCCGTGTACAGAATGAAGGGTTGATGGCAATCAGGGTATGCCAGGATTTCATCCCCTGTCAGGGCCCACTTCAATTTTTTGAAGGATTCTTCCTTTTCATCCTTCCACTGGAAGGGAGGATTCTGGGCCAGAGACTTCTTAGACTGTCCTACCAGGATGTCTTGTAGAGGGGCTGCCAACTTTGTAAACCCTTTTATAAACCTTTTGTAGTAGCCTACCAGCCCCAGGAATTGCCTCACCTCTTTCACGGTGGTGGGTTTTGGCCAATCCCTTGTCACAGTAAATTTCTTGGGATCCGGTGCTACACCTTCTGAGCTTACTACATGGCCAAGGTACTGTACTTTTGGTTTCAGCAGGTGACACTTGGATGGCTTTATTTTCATACCATAACCGGACAAGACTTCAAACACTTCTGCCAAGTGTTGCAGCTGCTCTTCATACGTTTTGGATAGACTATGACATCATCCAGGTACAGGAGAACAGTTTCAAAGTTCTTGTGTCCTGAGCAGCACTCCATTAGTCTCTGGAATGTACCAGATGCGTTGCAGAGTCCAAACGGCATACAGTTGAACTCACAGAGGCCCATCGGCATGGTAAACACTGTCTTCTCACGGTCAGCTTCTGCCACAGGAACTTGCCAATACCCACTAGTCAGATCTAAGGTGGAAAAGTAGTTAGCAGATTTTAATGCAGCTAGTCATTCTTCTATTCTGGGTAATGGGTAGGCATCATTGTGTGTAATGCGGTTGATCTGCCGGTAATCTATGCACATTCTCATGGTCCCTTCCTTCTTTTTCACTAGCACTAAAGGAGCTTCCCAGGGGCTACAAATGTCTTTTATTACCCCTGCTTCTTTAATTTCTTTGAGCATATCTTTTGCACATTGGCAGTGAGCGAATGGTACAGGTCTATATCTCTCTTTAATGGGTGGATGATCCCCTGTGGGAATATAGTGTTCTACCCCTTTGATCTGCCCAAAGTCTAGTGGGTGTTTACTGAAGAACTTCTCGTACTCTCTCACTACCCGGTATACTCCATGCTTTTGATGGGAGGGTGTAGAACTGGTACCTACATGTAGCTTTTGGCACCAATCCTCCAGCTTTCCCTCTGAGCCATTGCACTCCGCCAGATTTGACGGGTTCAAGGGTTCAACTGTTGAGATGGCATTGTTATCAACAGTGTACAATTTAGCCATGGTATTATACTTTGGTAGAGTGACTTCCTCTTCCCCACAATTTAGAAGGCACTCTACCCATGTGTACCTCAACTACTCCTCTGGCCGTCAGTACAGTGGGCCTACTGTCTGAGTACACGGGTTCTACCAGGGCCTGATAATCTCACCTTCTAAGGCCTATTGCGGCTCTACAACAGACCAACATTTCAGTTTTGGGAGGTATCACAATGGGTATTGGGTCACTTGCCCTTGCACTACCAATTTCTCCTTCAGACAGCTCTACCTGCTGTCTAACCATCAGAGCCTTTATTTCCTTCTGCAGGACTCACTGTTGTCCGGAATTGGCAGTCTCGAAAATCTGCTGTAAAACAACAATATCCTCTGCAAGACAATTTTCTATCACATTTCTTCCTAACAGAATAGTTGGATTACGTTCATGCCGGTCAACATCAACAATTATCACCCCTTGGTCTTTTAATTCTACTTTCCCAACTTTAATGGTCATTGCTTTAAACCCAATTTGTGGTACTAGTTTACCATTGCTAGTCAATATGTTATATATAAGTCATCATCTGGGCCATGCGTAATATCTGAATCAGCCCAGTATCGTTTTCAATTGGACAGTATCTCACCTGCCAAACAGATTGTTATATACATTATTACTTGCAAGTGCGGCTTACAATACGTCAGCCGAACCACAAAAAAACTTCAGAATCGTCTTAGTGGACACCGCCACAATGCTTACATAGGGCTTATAACACACAGCCTATCACGTCACCTAATGCAGAAACACGGAGGGAAATTTGAAGTCCAAATAACCCCTGTTGAACACATACTTCCACACAAAACAGAATTCAAACACTGAATAGAAATGAATCCTTCTGGATTTTTCATATGCAGTGCCTACAGCCAGATGGATTAAATGACAGGATCAAATACATTTGATAGAAAAACAAAGTTGAGCAAGTAGGTCCACACTGAGTTTGATCCTCTTCAGAGGACCTTGGATATACTAATAATAAATTACCAACAATAAGCAGAACAATTTATCAACTAACAGCAGCATTAATAATTTTATTCTTTTTTCAAATATAATCTGTCTACAGTGAAAAATAGTATAAGGAGCTCTCTATATACATTATAATAAATGTTCTTTCTAATAGCATAAGTGTTTCTATAGTAAAGAGAGGGCTCTTGATAAAATTAAAACTAATAATAGAAGAACGACTTACCTATAAAAAATATACCGTATATACTCGAGTATCAGCCGACCCGAGTATAAGCCGAGGCCCCTAATTTTACCCTCCAAAACTAGGGAAATGTATTGACTCGAGTATAAGCCTAGGGTGAGAAATGCAGCAGACCCCCATCCTGTGCCCCCAGCAGTAGTATACAGGCCCCCTCCTTAGTAGTATACAGGCCCCCTCCTTAGTAGTATACAGGCCCCCTTCTTAGTAGTATACAGGCCCCCTCCTTAGAAGTATACAGGCCCCCCTCCTTAGTAGTATACAGGCCCCCTCCTTAGTAGTATACAGGCCCCCTCCTTAGTAGTATATGTGGCACCCCTCAACGAGTGTGTCACAGGAGGGTACTGCACCCCTGACTGAAGGTGCAGTATTCTCCGTCTCAGTGGTGAACAGGTTAATCCCAAGGCTCCATGTACCACATGCAACATCTAGAGACAGAGGACCAAATAGATACCCATTTCCTGGGCAACTGGTCCTGGTGGGAGGAGAGTGAGATGTATAGCAGTGGGGGAAGAGAAGAATAGAGTTAGAGAGTTGGAGAGACAGGAACAAGAACAGATGTTGTGACAGAACAGCTAACAGAGAGGGCACCGAGTAGTGGTGACCCAGAAGTGAATGGGGCCAAGAGAACAAGTAACGGGGAATAGACGACCCGAGCCCAGTCCAAACCCGGAGAACCGGTTCCGAGGTGGTGCAGATGTTCTACCGTTGCGCCACAAACCGGAGTGATTGAGAGCTTCACAGGAGCGCAATACACAGCTTACCATCACCGCAGCTGTATCAGGAGGGATACCTGCCATTGAGGTCCGGGGACCTATCGGGAGTCGCAAGGCCAATGGCTCGGGTGCCCAACAGAAATTCCTCTGTATCCCGACCTGGTACGTTAGAAGCAGCGAAGAGTACAAGGGACAGTCAGTTTAAAGAAGGATACTGTGGAGCCTTGAAGGGAAACTGTTCATCACAGGGACCACTCGGTCCGTTACCTAGAAGTGAAACCGTTTCACCTGTGAACTGTGCAAGAACTAAGTAAAGACCCGTTCAGAGGAGTACTGTGTCCGAGGATTATTTCAGGACTGTTGCTAATCACTTCACTTACAGAACCAAGCTGCCATATTCCTCAACTGCAGCTCCTGACCCCGGGGACTCACGCTCGTCCTGTAGGGAGCGGTTCCATCTTGCTGCAGCCCATCCCCCGGAGGTCCCAGCAGTGCTGGTGCCATCACCGGACCCCTACAGGTGGCGTCACGAAACAGAAATCATTATATTTTAACCCTTTCATTGACCACCGGGCCTCCACAGCCTCAGGCACAGAACCGTGACCACAGCCAGCGCCTGAGACCTAAGAACCCAGCCCACGGTGAGTCATATACAGGCCCCCTCCTTAGTAGTATACAGGCCTCCCTCCTTAGTGGTATACAGGTCCCCTCCTTAGTAGTATACAGGCCCCCTCCTTAGTAGTATACAGGCCCCTCCTTAGTAGTATACAGGCCCCCCTCCTTAGTAGTATACAGGCCCCCCTCCTTAGTAGTATACAGGCCCCCTCCTTAGTAGTATACAGGCCTCCTCCTTAGTAGTATACAGGCCCCCTCCTTAGTAGTATACAGGCCCCCCTCCTTAGTTTTCTGGCCCCTATCAGTGATATACAGCCCCCCTCCTTAGTATCTGTCCCCCAGGCTGCGGCACACATTAAACTAACAAACTTTTTATACATCACCTTTCCGGCGACTCCTTGCTGGCAGCGCCGCTCCTCCGGTCTCCCGGCTTCTTCCTGCTTGTGTCGGCTTCTATTCCTGTGGCCGACGCAGCAGCGATGATGTCATCGCTGCTGTGCCAGTCACATGACACCAGCAAAAGCAGGAAGAAGCCGGGAGACCGGAGGAGCGGCGCTGCCAGCAAGGAGTCGCTGGAAAGGTGATGTATAAAAAGTTTGTTATTTTAATGTGTGCCGCAGCCTGGGGGACAGATACTAGGGGGCTGTATAACACTGATGGGCGCCAGTGTAGTGCAATCTGCACCGCTCCCCCCGCCGCTGATGGACAGGGGGATGCAGTGCATATTCATTACACTAATGGGCGGCCCGACGTGACCGCCCGCGGTCACTGCGGCCCCCTCCTGCCTCCTCCAGCACCCGGTCACAGCTCCCCCCCCAAGCAAATACCCAGTGACTCGAGGATAAGCCGAGGGGGGCACTTTTCAGCACAAAAATTGTGCTGAAAAACTCGGCTTATACTCGGGTATATACGGTATATAATCCTTCATATATAAACAAGAAGGGATAAAAAAGCAAAGGAATAAAAAATTGATCTTTTATAATAAAGAGGAGGATTTAAAGGGAACCTGACCTCAAAAAATGTGCCCCAGCCTCTATATACGTGTCCCTGCACCATGGTAATAGCTTTCTAGCCATCCTTTAGTGCTTGTAAATCGATATAGTAAAGTTTAGAAAAGTAGTTTTGATACCTTATGATCTGCGGCTTTTCATTATTTGAGAAGTCGCAAAAGGCGTTCCTTTCTGGGCCTCCCCACCGCCTGCTTTGTAATTATTTACGCCCCAATGGGCGTGCTACAGAGCAGGGAGACAGTGCTCGTCATGTAAGGGGTGGTAAAGCCGACATGACGCTAATCGCTTTACCACGTCAGTAGTACTGCCGAGTGCGCATGTGCGAGGTGTGTTCACTGTAGACCTAATGGGTGTACTGATGTGGTAAAGCCGGATATGACGCGATTAGCGTCATATCGGCTTTACCACCTCTTACATGACGAGCACTGTCTCCCTGCTCTGTAGCACGCCCACAGGGGATTGAATTAATAACAAGCAGGCGGCGGGGAGGCCCAGAAAGGAACGCCTTTTGCGGCTTCTCAAATAATGAGAAGCCGCAGATCAAAAGGTATCAAAACTACTTTTCTAAACTTTACTATATTGATTCAGAAGCACAAAGGGATGGCTAGAAATCTATTACCATGGTGCAGGGACATGAATATAGAGGCTGGGGGCACATTTTTTGAGGTCAGGTTCCCTTTAACTCCTCCATTTTAATTTATTTATTTATTCAAGAAAGTAACTGCTGTGTTTTATATTCTTTTCTTGTCATATATATAATTTGTTTTTATTTTACTAGATACAATTTTAGACTGCAGGACTAAGTAACCACCTGCGTTAAGCAACTCAATTAACATGACTAATTAACAGGGCGGGTCATGACCCTGACTAACCAGACCATAGCTTTATATAATAAAAAGACTCTCTATGTGCATGATTGTAAAACTGTACCTGATGAAGACTCTGTAATGAGTTGAAACACGTTGTACCTGCTATTTTATATATGTATGAATACATTTCTGAAGGAAAATAACCACCGGCCTCTATTTGGAAGTGCTGCAACATACAAAGCGGAATCCATCTAATTAATCTACAGTATCGTTTATAAAGGATATAAGGTATGGAGGTGATCTGTGAGCCGGTGTCCAGTAGAGCTTTCAGGGGAATGCCATCCAGCATGACAGGTATGATTGGACGTCCTCCCACATACCTGTCCCGCTTCCCTAGGGGATTCTCATTTAAAGCACATTCCCTAGCAAAGTGGCCCGATACTATGCAGCGGCGACAAATGGGCTGTCCATCCAGGTGGTAGCGGTCGCTGGGTCGTCCTCTTGGTTGCTGGATACCTTCTGGATCTCATCCACAGGACATCCTCTCTGCTTGTAGCTAATTCAATCTTCTCCACAGCCTTGGATCCACACAGCTCTTGCATAGCTTTGGCCATCTCAGCTACAGTTTTGGTGATGGCTTCAATCTTTTAGTTTAGAGCCTCATTGTTGATTGGCTCCTGAGGTTTTGGGAATAGGAGTAAGCTCACCCCTCCTTCTCAGAAGATCCAGTCAGGTGCTGCAGCTGACGGCCGGCCACCGCCCGATGTCAAGGAATATAATGAAGATATGCTGGCACCTTCATCCGATGTAAAGTTTTTACTTTATTATGTAATTCACAACATTAAAATAAAAGCATCTTGGTAGCTGAGCATCCCTTGCACTGCAGCACCGCCAGGGTGGATAAAAATCTTGATTTTTTTAAAAAAATCAAAAAAATCTGATTTTTTTGATTTAAATCAGATTTTTTTGATTTAAATCATTTGATTTAAATCAGATTTTTTAATCAAGTTGTACACAAGCAAAACTTTGTCTTTTTGCAAATCTAATTGTTTTACACAAATAAAAATATTAAAACAGTTGATTATGAAACCTAATAATTTTTATTTGCACTATTAAACACTCAGAATTGAACTACAGAGAGTAAGTACTTTTTAACAATAGCCTATCTCTAACGTTTGAAGTAAGCAAACATCTTCAGTGAATACATCAGTCCTTTAAGCCTACTGTTTATTTAGGACTTTTAATAGGAAAACCAGTTGTCCTGCTTTAGCAGTTCCTAAGCGGTTTCGGACTGTTGTGTGCACAAAACCAAATGAAGAAAACAATCTCTCTACTCCTGCGGATGAAGCCGATGCAGTCAGATCACTTATGAAGTTTGATTGTTACTACAGCCTGAGCCAAGCACTGCTGATGTTACTACAGCCTGAGCCAAGTACTTGCTGACTATCCAACAAGTTTGGGCATGTCAACTGAATGCAGGGAAAAAGAAACTAAACCAAAACTGAAACCAAGCTAGAAGTGTGGAATTAAAGGGGCAGTATGAACAAAATGTGGAGGCTATTAATAGTTTATACAATTAAGTCATGCTGCTTTTAAACACCTACCTATTGCCATATAGTAAAACAAAAAAGATTTTTACTTACTTTGGGGTCCCCCCCTCACCCTGGCGTTAGATCGTTGCCCCTAGTTTCGTCCGTGTAACTATGGGCGCACATGCACACTGCTCTCACTTCTCATTTTAATCGTGATTTATAAAAAAAAAACCTTTTGATTTAAATCAGTGATTTAAATCATGATTAAAATCATGATTTAAATCGATCCGATTTAAATAGAAAAAAACCTTTTGATTTAAATCGTGATTTAAATCATGATTTAAATCGGCGTGATTTAAATCAATCCACCCTGAGCACCGCCGGGTGCTTCATCTGCATTTGGTACCGCGGGTTGGCTGCACCTTCTCAGCACTCGGGCTGTTCCCTTGACTCCAACATCTTTCTGCTCCCTTAGTTATTTCTGACCCTCCTGGTTTTCTACTTCAGTCGGGGTGCACATTTTTTCTTCCGCGGAGGAACAGGGTTTTTCTTCCCCACCGGATGTCGTCAGAGCACAGGCTGGGTCTCGCTTCGCGCTCTTTGGAGGGTGCCACCCACGATGACATGCCCCCTCTGCTTCCCACGCGCCACGCGCGTTACAATGGCGACAGTCCAAATCTCGTATCTCACACAATTCACGGCACACAGTACCCGGTTTAACGGGCACAGGATCCTGTTTGTGACGCTAGGAACTGAGGGGCCCCCAGGGCGATAGGGTACTTGGGTTGCTGTTGCTGGGGAAAGTCACGAGGGTTGTGACCTGGTTTCGTGCCCTGGGCTTCAGTTGAAAAAGGGGTTATATACAGGGGAGTTTTCGTGACGCCACCCATGGTATGTGATCAGTGGGGACCACCGCTGCTACAGAACCTCCGGAGATGATGGATAGCAACTAAGATGGGATGGCTCTCCATGGGTAAAGCCATTCCCCAGGGCAATGTGGAAAGTCTATGTACAGGGTGCAGGGCAACGGGTGCAAGTAACAGGCAGACTCACTGTTTTGTAGTTTTTTCAGTCCTTTACTGGAGCAGATGGTAAAAGCTCTCCACGGAGTCTTGAGAGCAACTTGGAGTTTTTTCTCACCCGGCTGGGTCTTTGGCTCCCTTACTGCGCTTGTAATTTGGCTCCTGCTGCTGCATAAGCTTGGCTGCCGGCCATGTCTCTTCCTGTGAGGTACCGGTATGACAGGCAACTCGAGTCCTTTACTTTACCCTGTCCCCTGGTGTCAGTGTTGCTGAACTCTCTACATTGCTGTGTCTGTGGGTACAGTGTGGCTGGAATCAAGAACCCCCAGCTTCCAGTGTTGACTGCTGGGACATGAGACCCTGCACAGTCTCGGACTCTGGTGTCTGTTCTATGCGCCTTTCCTCTGGGGAGAGCACAGAGTTGCTCATCCTCCCAGGTATGTTCCTCCTCCTTGCCTCAGACCCTAGCCTTAGGTCTGGTGTTAGTGCAGTTTCTGGGAGGACTGTGAAGAAGACCTGGGTGTAAATGAGCTGTGCTAAGCTTGGTCCAAGGTCCACTGACTAACTAGCCATGCCATGCCCCAGACCAGAATATATAGGGGAGTTCACCCTGAACCCGGGCTTGGTCTCCCCCTTCTGGCCTGGAGATGTTGGTGTTGTGTGTGTGTTACCTGATGAAAATACCGTTTGTTGCTCTTTGGTGACACCACTACCCAGGGGCAGTGATGACACTGTGGCACGTTGACCAAGGGTGCCACATATACCTTTTATTTCCTCTGGCCAAGTGCATGACCTTACATTTATCCCCATTAAAGCTCATTGTTGAGCCCCTGAACCCCCCGACAGCCCTTGAACCCGGCCGGGGGAATGTGGCACCCCTGGGTCAACGTGCAACAGTGTCATCACTGCCCCTGGGTAGTGGTGTCACCAGAGAGCAACAAACGGTATTTTCATAGAAACCTGGATTGGGATCAGACCATAGACTTTAGGGGTAGATTGGCAGCCCCGTTAGAGTCCGAGCCCATGCACCAGGAGGTCCACACTCAGAGAGTCGGTTTTCTGCTGGGTGAACCGGGAAGAGGAGTTGATGGGATTTTCCGGTAAGGCCCAAGCGAGAGAGGCCTGGGTAGAAACTGTAGGCGAGGAGGCACACCGCCATCAGCAAGTAGCTAAGTGGAAGGCAGAGGAAAAAGAGCAAAAAGGCCCAGTGGAGAGCCATGGAGGATCGTAATTTGAAAGAAAAAGACAGACTCTGCCTGGTCAAGGCCACTGCCCGAGAAGTACGGAAGCAGGATACAGTGGTCTGCTTTGACCTAATGAATGGTTGGGGCTTTATTAGGGAACCCAGCATGGTTAATTAAATCTTCCTAAGTCGACGTGACGCAGAGTCTCACCTGCCGAAGGACACCCAGGTCGTGACCTATATCCCAAGGGACAATGTGACCTATACCCGGCATGTGGGTGAACAAGGGGGGTATGCCCTGAATGTAAAAAGGGTGATAGAAAAAGTGCTGCCCCATTACCCGTGGTAGCGGGACAAACAAGCCCAGTGAATTCAGTACTGGCTGCAGCACCAAGCCCTGCAGTTTCAGCCCTGCCAGCAGGACCTGCTCAGTTTGTGTCACCAGGTATGGTGCATGAAAGAGAATTTACCCAACCAGGAGATTGGAGACCTAAAGAACTGCCCTGGAAACAGAAGAAGTAGAGAGTGGCAGCATAAATGTATACAGTTAATAGTTAGTCAACTCGGTTAAATGCTAAATGTGTAGTAATGTATGTTGATGTTTGTGATAATTAGAATAAGGAGTAGTGGAGGAGGGCAGAGCCAGTAGAACAGGAGGCGGCGCAGAGACATAGAAAGGGGCGGAATACACAAGGAGAAGGCTGGAGGACTGTGCCAGCAGTGAAGACCTCTTAATATGATCCCACCCATTAGAAGACTTACAGGTAAGTAGTCTAATGTCTTTTTTAAAGCTTACAGGGGCTAGAGACATGGGAGAGCCCTTCCCAGAATGCAGCAGACATGCTGCATTCAGTGCTTCATTTAGTTTGCCATGCAGCAGGGGGTGACATGTCCTCTTTAAAGAACAGTGTGGTCATGGACAGTGAATGGCCAGAACATAATGTGCTCCTTGTTGGTTTTACAGCCAGCATTGTGAGTGCAAGTTGAACACCCTGCACTTTACAGTTGACCAAAGAACAAATACCGCCTGGAGTGGCCGAAAAGTGGTCCGACGAGGTGACCAGCAATGCCCTGTAGCCACACCCAGGGCCAACGTTGGGGTTTTGGGTCCCCCATATTGCACTTAGAATGGTGAGAAGGACACCCCGTTTGGAGATCTCACTGGAACCTGATGAACTTAACAGAGAAATTTTTATTTAGTGTAATGTTATATTTTATTTTCCTGGTATTCATATGGAGAGTTCAAGTGAAGAGTGTGGAGACCCGGGGGTCAGTGGGTGCTCTCGTCCGCTGGGCCAGTCGCCTTTAGCAAGACAACTTGGACCAGGGCTCATCTCCAAACTGAATGCTCCTTAACCATGGGCGAAACACTACACAGACAACACATGGTGAGGGAATACAATATTAAGGCTTTATTGGATCCCCAAACAGTCAAGAGCATATAACACATAACCAGCAAAACATAACATGTAACAGGCAACAGAGTCTCACCCACCCGCTGGCTCACCAGGGATTAGAAAATAGCACAGCAAAATCTGTAGCCAGGTGATTGGATCGTCCTAACCTGGTTGCTTCCTTATGCAGTCTTTGCCATCACAGACGAATTTGAATCACCCTTGTTAATGAACAGGTCTCCTTAAATATCTTCAGCCCTCATTGCAGGATATTGGGGACTTCATGATTGGTGGAATAAGACTGTCAATCATCATTTAAATGATGATTATCCAGGCAGCTTTAAAGCGGGCCAATGAAAAGACATAGAGGGGTCAAGGAGGGTTTAGTATAGACATTTAGACATTTAGTGTAACACCCTGACCACAAACAATGGTGGCTGAAGTAATTTATATAGTATCAGCAATCCACATGTAATACAATGGCATTCTAACAGGATTAAGTTTCTCTGACCTTACAGAAGAGAGATAATCGCATTACATAAGTCCACATCACCAAACCTCTACAAGACTTGTATTTACAATTAGTTGGTTTTCACAAGGTGGGAATAACATACAATACAAAGAGGCAAGATGATTACATTACCCATTTTAAATACTAGCAAGCTCCTAGAAATCTTGTGTAACCCATGGGTGGCATATTACAAGTTTGCAAACCAAAATACAATATTGTCTGGAAAAATAAGAAATCCTCCTACATTATATATTAAAGGGGTCCATTTCGTCACAAATGGTACCTCCCATAATGGGAAGAAAGAGTTAACCATTTGACTGTCTAAATGTTGAAATGCATTTCAGAAGAATTTTGCATGTCTTAACACCTGTTTTTGCTCTCAGCCCGTGGATGTGCTGCGTTTTACGGATGGTCGGGGTGGGGGGGAGGGATGTGGCATTCCTGAGGGTCCAGTCACTGCTGAGGTACAGCACCTCAGACAGAAGTGTGGTACCCCACTCTCAGGTAAGAAGGAGGCACTAATCGGTACCCACACACCCGCATCCAACACCACTTCAGTCGAGGCTAGGGGTTCTGGGTGGACCCTAGTTAGGGAGAAAATGTCAGTTGGTCAGTTAGTGAGGGGGTTGGAGTGAGACGTCCTGGGGACTGGAGCAGTAGAAAGGCTCGTCCCAGGACAAGGGAGGTGAGAGGAGAGACATAGGAGCTGGTGAGGGGCTCCAGAGAGAGAAGGGGTCCTAGGGGCACGGGAAGTGAGGGATCCACCTGTGGTGCCCGAATCCACACGGATCGTAGTCGATTGGAGGGATCAGGTTGCAGTGGGGACCGGCCCCAGACTAGCGGAGAGACTGTAGGACTTAACTAGCAAACCAGAGGCTGCGGTATCTTGATACTCGCTAAAAATGGTCAAGGGGACAAGGAAGACATTGCCTGACAGGACCTGAGGCCGCTGGCTTGGGACACTGTGTGTGAGGCACAGGGTAGGAGGGCGAGAGCCAGCACAGAGAGACGACCTGGGAAGGTACACCAGAAAGGGGTCCCTGTAAAGTACACTTAAGCTACTCGAGAGTTGACCGGCTCACCAACCAGGAGGACACAGCACCCGGCTGGTGATTGTAACCTGGAGACTGTGAGTAAAGTGTGAAGACTGAACCCTGCTGTGTCCTCAGATTTATTTACTGTTTCACCTGCCCTGTACTACAATTGATACCATCATTTAAAAGACATTAAAACTGCCCTGGGGCTCCACTCTACCCACGGAGAACTTTGCTAAGTCACCAACTGCCCCAGTGGAGCTTAACTGCAGCGTCAGCTATCCATTGCCGAACACCACGGGTGGCATCAGGACTTGATCCCCTAAAATGTTCCCCATTTTTTTAATGACACTGCCAGGACCATCGTGAAAACCCCCAAAAAGGACCTACCGACCCAGTTCCGAGTACCCCATGGCCCTGGCAGCAGGCGTGTCACACACATATTTATATATATACTAGTAAAAAGACCCAATGCAATTGCATCGGGAGCGTGGTGAAATGAATTGTATGTATACAGGCGGGTCAGTGGGTATCAAAAGGCCCGATGCAATTGCATCGGGAGCGCGGTGAAATGAATTGTGTGTATACAGGCGGGTCAGTGGGTATCAGAGTATAGAGGCGGGTCAGTGGGTAGCAGAGTATCGAGGTGGCTCTGTGGGTAGCATAGTATAGAGGCGGCTCTGTGGGTAGCAGAGTATAAAGGCGGCTCTGTGGGTAGCAGAGTATAGAGGCGGCTCTGTGGGTAGCAGAGTATAGAGGCGGCTCTGTGGGTAGCAGAGTATAGAGGCGGCTCTGTGGGTAGCAGAGTATAGAGGGGGCTCTGTGGGTAGCAGAGTATAGAGGGGGTCAGTGGGTAGCAGAGTATAGAGGCGGCTCTGTGGGTAGCAGAGTATAGAGGCGGCTCCGTGGGTAGCAGAGTATAGAGGCGGCTCTGCGGTGGAGGGGTGAGGAGAGATGCGGCTCTGTGGTGTAGGGGTGAGGAGAGATGCGGCTCTGTGGTGGAGGGGTGAGTAGAGAAGCGTCTCTGTGGTGGAGGGGTGAGGAGAAATGCGGCTCTGTGGTGGAGGGGTGAGGAGAAATGCGGCTCTGTGGTGGAGGGGTGAGGAGAGATGCGTCTCTGTGGTGGAGGGGTGAGGAGAGATGCGGCTCTGTGGTGGAGGGGTGAGGAGAGAAGCAGCTCTGTGGTGGAGGGGTGAGGAGAGAAGCAGTTCAGTGGTGGAGGGGTGAGGAGAGATGCGGCTCAGTGGCGGAGGGGTGAGGAGAGCGGCTCAGTGGCGGAGGGGTGAGGAGAGATGCGGCTCAGTGGTGGAGGGGTGAGGAGACATGCGGCTCAGTGGCAGAGGGGTGAGGAGAGATGCGGCTCAGTGGTAGAGGGGTGAGGAGAGATGCGGCTCAGTGGCGGAGGGGTGAGGAGAGAAGCGGCTCAGTGGCGGAGGGGTGAGGAGAGATGCGGCTCTGTGGCGGAGGGGTGAGGAGAGATGCGTCTCTGTGGTGGAGGGGTGAGGAGAGATGCGGCTCTGTGGTGGAGGGGTGAGGAGAGAAGCAGCTCTGTGGTGGAGGGGTGAGGAGAGAAGCGGTTCAGTGGTGGAGGGGTGAGGAGAGATGCGGCTCAGTGGCGGAGGGGTGAGGAGAGCGGCTCAGTGGCGGAGGGGTGAGGAGAGATGCGGCTCAGTGGTGGAGGGGTGAGGAGACATGCGGCTCAGTGGCAGAGGGGTGAGGAGAGATGCGGCTCAGTGGTAGAGGGGTGAGGAGAGATGCGGCTCAGTGGCGGAGGGGTGAGGAGAGAAGCGGCTCAGTGGCGGAGGGGTGAGGAGAGATGCGGCTCTGTGGCGGAGGGGTGAGGAGAGATGCGGCTCTGTGGTGGAGGGGTGAGGAGAGATGCGGGTCTGTGGTGATTATGTATATAGATATGTGTGTATATATATATATATATATATATATATATATATATATATATATATATACACAGTACAGACTAAAACCAAAAGTTTGGACACACCTTCTCATTAAAAGAGTTTTCTGTATTTTCATGACTATGAAAATAGTAGATTCACACTGAAGGCATCAAAACTATCAATTAACACATGTGGAATAATATACTTTACAAAAAAGTGTGAATCAACTGAAAATATGTCCTATATTCTAGGTTCTTCAAAGTAGCTACCTTTGTGCAAAGCAGTAATCAAAGCAACTCTTGGCATTCTCTTGATGAACTTCAAGAGGTAGTCACCGGAAATGGTTTTGACTTCACAGGTGTGCCCTGTCAGGTTTAATAAGGGGGATTTCTTGCCTTATAAATGGGGTTGGGACCATCAGTTGTGTTGTGCAGAAGTCTGGTGGATACACAGCTGATAGTCCTACTGAATACACTGTTAGAATTATTATTATGGCAAGAAAAAATCAGCTAAGTAAAAAAAACGAGTGGCCATCATTACTTTAAAAAATAAAGGTCAGTCAGTCCGAAAAATTGGGAAAACTTTGAAAGTGTCCCAAGTGCAGTCGCAAAAAACCATCAAGCGCTACAAAAAACTGTCTCACATGAGGACCGCCTCAGGAAAGAAAGACCAAGAGTCACCTCTGCTGCGAAGGATAAATTAATCTGAGTCACCAGCCTCAGAAATCGCAGGTTTAACAGCAGCTCAGATTAGAGACCAGGTCAATGCCACACAGAGTTCTAGTAGCAGACACATCTCTACAACAACTGTTAAGAGGAGACTTTGTGCAGCAGGCCTTCATGGAAAAATAGCTGCTAGGAAACCTCTGCTAAGGACAGGCAACAAGCAGAAGAGACTTGTTTGGGCTAAAGAACACAAGGAATGGACATTAGACCAGTGGAAATCTGTGCTTTGGTCTGATGAATCCAAATTTGAGATCTTTGGTTCCAACCACCGTGATTTTGTGCAACACAGAAAAGGTGAACTGATGGACTCTACATGTCTGGTTCCCACCGTGAAGCATGGAGGAGGTGTGATGGTGTGGTGGTGCTTTGCTGGTGACACTGTTGGGGATTTATTCAAAATAGAAGACATACTGAACCAGCATGGCTACCACAGCATCTTGCAGCGGCATGCTATTCCATCCGGATTCCGTTTTGGACCATCATTGATTTTTCAACAGGACAATGACCCCAAACACACCTCCAGGTTGTGTAAGGGCTATTTGACCAAAAACGAGAGTGAAGGGGTGCTAAGCCAGATCACCTGGCCTCTCAGTCACCAGACTTGAACCCAATCGAGATGGTTTGGGGTAAGCTGGACCGCAGAGTGAAAGCAAAAGGGCCAACAAGTACTAAGCAACTCTGGGAACTCCTTCAATACTGTTGGAAGGTCTTCTATAAGGCAAGAAATCCCCCTTATTAAACCTGACAGGGCACACCTGTGAAGTCAAAACCATTTCCGGTGACTACCTCTTGAAGTTCATCAAGAGAATGCCAAGAGTGTGCAAAGCGGTAACCAAACCAAAAGGTTGCTACTTTGAAGAAACTAGAATATAAGACCTATTTTCAGTTGTTTCACACTTTTTTGTTTAGTATATAATTCCACATGTGTTAATTCATAGTTTTGATGCCTTCAGTGTGAATCTACAATTTTCATAGTCATGAAAATAAAGAAAACTCTTTGAATGAGAAGGTGTGTCCAAACTTTTGGTCTATACTGTATATTATATATATATATATATATATATATATACTAGATGGCGGCCCGATTTTAAAGAATCGGGTAGTCTAGAATTCATATATAGTTTATTTACTAATAGTTAGGGGAGTGCGGTGAAATGAATTGTGTGTATACAGGTGGCTCAGTGGGTAGCAGAGTATACGGTGGCTCAGTGGTTAGCACTGCGCGGTGACTCAGTGGTTAGCACTGCGCGGTGGCTCAGTGGTTAGCACTGCGCGGTGGCTCAGTGGTTAGCACTGCGCTGTGGTTCAGTGGTTAGCACTGGGCGGTGACTCAGTGGTTAGCACTGGGCGGTGGCTCAGTGGTTAACAGTGAGTGCGGTGGCTCAGTGGTTAGCAGTGAGTGCGGTGGCTCAGTGGTTAGCAGTGAGTGCAGTGGCTCAGTGGTTAGCAGTGAGTGCGGTGAGATTGGTCAGCGCAGCGCCGTGGGCAGAGTGGGCAGCGCAGCGCCGTGGGCAGAGTGGTCAGCGCAGCGCTGTGGGCAGAGTGGTCATCGCAGCGCTGTGGGCACAGTGGTCAGTGCAGCACCGTGGCCAGAGTGGTCAGCGCAGCGCCGTGGGCAGAGTGGTCAGCGCAGCGCCATGAGCAGAGTGGTCAGCGCAGCGCCGTGGGCAGAGTGGTCAGCGCAGCGCCGTCGGCAGAGTGGTCAGCACACACATGCACACACACACAAACACACACTCCACTATACTTACCACCGACCCTGCGTCTTCCCCGCCGCCTGGATCCTGAGTCGACATGTCGCCGCCCCCAGACGACTGGATCCAATAAGTCGTCCGGGTAGTTTGGCGAGACATCTTGGACGCTATATTGGATCCAGTAGTTCGGGGGCGGCGACATGTCGACTGAGGATCCAGGAAGCGGATGCAGGGCCGGTGGTAAGTATAGCGGAGTGTGTGTGTGTATGTGTGTGTACAAAGTGAGGGAAGTGCGGACAAAGTGACGGAAGGGCCTATATACACACATATATACACATACTGTACATTGCATATGGAGGGGTGAGGAGAGCGGAGGCTGGAGGGGTGAGGAGGGGTGGAGAGAGCGGAGGCTGGAGGGGTGAGGAGAGCGGAGGCTGGAGGGGTGAGGAGGGGTGAAGAGAGGGGAGGCTGGAGGGGTGAGGAGGGCAGAGGACAGGGGAGGCTGGAGGGCAGAGGACAGGGGAGGCTGGAGGGCAGAGGACAGGGGAGGCTGGAGGGCAGAGGACAGGGGAAGCTGGAGAGCAGAGGCTGGAGGGGAGAGGCTGAAGGCAAGAGGCTGGATGGCAGAGACTGGAGGGGAGAGGCTGGAGAGCAGAGGATGGAGGGCAGAGGCTGGAGGGGAGAGGCTAGAGGGCAGAGGCTGGAGGGCATAGGCTGGAGGGGAGAGGCTGGAGGGCAGAGGCTGTAAGGCAGAGGCTGTAGGGCAGAGGCTGTAGGGCAGAGGCTGGAGGGGAGAGGCTGGAGGGCAGAGGCTGGAGGGCAGAGGCTGTAGGGCAGAGGCTGGAGGAGAGGCTGGAGGGGAGAGGCTGGAGGGGAGAGGCTGGGGAGAGGCTGGAGGGCAGGGGCTGGAGGGAGAGGCTGGAGGGGAGAGGCTGGAGGGAGAGGCTGGAGGGAGAGGCTGGAGGGCAGAGGCTGGAGGGAGAGGCTGGAGAGGGAGAGGCTGGAGGGGGAGGCTGGAGGGGAGAGGCTGGAGGCAGAGGCTGGAGGGGAGAGCTGGAGGGGGGAGGCTGGAGGGGAGAGGCTGGAGAGCAGAGGCTGGAGGGGAGAGGCTGGAGGAGAGAGGCTGGAGGGAGAGGCTGGAGGGCAGAGGCTGGAGGGAGAGGCTGGAGGGAGAGGCTGGAGGAGAGAGGCTGGAGGGAGAGGCTGGAGGGAGAGGCTGGAGGGCAGAGGCTGGAGGGAGAGGCTGGAGGGCAGAGGCTGGAGGGCAGAGGCAGGAGGGGAGAGGCTGGAGGGCAGAGGCTGGAGGCAGAGGCTGGAGGGCAGAGGCTGGAGGGGAGAGGCTGGAGGGGCAGAGGCTGGAGAGGCAGAGGCTGGAGGGGAGAGGCTGGAGGCAGAGGCTGGAGGGCAGAGGCTGGAGGGAGAGGCTGGAGGGAGAGGCTGGAGGGCAGAGGCTGGAGGGAGAGGCTGAGGGGAGAGGCTGGAGGGCAGAGGCTGGAGGGCGAGAGGCTGAAGGTGGAGAGGCTGAGGAGAGAGGCTGGAGGGGAGAGGCTGGAGGGCAGAGGCTGAGGGAGAGGCTGGAGGGAGAGGCTGGAGGGCAGAGGCTGGGGGTAGAGGCTGGAGGGGAGAGGGTGGAGGGGAGAGGCTGGAGGGGACAGGCTGGAGGGGACAGGCTGGAGGGGAGAGGCTGGAGGGCAGAGGCTGGAGTGGAGAGGCTGGAGGGAAGAGGCTGGAGGTAAGAGGCTGGAGTGGAGAGGCTGGAGGAGAGAGGCTGGAGGGGAGAGGCTGGAGGGGAGAGGCTGGAGGGGAGAGGCTGGAGAGCAGAGGCTGGAGGGGAGAGGCTGGAGGGCAGAGGCTGGAGGGGAGAGGCTGGAGGGCATAGGCTGGAGGGCAGAGGCTGGAGGGCAGAGGCTGGAGGGCATAGGCTGGAGGGGAGAGGCTGGAGGGCAGAGGCTGGAGGGGAGAGGCTGGAGGAAGAGGCTGGAGGGGAAAGGCTGGAGGGCAGAGGCTGGAGGGCAGAGGCTGGTGGGCAGAGGCTGGAGGGCAGAGGCTGGAGGGCAGAGGCTGGAGGGAGAGGCTGAAGGGGAGAGGCTGGAGGGGAGAGGCTGGAGGGCAGAGGCTGGAGGGCAGAGGCTGAAGGGGATGGGCTGGAGGGGAGAGGCTGTAGGGTAGAGGCTGGAGGGGAGAGGCTAGAGGGGGGAGGCTGGAGGGGAGAGGCTGGAGGGCAGGGGCTGGAGGGCAAAGGCTGGAGGGGAGAGGCTGGAGGCCAGAGGCTGGAGTGGAGAGGCTGGATGGGAGAGGCTGGAGGGCAGAGGCTGGAGGGCAGAGGCTGGAGGGGAGAGGCTGGAGGGGAGAGGCTGGAGGGGTGAGGAGGGGTGAGGAGAGTGTAGGCTGGAGGGGTGAGGAGGGGTGGGGAGAGGGGAGGCTGGAGGGGTGAGGAGGGCAGAGGAGAGGAGAGGCTGGAGCAAGAGAAAAGAAAGAGAAAGGGGCGCAATAGTGCGGTTACCAGGGGGCTTTTTTTTAGCGTGGCGTACTAATAGGTGGCCACTCACCTTATCGGGTTGTGCTGTCCCCGCACAAGCCGGTAATACACATAAGGCGCCCTTCACAGGCTCTAGCTCATCCGCACACCGCGTGCTCCGGGGGCTCCGAGCATCCGGTCACGTCACCGCAGGTCCTTAAATTAAAGCTCCTGTTGCCAGGCGACGCTAGGTCCTCACGTTAAGCTGCACTCTGCACCTAGCTGCTCCCCGCCGCTTTACCCTCAGAGAGGGATTTATATTAGAAGGTAAAAACTATAAGCGGTCTAATTGGAGGCGCTCAGGCACAAAAGCAGCAGGCACTGGGATGGTTTTTCAACAGACCTTTATTCAGGCTCCCCTCCTACTCCACAACATGTTTCGATAGATTCTGTATCTTCCTCAGGTGGTGCACCACCTGAGGAAGATAGAGAATCTATCGAAACATGTTGTGGAGTAGGAGGGGAGCCTGAATAAAGGTCTGTTGAAAAACCATCCCAGTGCCTGCTGCTTTTGTGCCTGAGCGCCTCCAATTAGACCGCTTATAGTTTTTACCTTCTAGGAGAGGCTGGAGGGCAGAGGACAGGGGAGGCTGGAGGGCAGAAGACAGATGAGGCTGGAGGGGAGAGGCTGGACGGGAGAGGGTGGAGGGCAGAGGCTGGGGAGGAGAAGCTGGAGAGCAGAGCCTGGAGGGCAGAGCCAGGAGGGCAGAGGCTGGAGGGGAGAGGCTGGAGGGCAGAGGCTGGAGGGCAGAGGCTGGAGGGGAGAGGCTGGAGGGGAGAGGGTGAAAGGGAGAGGCTGGGGGGCAGAGGCTGGAGGGGAGAGGCTGGAGGGGAGAGGCTGGAGGGCAGAGGCTGGAGGGCAGAGGCTGGAGGGCAGAGGCCGGAGGGGAGAGGCTGGAGAGCAGAGGCTGGAGGGGAGAGGCTGGAGGGCAAAGGCTGGAGAGCAGAGGCTGGAGGGGAGAGGCTGGAGGGCAGAGGCTGAAGGGCAGAGACTGGAGGGGAGAGGCTGGAGGACAGAGGCTGGAGGGGAGAGGCTGGAGGGCAGAATCTGGAGAGGAGAGGCTGGAGGGCAGAGGCTGGAGGGCAGAGGCTGGAGGGCATAGGGTGGAGGTCAGAGGCTGGAGGGGAGAGGCTGGAGGGCAGAGGCTGGAGGGGAGAAGCTGGAGTGCAGAGGCTGGAGGGCAGAGGCTGGAGGGGAGAGGCTGTAGGGCAGAGGCTGGAGGGCAGAGGCTGTAGGGGAGAGGCTGGAGGGCAGAGGCTGGAGGGCAGAGGCTGTAGGGGAGAGGCTGTAGGGGAGAGGCTGGAGGGGAGAGGCTGTAGGGCAGAGGCTGGAGGGCAGAGGCTGTAGGGGAGAGGCTGGAGGGCAGAGGCTGTAGGGGAGAGGCTGTAGGGGAGAGGCTGTAGGGCAGAGGCTAGAGGGGAGAGGCTGGAGGGGAGAGGCTGGTGGGAAGAGGCTGGAGGGGAGAGGCTGGAGGGCAGAGGCTGGAGGGGAAAGGCTGGAGGGCAGAGGCTGGAGGGGAGAGGCTGGAGGGCAGAGGCTGGAGGGGAGAGGCTCAGGGGCGGAACGTCCGTGGTGCAGCCTGTGCTGCTGCACCAGGGCCCGACCTGCTAGGGGGCCCCTTGAGCTTCCTGCTTCCCCCGGCTGATCCCGCCCCTCCTCTCCTCTGCTGCTGCTCCAGCTCTCAGGGGCTCGCACGATGCAGAATGCAGGTAGGAGCCAGCGGCCGCATCACAACTCCCCCCCATTCCTCGCCGTCACCGCCCCCCCGGTCCTCTCCTGCGTCCGCGATCGATAGATAGCACCCGCCCCCCCGGTCCTCAGTGTCCTCACTCCTCTCCGTCTGCACCAGGGCCCCCCAGTGGCACGGTCCGCCACTGGAGAGGTTGGAGGGCAGAGGCTAGAGTGGGAGGACTGGGCCGGAGGAGAGAGGAGGCTCCGGGACAGACGGGAACGTTCCTGGCCGGAACTTCCGAGAGCGGAACGTTCCTCCGCTGGTCCCTGTGGCCGGGTGCCGCCCGGCTACCCTGCACTGGTGACGTCACCACCATGGGATGGAGGCCATCACGGAAGTAACCTTCGGGTTTTCTGGAAGTGGCCTTCGGGCTTTATATTAGATATATATTTTTTTTTTTTCATGAAATGGAATGAAACGTAATTGTATTTTTGTGTATTTGTGATTGTGCTATCAATTTTTATGCAAAAATGAAATGAAAAATAGAGTTTGAAAAAGAAAAAAAACGCTATTGGCATATGGTTACATCAAAATTACGTGATTCAACGTCACTCTGTACCCCTCCCTAACTTGTGTCGTCATAACTGTTGTCAATCCCAGGATATATATTGTGCTTGTGTGTAAAGGGATGATGTACATCTGTGATTTTTCCTGAAGAAGGGGCCCCTTACCCTGAAAAGAGTAGAAATAAAAATCACACTAATGTAATCCATAATAGTAGATTATTTCGGTTGGTCGTAAGCATGGTCCAAATTTTCTTTTCTTTATATGTATGAATTATAGGTACCCAAGAAAAGATATTCCTGCCCTTGTCCCAAACTCTGGATCCTGGGGATGAAATTGCTGCCCATCAATCTACTGATGTTCCAGTAGTAAAATAAATATTACCCACAGCTGTCTGTTTTGAGACCTGTACAAGAGCCTGGGAACCAGTCTGTGCAGTGACACTGCAAGGGTTAAATTACCTCAGTCAGCATTCAAGTTTCTCCATTTATGCTCTGCTACCACCTAGTGGCCACTGATCATTATTACATCTCTAAATACAGTTACTCCAGTGATGGCGAACTCCAGGCCTCGAGTGCCGCACACAGTGCAGGTTTTCAGGATTTCCTCAGCATTGCACAGAGGTTGGAATCATCCCCAGTGCAGGTGATTATATTATCACCTGTGCAATATAAGGAAATCCTGAAAACCTGCACTGTTGGTGGCACTCGAGGCCAGGAGTTCGTCATCACTGAGTTACTCCATTCTACATTTAAAATGTTGAAATAAAGGACGGACTCAGGTACTGTGGGCTCGGGTACACCTGACATGGACTCTCATTTTAGTCATTGCATTTGAGAAAGCCCCAAGATAGGCCATTTGTCTTTAAGAAATTGTGCTAGAGACAAACAAAGGAACTCAATAGGGCAGTTCCTTGTACTAGAGTCAGCAAAGATATCCCAAACATCTCCAGCCAAGCTAACAGTAATGCCGAATCCAATGCCTAACACACAGAGACCCTCCAGGTAACTTATGGAGACTAGCTTTATCTGTTACCCTGCACACAGAGACCCCAAACATTCAACATGATTTTCAGGGGCTCAGGTATATCATAGAGGTATATTCACGCGCACCCAGGGCTCGGGTACTCAGCTTTCAGGCGGTTTCAGTCTCTTGGGATGTCACGGGTGGCTGCCCGAGGCCGTGGCCAGGTGGTCAATTAAATGAGGGGGGTATTTATAAGAATTATGAACAAAGTTTGTCGTCGTGACGCCACCTGCAGTGTCTGGTGATGCTCACCTGCGCCGCCGCAGTCCTCCGGTGGTTGATGGTATCGCGGCTTGGATGGATTAGTCCCCCGCAGGCGGGACTGTACCACAGGGGCAGCGATTCTGTAAGAAAACAGTTTATAAAGGAAAGGATGCAGCAGAGTCGGGGCTTCACTTCACCAGGTACTTTTACTGAAACTTCTCCAAAGTCATACAGTTCAGCAGTGTAGTAGATGGTATAATGGCAAATGCTAAGGATGCTGCAAAAGGAATTTCTGGCCGTTAGATGGATCCCTCCTTATGTACCTTTCTTGTTCCTTTCTTTCCTTTGCCTCCCAGTGGCGGTGAAGTCTGACTCTTAAAGATTTTATCTGACCTCCTGCTGTTTTTCCTAGTCTCCTCTCCCTTGTACCTGTCGGGTGAATCTCTTATGGTGGCTTCACACCTGGCGACGTCGCTAGCGACATAGCCGAAAAAGTGACGTATCAGCGATGTCGCTAGCGACGTCGCGCTGTGTAAACAAGCGGTGCGACCGCGTTTTATCGCCGGTCCCAGGTTGACAGGTTTACGGGAAGAACCGTAAACCTGTCAACCTGCGACCTGCGATAAGGCTGGATCGCGCCGTGTGACATCGCCAGAGCGATGTCGGCGGCGATCCAGCCTATACCGCATCGCTGCGGTGTCGCCGGCCGCAGCGATGCTGTGTGACAGCTGGCCAGCGATGTCGGAACCGAGCGGGCACCCGCGCATCGCTTCCGACATCGCTGGCCAGATCACCAGGTGTGACGGCACCATTACTGTCCTTCGTAGGATTCTACTGCAGAACTGATTCCCCTCTTGTGGGCTCTTTGGGAGTTGGGACCGTATCTATAATATCCCCGTTCATCGGATTTTCTGTGAACCGTATAGGTGATCACAGTTACTGGCCCTGGTACCCGGTTTCTTTCTTTTGGGGCTAACTCTTCTGTTGCTCAATCCTCCTCTTAGAGTGAACTCGTGACTGAATTGTCTTCTCTCTCTCCTAGCCCCCTCCAGGCCGACTGCCTGCCTCCAACTCTCCTCACTCCTGCTCTTCAACTCAACTGCAACTGCTCTGGTTCCCCCTAGAGGCCACTATATCTCCTCCCGAGATCCCTCCCACCTACTATTCTAGTGTGTGGGTGTTAGCTCTAGAGTTCCACCTAGTGACCATAGTTCCAATTGCAGTGGGGTGACTACACCGCTTTTTTGGGTGTAGTACCCCTTTTGTGGCACCTACATGGTGGGGCACCACAATATCATTGTCCTCCAAATTAGGACATTGACTCTTTGGTTCAGAGAATCGAATCCTCCCATCAACAGGCCAATTAAATCAACTAGCTCTCCTCTAGGACAACTGCAACCGAACCTGCCTCGATAGAACTCTCCAACCAATTACTGAAATAATTTATCTTTTTGATCTTCTAATTTATTGAGATGCACCTGTATGCCCCATCTATAAAGGATCTGCTGGGCCAACACTAGCACCTTCTTGTTGAAATTGTTTATACTTTTAAATAGCACCTGTCACCCCCCTGAGGCATGGCAAACTAAATGCAGTACTGAATGCAGCATATCTGCTGCATTTAGGGAAGGGGTCCCCCATGTCTCTAGTCCCCTGTAAACTTTACAAAATACTTTAAAAATCTTACAATTAAGAGGTCGCCTGGGTGGGATCTTATTAAGAGGTCCTCACTGCTGGCACAATGCTCCTCGCCTCCTCCTTGTGTGTTCCGCCCCCTCTATGTGTCTGCTGCCACCTCCTGTTCTGCTGGGTCTGCCCTCCTCTTCTTCTGTACAGTGTGACGTCAAAAGTAGAAGAGGAGGGCAGAGCAAGAAGAAGAGGAGGTGGTGTCAAACACATAAAGGAGGCTGAACACACAAGGAGGAGGCAGGGAGGATTGTGTCAGCAGCCAGGACCTCTTAATAAGATCCCACCCAGGCGACCTCTTAACTGTAGGATTTCTAAAGTCATTTTTAAAGCTTACAGGGGGACTAGAGTCATGGGGGTCCCTTCCCTGAATCCAGCAGACATGCTGCATTCAGTGCTGCATTCAGTTTGCCATGCACCATGGGGGTGACTGGTCCTCTTTAAGTTTTTATTCCTCTTTGTATTCGGTGGATACAAATTACCTGGTAACACAGAATGTAAACTTGAAGTCTAGCATTCAAACCAACGTAAGAGTCTGTTTTATGGACCCTAGCAGATGGGAATGTAGATTTCTTTTCACAACCCTGAGAAGGACCTTAACTGAAAGAGAATCCTAAAGGAGGAGAGCCCCTTGTCCAAATGGGCTTTCTCAGCTTTACTATAAACAGTTCATGGAGAGCCTGTCTTCCCATCTGATCTGAAGACTTCAAGAGGACCTGTCAACCCCCTATGTTAATGTGGTGCCCCACTAAGTGTGCGTCACAAAAGGGTACTGCACCCCTGAATGAAGGTGCCATATCATTTGTTCTGGTAATGAGTAGAAGAATCCTTCACGCTCCAATACCACACACATACATCTAGTGATAGGGGACCAATCAGACACCCGTTGCTAGGGTAACTGGTCCCGGTGGGAGGAGAGCTAGGTTATATAGTGAGTGGGAGAGCAACAAGGAGTTAGATCAAGCAGGAAGTGAGTGCAGAGAAGTGAGAAGGGGGCTGCACAGAGCCGTGCAGCACAGAGAAGCAAAGTGAAAGCAGCAGATGTAGCAGAGTTGGAGAAGCTACAGAGAAGCACTGAGAAGGCACCTCAACCTGGTGTTCCAGAAGAGAAAGGGGCAAAGAATAGAACGGGTAACTGAATATCCTTGCCCAGTCCAAATCCGGAGTACCGGCTCCGAGGTGGTCCAGCAGGCTACATCCCTGAACCACAGAAGCCGGAGTGGTCGCAGGCTTTATAGGAGCACGACCCACCAACCAACAACTACCGCAGCTTAAACCAAAGCTTTTCGCGGCACAGGAAGCCCTTAAGGCCGCTTCGTCAGGGGGACCTCCCCTGACGAAGCGTCCTTAAGGGCTTCCTGTGCCGTGAAAAGCTTTGGGACTCACTGCCCTGACCTCCCCTGCCCTGGGTGCCCTCTTCTACGGCAGTAGTATCTTTTGGTAAACTATTGGCAATTGTAGTTTGTTATTTGCAGGTATAGGCTATGTGAACTAATTTGTACTGCAGCTATATGTTGCTTTATGGGTATTTGTACATTATGATATTGCTTTTAGCTATCTCTATGTATTGTTTTAAGCTGACGAGCTTTTGACTGTTTACACATACATAGCCACTACCTATATGTATTGTTAGACGTATATTCTGCCACTCCTTTTTGGAGTTTTTGTAATTTCTATTGCCTGTAATACCTGCATCAACTGTATATGTGCCAATCTGCTATGTACCTGATTTTTTGGACATACAATTCATGTTATAACTCTGCTGCTGTTTTTAGGGGGCTTCTTGCCATCCTCATCTGCCCTCCAAATATGTTTACAACAAAATAAATTTACACTGATTTTTGGCTATATCCTCTGGTTTTTCTTCGTTTATATATGGTTTGGTATATACAGAATCTTTAAGATGAATATTGTACCAAGGATTCTGTTTGTTGTTCAGGCCCTCCCAATTGTGGTTCTGAGGCGGTCGACAGGGTAGGGGGTGCTCAGATCCAAGGACAGGACGACTGCTTCGATGGGGGATCACGGCTGGTCAGTTCCCGGTTCCGTGCCCTGGACCCTCAGTGGTGGGGATTAGGGGGAACGGTGATGAGGATGGGGGTAGTAGTGTCATGACGCCACCTGTGGTTCCTGGTAACGGTGGATACCAGCGCTGCGGCCGGCCACTGAGGTGATGGTGGTGCAGCTCAGTGTAGTACAGCTTCCCACAGGTGGAGCTTTACCTCAGGGCAGCAAGGGTGGATGAGTGGAGTCGTAGTAGTGGCTTGCGGGGGACGCTGTGGGCAGCCGCGTGGAAGAAGACTCACACACACAATAGTCTTTGTTTCGGTACCTTTTTACTGATGTCCGGTAACAGGTACAGTCCAAGAGGGTTACCAGATTGTCGGTGCAATTTGGGATTTTTTAGCTTGAGAGTTGTGAGGCCTCCTCTGCTACTGTGTACGGTGGTTTGGGGTAAGTCCTGCCTATAACTGAACTTGCCGCTTTCTTCCCTCTCAGGGTTTTTCTCTTGAACTGACAATGAGGGCCTTCCGTGGGATCCCTACACTTCTCTTGGGCCTCTGGTCCTGTGCTTGGTCATGTTTGAGTGTCTCTATTAAGTTAGTACCTCAGGGAAATAGATCCCTCTGGTTTCTCCAGGCTTTTCCTGCTTCAGTATATGTTCTGCAGATTTGGACTCCGGTGTCCGGGTGAGCTAAAGGGATCCTAGATCTGGTCCCTTGTTATGACCTACTGCTCCTTCCACTGGCCTCTGTCCCTCTCTCTGGGGTGCTCCACAGCGGGTCAGTCTCCCTTGGTTCTGGGCCTTGCTTTGCCCAGCAACCGGGTCTTTCCAATACCTTCTCTAGGCTGCGTCACTGGACTTAGTCTGCTCTGAAGAGTGAAGAGAGCAGTTAACTGACTCCACCCTTCAGGCCTGGATTCTTATAAGGGAACTTGCTTAAAGCAGCAAGTAGAGCTCCCCCTCCAGGTCTGGGGTGGAAGGTGTTGTGTGCTGTGTGTACCAAAGTGTAAATCCCTCTTTGCACCGGATGGGTCCTGTGGCAATCCCCAGTAGGGGTGCCACAGTTCCCTCATCCTTCTTTAGGAATCTTGCTTCAATTCATACAAGTTCATCTGGTCCGGAACCCTATATAGGCAAAAATACCCTGCATCATTTCAAACGTTTCAGGGGTATTGCCCTACCTGATTTAGTGTCTGAATACGTTTGAGGCTATATAATAAAACTCCTAGACTGGTACAGGAATTGTAGAGTATGCAAATAGAGTCTGTGGAGCCTCGATTAGGAGTCTCAACACAGGACTAGCCAGATCTTCCTCTAGTGAAGGACCTAGCCATGATAACCACCATATTAAGTGGTTCTATGAGTCAATATCCAGCTCATTACAAGCTTAAAGATATGATAAGGGAATACCAAGGCCAGGTATCCATCCACAGATAGCTGTTTCGGGGTGTTGCCCCTCATCAGTGTGGAGTAGGATTCTGGCTAGGTGGGAGCAATGCCTAGTAGACCAACAAAACTAAGTATTCACTGATCTCAGGGAGACCAGTTCAAGAAAACACTGCGGGCTGCCGGCTAAAGCGCTCAACACAGTGAATTCCTAGGCCCATTGCCCCCTGGGAATTTTGAATATGCAAATAGAGTCTGTGGAGCCTCGATTAGGAGTCTCAACACAGGACTAGCCAGATACTTAGTTTTGTTGGTCTACTAGGCAATGCTCCCACCTAGCCAGAATCCTACTCCACACTGATGAGGGGCAACACCCCGAAACAGCTGTCTGTGGATGATACCTGGCCTTGGTATTCCCTTGTCATATCTTTAAGCTTGTAATGAGCTGGATATTGACTCATAGGGCCACTTAATATGGTGGTTATCATGGCTAGGTCCTTCACTAGAGGAAGATCTGGCTAGTCCTGTGTTGAGACTCCTAATCGAGGCTCCACAGACTCTATTTGCATATTCAAAATTCCCAGGGGGCAATGGGCCTAGGAATTCACTGTGTTGAGCGCTTTAGCCGGCAGCCCGCAGTGTTTTCTTGAACTGGTCTCCCTGAGATCAGTGAATACTTAGTTTTGTAGGAATTGTAGAGGGAAGGCCTGGGTTGGAATTAAGCAGGATTTTACCAATATTCCTACGGCCGCAGTCCCGTGGTCAGAATCTCCCTTGTTGTAAATCATTAAAGGAAAACTGTCAGGTCAAAAATCCACATGTAATTGATATCATTTTCTAATTCCTCCCTCTATACTCTCTCTATTTATATATTTCTTGTATGTATATTCCCCCTCCTATCTTCTGTAAATTTCAAATAAAGAGATTCATACTATCTGTCACGCTTCCGGGGAAAGGTGTCCTAGAGTGGACCCACTGGGCCGTGGTACCGAACTCCCCTGGGTGAGCTGGTACTTTTTTAACCAACCACTATACAGGGATTGTCAGGGACAAGCCCAGGGGATCTAAATACCACAGCTGCTAGTACCAGGGGGGCGGCTCGTAAGGTTAGCCTATGCTACGGCACAGCTAAGGATTCCGGGATAACAGGGTACAAAGCTAGGAGAGCCGGAATGGTGTCACCGGGGAAGAACACAGCAAGGGTTCCAGGAAACAAAGTACAAGACTGGAAGAACAGGAATAGCTCTAATGGAGGAGAGTACAAGGAAGGCCTGACCAACAGTCAGCAAGGCAGAAGCAAACTGATTTAATAATCAGGCACCTCCCATCAGTGGAGGTGGCCTGATATACCAGAGGAAGAGCAGCTATTGGTCAAGGGGAGTGTCAGGTTGGACCGTGCTGGGCCCTAGAGTCACAGGGGAGGAGTGCACCTAGGGCGCAGCTGATTGGTCACGTGAATACGACCATTGCAATGTGCTCATGTGTGAGCCCGGTGGTCAGCTGACAGGAAGGGAACCCGGCGACATCTCCGAGACACAGTACGCCTGGACGCTGGATGCCCGGTCGGCAGAGGGGCAAAGGATGCCGACCGGGGAGAGGTGAGCTGGGGAGCGGTGCCAGGGGACCTAACAGTACCCCCTCCCTCACGTCCCCTCCTCCGAAGGCGCGCTAAGAACCTCGCCAGAATGCGTGGTGCATCAATGTTCTCCCACAGCTCCCAGGTCCTGTCCTCAGGACCAAAGCCAACCCAGTCAATCAAGAAGAGGGTCTTGCCTCTACTCTTCTTCATGGCAAGGATGTCCCTGACCTCATAGACATTCTCGGAGCTGAGAGGCCGTGGTACGGTGCCGGAGGATGGATGGAAGCAATTAAGCACCACCGGTTTCAACAACGAGACATGAAAGGAATTGGGGATGCGACATGATGCAGGCAGTCTCAACTTGTAGGCAACGTTGTTGATGCATCCAAGGACTTCGAAAGTACCGATATAACGCGGCCCTAATTTGTAGGACGGCACCTTCAGCCTGACGTATCTGGAAGAAAGCCACACTTTATCGCCGGGAGATAAGACGGTGCATCTAAGCGTGTCTTATCAGCATGTCTCTTCATCCTGCCGGAGGCTTGTGTAAGGGCGTCTCTGGTCTCACTCCAGATCTGGGTAAAGTCCACGGACAATACATTGGCCGCCGGGTTGCCGGATGCTGTGAAGTACGGAAGAGGTAAACCAGGATGTTGCCCGAATACCACAACAAAAGGAGATTTAGCTGATGACTCATTAGAGTGATTGTTGTAAGCAAATTCCACCCAAGGAAGGAGACTGGTCCAGTTATCGTGATGAGCATTGGCGAAGTGCCGGAGGTAGGTGGTGATGACTTGGTTAATGCGCTCCACCTGCCTGTTGGACTGCGGATGATAAGCCGAGGAGAAGTCCAAAGTGATGTCCATATGCTTGCACAGTGCCCTCCAGAACCGGGAAGTGAACTGAACTCCCCTATCGGACAAGATGTGACGAGAAAATCTGTGGTCCTGGAAATCTGTTCGATGAATATCTTGGCTAACTCAGGATTGGATGGTAGACCGGGTAAAGGAACGAAGTGAGCCATTTTAGAGAAGCGATCCACGACTACCCATATGATGGTGCAGCCAGAGGAGCAGGGTAGATCCGTAATGAAGTCCATAGCTATGTGTTGCCAAGGAGCCGATGGGACCCGGAGAGGCAGTAGACGTCCAGCCTGTAACTCTCTGGACACCTTATTTCTAGCACAGGAAGGACAGGAAGCAACAAAGTTGTGGACTTCTTGACGGATAGTAGGCCACCATTAGTGACGAGAGATCAAAGAGAGAGTCTTTTTAACTCCTACGTGACCGGCAATTCTCGACGAGTGTCCCCATGCGAGGACCACCTTCTTCTGATCCTGTGCTACGAAGGTCTTTCCCAGTGGAAGTCCAGCTGCACGTAAGGGAGCCACGGTAATTATCTTGGAAGGATCGATGATATGGAAGGTCTCCTCTTCCACATCCGACTGCTTGAAGGAACTTGACAGAACGTCAGCCTTGACATTTTTACTGCCTGGCCGGAAGTGCAGTTCAAAGTTGAAATGGGCAAAGAACAGGGACCACCAGAACTGCCGGGGGTTGAGCCTCTGGGGGACTGGAGATAAGCCAGGTTCTTGTGATCCATGTAGATAATGAATGGATGAACGGAACCCTCGAGGAGGTGTCACCACTCCTCCAGTGCCAGTTTGATGGCCAGCAATTCATGATCCCCAATAGAGTAGTTGCACTCCGACGAGGTAAAGGCTTTGGAGAAAAAAGGGATCCCGGAGACGGCTCCGAGACACAGTACACCTGGACGCTGGATGCCCGGTCGGCAGAGGGGCAGAGGATGCCGACCCGGGAGAGGTGAGCTGGTGAGCGGTGCCAGGGAACCTAACACTATCTATCACTCATAGTGAATGATCCACTTAGTTTTATGCTGTCCACTCTCCATAGATGAATATGCATGTCACATCACAGCACAGGATATCAGTGAGGGGACTGTATTCTCCTCTCTGCTCTGTTTGTGCAGCATTACAAGAGCTGAACTACAACACAAACTGTCACAGCAGGGATAACTGCTTAGGCTGGTTTCACATTACGGATTTTGCAAATCCGATGCTGTCCGATAAAAATCGGACAGCATCGGATCCGAATTTGGCCCCATATGTATATACATTGCGGAAGTAAAATTAAGTAAGGCAGGGGTTAAAAATAATAAACAATCTATGCTCACCTCTCCACGATCCACCCGGCGTCTCCAGCATCTCCTGCTTGTAGGACTTGCCGTCATGTCAGAGTCACATGACCGGTTACCGTGGTAACCAGTCATATGACTGTGACATCACGAGAGGTCCTAGGATCAGAAGAAGAGAGCTTCCAGCGCCGCTGGACTCGTGGACAGGTGAGCATAAAATGTTTTTTATTTTTTATTCCGGAGGACAGGGGAAAGGAGGGGGAGTACTGGGGGACATGAGGGGGCCACACAGGGAACATGATGGGGCCACACAGGGGACATGAGGGTGCCACACAGGGGAGAAGAGGGGGGGACACAGGGGACATGAGGGGGCCACACAGGGGACATGAGGGGGCCACACAGGGGAGAAGAGGGGGGGACACACACAGGGGTGAAGAGGGGGGAAAAAGAGGGGTGATGAGAGGGACACACAGGAGTGATGAGGGGGAGCACCAGGAGAGAACAGCTGTGACAGTGACAGCAACTGATCATGCAGAATGTCGGATCGGATGCCTATTTGGCATCCGACTGCAGGGATCAGTTTAGATCCGATGCTGTCCGATTTATATCGGACAGCATCGGATTTTAAAGAATCGTTATGTGAAAGTAGCCTTAGAGAAACAAATGGATTTTAGATCAGGCAGACCTGCAGTATCTCTCCCTCTGTGGTGATATTAACTGAACAGAGCTGTAAGTGAAACCTGACACTGCACGGTTTGTTAGCAAAAGGAGGAGGGAGGAGAGAGCTGCTGAGAAGGAGTGCATAATTACATGACAGTTTATACAGCACAGGACTAATCCTCTGCCTATAATGAGACAGGACTAATGCAGCAGCTCTCTGCAGGGTCTGACCATGCCGATAACATGGAAACTACAAACGGTACAATAATGATTTTACATGTTTTTAAAAGGTCTGCCCGGGCACTATTTAAGGTTAATATTAGTATCATACTGAAAAATGACCTGACAGTGTCCCTTTAAATCACATTCTACGATTGGAGCCACTCTGGCCAGCTGCTCTCTGCCTTGGATTAGATCCCATATTCTAATGGGAGATCAGTGGAAGCATATTTTAACACTAATGCATGTCTTCCATATGCTCTTCTTTTCAGGAAGCTAGGTTTAAACTACTCTCCAGGTGATATAGAGTGCCTACTAGTTTAGTTTGCACTCTATCTTTCCGAGTCATGTGTGCTCTGGAGGTGCGATTAGGAGGAAGGTGACATATTACACATATTCTGGTCTAGTAAGCATCTGTCCTCATTTTGGGGGAAAGTAGAACACATGATTCATAAAGTCACACGTTTTTACTTCTGACCTGGACCCAGCCCTCCTCTTTGTCCATCATTGCGAAATCCCATTAAAGACATATCAGCATCCTCTATTACGACATCTAATCGTGGCTGCGAGGACATGTATACCCCTCTTGTGGTAGAAAGAGGCTGCCTCAACTATTTCCCTATGGTTTGCTAATGTCAATGTGGTAATGGTAATAGTAATGTGTTAATGGTGGATAAAGAGAATCAGATGGCACTCACCATTTTGAGGTTTACTTAATTTTATTTTCATATTCAGGTGCAGATACAAAGGGGAGGGAGAGTAGACACATGGATAACAGCGGCTATTTCGCACTTCCACATACATTTGATTCTCTTTATGTCTATTTACTGCTTCTGCTCGGACAGTCAGTTTGAGCACTGCTGGACCTGCTTTCACTGTTCTCACCTCCTAGAGAATGTAAGAGTAATGCAGTTTGCAGCAGCGCATGAGAGCCTTTGAGAAGGGGTCCCTGGATTTTCTTCTCCTTTATTTGTAATGCTAATGGAAGAACTTACTCAGCAATAAACTATTCCACAATCGCTTCCTGAACATCTGGTTCTACTGGATGGAATTCAAATTTTTGAATGACTATCTGTCCTTCTTGGAAGAGACTTGATCCAAGCCCTCTAGTTTCTCCAAGGGATTACTCCCTCCTGCTGACTTTCCTCCCCTACCCCAACACCCCCCAATCCCTCTTATCTTGCTCCTTCCTTCTTTTCTCTGCTCTCTATATTCTTTTGGGTGTTTCTTTTCTTTTCAATGGTCTTTTTATTAAAGTGATGTTTGCATAACATAACAGAAAAACATTTTTTTTGGAGTGTAAGAACATCAAAAAAATGTCAGAAAATGTCAATGGTATTACAGAGGCATTGCATGGTTTGAACACAATATAACGTGTGCATGTGGTATTCATCTGTACATGGCATATATCTGGAACTCTCCAAATTGTTCTTTAGTACTGGTAGATTGGCTGAAAATAAAAGGGTTAGTATGTGCCATCTCGCAATCTCTTATCGCTCGATGTCCTACAAGGTCTCAGACATGCGCCTCCTCCACGTCTGCAATTGACCTGGTTTCTGTTAGCCATGCAATACCATATGATTAGGTGAACAACAATAAGGAAGAAAGATAAGGAAAGAGAGTAGAAGAATGTGGTAAAGAGGTTGGTAGATAATGGGGGAAGATTGGAGAGCAAAAAAAAAGAAGAAATAACGGGGGGGGGCAGTCCAGCGACCAGGAAGTCAGTGTCAGATGCCAGTCAAGTTGTTATTTGGGCAGGTAACATCTTATTCATTCGAATAATTGTACGTTTTCCGAAAGGTAATCCATGGGGACCATATGTTTCTGAGTTTCGTTTGTCCATTCTCAACTGACGCCACAGTCACTGCTACTCGGTACAGAGCATTTATTTTGTCATACAGTTGTGCGGTGGTCGGTAGGTCTGGGGTCTTCCAGTATAGTGGTATCAATAATTTTGCTGCGGTAAGGCAATGTCGTGCTAGTTCAGACGTGTATTTGTCATCCGTCCAGAGTGGGAAGTTCAATAAAGTGGTCTCTGGTGAGAGCGTAAGTGTTTTATTCGTCACAGTCTGTATAAACATGCCCACCTTATTCCAGAAATCCCTGATTTTGGGACATGTCCACCAAATGTGAATATTTTCTCCGTCGGGACCATTACATCTCCAGCAGTCTGTTGAGCCCTCTCTCTGCCAATTGTAGGTTTGTTTGGGTGCCAAGTACCACCGCGACACGATTTTGAAAGTGTTTTCTTGAGCCCATATGCATTGCGAGGGGCCATGAGATCTTTCATAAATAAATCCTTGTTGCGTTGGGGTAAGGCAATAACCCAGGTCTTTTTCCCAATTCGTGATATAGCTCCGTTTTGGGCTACATTCAGTCAACAGTAGTGTTTGGTATAAGGTGGATAAAACTTTTTTTGGTCTCGAGGTGGCGGCACATAGCTTCTCAAATGGTGTCATGGCGCGAGAGAGATCTGCCCGCTGTAGGTGTGGTTTCAGTGCAGATTTTATGCAAGAATAGTGTAGGAAGTTCAGTCCTTGGAGACCAGGTATGGCCCGTAGCTCAGAGAAAGTTGGCACAGTTCCATCAATCAAGATTCGGTCTACGGTCAGGTCTTGCAGGGCAGGTATCTTGTGCGACTCATTAGCTGAAGTGCCGGGGCTACCAGGAAGAAGGTCTGTTAGTGTCAGCAAGGGAGATAGTGGGGGCGCCATCAGGTGGCGCAGTTTCGACCAGACCTGAAGGGTGTCCTTGGTATGTATGTTGTGGATTGGGGTCACCTTAGTGGTCTTATCATAGGTAAGGAATAAGGATCTGAGTGTCTTTGGAGCTAGTGCTTCCTCTGCTGCAATCCATAGGTTATCTCGTGGGTGCCTAAGGATGTCAATCACTCTCGAGATTATTGCGGCTTGATAGTACTTCCGTATGTCAGGCGCTCCCATTCCCCCTATACTCTTATGAAGCGTTAGTGTTTGGTACGATATGCGGGGCTTTTTCCAATGCCAGATATAATTACTAAACAGGGCGTTGATCTTAGAAAGGAATGTCGACGGGATTGGTATGGGGAGCATATTGAACATATAGGTAAACTTGGGGAGGATTAAGCTTTTTAATAAATTCTTTCTACCCATCCAAGAAAGATGGTTATCTCTCCAGGTGCTAATGGTAGACATAGTATTTTCAAGCATTGGTTTAATATTGAGTCGAAAAAGATCTCTGCTGTTCCTCCCCAATTTCACTCCGAGATATTTTATATATCTAGTGGGCCATGTGAAGGGATAGAGGTCTTTTAATTTTGTTAAAGTTGTGGAGTTAATGTTGATGTCAAGTGCTTCAGATTTAGAGGGGTTAACTTTAAAGTTCGAGAGGTAGCTAAAATGGTCCAATAATTTCATTAGAGCTGGGAATCCACGTAATGGGGAAGTCATTAGCACGAGCAGGTCATCCGCAAACGCCGCCGTCTTATAATGCGTGTGATTCAAAGTGATGCCTTCAATGTCCTGATGGGATTGTATGGCATGCAACAGAGGTTCCATGGAGAGCACAAAGAGTAGCGGCGATAGCGGGCAACCCTGTCTCGTGCCGTTTTTTATTACAAATGTGTCTGTGAGCGAGTTATTTATCCGGATTCTGGCTGTGGGGTTGTTATACATTGCTAATATGGCTCTGGTAAGTGCATGGGGTAGACCAAAGGTGCTTAGGGATTCCTCAAGGTAAGTCCAGTCCACTCTGTCAAATGCTTTCTCAGCGTCCGTGCCCAGGAGTACCAAAGGGGACCTACGATGTTTAGCTATTTGCATCAGATGCAATATCTTGTGTGTGTTGTCTTTTCCCTCTCTTCCCCCCACAAATCCTGTTTGACTAGGCGAGCTCAGGTGTGGCAACAGTGTCGCTACTCTTCGCGCTATCAAACTGGAAAGCAGTTTTAGGTCTACATTCAATAAAGAAATTGGTCTGTAGCTACTGCACTGCTCCGGGTCCTTTCCCCCTTTGTGGATCAGAGAGATGCTAGCTTCCAACATTTGTCGTGGGAGGGGCAGGCCTCGGAGCACAGCCTTACATAGGTCCAGAAATCATGGTAGTAGGACAGTGGGGAAAGTTTTATAGTACTGTGCTGTAAGCCCATCAGGCCCTGGTGATTTTCCAGTCGGGCACTTTGACAGAGTGGACTGGAGTTCCGCAATTTGGAATGGCTTAGTCAGTTTCTTCTTTTGTGTTTCCGTCAGACTGGGTAGTCCCAAACGTTTCAGAAAGTTCCTGATCTCATCCCTCCGCAGTCTGGTCTGTTCATCAGACTCGTCCGGTCTCAAATCATAAAGGTGCTTATAATAGTCTAAAAATGCGTTTTCCACATGTGTGAGGCTATCAGAGCTGACACCTTGTCTGTTTTTGACCACACCAATCTGAGTGTACATCTGTCTCTTACGTATGAGCGAGATCATGAATTTGGACGCTTTGTCTCCATGGGCGTACAATTTATTCTTCCACGAACTGTAATATTTTGCCGACTGGTGAGCTATGAGGTCTTTTAGTTGCTGTCTCTTTGTAGACAACACAAGCATGGTCTGATGGTCGAGTTGTCTTTTATGTTTTAGTTCTAATGAGGCTATCTCTTCATAGAGATCGTACATGTCTTGTTGTCTTTTTCTATTAAAGTGGGAGGAGATTGATATTAGTTCACCCCGGATGACTGATTTGTGTGCTTCCCATAAAATTTGTGCCGACATACCCTCTGTGTCATTAAGCGTGAAGTAACTGTGCAATGCTTCTTGTAGGCGAGCATTGACCCCAGGTTCAGCTAATATGGTTTCATTAAGGCGCTGTTGGGGTGTTGTCTTTGCAGTGACATTTCCAGTGTCACTGTGGAGTGGTCAGAATATACATTTGGTGATATGTTTGATTTTTTAATGTTAGACATCTGTGTTTTGTGGACAAAGATATAATCGATCCTATTATAGGTTTTATGAAGGTAAGAATAGAAGGTGTAATCGCGGTCGGCGGGGTTCAGGCATCTCCACGTGTCGACCAAATGTTGGGAGTTCAGGCATCGCTGTATTTTAGCTAGGTCCTCTGCTGAGAGCGTACTCCTCTGCTTAGAGGTGTCCTTTAGCGGATTCAGCGCCACATTAAGATCTCCACCGACCACCAACACACCCTCTTTGAATATTTCAATTTTCTTCATCGTCGCCGCCAGCCATTTTGCAATTTTATTATTTGGGGCATATAAGCTACATAGCGTCACTAAGGACCCATTTAGTAGTCTTTTGATTAGTATATATCGTCCCAAGGGGTCGGTCAGTGTGTCTCTCAGTTGAAATGTCACTCCTTTGGCTATCGCCACTGAGGTACCCTTAGTTCTGGTTTGGGTCGTAGTAGCGTGGTACCACTTATCGTATCCAGAGCGGGTCAGGTCAGGTATTTTGTCTGACTTAAAATGCGTCTCTTGTAAAAGAAGTACTGTCACTTTTTGTTGTTTAAGTCTGTGTAGTATGTGTCGCCTTGCTATCGGCGAGTTTAGGCCATGCGTGTTGAGTGAAGCAAATGTAATTACCTTAGTCATGTCTGCCATAGCGCGTCTCCATCGGTTCGGTCATTGAGCATCGGCATCATCGGTTTCTTGTCCTTCGACCTTCCTGGGACACTGGACTGGGAGGGGGGGGAGAGGTGAGAGCGAGTATAGTGAAAGGAAAGGTAAGAAAGATAGAAAAAATAAAGCATAACTTTCAATAACTGTAATAAGTTTACAAACTTAAATGTAAATATGAGTCTGTTCAACATAGGGCTACAAGGGGCCTCAGTAGCCAGCTCCGGGGAGGATGATATCGTTCAAAGTTGCTAATGCTGGTGCGTACCCAAGTCCTCAAACAATGATACATATCATAAGAGGGAAGGGTGTGGGATGGGGATTGGATGGGGAGGGGGGGGGAGTTGGGTAGGCTTAAGAGTGAGGTGAATATGGTGGTAGAGTATGAAAGGGGGTGGGGGATGGGAAGGGTATCAGGGTATTGGAGGGTGGGTAGGAGGTAGGTAGGGGAAGACGTATGTTATGGACCAAGCTTCCGTTGGTCGTGTCCATATCCGTTAGTATCCGTCGCTACTGTAGGAAGGGGGAGTGCTTCGTACAATGTAGACCACCATGTTGCGCGGGCGTAGAAATGCCCCCGTAAAGATTGTTTTGTCACTTCGGGATAGCCCGGCCCTTTTGGGGGGTAGTAGGTCCATAAATTTGCAGTAAAGTGTGGTTATCGAAGGGGAAGAAACAAGATGCAAAATTCTGCTATCTACTGGTAGAAAGCCATTCACTCGGTTGCTGGGGCATCAGGATGTCAGGTCGTGTCGACCGGGTCTTTTGCAGCAGGAGATTTGGCCATCTTACGCTTCACTCTTTGAGCCTTGGGTGTGGTGACTACTTGCCATGCTGGTAGTGTCGGTATTTGCTGGAGCAAGGAGGCTGAATGGAATGCTTCCAGATCAGGATAGGTGTCCAGTATGATCTCTAGTTCCTCGCAGGCTCGTTTGACGTCCGCCGAGGTCCTAGCTTGCAGCCTCTTATCCCCAGCCGTTATGAATATGCCAAAGGGGAACAGCCACCGGAATCTGAAACCCTTACTTGCTAGGGCCTCAGTAAATGGCTTCAAGAGTCGTCGTTTTCGTAGCGTGATAGCTGATAAGTCCTGGTATAACTGAATCGTGGTGCCCTCATAAATGATCGTCCGTTTGTCCCTCGCTTTCCGGAGCACTAGATCCTTCACCCTAAAGTCTAAGAAGCGGCAGAGTACATCCCTAGGCTGTTCGCCTTGTGATGGTCTAGGTTTGAGGGCTCTATGTACTCTTGTTAATTCAATGTCTTCCGGCTTTTCCTGGTCCAACACATCTTTGAATATCTCGATGGCCGCTTTAGTGAGCGTTTCCAGCGCCACAGATTCCGGTATGCCCCGTATTCTAATATTGTTACGGCGCTCGCGGTTCTCGTGGTCCTCTAAGGATGTGTGTGCAGTGTGGAGGATGTTCTCATGTTGTTGTAGGCATTCCAACATAGCGTTAGACTGTTGTATTATGGTCGTCTGCGTGTTTTCGACTGTATCCAGTCTATGCCCTTGATGGGTGAGATCACGTTTTATTTCTGCAAGTTCCTTACTAATTGGCTCTAGTTTCTGCGAGAGGATTCTTACAATGAATGAGCGAGTTACTTGGGTATCTTTGTCAGTTGACACACTTTCAGATTCGTTATCCATGTCTGTGTCCGAATCGTCCATTAGAGTTGGATCATTTGGTTTAGAAGGCACGTCTGAGTCAGTCAGTGCGGCTTGCTTCTTTAAGAATTTATCCAAGTCAGCCTGCGTGACCGCTTTAGCAAGTTTCAGGGATCCTTTAGGGGTTTTTGTTCCAGTTTTCCCCATATTAGTAATGAGGTAAGTTTTAATGCTGGTTGAATGAAATGGTCACGGAGCTCCCCCTGCTGGCTAATAGGGTTTACTGCAGCATGTTAGTTTAGTGCTGCTATGTTAGAGAAGTAGTAGTTAGTCACTTTTAACAGTTGTGGAGATCTACTGGTACCCTGGTGATATGTACCAGTCTCGTGATTTGAGGGGTCTGGAGTACCAGTCTAGATAGCCCAGGCACGGGTCAGGGAGGGTTTTTTCCTTTACTCTCTGTTCTGCAGACTTTGTGCAGCACTGTGTCCCCTTATGTATCAGGTGTAGATGATATATAAACAAAAGGTGGTACCTCTTATCCCTATATTCGTCTGTTCCTGAGCTCCTGATGTTGTCAGTTAGAGGAGCTCTTGGCTGCAACTCTGGGCTGGTAGCAAGCACCGGAGCAGTGGGGCTCAGTGTGTCTCTGGCACCGTCCGTTCCCTCTGACGGGGGTCCCGCGGGACAGATCCCTAAGCACATACACCCGCTCGTTCCGCAGTTATTTCCAGTACCGGGTCTCTGGGGGTCGCAGATTGTCTGCAGTTGCGCTCTGCTAGGGCCGCCCGCCTTAGCATCTCTCTTACCGCCCGTTCCTCGTCCCTAGTGCCACGTGCCGTCGGACGTCTCCTGCAGCTGCGGGGCACCGCTCAGCTTCGGTTCCTCCTGCAGTCTAGCTGCGATCCGGCTACGGGGGTCTCGGGTAGGGATATACCGGCTTCAGTGTCACTTCCTTTGCTTTTCTGTGCAGCCGTTCCAGCCTGGTCTATCTCTCCCGCCGGGTGCCGCGCGTTCCTCACAGAGGGCTTCTCGCCTCAGCTAGAGATGGCTCCAAAGGGTGGGATATCGCCTAGAACCGGGTCGTAAAAGCCCCAGGCATAGTCCGGAGTGCCTTCTGGGCTCTTTGGGGTCCCTCACCTCTTTTGGGTGTTTCAAGCTGTATTCACAACAAGGGATATGGACATGCATTGGACAATCTTAACCCCTTAGTGACAAAGCCAATTTTCACCTTAATGTTCACACCAAATTTTACAATTTTGACCAGTGTTACTATGATTCTATAATTCTGGAATGCTTCAACAGATCCCAAAGTCAACCTACAAAGAAATCATCATTAAACCTGCAGACAATGGTGGTGCAATAGTCACAGACAAGGGTGGTGCAATAGTCATGATGAACAAATCTGACTACCTGAAGGAGGCAACAGACAACTGACAGATACACACTACTACAGGAAATTGGAGTCTGACCCCACACAGGACTATCACAAGGAATTAAACAAGCTGGTCTCTTGTCTACCTGACATATCCTTAAGAGCTGATGACCTGATACCAGAAAGTCCAAGAATAGGCACTTTTTACATGCTTCCCAAAATCCATAAATTAGGAAATCAAGGAAGACCAATCATTTCACGTGTGGGCACCCTCACCGAACAAATTTCTGGATGGGTAGAGGGTGTTCTCGAACCCCTGGTAAGAGACACCCAGCTACATTCAGGACACAACTGACCTATTGAATAAACTGTCAGCAATAGGTCCCCTATGAGAAGGAACCATTCTCGCCACCTTGGATGTGGAATCTCTGTACAACAATATCCCACACTAGGATGGATTAAATGTCAGCAAAACCTTCCTGGAAAACACAGGGATTGATGCTGATTCTGTGGTGGAGCTTACAAAATTCATCCTCACACACAACAATTTTACATTTGACGACAACAAATATTTACCGGAGACTGGCACAGCAATGGGAAGCAAAATGGCAACACAATATGCAAATCTTTTCATGGCCAAACTTGAATGTAACTTTTTATCCTCTTGTCCTCTTAGGCCTCTGGCCTATTATTGTTATATCGATGACATTTTAATCATCTAGACAGAGTCTGAGCAACAGCTGAAGAAGTTCCATGAACACTTTAATCAGTTTCACCCCACCATCAACTTAACACACAACTACTCCTGCACTGAAATCAGATTTCTGGACACCATCATTAAGCTACGGAACAATGAAGTAGAGACATCTCTGTACCGGAAGCCAATTGACCGTCCAATATATCTTCGATGGGACAGTTTTCATCCAAAACACATAAAAAATTATATTATATACAGCCAGACCATCAGATATAATCAATATGTTTCAACCCTACAGATAGAGACAATCACCTTGAGGACCTCAGAAAGATATTATTGAACCAGGGCTACCATCCAAGAGCAATTGAAAAACAGATTACAAGAGCCACCAGAATATCAAGGAATCATCATCTCCTACATTACAAAACTAGAGAAGAAAACAACCAGGTTCTTGTGGTCACCTACAATCCAAATTTGGAGGTGTTTAGAGAAGCTGCACAGAAACTGCAGCCACTCCTACAAAAAGATGACAGACTAAAATTAATATTTACGGACCCCCCACTTCTGTGTTTTAGACAAGCTCCAAATCTAAAACGCATTATTGTCAAAATCTCCCTGACCTCTCCAACAGCAACAGGAACCTTTCCCTGCAACCAGAACAGGTGCAAAACCTGGCTATCTAAAATGACAACCAACAAAATAAAGATTCAAAGCACAGATCAGAACTACAATATCACAGGTAACTTCAGCTGCACCACAAGCAATGTGGTGTATATAATTATATGTACCAAATGTCCAACAGGTGGTGTGTATGTTGGTGAGACAGGGCAAAAATTCAGAACAAGAATGAATTCTCATTGCCACACAATAAAAGAAAGATATATGGGCCTACCTGTAGCCAAGCATTTTTGCAGCTCTGACCACAGTATAACATTAATGAGGCTGCTCGTTTTAAAAAGTAACTTCAAATCTCAGAGAGAGAGAAGAATTTTAGAATACAAATTGATAACGACCTTTGACATGTTCAAAGCAGGAATTAACTTTTCACATGGACTCATGTCTTTTTACATCAATTGAAAGGGCATTTGAGGGTATCATATCTTTGAACAGACCCCAGTTAGAGGACAATAAAACTTTCACAATTCTAACCTGAACTGTTATCACAACCATTTCACCCCCATCTCATTCCTGTTCTTGAGCCAACCACTAATGAAAGGACAATAAAACTGTCAGAGTTCTGAGATAAGCGGCACAGAGTTTACTCTTAGGCCATGTGCACACACTGAGTATTTGATGAGTTTTTTACCTCAGGATTTGTAGACAAAACCAGGAGTGGAGCAATCAGAGGAAAAGTCTAATAGAAACACCGGCACCACTTCTGTACTTAAGCATCCACTCCTGGTTTTGGCTACAAATCCTGAGGTAAAAAAACTCATCAAATAATCAGCATGTGCACGTGGCCTTAGCTGCTGCTCCTTCCCTCCTCCCACTATATGCTGCATGTCACCTGTGTTATGTATTATCCCACCCTGCATTTGTATATATATATGTGTTTCTCCAGAAGTTGTATCATTAAGCCTGATGAAAAGACCATAGTGTCTCGAAAGCTTGTTTTGCTTTTTCTTACCATCTTTTCAGTTAGTTATTAAAAGGTATCAACTACTGAGAACTCTCAGATTCTAATATTTTTCTATCTACTGGCTAACACGGTACAAACATTTTTTACCTTATCAACAGATCCCAGTGATTCCAAAATAGTTTTTTTTCATGACATATTACCATAGACTTCATGTTAGTGATAAATTTAGGATAACATTTTTTGCTTTTATTTGTGCAAAAAAACTGAATTTTGTCAAATATTTTTAAAATTTAGCAATTTTCAACTTTTGATTTTTGTACCGTTAAACCAGAGATTTATATCACACAAAATAGTTAATAAATAACATTTCCCACATGTCTACTTTACATCAGCATAATTATGGAACCAAAATATTTTTGTTAGGAAGTTAGAAGGGTTCTAAGATTATTAACAATTTCTCATTTTTACATAAAATGTGATGTGGTCCGTAAAAAAATGCTTTTGTAAATTTTTAAGTGACTTTGAGGGGCCTATATAACAGAAACACCCAAAGTGACATTATTCTAATACTGCACCCCTCAGACTGCACAAATCCCCATTCGAGAAGTTTATTAACCCCCCAGGTGCTTCACAGGAATGAATGCAAATTGGAATGAAAAAATAAATACCGTATATACTCGTGTATAAGCCGACCCGTGTATAAGCCGACCCCCTACTTTTGCCCCCAAAACCTGGGAAAATCTATTGACTCGTGTATAAGCCGAGGGTGGACCCTAGCACAAGTATACAGCCCCCAGCAGTGTGGTATACACCAGTCCCAGAGGTAGATACAGCAGCCCCAGTGGTAGTATACACGCAGCCCCAGTAGTATATACAGCCCAGTGGTATATACAGCCCCAGTGGTAGTATAGACGCAGCCCTAGTAGTATATACAGCCCCAGTGGTAGTATATACAGCCCCAGTGGTAGTATACAGGGCCCCAGCAGTATATACAGCCCCAGTGGTTTATACAGCCCCAGTGGTAGTATACAGGGCCCAGAGGTATATACAGCCCCAGTGGTAGTATATACAGCCCCAGTGGTAGTATATACAGCCCCAGTGGTAGTATACAGGGCCCCAGCAGTATATACAGCCCCAGTGGTTTATACAGCCCCAGTGGTAGTATACAGGGCCCCAGAGGTATATACAGCCCCAGTGGTAGTATATAGCAGCCCCAGCGGTAGTATACAGGCAGCCCCAGTAATGCAGGGCCCCCCAGCCTGACTCCGGTCACCTGTAAAGCAAACTATACTTATCAGTGTCCCGCTGTCCGCGCCCGCTCGCCGCTGACATCCGCGATCCTCCATCTTCATGCGTCTTCTTCCTGTTTCCTGTGCTCGTCGCAGGGAATGACGTCATTGCCTGTGATGAGCACAGAAACAGGAAGAAGACGCATGAAGATGGAGGATCGCGGACGGCAGCGGCGAGCGGGCGCGGACAGCGGGACACTGATAAGTATAGTTTGCTTTACAGGTGACCGGAGCGAGGCTGGGGGGGCCCTGCATTACTGGGATGCGGGGCTGCTGTATACCGATGTATACATCGGTATGTACCGATGTATACATCGGTATACAGCACTGACTCGCGTATAAGCCGAGGGGGTACTTTTCAGCCCAATTTTTGGGCTGAAAAACTCGGCTTATACGCGAGTATATACGGTACATTTACATTTTACCTAAAAATGTTGTTTTAGCCTCAATTTATTCACTTTTACAAGGGATAGCATGACAAATTGTACCTAAAATTTGTTACTCAGTTTCTTCTGAATGCATTGATTACCCACATTAGGTCAGAAACCTCTGCTTGCACAAATGGGAGGGCTCAGAAGGGATAGAGCGCTATTTGAAATTTGGAGCACAAATTTGGCTAAAATAGATTACGGGCACCATGTTAAATTTTAAGGGCCCCTAAAGTACCTAAACAGCAGAAACCCCCCAAGAGACACTGCATTTTAGACACTAGACACCTCAAGAATTTTTTATATTGGTGTAGTGAGCATTTTGAACCCACAGGTACTTCACAGAATTTGATAACAATAGGTCGCCATAGCAAACATTTTATTTTTTTCACACTAAATTTCTTACTTTTAAGGTATGTGCACACCATCCGGAGACACTGCGCCCTGGATGCAGTGTTTCCTCTCCTCCACAGAATGCCGGGGATCTCCATGTGTGAATGTAATACGATACCAAAAAGGAATGCAGCGCTCCATGTAAAGTGTCCATATTCTGCCTTTATTCAAGTGCAGTGTGCAACGTTCCAGGCCCAATCGCCTTTCTTCTAGCAACTAGTTATAGCTAGGCTAGTCCTTATAAATATACTCATTTACATAATTAATCCAAATCTCATTATCTCATATCATATTTACATCCATTGACATTGTGCTCATACATTATACAATTGCACCTGCACTACTACTCCAGTAAGGTGTATTATAGATAATGGAATAATGGTAACATTCTGTTTTTGCTGTTAAATAATCTTTAAGACTTATTGTATATAATACTTGACAATTGTATAATGTATGAGCACAATGTAAATGGATGCAAATATGATATGAGATAATGAGATATGGATTAATTATGTAAATGAGTATGTTTATAAGGACTAGCCTAGCTATGACTAGTTGCTAGAAGAAAGGCGATTGGGCCTGAAACGTTGCACACTGCACTTGAATAAAGGCAATATATGGACACTTTACTTGTAGTGCTGCATTCCTTTTTGGTATCGTATGAATAGCAAACACAAGTATTTCTTGGATTGATTTGCACCCACTGCTGAAGCCGTTCTGTTCTCTTTACTTAAACATGTGTGAATGTAGCTGCCTGTGTCAATGATCTGAATTCAGGGCACTGCAGCTTTTTCCTGCATTCATCCACCAAGATCCCCTCTGACTCTGCAGCATTAAATTAACATGCTGCGGACAAGCAGCGGCACGAAAAGCCGCCCTGCATGTCAGTTAACGATGCTTAGAAAACAAGCACAGTGGGAATGAGATTTCTGTAAATCGCACCCACTCTGCTTATACTGCGCAACTCAGCGGTTTGGACGTAGCAATAACACGTTGCATCCAAACCGCTGCAGATACTGATCGTGTGGACATATCCTTAGGGTACTGTTACACGTCGCAACATTGCATGCAATTTCACTTGCAACTTACTGGTTGCAGTGAAATCATGGACACATTGTTCTATTTTGTACACTGCAACAGTAAGTAAGGTACCCTTAGTGTGAGAAAACATCGCATTGCTTTGTTTTAATAGGTCAGAGCATATCTGCTCCTTTTTCCTATTCAGTATTCGGCATGTAGGGCCAATCGCAGCAATACAAGTCAATAAGTGTGAGAAAAACGTGCAGCACAAGGATCTCACACAGGCTGCACAAGGACCTCCGGTAGCTTAAACCCCGAAGATTTTCAGACACTGGGGGGTGCTACAGGCTTTTTTCTTTCAGATGTTAAATGACATGGGAAAGGAAGAAGTATTCCCAGATGCCGACATCTAAAGTCAGTTACCCATCGCTATCCGGTTGAATACTGAAACAGCTCCATCTCACTGGGTAATTTTTCCAGGACTTGAACACAGTCAGTGGATACGGTTGATTTGTATATTTTGTGTATCTGTGATGATGTTTTCTCTTTATGATTCTTATTTGATGATATTATCTCTCATAAATTTTTTTAAATAAATAAAACAAAGTTTTAAAAAAAATTTGTGACAAAGATGTAAAGAAATAAGAAGTCAGGAAGGAAGCAAACACTTTTTCATACCACTGAATGTATCTATCTGCCTATTTACGGTATGTATCTATCTGTCAATGTATGTATCTGACTATCTATGTATTTACCTGTACATAAATACTACTATCTATCTATCTATCTATCTATCTATCTATCTATCTATCTATCTATCTATCTATCTATCTATCTATCATAGAAAAAGAAACAGCACAACCATAGCAAACCGTGTGTTGCAAAGTCCTGGTAATGCGGTGTCCAGAGCATTGGTAAATAAAAGTAATCCAGGCAGTACTCCAAAAGATATGTCAAAAAATGGTTTTTATTTTCCGAGGCATGACTTTTCATCTCTATGCATCCAAAACACAAATCCCCTCAACAAAAGAGATAGGATGGGGGGTGGGATGGTTTATGCCTTGTCGGATAGTTGCTTGGAGGGGGTAAAGGTCCCCACATGCAATTGTCACTGTGTTAAGGTCTCTGGAGGGGGTGATCAACACAGCTGGGATACAGGTCCTTCTTCCTCCTCTACATTCTCCTTGGCCTCCTCGTCATGGTCCTGGATCTGGTGGGAGTGGGAATGGGATTCAGTAGCTGCGACACGAGCTGCAGGTGGAATCCAGCCAGACATGCTGCAAGATCATGTACAGTCCATCATGTGGTGCTCCCAGTCCAGGATGCCATAGGTTAGCATCCTCAGGTCCTCATCTGGCATTGGAGCCCAGGATTGGATACGCATCTCATTGCAGATGAGATCCAAAGTGGATAGTGTGGTGGAGCCCAAGGTGACATGTCTTCATCTACTCTGCATGCTGCTCTAGGTCTGGTTTTGCCGATTCCAACCCACATTCTGCCCCAGAGTGGTTACGAAGATGACATTCTCTGAGACTAGATCAGCTATGCCTTGCAGAGGATTCATCTCCAAAGGTACTGTGTAATGCCATTATGGTACTGAGTTGTACTGTAGGAGCAGACAGTGTACCTGCGTGGTACTGCAACTGCACAAGTAAGATAGCAGGGATATGCTGACTGAGTTAAATGCCTTTATTTGTTTGCTTTCTCTAAGGGGCCAGCTCTTCCAGTGAGTGACAGGATTAACTCTCAGGGGGGTGATATCTCCCCCATGATCATCTCTAAAATGTCTGGATAAACCTGACATACTCATTCTTGTAGTATTTGCATTAGATTTAATAGCATTAATGTGTTTTGACATTCTTTTCTTAAGGGTACGGGTCGTGCAGCCTATATAGTATTTATTGCACACCAGGCATGTTGCCATGTAAACAACATGCATAGTGTTGCAATTAATGTAAGTCTTGATGTTGTACCTCCTATTGTTTAATTTATTATGAAATGATGTATCTATGTCCACAAATTGGCACAAATTGCATCTTGCGGACCCACACCTATACATGCCTTTGTAAGTGAGCCATGTGTTTTTCTGTGCTGGTTTGCTGATAGACTAGGAGAAATGATATTGCCAATGCTCATAGACCTCCTTGGAATGATGCGCCATCCCTCGCGTAGAATCTGTCTCAAGTGATTATCTTGATATAGAATAGAAATATTTCTCTCAAAAATTTTCTTAATAGCTTTGTAATCCTCACTATATGTAGTGACGAAGGTCGGCACCCATTGCAAAGTGTCCGACCTTCTTTTTCTCCTATCCGTTAACAAACTCTGTCTGGATTCCATCTTATATAAATCCGAGGTAGAAAAAGTCCTCAATGACATCACCACATACCGTCCCTTGTCATATGATTCTAGTATGAAATTCCAATCAAAATTGGAAATTCTGCTAAACGAAGGAGGAGCTATGGGGGCAATCACCTAGGATATAAAAGAGTATTTGTTTGTGGAAAAACCTATATGCCCTATATTTCATGCCCTACCCAAGACCCATAAAAATAAATTTCCACTCCCCTTAAGACCTATTGTGGCGGGTATTGGGTCCTTAACTGAAAGACTCTCGGAATGGGTTGATTCTAAACTGCAGATTCTTTTGGAGGGAATTCCTGGTAAAATACGTGATACTAAACATTTGTTGCAGTCTTTGGATAAGATCAGGTGGGATAGTGAGTCAAGCTGGGTGACTTGTGATGTCACCCAGTTGTACTCATCAATACCCTATGACAAAGCTGTATGGTCCATTCAATGTACGCTAAGTGAAACTGACGTGTTTTCCGCGTCAGAAAAGGAATTCCTAGTCATGAGTGTGGAATGGTTACTTAGATGCAATTTCTTTAAATTTGATGATATTTTTTACATCCAACAGTGTGGATGCCTATGGGAGCTAAATTTTCACCATCCCTTGCGAATATCTATATGTATAGGTGGGAACAATTGTATATTTTTTCTGACACCAATCCTTATTTGGGCAATCTTCGCTGGTGTGGGAGATACATCGACGATATGATCTTCATTTGGAGGCGTACCGTCGGTGTGTCTCCCGTGCCTCCGACTCCAACATCTTTATTGGACTATTTTCACACGAACAATTTGAATCTCCCATGCACTATGGAGATTCAATCCATGTCTGCCCCTTTTTTGGATGTTCAATTACGTGGTTGTAGCATCAGTGGTAAGATTCATTCCACACTTTATCGCAAGGAAATCAGCGGCAATTTGGTATTGCGCGCTGATAGCTGCCATCCAGAACATGTAATTAGGAATATCCCTTTGGGAGAGATGATTAGGGCCTGTAGAAATTGCACTGAGTATACTGAATATGTCAGGGAAGCCACAGTAATGACCAGTAGATTGCTACAAAGAGGCTATAAACCATGGATGATAGACAGGGCTAGAACCATAAACGATAATCAGCATAGACAGAGTTTGCTAACGGATAGGAGAAAAAGAAGGTCGGACACTTTGCAATGGGTGCCGACCTTCGTCACTACATATAGTAAGGATTACAAAGCAATTAAGAAAATTTTTGAGAGAAATATTTCTATTCTATATCAAGATAATCACTTGAGACGGATTCTACGCGAGGGATGGCGCATCATTCCAAGGAGGTCTATGAGCATTGGCAATATCATTTCTCCTAGTCTATTTATCAGCAAACCTGCACAGAAAAGCACATGGCTCACTTACAAAGGCATGTATAGGTGTGGGTCTGCAAGATACAATTTGTGCCAATTTGTGGACATAGATACATAATTTCATAATAAATTAAACAATAGGAGGTACAACATCAAGACTTACATTAATTGCAACACCTCGCATGTTGTTTACATGGCAACATACCTAGTGTGCAATAAATACTATATAAGCTGCACGACCCATACCCTTAAGAAAAGGATGTCAGTACACATTAATGCTATTAAATCTAATGCAAATATTACAAGAATGAGTATGTCAGGTTTATCCAGACATTTTAGAGATGAGCATGGGGGAGATATCACCCCCCTGAGAGTTAAGGGTATTGAGAGGGTGGTGCGACCGTATCGTGGGGGCGACTGGGAACAGTCGCTCCATAATAGAAAAAATGATTGGATACTGTGCTTGGGAGCTAGAAGTCCGGATGGACATAATTACAGAAATCATTTGCTTTTTTGCTATTGAATATTTATGATCTTGACTTTAAGGATATTATATATATATATCCCCCTTGAATTACAACAATATGTGGATTATGTGCTTTGATGCCATTTGACAATGACATTAGGTCATGATCTTATGTGCCATCTCAGTGTTTGAGCCACTCATCAGCATCATGAATACTTTTTCTATAGACTGTTCTTACCTATATTTATCAAGCTTTTTCTTTGAGTGCAATAGCAGGATAAGGATTAATATGATCCCATGTAATTAATTAATGCAACACAGGTGTTTATGGGTATGTCTTTTGTAATTTTGTATCTTTTTTTATCATTGTATGTGCTAAAGATTAAGGGGTCTATCCCCGAAACGCGTATAGCGTTACCCTTTATATTTGTGATGTTTTTATGGAAAAAAAATAAAGGGTTGAAGAAACGGCAAAGTGGCACCGGTGTTTCTCTTCAGAATTAACATGAAATGTGAGCCCCAATGGGGAGAGTGTTGCCAATTTATGTAAACTGCTATAGAATTAATAGCACTATATAAATGAATAAATATTATTAGTAGTATTGTTATTATGACATGAAATAGTGATTGCTCATTGTCAAGAAGCAATATCCATACTACGGTGTTTCATCAGTGTGAACAGACCTACAAGATCATGGATCTGAATCATATAATGGCCATATGTTATTTTTATATATATATTGTGTGAGTCAGTGACCGGGATGATCTGTGATGGCCAGTATGTGTCTCCCAGGTTGTGCTCCCTCCACGTATAGGAAGCACTCCACTCCGGGTTCATAGAGTATTACCGGAGGGAGGCAAGGGTTAAAAGCTAGGCAGGAACACAGGGTGTGGTTCTCTGAGTGGAGCTTCAGTCTGAAGGAAGACTGATGAGGCCAGTGAGCGGCCAGGACAGGAGAGTGCAGAGGCTGTGTGCTGATAGAACACGGCCTAGCCTGGAGGGCTTGATCTCGGTGAGACCTGGACTGGAGAGAACCCGTTATAAAGGACTGTGTGCCAATCGTATGTTTGTAGGAAGTGTGCCCGGCTGCATCCTAGAACCTGGAGGTTTGTGCATACTGTAGACTTGTGCATAATAAACCGTGTGTTGTGAACTTTTGTGCCTGGGTCTTTGCCTTTTGCCGTGCCATCCGACGTCGCTACCTCACAATTGCTATCACATATGTGTAGAACAGATGGGCTCATATGCTGCTGACACTCTGCAATAATAAAGGTTTGTTGTTCAACAAAAAAAAATACACATACACATACAATTTTTAAAGATTACATCCAAATGCCTGAAGAAGAGTGGCCACACAAAGCCTTTTTTAAGAGTACCACTCACTGTAACCTAACGCATTCACTCATTTACATAGCATCCTATCCCTACTCTATTCGCATCAAAATGGCGATGCAACTAGTGATCCAGCCTTTATACAGGTAGGGTCATGTGGTGTGCTAGCAAATCACAGCCATGCCAATACTTGCTGGCATGGCTGTGATGGCTTCAGAGGGGCCCACAACCTAAAAGCTTGTTGATTGGCTGCACTGCTGCCTTTTAACAAGCTTTATTCAGATTGCAAACCTGAACAGTAACAAGGATGTACAGTTGGGAGTCCGTATTTCAGGGTTCAGTGCTGGACACTTGGTGTCCGACATGAACTCCGAACTTTACAATTTGGGTTCGCTCATTCCTAGTTCCTAATCTTTTATAAGGTTTATGGTAGGAATAATTCACGTACCAGCCTCATCTGTGTGCATTTTTAATAGTGGGCAACCACCCCCTTCATGCATTGGTAAGTTTGAGAGTGGTTGTTTCATCAGTATTTTGCACCTGTGCATGCCCTGTCTTTATCATGGAGTCTACTGCATTTTGCTAGTGCTGACTGACCTGATGTTGTTAAGGCTATTTATTTTCTTGTGATTTTTTTGAAAATGTATGTTTTATTACATATGAGACTTCTGTGTATTTACCACACATTTATTATACACAAAAAATCCATCTGGCAAGGACAGACACACCATTCAAGCAGCCTATGCAGTCACACAGGAATCCAAAAGGTAAAAGGTCCCATTTACATCTCCAAAGTAGCCAGCAGCTTTTGTCATTGTCACAGAGGGGTCCAATTTACTTGCTCAAGGGCTGTCTTCTGTCTGTGTCAGCCATGCTCTGCGATATTATTTCAAAGTTAAACAAGTCAAACCTTTCTAACCTATCATTATAAGTGTGGAGGCACACTGGCGTGAGACTCGCGCGAGTCTGATGTCGGAAAAATACGCTTGTAACTCGCACTCATGTTAATGAATGGGGCTGTCCGCACTCATGCGTTTTTACCTCTCGCCGCACGCATGTCACCGGCAATGCGATTACACTCGCAGCATGCTGCGTATGTGTGCGATTCCTGTATGCGTACGGCCAATGAAAGTCTATGGCGGCGTTTTTTTTCTCGCATGAAGGCAGCACACCATGCGAGTTACATGCGCGAAATACGCTTCCAGCGTCCTCTGCGCTACAGGAAACAGCAGCTGAAAACAATTGTGACTTGCACCTGCTCGTCCGGCCCCGAATAATCAGCCTGTGTGTGTTCTCCTCGGCGGATCAGCAAGCAGCACAATGGCAGCACATCTAATAGAGGGACACCCAGAGATTTGGGACAAGCGGGACAACGCTTACAGCAACCGCCAACGGAGGGAGGCTGCCTGGGACAGGGTCTGTGCCCAGATGTTTCCAGGCTTTGCCAATCACTCCAGAGAGGCCCAGCAGGAGCTGTGTAAGTTTACTAATTACTGCTCGGTACTTTAATGGTGTTTTTGGGTATTTGCTGAGTGTAGTTTTGATTTTGCCTTGCCCACATTTTGGTTTCTGGCACATTGTGCAGTGTGTGGTTTTTTGTGTCACCTTCATCTGATATTAATGTTGTTTAGAATTATGTTTATTGTGGCCGCCTAAAGTGTTCTTCATGGTTAGGTTCCCTTTTTGGAATGTTTGCCTTTGGTAGTGTATGTGATTAGCCTGTTCATGTGCAGTATTGTGGGGCTGGAATTGTGCTTTCCATCGCATCTTTCCCTGCAGGGGTTGTGTTGCTTTTGGGTATGTGTGTTTGGTTTGTGGTCTGTGCGGTCACCTCCCACCACCCATAGCTAGCTTTAATAATGTGTGACTGTGTTGTTTGCCCTTTATTTGTAGTTGTTTTTTTTTTGGCTTCTGCAAGGGCCCATGGTGTCTGTTTTTTGTTTGTTGTTATTGATTTTTCCCTTTTGTATGGGCAACTGTCTTAATATATTTTGAGGGTCTTTTATTAGTTATTTTGGGGGGTTTTGGATTAGGATCTTACACTTTGAGCCGCGTTTATTTTGATTTGGTTGCAGAAGCTTAAGCCGGGGTCACACGTGGCGATGTCGCCCGCGACATCGCCGAAAAGTGATGTAACAGCGATGTCGCGGGCGATATCACAAGTGCGTCGCGCTGTGTGACAGCGCGACGCAACTGCAAATTATTGCTGGTTGCAGGTTGACAGGTTTATGAACATGTTCATAAACCTGTCAACTGTGACCAGCGATTAGGCTGGATCGCGCCGTCTGACACTGTTGGCGGCGCGATCCAGCCTATATCGCAGCGTTGCTGAGGATCGCAAGCATCGCCGCCGCGTCACCGGCAACGTCGTGCCGTGTGACAGCTGGCCTGCAATGTCGGAAGCGAGCGTGTACCTGCACATCGCTTCCGACATCGCCGGCCAGAATCGCCACGTGAGACCCCACCTTTAGGGGCTATTGTCTGTTTGTTTGTGGCTTAGTTAGCCTGCGCCTACCCATTTTGTCTAGCTTCCCATGCTTCATCGTTCTTTGTTTTGTGGCCGTGCTGGTGACGGTTAATGTCTGTGTCCTTGCCCCTTCTAACATGCTGACCTTCCTGTGTTGTTTTGTATTTCCCACAGTGACTCAGCTTACCTGACATTGGCGGAGCTGCCGTGACCAATATAGGCGGGAGCGACAAGCCAGGCAGTGAAACGGTGGCAGGCCAACAGGGAAGCGACCATACATTTACTATACCAGACTCAGCTTTCTTGGCCCAATTGTTGATGGATGCCCGTAAGTATTTTCCTTGTTTAACATTCTCACGTTAATGTATTTCTTCATCTGTGCCTTTATCAGCCAAGACAGTAATGCTGGCTTCACACTACATTTTTTTCACTGATCAGTTTCAATCCAGATTGTGTGCCAAAACCAGGAGAGGAACCAGGAGAGGAACTTGCTGCGAAACTCGATAATTGAAAGATTGACACCTGTTCTGGGTTTTGGAGTCACTCCTGGTTTTGGCACACAATCCTGATGGAAACTGATCTGTCAAAAAGCTGTAGTGTGAACCCAGCCTAAGATAATTGATATGTGGGGGTTAATGTAACTGTATTGGAAATCACTTGGTGAGGTGGTTCTAGATGCACAACATTGTTGGGATTTGCCCTGATTTGACAAATTTCCATCTTTTTGTAACCTGGGACAGCCCTTCACTTGGTCAGACGTCTTCAACATTGGTATCACTTCATATTGTTATGGCAAGTGTTTGACTTTGTGCTCATGCATGGCTTTCGGACTGTAATAACCATTACTGTTTGTAGGGGTTTTATTTTTGTTTTTTACTGTTTGTGCTGATATTTATTCAACCCCTTCATTTCACTTAACTACATATTTTTAATTTATACACCAAGTAGTGAAGGGCGTATTGGACCTCATAAGTACAAGGTGCTACGTGGAACCTATTAACTCAACCAACGAAAAAAACGTATAATGCACCAAAATAACAGGTATAGGAGAATTGTTCAGTTGCAAGTAAAAATCTTCATTTTATTACATTTAAAAAACAACAGACAAAATCCATAACCAGTAAATACATAGAAGGAGGTGCAGACAAGCTAGGAGACAGAACGAACTCTGTGCCTCAAGGTTCAGCAACCATCTGTAATGTAATTCACAACCGGGGCACAATGCATAACAAGAGTAACGGGTTTATACAGAAATACAATCCAATGCATAAAAACCATGATCATATAAATAGCATTACATTGTTAAAAGGAGTGTACACTGTAACCCAATAAATCTTACATGGTACTGCAGCTGAGGTAGATGGGAACCTACACAGAGTGAGTGGAGAGGCACAGAGTGTCAGAGCCACTCTGTGCCTCTCCACTCACTCTGTGTAGGTTCCCATCTACCTCAGCTGCAGTACCATGTAAGATTTATTGGGTTACAGTGTACACTCCTTTTAACAATGTAATGCTATTTATATGATCATGGTTTTTATGCATTGGATTGTATTTCTGTATAAACCCGTTACTCTTGTTATGCATTGTGCCCGGTTGTGAATTACATTACAGATGGTTGCTGAACCTTGAGGCACAGAGTTCGTTCTGTCTCCTAGCTTGTCTGCACCCTCCTTCTATGTATTTACTGGTTATGGATTTTGTCTGTTGTTTTTAAATGTAATAAAATGAAGATTTTTACTTGCAACTGAACAATTCTCCTATACCTGTTATTTTGGTGCATTATACGTTTTTTTCGTTGGTTGAGTTAATATTTTTAATTTATGTTTAAGCACCGACTCCAACTTAACAGAGGGTGAGGGTCCGTCAGAATCTGAGGCTATTCGTGAAGCCACTGATGAGGAGGAGGAGCAGGCTTCAGAGTCTAAAAGACGAAGAGCTCAGCCCACTGGCTCGGCTGCTTCTCCGCAGCCCCACTTGCCCCTGATGAACTGAGTCACAGTCCTATTTCTTCTCCCCGCCCATTGCCTCTATTTCCCAGGTTGTTGAGGCCAGGCCCAGCAATGATCCCATTAATGTACCCTTGAATATTAGCCAAAGAGCCTGACGGCGTAGGGAATTGCCCAGCACCAGTGGCCGGAGAGAAATAGAGAGTGGGGTGTTAAATTTTCTAGCAAGGTCTGTTCCGAGGATGGTGAGGAGGCCTTTGGCCGGGGATTGCCCACTACCTCCGAGAAGTCCCAAGGCGGTTTCGCATGAGGTGTCACAATGCCATTGGCATTCTGATAGACTCGTGTATGGCACCAAATGACCCCATGCGGTTATTTAATTATATTGAACGGTGGTAGCTGTCCCTCGACAACATGTTACAACGTGCCCAAAGGTCTGAGGGGGAGAGTAGTCTGACGCAACAGTCATCTCAAAGTCAAGCTGTATGTACTGTCTCGGACAGACCGATGGCTTCAGCTGATGGCCAACATCCCCAGCAGGCACACATTGTGACCAGTGCCCACATGGTTATTCCGCAGCAGGCTCCACAGAGTAATGCGGCAATTGTCAGGCGCCCAGATGTGCAAATGTCCTTCTCGGAGATGTTGGCAGAAGGGGGCGATTCTTTTGCGGCTGGTTTCCGTGTGGGTGCGGCCTCTGGGGCTCCATCAGCATCCAGCTGGGCTCTTGGCCCATCCCACCAAGGCCATACTGTTATTCAAAACAGTAGTAGCCAACTGTTTTATGGGCAGGCACTGGACCAACAGGTGTTTGGTTCACAGGTGTCTAATGCCACCCAATATTCCAGCAACCAAATCCCGAGGAACCAATATCCTGATCAGGAGGGCTCGGGGGGCCCGAGGTTACACCAAATGTGGACCACGTTTGGGACATGTTTTCTTTATTTAGAGTTATGATTGGGCCTGATGTGGTGCCTTTGTTATTTGTTTTTTTTGGGGGGTTGGGAATTATATGCATGAGGCTACATGCTTGACCTAATGTAATCTGGCTAACATAACCTCGGACCCATATTTGCCCACATAGTCTGGCTGTTTTGAAGTGTTATGCACATGTCTAAGTTCACAGTCAGTTGGTATATATGCTGGCAACTTATTGTGATAACTTAAAAAATTAACGACAACTGTGTCTAGCAAATGTCCCCTAACCAGCCTTTATTATTTTAACGTTATATGCTTTTAAAGCTAGAATAATTTTGAATATGTTTTTACAAATGAAGAAAGACACACACACATGTTCACATTGATGTGAGGCTTCAACTGTTTTTTGTGGTTTGTTAAATTTAGCAGGATTTTTTTTTGCGTTGGCCTTAAAAAAAAAATTAAAAAATGTGTTCAATCACACAACTAACACTGAAATAAAGTGTTTTGACCTAAATTTGTGCTTCTTCTTGACTCGGAATAGCCCCTTGTGGGCTCAAGAAATAATTGGTGAGGATGTTCCGCACACGTACACCACTAATTTGGCGCCCACGAGGAACTCTTGGTGGGTGGTTGATCCTAGCAGGTGATGGTGGGGGTGGCTGGTTATGTGTAAGGTCCAGGAACTCTCTCGTTCGGGTCAAATTGTGGAGTATGACTACGGCCTTAATGACATGCTTTACATTTTGTGTACTTAATTGCATTGGTGTGTTGAGTACTCTCCATTTTGCGCAAAGACTGCCAAAAGCACACTCGACGACACGCCGAGCACGGGTGTGACGGTAATTAAATACACGCCTTGCATTTGTCAGGCTGCGCACTGGGTAGGGCCGCATCATCTGTGATGTTAGTTTAAATGCCTGGTTGCCAACCAAAAAAAAAGGTATAGGAGAGAGTGATGATCCAGGTATGGCTTTGGAAAGGGGGAGGACACCCAGTTGGTTGTTTCGCATCTGCTGGCTGATGTTTGAGGCATTGTAGATATGGGAATCCCCACGACTGCCATATGCCCCAACATCTATCAAAACAAAGCAGCAATTGTGATCCGCTACAGCCAGGAGCACAACTGAAAAGAACTGTTTGTAATTATAGTTCAAGGATCCAGAGTTTGGCGGCTTCCGCACACGGATATGCTTGCCGTCTATGGCCCCTATACAGTTTGGGAAATGGCTTGTTGTCAGGAACCCATCTGCTATATTGCGCCACTGTTGTGTGTTTGGCTCAGGAAGCAGGGTGGCATGTAAACATTCCCAAATGGCGATGTATAGTGATGGGCGAGTCCTAAATTACTCGGAATCGCTTGACTCTAGCGAGTCCGAGCCCGGGACTCGCTACTCGTTGTGAGTCTAGCAAGTCCAATGTTAATGAATGGGGAAGCGAGTAATAGCGAGTAATGTGCGATTTACAAATCGCAGATGTGTCTCGGAAGCTTCAGGCTCTATCTGCTAGGACTCGTTACTCTGCGAGTTTCCCAGCGTTTACTCACACAGTAACGAGTCCAATGCAAATCAATGGCAATCCTAGTTTTGTCAGAGACTCTGACAAAACTAGGATTGCCATTGACTTGCATTGGACTCCTTACTGTGCAAGTAATCGCAGGAAACTCGCACAGTAAGGAGTCCAGCTGTCTGCTCTGTGTCAGGCTGCAGGCTGCCGCAGCTCCAGGGTCCTAGAGCCCGCCTGCTGCCTGATGTAGCAGAGCTGAGATTGTTCTCAGTCTGCTCATTCCCTGTGCATAGACATCTATATCTATGCACAGGGGATGTAGCAGAGAGGACATCGCGTTTTGGACTATGTCGGACGGAAGAGGATATTTTTAATTAAAGATGGAGTCCCTAATGGCTTTTTTTTTTATTTCTAATAAAAATTTTTCTCTGTGTTGTGTTTTTTTTAACCCTTTATTGGAGATTCTTAGTGGCCGGGTCAAACCTGGTCTGACATTAAGAATCTCGGGCTTAATACCAGCTTGTATAACAAAGCTGGTATTAACCCCTTTATTACCCAGCGTGCCACCGCCACCAGGGCCGCTGGAAGAGCGGGGTTCAGCGCCAGAGGATGGCGCTTCAATGAACGCACCATCTTCTGGGGCGGCTGCGGGCTGCAATTTGCAGCGGGGGGTGCCCAGAAAGCTTGGGCCTCCCTGCGCTGCGGATTCCAGCCCCCAGCTGCTTAGCTGTACCTGGCTAGACATAGAAATTGCGTGGAGCCCCACGCATTTTTTTTTATTATTTCATGAAATTCATGAAATAATAAAAAAAGAGGGCTCGCCTATATTCTTGTGTCCGGCCAGGTACAAATAGGCACCTGGGGGTTGGGGGCAGCCCGTCGCTGCCTGCTGGATCCGGCTGGTTCCAGAAATACGGCGAAGCCCACATGATTTTTTTTCTGAAAAATCAATAAAACAATCCTAAAAAAGGGACTGCATCTTTATTAACCCCTCGCCCATGGTCCAGGGGTTAATAAAGATGCAGTCCCTTTTATTTACATTGTTTTATGGATTTGTCAGAAAAATATTTGACGTGGGCTTCGCCGTATTTCTGGAACCAGCCGGATCCAGCAGGCAGCGGCGGGCTGCCCCCAACCCCCAGGTGCCTATTTGTACCTGGCCGAACACAAGAATATAGGTGAGCCCTCTTTTTTAATTATTTCATGAATTTCATGAAATAGAAATTGCGCGGAGCCCCACGCATTTTTTTTTATTATGTCTAGCCAGGTACAGCTAAGCAGCTGGGGGCTGGAATCCGCAGCGCAGGGAGGCCCAAGCTTTCTGGGCACCCCCCGCTGCAAATTGCAGCCCGCAGCCGCCCCAGAAGATGGCGCGTTCATTGAAGCGCCATCCTCTGGCGCTGAACCCCGCTCTTCCAGCGGCCCTGGTGGCGGTGGCACGCTGGGTAATAAAGGGGTTAATACTACCTTTGTTAGACAAGCTGGTATTAAGCCCGGGATTCTTAATGTCAGGCCAGGTTTGACCCGGCCACTAAGAATCTCCAATAAAGGGTTAAAAAAAACACAACACAGAGAAAAAATTTTATTAGAAATAAAAAAAAAAAGCCATTTGGGACTCCATCTTTAATTAAAAAAATCCTCTTCTGTCCGACGTAGTCCAAAACGCGATGTCCTCTCTGCTACATCCCCTGTGCATAGATATAGATGTCTATGCACAGAGAATGAGCAGACTGAGAACAATCTCAGCTTTGCTACATCATCTCTGTGCACAGGGAGAGCAGGCGGGCTCTAGGACCCTGGAACTGCGGCAGCCTGCACACAGAGCAGACAGCCGGACTCCTTACTGTTCGAGTTTCCCTGCGATTACTTGCACATCAACGAGTCCAATGCAAGTCAATGGCAATCCTAGTTTTGTCAGAATCTCTGACAAAACTAAAATTGCCATTGATTTGCATTGGATTCGTTACTGTGCGAGTAAACGCTGAGAAACTCGCAGAGTACCGAGTCCTGCGAGTCTCTTACTACTCGCAGAGTAACGAGTCCTAGTGAGTAGATTTGCCCATTCCTAGCGATGTACATTGTCTGCACAATCCCACCAATAGTGGTCCTGCCCAATAGGAATTCCAAGTGTAGAGACGCAAAAGAAAGTCCAGCTGAGAGGAATCTGGTGAAAAAATAAAAATAAAAAAAAATAAAATTTAACACAAAAAGGGAGTTCAGACACCCTAGCCAAAGAAGCCAAGTATTGGTAGCTGCAGAACTACAGCCAATTACACATAAGTCAGGAAGCTGGAATCAGGTTTGGGACAACATTACAGTATTCAAATGAAATGAACAGAAATATACACACCTAAGGGTCACCAATAGACGTTCTTCTGGGCAAATGCTTCTGCGCAGGATAGTGTCTTGACGGGTTATGTGGGTCTTATCTGATCCAGCAGATAATCAAAGGTGCATATGGTCATCCGACAATAGTTGAAGAACTTGTCTGGATTGTTGCGGTAATGCATGTAAAGTCGCTGGAAATGACCTTTGGACAGACGTTGTAGGTTGAGAGGGTGGACCCAGAACCGACGAACAACCCGACTGGACCGGAGCGGCATTGCCTCCCCATACCGACTGTATAGCACCCAGTGTAGCAACACTTGCTCTGTGGGGCTCATTGCCAAGCGGTGAGACATTCTGTAGTATGGGCACGAGACAGAATCATCCACACTGTGTAGCTGGCCAAATAAATATTGTGAGCTCTGCAGCACAACTTAAATACAGCCCTAATTAAGCATTTCTTAATAAATAAATGGCAGCAGCTTTGCAGGTCCAGCCCTCAGCTTGGGGGAGAGCAAATGCAGTCCTGCCTTCAAAAGCACATACCATACGGACTGCTGTTTGTGGCTGTGAATACGCAATCGCATCACACTCGCACTGCTATCGCCCCCTACTGGCACCTCACTCGCCAACAAAACACCCCGAAATCGCGGCCAAATACGCGACGCACTCGCAACCACTACAAGCGTCAAAAACGGAGTGAGAAAAACGCAACTAGTGTGCCTCCACCCTAAAGGTACCGTCACACAGGGACATATCGCCGGCGATGTTGCCGGCAACTGAGGGGCGTGGCCAAGTTGCGGCGACATCGCCGGCGAGTTGCCTCGTGTGACAGGGCGATAATCAGGCGATGAATCGCCTGAGTCACATCGCCAGGTTTCCCAACAATGTTGGGAAACCTGGCGATGTTGCTCAGGCGATCCTGCCTGATCGCCCTGTGTAACGCGGCAACCTGCAATGTTGCGGGCCATTCCGCCTATATCTAACATTGCGAGTGATCGCTTGCTGGGTTGCTGGGCAACCCAGCGAGCGATAGCCGTGGCAACTAGCCGGCGACATCGCCGGTAAGTTGCTCAGTGTGACATCTCACCGGCGATGTTGTCAAGGATGCGCGCTCCCGCGATCCCCGGCAATATCGCCGGCGTTATGTCCCTGTGTGACGGTACCTTTAGAGAGACATTCTATCTCATGTAACAATCTAGTTATCTGTCTTAAAAGGATGTTAGAAAACTGCAGTCCTTTCAAAGAATATTGAGCCCAAAACTGCTTCCTGTATTCAAGACCCGACCTTTCAAGTAATTTATAGAGGGGTAATACATTGGGAATTATGTGATTTTCTCTCTTTTTATACACTCTGAAATGCTTTAGGAACTGCTACCCAATATTGAGTACTGGTACTTGGCTTACTTATACCCAGGATATCGAAGTCCTTCTCCTGTTCTGTAGTCCCAAGCATATTTTAATTTAATGTATTATATTTTAATTTAATGTATATGCAGCAATATAATGACTCTGGCCTAGATGCAATACTTTAAATTTATTAACATTAAATTAAAGCTCATCCCCATGTGTTTGTTCATAAACACATTTTATCTAGAACCTTTTGTAATATTATACTGTCAAGCTTATAATATATATATTGTTTGCTATATACTTTTATATGCCATCTCATATACTACAATTATAATTCAGCTGCTATGTCAAACATACTGAACAGTAGTTGCATGGATCCATCTTCTGGTTACCCTATTTTAATATCTGCATCACATCAGTCATTCTCCAACATTGTTGCACTGACCTTCTAACAAGATAGTCTAAGAGTGCCTTCACATTTCAGGACGTTTGCGCCGCGGACGGTGCGGCTCTGTGTCCCGAAATCCGCATGCGGATTGCGCACCTATCTTTAACATGGGATGCGCAGTCATCCGCACATAGCCACGTTCGTTCGCGTTCAGCTGCGTAACTATACGCATGCGGACGGAGAAGAAGATTTTATGCCGCCAGTGAACGCGGCTTGTAGCATTTTTCGGCGCGTCTAAAAAAATGCAAGTGTCCGCATGCGCACGCTGCGGATACCATTAACATTAGCCCCCTATGAGACTGTACGCATGCGGATGGTTTTGCGCACAGCTGCGGATGAAACGCATGCGGACACCTTAGTGCGCATGCTCAAAAAGCCCATGGGCGTGTCTGTAGGCAGGGTCACTGAAAATTGGGCTAAGTTTAGCGAACGTATGCAGATGGAAAACGCATGCGCAAGGCTCAAAACGCAGACAAACGCATGTGAACGTTGCGGACCTGCGTGCGCAAAGCTATGCGCATGCGTATGTAAAACGCAACGTTTACACGCGTTTGCATGCGTTTTCACCTGCGGCTGCGCATGCGCATGGGACGCAACGTAACCGTCCTGAAATGTGAAGCTAGACTAAGCAGATGACTGTAAAGGTACTGTCACATGCAGCAATTTTGCTAGCAATTTCACTTACAACTTACTGGTTGCTGTGAAATCATGGACACATTGTTCTATTTTGTTGCCGTGTACAAATGGAATAATGTGTCCATGATTTCACTGCAACCAGCAAATTGCCAGTTAAATTGCTAGCAAAATTGCCGCGTGTGACGGTACCTAAGAGAGTAGTGGAGGAAGTAACATCAGAAGACTTTATTTGATGACTTAATGAATTTAAGGGGTTCACCAAGAATGTGATCAAAATGGCCAACATCACACATTTCAAGTTGGAAAGCAACCTAGGCTCATGTCAACATGTCAGGATGCATCGCAGCTTGAAGAAACACCACCTGAGAGGAGCAACATCATGAACAAGCATAACTAATTTATTCACTCAGTTGTGGAGCAAAGATTGAAACAAGAGAAAAAAAATGTCTTCGGCTGATTTAGCAAAACAGGGATTTTTTCCTGGTTCAGTTCAGCTCAGTGCTTATCTGTAAAACCATTCTAAGGCTGTGTTCACACTGGGCGTTTTTGGGCTGTTTTTGCTCAACAGTTTTTGTAGCCAAAACCAGCAGTGGGTGATTAAATCCAGAAGTGGTGACGTGTTTCTATTAGACTTTTCCTCTGATTGCTCTACTCCTGGTTTTGGCTACAAAAACTGATGAGCAAAAACAGCCCAAAAACGCCCAGTGTGAACACAGCCTTAGTCAGAGAACTACAATACCAACAGTTGAAGTTCAATGCAATTCTCATAGATTGTAAACTTGCAAGCAAGGCCCTCACTCCTCTTGGTTTCTGTTGAATTATGTGTTGTTCTGTAATGTCTGATGGGGTATGTATATGTCCCCCCTTAATTGTAAAATGCTGCTGAACATATTGGTGCTATAAAAATAAAAATAATGTTATTATAAGTATTAGTGACAGCAAGTATTAGTGACAACAAGTCCTGCAGAGAACAATGAGTTTTTGAGTAGCATAAGACTAGACCAGACCAGATACAGACAGGGCCGTATATGCCCCTAGGCACTGGAAGGCACGTGCCTAGGTACCGGGCTGCAGGGGGCGGCACAAAGACAGGGACATTTTTTTTGCTTTACTTTTTTTTAACCTTCACTCCGTTAGAAAATCTAATCCATTCTCTTTTCAGAGGGGAGAGGGCTGACTGACCCTAGAAGTACTGCCTGTACTTCTGGCGTCAGAGAGGTCCCTGCATCCCAAGGTTCTGTGGTGTCTCTGCCTGTGGTGAGAGTGAGATCATCTCTCTCCCACTGCAGACGTCACAGCAGAGGCCGAGGAGAAGCAGGAGAAAGATGCAGGAGCAGGTGTGCCGCTCATAGAGCTGAAGATGGGTGAGAGGAGACTGGGGCTGTGCTGCTATATACTGGGGTAAGGCTGCTGCTGTATATACTGGGGAGGCTGCTGCTGTATATACTGGAGGATGCTGGGGCTGTGTTGCTACATACTGGGGGAGGCTGTTGCTGTATATACTGGGGAGGCTGCTGCTGTATATACTGTGGGATGGCTGTTGCTGTATATACTAGGATGAGGCTGTTGCTGTATATACTGGGAGAGGCTGCTGCTGTATATACTGGGGGAGGCTGCTGCTGTATATACTGGGGGGAGGCTGCTGCTGTATATACTGGGGAAGGCTGCTGCTGTATATACTGGGGAGGCTGCTGCTGTATATACTGGAGGATGCTGGGGCTGTGTTGCTATATACTGGGGGAGGCTGTTGCTGTATATACTGGGGAAGGCTGCTGCTGTATATACTGGGGAGGCTGCTGCTGTATATACTGGAGGATGCTGGGGCTGTGTTGCTATATACTGGGGGAGGCTGTTGCTGTATATACTGGGGAGGCTGCTGCTGAATATACTGTGGGATGGCTGTTGCTGTATATACTGGGATGAGGCTGTTGCTGTATACCGTATTTTTCGCATTATAAGACGCACTTTTGTTCCCCAAAATTTTGGGGGAAAGTGGGGGGTGCGTCTTATAATGTGAAACCATACTTGTGTGGTGGGGGGGGCTGTGGAGCCGTGTCCAGGGGCTCTCAGGAGGCTGTAGGAGGCTGCAGCAGCGGCCCCGTGGTCACGTGGGGCCGCTCATTATCTCCTGTAATATGCACTGCTTCCCGCTGTCAATCACCAGCGGGAGCAGCCCATACTACAGGAGCGGGACTGCAGCCCAGAGGCTGCGGTCCCGTGTGGATAGTCAGTGCTTTCCACGCAATGAAAGCGTGGAAGACACTGACTATCTCTGGGAGCATGATCATACTCACCCCTCTCCTTGCTCCCTGCCGTCCGCGCCATCCCGGCTGTCTTTGCCGGCATCCGGGTCCTGTGAGCATCGCTGCAGAGTGACGTCATCACCTGCGCGCTGCTCACAGTACCCGGATGCCGCCACAGCACAGAGAGCGGTGATAGTGCGGACGGCGAGGGAGCAAGGAGAGGGGTGAGTATGAATTATTTATTATTTTAAATGTGCACCAGCCTTATGGGGGACAGTGCCAGCATCATAGTGGGACAGTGTGCCAGCATCATAGGGGGACAGTGTGCCAGCATCATAGGGGGACAGTGTGCCAGCATCAATGGGGGACAGTGTGCCAGCATCAAAGGGGGACAGTGTGCCAGCATCATAGGGGGACAGTGTGCCAGCATCAATGGGGGACAGTGTGCCAGCATCAATGGGGGACAGTGTGCCAGCATCAATGGGGGACAGTGTGCCAGCATCATAGGGGGACAGTGTGCCAGCATCATAGGGGGACAGTGTGCCAGCATCATAGGGGGACAGTGTGCCAGCATCATAGGGGGACAGTGTGCCAGCATCAAAAGGGGACAGTGTGCCAGCATCATAGGGGGACAGTGTGCCAGCATCAATGGGGACAGTGTGCTAGCATCAATAGGGGACAGTGTGCCAGCATCAATGGGGGACAGTTTGCCAGCATCAATGGGGGGCAGTGTGCCAGCATCAAAGGGGGACAGTGTGCCAGCATCATTGGGGGACAGTGTGCCAGCATCATAGGGGGACAGTGTGCCAGCATCAAAGGGGGACAGTGTGCCAGCATCATAGGAGGACAGTGTGCCAGCATCATAGGGGGGACTGTGTGCCAGCATCATAGTGGGGACTGTGTGCCAGCATCATAGGGGGACTGTGTGCCAGCATCATAGGGGGACCGTGTTCCACCATTATAGGGGGACAGTGTGCCAAAATGAAGGCTATGTGGGGGGATATATATATATATATATATATATATATATATATATATATATATATATATATATATATATATACCAGGTTGGAGGACATACATATAAGGGCCACGTCACACACACAGATATCTGTGCAGATATTGTTTGCAAATCTCTGATTGCAGTGAAATCATGGACACATTGTTCCATTTGTACACAGCCACATAATGGAACAATGTGTCCATGATTTCACTGCAACCAGAGATCTGCCAACAATATCTGCAAAGATATCTGTGTGTGTGACGTGGCCCTAAGACAGACACTGGCATTATAAGGTGAACCTCATTTAACATTAAAAATTATTTTTTCCTCCTTTCCTTCATCAAATGTGGGGGTGCGTCTTATAATCATGTGCGTCTTATAAAGCGAAAAATACGGTATATTGGGGGAGGCTGGTGCTGTATATACTGGAGGAGGCAGGATTTTTAAAAAAGAGAGCAAGAAGAGGAGAATGGAGCCACTGAGACCGCCCATCCCAGTCTATACCATAGTCTGGATATGAGTTAGTAAATAATTTTTCACAAGCTTTATAGTGCATTTTTAGGTCAGAGAGGATGGTTAGGGATGAGCTAGCAAGGTGCAGGGACAGGTAGTGGTAGGATAGGGGAGAATAACGATCTGACAGATTCCCTTTAATGGTGTCAAGAAGCAACCTGAAGTAACAGGATTCTACCTGACACCATAAAGGTGAATGGGCAAAAAACTGAATCCTGAAAGGATCATGATTTGGCTGAAAAACTTGATTTTCCTGATTTGAAAAAAAAAAAACACAAGAGTGAAACCAGCAACACTAAGTGAGTGCAGCAGCTTGCTCCAAGTGTCAGTGTGGGTGCACACAATGTGGCTGCAGGCTCGCTCTGACGCCTGGTACCTGTCTGCTCTTGGCTTCCCTTTGAACAGCTTCAATAAAGAGGAGGGTGAATGAGCAGACAGCATGTCTCTATAAGTCGACATCTCCTCACTGAAGCAATGATTAGATCACCTATTGTAATCACTTGATGACTTTGTAAAGTGGAAGGTGTTAAAAAAATGCTCAAAAGACTCAACCTGTGGGCAGCAAGTGCAGACGTTCATTCTTTAAAGGGCCTGTCACACGCGTCAATGTCGTCAGCGAGATGATCGCTGACGACATTGACGGCTGATCGCTGGTGAGCTGTCACACAGACAGACTCACCAGCGATCAATTGACCAGAGACATCGTGGAAACGATTTAAATATCGTTTCCATGATGTCTTGCTCCCGCTGCCAGGCTGCTGGAAGCGGGAGCAGGCTGGTCTCCAAGGTAAACTGCGGGTATCTAGGCAGCGCGCGCTGCCTAGATACCCGACGTGTACCTTAGTTACCAGCCTCCTCCGCTCACCGGCTGGTATCTAAGGTACACAGCGGGTAACTAGGGACCCTAGTTACCCGCTGTGTACCTTAGATACCAGCCGGTGAGCCGAGGAGGCTGGTAACTAAGGTACACGTCGGGTATCTAGGCAGCGCGCGCTGCCTAGATACCCGCAGTTTGCCTTGGATACCAGCTCCCAGCGCTTGTGACAGGCGCTGGGAGCGGGAATATCGCGACTCCCGGTGTCACACGCAGCGATGCTGCGTGTCCACCGGGCGACAATCGCCAGGTTTTAGGACTGATTCTAAAACCTGGCGATCATCAACCAGCGATTTATCGCTGGTTGATTCACTATGTCACACGCATCAATATCGCTGCAACGTCACGTGCAGCCGATATCGTGCAGGCGATATTGATGCGTGTGACAGACCCTTTAGTGTTGAATTAGCGCTTTTTAAAGCGTTCTACAGAGTAGATCTGCCTTAAACAGATGTTGTGTGCACAGACACAGAATGTGAAGTCAGTAAGGGGAATGACCACGCAAAGTGCCTAGGACAGCATGAAGGCTAAATACGGCCCTGGATACAGATGCAAGGGAGTACAGCTCAATTGGAAATTGGAAAGAAAAATAAAGACCCCAAGAGAAACATCAGAGGAGGCATCAGTGGAAAAGAGCTGCTGGGAGTCATGAGACAGCAGAAGAGAAAAAAGAGAGACAAAGGCTAGGGTCACACTTTAAACCTGAATTGCGTTCACTGCATCCAGATCCGGATGAGACCTTACACCCACTCAGGTGGGCATATACTGCTATAATCTGTTATGTGGAACAGCTGACTCCTGTCAGCTGTTGTACATTTTTAAGAATGAAAGCGCCGGGCTCCTCAGAGCGGCGCGCATGACCCCACAAACTGCCCCCCCCGGCATCTTTATACCTGTCCCTGCATCCCCTCGTATCATTTCTAGCCATCCCTTTTGCAGAAGAAAACGATTTTGTAAAGTAGAGAAAAGAGGTTATGTTCACCTCGTCCTGTGTGAGTTCTCTGTTTCTGTAAGTGTCCAAAGGTAGGCCTGTCTGCTGCTCCCTCCGCCCGCTTTGTAATTATGCACGCCCCATCTCGGCTTGCTGCAGTGCTGAGAGCATAGCCGCGTCATGAAAGGGGCGGGGCTACCGGTATGACACACTTTTAGCCACTCCCCCACAGCTGTTAACCCTTTTTCTTCTATCACATTACATTGCACTAATCCCTATGAGCTGCTGGCCACTCCCACACAGACAGAAAAATGTTAGAAAATAAGTTATATGGCAGAAAAATGCATTATATTAGCTGCTGTATGACCCATCATTAACAACCAGTGCAGTATTGTTTTTTTTTCTTTTTTTTCAATGAAATGACCTTTACAGTTTAAGAAGTAAGCTAGGGAACTAATCAAAGGCCCCAAGATAAATATCAGAGGGAGCATCGATGAAACGCAGCAGCGTTTCTGAGAGTTTTGAGACTGTTGTGGGTCGAGTGTGTTCCCCGCAAGATGTTGCTTTTAATATTTTATATATGAGCACTAAATAAAGGAATATCCATTTGAAGAAATATGGACCCGGTGTGCTGAACTTTCTTTGAAATTTGTTTGTGTTCCCCTGTAGCAATGGTGCACTGATAGGTGCCAATCTGGGGTGGAAGTTTAGATAAAAAAATTTAAATCTTGCCTCAAGGGAGCATCTGAACGATTTGCTCCTGTAGCCAAATTGCTAGGGGTGACATGCAGGTGCCAGACCTGTATTACTGTGAGTTTATGATGAGGACACTAAATCATTGGCGATTTGTATCTCAGTAGCTAATTTCACTAGCTTGATATCTTTTTTCCATTTCCTATTGAAGGTACCGTCACACAGGGACATATCGCCGGCGATGTTGCCGGGGATCGCGGGAGCGCGCATCCCTGACAACATCGCCGGTGAGATGTCACACTGAGCAACTTACCGGCGATGTCGCCGGCTAGTTGCCGCGGCTATCGCTCGCTGGGTTGCCCAGCAACCCAGCAAGCGATCACTCGCAATGTTGGATAAAGGCGGAATCGCCCGCAACATTGCAGGTTGCCGCGTTACACAGGGCGATCAGGCAGGATCGCCTGAGTAACATCGCCAGGTTTCCGAACATTGTTGGGAAACCTGGCGATGTGACTCAGTCGATTCATCGCCTGATTATCGCCCTGTCACACGAGGCAACTCGCCGGCGATGTCGCCGCAACCTGGCCACGCCCCTCAGTTGCCGGCAACATCGCCGGCGATATGTCCCTGTGTGACGGTACCTTGAGATCTTTATACTCCTGAAAATGCTATTTCTGTATTCTCAGGTCAAAGATTTTGAATCCTCTTTGTTTTTCTCTTAACATACTTTGTCCTTTCTTATTGATCCATAGTGGTTTCATTTTCGTCCTGGATATTTTAGCACCAGAGGGTATAAGTTTTCTACTAAATTCTAGTAGTATATGCTTAAATTTGGCCTATTAATATTCACTATCCCCAGTTACCATGACATGGTTCCAGTCTACACAATTAGGTTCTTCCCTTAATTTGTTGAAATTAGCTTTCCTAAAGTTCCATGTTTTTGCATACCCCCTTTGAAATATTTTCTTGAATATTACATTGAATCGTATCATTTAATGGTTGTTGCTGCACAAGGGCTCCCTGACCTATAAATCTAATGGTCTATTTGGCAGGACCAGAGCCAGCAAATTATATCATCTGGTTGGTTCATCTACCAACTAAGGGGCCTTTCACAATCATAGTTTTCACTGATGTGCAGCGGATCCGTCAGATTTACCGCTATCCAAACATTTAATGAGACATAGAATCTTCTACTTTTGCTAAAAGCTAAAGGTTCTAATCTACAATTCAACACAATTACCTCTCTGAGGGGCCTTTCACATCAGCGTTTTCACTGATGTACGGCCAATCCGGCAGGTGGTGCAGCATCTGCCAGATCGCCAGCCTAATGGCCAACTTTCTGCCCAGATCCGGCAAACCCCATGCATTGTCAATGAGGCTTGCGGTCCGATGCGGCAACTGCGGTAATGCCAGATCAGCCAGATTTGGCACTTGCGGCCGCGAAAAAAAAAGCTGCAACCGGCAGAACCGCACTTGCTGCACTGGACCGCAAGCCCCATAGACAATGCATGGGGCTTGCCGGACTCGGGCCACAAGTCGGCTGTTGGCGGCTGATCCTGCAGATGCAGCGCCAAATGCCGGATTGGCCGCACATTAGCGAAAACGCTGATATGAAAGGCCCCTCAGAAAGGTAATTGTGTTGAATTGTAGATAGAATCTTCTAGTTGTACTAAAAGCTGAAGGTTCTAATGTCTCATTGAATGTTTGGATAGTTAAAATCCCCCATAATAAAGACACAATTATTATTATTTCCTGCTTTTTTTGATTTGTTGCATTTCATCCTCTACCTGCTCAGCTATATTAGGAGACTTATAGCAAACCTCTGTGGGGCCCACTGGGACGGGGTACTTGGTACCAGACCAGGGTATCACGGGGGTTATCACGGCGGTCTTGGTCTGGACAGTGTCCCGAGCCCACAAGTAAAGGTTGGGGTTATTTACAGGGGATAGAGTTATGACACCACCCTGGTATGTGGTCAGGGTGACCACCGCTGCTGCAGAACCTCCGGGGATGATGAATGGCAGCCTGTGATGTGACGGCTCTCCACGGGCAGAGCCTGATCCCCGGGACAGTAGTGAAGAAACAGTTTGTGAGGGAGAACGGGGCTTGAGCGCAAGGATTACACAGACTCATGGTTTTGTAGTTTTCCAGGTCTTTTACTGTAGATGGTAATTCAGCTGAGCACTGTCCATGAAGTACAGGGGCAGGGTTGCTCCCACCCTGGCCAGGTCCTCAGCTCCCTATTCCTGCTTTGTGTGTGTGGCCTTGCTGCCGCTTTAGCTAAGCTGCCAGCCCTGTCTCCCCTCACGGGTACCAACTTTCTAGGCAACTTGAGTCTTGTCCTGCGTTCCTGACCCCACCGTGTTGCTTCGCTGTGGTACAGTGAAGATGTGGGACCTTCACTAATCCGGTGTTCACTGTGCTGTATGTTTCATGCACAGTCCCGGATCTGGTATCCGTTCTGTGCGCTCCTCTGGGGTGAGTTTCAGGATAACTCTGTCTCCCAGGTGTGTTCCTCTCTATTCTTGTCTCCTTTCCTCAGACCCTGGCTTGGCCAGGAACTGCATAGTGGACCGTGGGTTGAGCCTAACGCAGCTCTTTTACACCCACGTCCTTCCTCATCAGTGCTGCCCTGCACTGAACTGCACACTTCCTCTCCACACCAGAATATATAGGAAAGCAGCTTTAGTTCCCCCTTCTGGCCTGGAGGTGCTAGTGTGGTGTTTTGGGAATCTTACCCTTTGTAGTGTTACTGTGGAACATGAACCCTGGGGTGCCACATTTCAATTAGCAGCTTTCTATTATTGCCATACCTGTGTACATTTACCCATACAGACTACATTATCAATGTCATCATTGAGCAAAAGGTCTTAAGTTAGATTTAACAAAAATAACCACCCCTCCACCTTTTCTTATCTTTCCTGTCTTTTCTGAATGTAGTGGTACCCCTACATTTGTCCCCCAGTTATGGCTTTTGTCCATCCAGGTTTCCATAATGCCAACCACATCATAATCCGTGGCTGATATAATAGTGTTTCTTTATACAAATGGCCCCGTTACACGAAACAACGCACCAGCGATCCCAACAACGATCTGACCTGACCGGGATCGCTGGTGCGTCTGTACGTGGCCGTTGGTGAGATGCCAGACAGGCAGACTTACCAGCGATCCCCATTCTGCGGCCGACACGCGACAGTCGTTGGAATCTGTCAGGTTCTCGGCTGCAGAATGGGGATCGCTGGTTGTTGCCCTTGTTACACACCACGATGCAGCATGCCCAGTGGAAGATCGCTGATCGAAAAACAGTCCAGGCTATTCGTTAACGATCAGCGATCTCCCAGCGGGGGGCCGATCGCTGCTAAGTGTCACACAGCGATATCGCTGGCAAAGGCACTGCTACGTCACAAAACCTTGTTGCAGAGTGATATCGCTGTGTGTGAAGTACCCCTTAGACTCTCATTAAAAGAACAATCCATATTGTGTAAAAATATACATTTATTATAAAGGTCGTTAAGTGCAATCATTATTTACATCAGTAGAGTCATTAAATAGTTAACACACCAATTAACTGCACCTGAACAGTAAAATTAATTTATCAAAAAAGACCTCGAAGGGACTATGGAATGTCTTTAAAATCTCAATTTCTTTATTAAAGAGCTTAAAAAGCATAACAATGCAAGTAAATTACAGCTATAACACAAAATACACTGTGGTCATCTAATGAGGAGACAGAAATAAACATCAATTAAGGAAGATCAATAGAGGTCAGAATATTGTGTAAGGAACCTCCGGGCTCACACTGGAGATAACTATACTCAGTCAAGCTCAGGATGACAGATGACACCCCGCAACACCATTGGTTTCTGGTACTCAGTATATTTTGCCATCATATCAAGCTTGCAACAGATATCATAGACTGAGCCCTCTCAATTTTAGCTAAATTGTGCAGTTTTTGCTCATTAGCACCTATAGAGACCTATTATAGTTGCCTGTAAGCTATAAAGTAGCACAGGGAACTACACAATAGTCATATCCCTTGGTAAACAAATGCCCAGTCCAGATTAGTTCTGGAAGACAAAAGCGGTGAATTTGTTTAAAAAGGGTGCCCAGGGCAGCCAGTCGGAGGTGTCAACTGTCAACAGAGAACTTATGTACAAATACAAAAATGCCTTGTATAGAAAGACCAAATTATGGTGGACCAAGACATCTATAGATAATTACATAACTAACAAGATAGTACCTAGGGGTCTCCGAGTCCAGTTATACCCTACTTTTACTCTGGAGAATGAGATCCTTACGAATAAGTGGATGGAAGCAGCTTCCACCTGCTCCTTCTCCTTTATGGGTATCATTAATGAACATAATACTAGGAATTTACAAATTTTGGATGATGAGATTGAAGAGATGTCTAAAACCTTGAAAGCAGGCATGTCTAAGGAATCTCTTGAGGTGTACACCAAAGAAATTGACAAAGAGATGGAGAAATGGGAACAAGACATCAGTACCAGTAAGATGAAGAAATTCAAAAGGGATGTAGGTGATTATGAGCATAATAAGATATTCAGGTGGCAATTTAATAAGACACCAAAAATTCCGGTTGTTCCACCAGAACCACGTAGGGATTCACTTTCATCGGTCTCTTCAAATGCTGATAGTAGTATGAACCATGATAGTCGAGAGAGCGATCCTAAGGAGCGACCACATGGGAAATCCAAAGTGAGACCTTCTCCTGATAAAGGGGGTGATAAAAAGAAAGTTAATAAGGAGCAGAAACAGGTAATAAACCTGTCACTCCATGAACTATCAAAGGCTCAAATGAGTGTATTGAGTAAAGGTCTAACGTTTTCCCCTTCTCGTTCATTAGATCCGTTCCTAACTATCAAGGACATACATCTTTTCGCTAGGAAAGTGATCCTGAAAAAATTGCACTACAAAGCTGACCACAATCTGAGCACTGAGAATGAAAAGGAAGCATTGAAAGCTTTGGAGGCCCTGGTGGAGAAAAATGCAGACCCAGACCCGTTTGGTAAGTTTCCCAATCAGTTGTTTAAAAAATCTAAAACTTTCCCAGCATTGAGCACGTGCTCAAGCGTGGAGGTATTTACCAAAATGGTGGCGGCTGATATACAGAGACTTGCAGAAAGGAAGAACTGGGGTCATAACCTAACCAGTGAGGAAAGAGGAGCTCTAAAAGAACTCAGACAGTGGGAGGATGTGGTATATAAAGAATCAAATTCTGAAATAATAATGGGGTGTGACTCTATTCATAAATAATAATCTCCAAAGAGTGCACTTTAAAATAATTCTTTATTTAGTAAATACTAAAATCAGTAAGTAGTGTGTGTAACCCTACACCTGTATCTAGTAAAACAAAGAGATAACAGTTGTATGGGAGGATCCCTGCGTATCTATCCTTCCCCTACCAACTGTCTCTGCCTGACTACGGAGGTTTAAACACGTTATGTAAATGGTGTCCCCGTTCCACGGCGGCTCACCCTGAGTGTCCCTATATTCTTACTCAGGGCAAATTGCTACCGGCAGGGTACCTGTCATATATCTTGGATGTGCTAGAAAATGAGCCTGGGTCAAACCCCAGTGCCCTTCCTGCGTGTGTGTGTGCAGCTTAGATGTATGTACGTTTTTTAGGGAGAGTTCTACTTGATATTACCATAAACCCAAATATCAGGTCTCAAGGTGAGGTACCATCTATCCCCCAAGATCACATCACCAGCACATGTATATATGCACACACAACTTCACCCCTATTATGCTCAAACAGTGGGAGATAACGCAGGCCCAGCAATCATCACAAGTAGGCAGATTAATAACCCATCAAGCAGAGTTAGAACTTATCATTCCACTTATCTGATGTTATAGATGTTCCATCAGTCCCAGTCTCTGTCATACAGCGTATGACCTCTCAGTCTCCGTCATACAGCGTACGACCTCTCGACGCGTTTCTGCCCGCTAATTCAGCTGGGCGTCCTCAGGAGCGACTGTGCTGTGTTGGTTACCAGGTGGTTCCATATAAGTCACCCGGGGCGCTGTAAGAGGTGGTATAATAACCTACCCTCTAGTCCTCAGTAGTGTCAGCAGCAAGGGGTGACTCCAGGATACCACCTTATATACCCTAGTGTCCTGCCATTAGTGAGGACAGGTGTCACAGCCTGTCTCCCCGCCTGGGAAGCGCTACTTCCGGTTCCGCGTCGCGGACCGGAAGTGCGTCATTCCCGGTATTAGGGCGGCCGCAGCAGATGCTTGCGTTCCACAAGCTGTACCCGCGACTTCCGGTGTGCGTTCCACACACCGGAAGCGCGTCATCTCAAGCTCAGATGTGGCCCGCCCCACAGAATCCCGGGCTAGGCAGGACAGTGCAGCAGTATTTACTGCCCGCACATCCTGTGCAACCCGGAAAGGGGCTGGATGGGAAACAAATACAGGGATACATTGGTTCCACCACAAGGACCCTTATAAACACCAGGGTCCAGGGTGAAAACTACCTGTAAATATTGATATAATGGACACGTATATACTTATATAAATGATATTAACTCTGAATTGGGTGATTATCATGTCCATTCCTTCTGTTTTATACTTACAGGTATCCTGCTACCCCATACATTCCCCACCAATCGTCTTAAATCACATTTGTACAGTTTTTCTATCTTGATGGTGATGCACCCTTACACACAGTTAAATCACCGCGTATCATTCCTCTCCATCATAGTTCAATCATGTGTATAAGACGATATAGTGCCATATATATATATAGTATGGTCACCTTTCAATGCTCGGCTATACTTTCATTGGTACCCTCCTCACATGTGTCTGCACTAAACATCACAAGGGAGAAAAGTCTCATTATAGTTTTACCAGACTTAGTTTTAGATGATTGTGTCACCTTAATAGGAGACCAAGTTAGATTAACCTTTTGGTCCATTTAGGACTAATAGTTCAAGCGGGATCCTATACGGATGCCCGGGATCAAAAGAAATAATACCAGAACGTAGACTAACGCTCCCTGGAAACGCAGGAACGTGACAGGAAGTTAGGGGATTACAAGAACGGAACATAGGAAATCTGTTCATTTAGACCTCCCCTTCCGGTGGAATCCAATCTGTATATCCATTTGCATTCCCTTCTGAGGATTTCCCCATCCCAATTACCTCCTCGTTTGGGCTTCTCCACCACTTCCAAAATCTGGAAACCAATGCCTTTTACGTCTCCCCCATGAACCTCATGTACATGTCTGGATATTGGGGTATCGCGCTCATTCCTTATATCGCCCATGTGGTCCCCAATTCTCCTTCTAAATTCCCTTTTCGTTTTTCCCACATAGTCCCTTGGGCAACCACATTGGAACAAGTATACAACTCCTTCGGTTTTACAGTTGCCAAACTGTCTGTTCTCGTATATGGCACCTGTAGTACTACTTCTGGCTGTCTTTGTTACCCTTACGTGGTTGCAGAATGAGCACTTCCCGCACCTAAATGTGCCAGATTGTCTCTTTTCCAACCATGTACCTTTTCTTTTAGGGGGACAGTATTGGCTGTGGACAAGTTGGTCTCTTAGTGACCTCCCCCTCCTATAGGTAATGGCCGGTCTCTCAGGGATCAAGGGTGCCACATCTTTATCTGCCTTCAGGATGTCCCAATATTTCTGGATGATACTCCTCACCTCACCAGCCCTATCATCATAGGTACCTATGATACGAATCGTATCATCTCCTGATCTATGTTTGTTGGGTCTCAACAGAGATTCCCTATTGCTGTCTCTCGCATGTTTATAGGCTTGATTTAGTACGTGAGGTGGGTAACCTTTCTCGGCGAACCGTACCTGCATCCGTCTCGCCTCGGTTTGAAATTTGGTAACATCGGAACAATTCCTTCTGGCCCTTAAGTACTGACCCCTTGGTATCCCCTCCCTCAGTCCCCTTGGATGGTGACTATCCCATCTCAGGAGATCATTTGTTGCGGTTGGTTTTCGGAATATACAGGTCTGGAGGCCTCCCTTTCCATCCTTATAGATATTGACATCTAGGAAATTCAGAGAATGTTCGTTTATTTCTGACGTAAACCGTAACCCTAGGTTATTGACATTCAACTGCCTGATGAAGTTATTGAATGATACACCATCCCCTCTCCACAATACTAGCACATCATCGATGTATCTGCCCCAATAAACTATTTGGGGCTCCCACCATGATGTGTCCTCATTCGTGAAGACAACCGTGTCCTCCCACCAGCCCAGGAGCAAGTTCGCATAGCTTGGGGCACAAGAACTCCCCATAGCTGTGCCCCTGAGCTGGTGGTAAAACTTCCCATTGAATTCAAAGCAGTTGTGTGTCAATACGTAATTCAGCAGATCCAGGACAAATTTGTTATGTCTCATGTACTGGTTCCCACGTCCAGATAGATAGAACTCAGTGGCACGCAGCCCCATCTCATGCGGGATGCTGCTGTACAGGGCCTCCACATCTATGGAGGCCAGCTGTACATCAGCCCCCACAGATACACCATCCAGTTTACTGATTAAATCCAAGGTATCACGGATATATGATGGTAAACTCGTGACATAACTGCGTAGTATCTTATCAAGGTATATCCCGCATCTTTGAGTTACTGAATTGATGCCCGATACTATGGGTCTCCCCTTGAGGGGGACCAACCCTTTATGTATCTTAGGGAGTGAGTAAAAAACTGCTGTCACGGGGTGGGAATTGTACATGAAGTCCATCTCTTTTCTGCTGATTACGCCCTCCTCAAATGCCTCTGTCAGTAAGGCGTGTAATTCACATTGATATTCCTCTATTGGGTCATTGTCTAGTTTCCTGTAAGTAGTCTGATCATCCAATATCCTGGCGCACATTGTTTTATAGATGGTATGATCCATTAATACCAAATTGCCGCCCTTATCCGATGGTTTCAATATTAGATCATCTTTTGCAACGAGAGCATCAAGAGCCACCCTTTCCTCTTTTGAGAGGTTTGGTTGGTAATTGCCCCTTCGCTCTCGTAGTTCTCTCAATTCCCTAGTAGCCAGACTCAGAAAAATATCAATGCTTGTCACCTCACCGACAGGAGGCATCTTCTTACTGGGTGGTCTGCAATCAGTAAAGGGTCCCTTCCCCTCCACTCTAAGGGTATCTCTGTGTAAATCCATCATGACCCCAAAGGTAGCTAAATCCTCCTCCTCTATGTCAATATCCTGGTACCTGGTCTCATCGTTGAGTTTAAAAAACCTTTTCCACTTCAGCTTTCTCGCAAATAGGTTCAGGTCTTTAACCCAATCGAAATCGCTGAAGTGGTTGGTGGGAACGAATGATAGACCTTTAGATAGTACGTGTTTATCGATATCAGAGAGGACATGGTTAGTCAGGTTTATTATCCGATTCTCATCTATTATACTAGTCCTGTGGATGTTGTTGGTGTTTTGTCTCTCAGTAGGTAAGGGTCTCTTCCTAAAAAAGGACCAGTAACTACCGTCCCCAGGAGAGTTGGTCTTGATGAGTAAGATCCAAACCGTGGCCCACCACCATATCGATCCCCTCCACCAGGACTTAGATCCCGATCCCCTGTCCCCTGGGAACCAGTACATGAGACATAACAAATTTGTCCTGGATCTGCTGAATTACGTATTGACACACAACTGCTTTGAATTCAATGGGAAGTTTTACCACCAGCTCAGGGGCACAGCTATGGGGAGTTCTTGTGCCCCAAGCTATGCGAACTTGCTCCTGGGCTGGTGGGAGGACACGGTTGTCTTCACGAATGAGGACACATCATGGTGGGAGCCCCAAATAGTTTATTGGGGCAGATACATCGATGATGTGCTAGTATTGTGGAGAGGGGATGGTGTATCATTCAATAACTTCATCAGGCAGTTGAATGTCAATAACCTAGGGTTACGGTTTACGTCAGAAATAAACGAACATTCTCTGAATTTCCTAGATGTCAATATCTATAAGGATGGAAAGGGAGGCCTCCAGACCTGTATATTCCGAAAACCAACCGCAACAAATGATCTCCTGAGATGGGATAGTCACCATCCAAGGGGACTGAGGGAGGGGATACCAAGGGGTCAGTACTTAAGGGCCAAAAGGAATTGTTCCGATGTTACCAAATTTCAAACCGAGGCGAGACGGATGCAGGTACGGTTCGCCGAGAAAGGTTACCCACCTCACGTACTAAATCAAGCCTATAAACATGCGAGAGACAGCAATAGGGAATCTCTGTTGAGACCCAACAAACATAGATCAGGAGATGATACGATTCGTATCATAGGTACCTATGATGATAGGGCTGGTGAGGTGAGGAGTATCATCCAGAAATATTGGGACATCCTGAAGGCAGATAAAGATGTGGCACCCTTGATCCCTGAGAGACCGGCCATTACCTATAGGAGGGGGAGGTCACTAAGAGACCAACTTGTCCACAGCCAATACTGTCCCCCTAAAAGAAAAGGTACATGGTTGGAAAAGAGACAATCTGGCACATTTAGGTGCGGGAAGTGCTCATTCTGCAACCACGTAAGGGTAACAAAGACAGCCAGAAGTAGTACTACAGGTGCCATATACGAGAACAGACAGTTTGGCAACTGTAAAACCGAAGGAGTTGTATACTTGTTCCAATGTGGTTGCCCAAGGGACTATGTGGGAAAAACGAAAAGGGAATTTAGAAGGAGAATTGGGGACCACATGGGCGATATAAGGAATGAGCGCGATACCCCAATATCCAGACATGTACATGAGGTTCATGGGGGAGACGTAAAAGGCATTGGTTTCCAGATTTTGGAAGTGGTGGAGAAGCCCAAACGAGGAGGTAATTGGGATGGGGAAATCCTCAGAAGGGAATGCAAATGGATATACAGATTGGATTCCACCGGAAGGGGAGGTCTAAATGAACAGATTTCCTATGTTCCGTTCTTGTAATCCCCTAACTTCCTGTCACGTTCCTGCGTTTCCAGGGAGCGTTAGTCTACGTTCTGGTATTATTTCTTTTGATCCCGGGCATCCGTATAGGATCCCGCTTGAACTATTAGTCCTAAATGGACCAAAAGGTTAATCTAACTTGGTCTCCTATTAAGGTGACACAATCATCTAAAACTAAGTCTGGTAAAACTATAATGAGACTTTTCTCCCTTGTGATGTTTAGTGCAGACACATGTGAGGAGGGTACCAATGAAAGTATAGCCGAGCATTGAAAGGTGACCATACTATATATATATATGGCACTATATCGTCTTATACACATGATTGAACTATGATGGAGAGGAATGATACGCGGTGATTTAACTGTGTGTAAGGGTGCATCACCATCAAGATAGAAAAACTGTACAAATGTGATTTAAGACGATTGGTGGGGAATGTATGGGGTAGCAGGATACCTGTAAGTATAAAACAGAAGGAATGGACATGATAATCACCCAATTCAGAGTTAATATCATTTATATAAGTATATACGTGTCCATTATATCAATATTTACAGGTAGTTTTCACCCTGGACCCTGGTGTTTATAAGGGTCCTTGTGGTGGAACCAATGTATCCCTGTATTTGTTTCCCATCCAGCCCCTTTCCGGGTTGCACAGGATGTGCGGGCAGTAAATACTGCTGCACTGTCCTGCCTAGCCCGGGATTCTGTGGGGCGGGCCACATCTGAGCTTGAGATGACGCGCTTCCGGTGTGTGGAACGCACACCGGAAGTCGCGGGTACAGCTTGTGGAACGCAAGCATCTGCTGCGGCCGCCCTAATACCGGGAATGACGCACTTCCGGTCCGCGACGCGGAACCGGAAGTAGCGCTTCCCAGGCGGGGAGACAGGCTGTGACACCTGTCCTCACTAATGGCAGGACACTAGGGTATATAAGGTGGTATCCTGGAGTCACCCCTTGCTGCTGACACTACTGAGGACTAGAGGGTAGGTTATTATACCACCTCTTACAGCGCCCCGGGTGACTTATATGGAACCACCTGGTAACCAACACAGCACAGTCGCTCCTGAGGACGCCCAGCTGAATTAGCGGGCAGAAACGCGTCGAGAGGTCGTACGCTGTATGACGGAGACTGAGAGGTCATACGCTGTATGACAGAGACTGGGACTGATGGAACATCTATAACATCAGATAAGTGGAATGATAAGTTCTAACTCTGCTTGATGGGTTATTAATCTGCCTACTTGTGATGATTGCTGGGCCTGCGTTATCTCCCACTGTTTGAGCATAATAGGGGTGAAGTTGTGTGTGCATATATACATGTGCTGGTGATGTGATCTTGGGGGATAGATGGTACCTCACCTTGAGACCTGATATTTGGGTTTATGGTAATATCAAGTAGAACTCTCCCTAAAAAACGTACATACATCTAAGCTGCACACACACACGCAGGAAGGGCACTGGGGTTTGACCCAGGCTCATTTTCTAGCACATCCAAGATATATGACAGGTACCCTGCCGGTAGCAATTTGCCCTGAGTAAGAATATAGGGACACTCAGGGTGAGCCGCCGTGGAACGGGGACACCATTTACATAACGTGTTTAAACCTCCGTAGTCAGGCAGAGACAGTTGGTAGGGGAAGGATAGATACGCAGGGATCCTCCCATACAACTGTTATCTCTTTGTTTTACTAGATACAGGTGTAGGGTTACACACACTACTTACTGATTTTAGTATTTACTAAATAAAGAATTATTTTAAAGTGCACTCTTTGGAGATTTGATGTGGTATATAAACCAGCGGATAAAGGGGGCAATGTGGTGGTTTGGCCTAAAGACATGTATGTTAGACAAGCACAAAAACTGTTGAAAAATACAGACTGTTATAGGAAACTACCATATAACCCCCTTGTGCAATTCAAGGAGACCCTTATGGAGATACTAATGAAAGCAAGTGAAGCGAAGATCATACCTAAGACGATGGTGAAGAAATTTAAGGAAATGAAACCGAGGATGCCGACCTTCTACATCATTCCTAAGGTTCACAAGAACATCTTGGACCCTCCCGGGAGACATATTGTCTCGGGGAACGATGGGCTTTGTGAACTGGTCTGTAAGGTAATTGACGAGTACCTGAAACCACTAGCTTCTTCATTACCCTCATATATAAGAGATTCTACAGACGCATTAAAACGATTGGAAGGTATACAGATGTCGGAAACAGCTCTTCTGGTAACGGCGGATGTAGAAGCTCTGTATACTTCTATAAGGCATGACGATGGTATTGCTGCGACACAGTGGTTCCTACAAGGAAGCGACATAGAACCACAGATGGCGGAATTGATTCTGGTCTTGCTCAGGTTCGTACTCACACACAACTGCTTTGTCTTCGATAGCCAGGTGTTCCTGCAGCTTCAGGGTACCGCAATGGGGCCCTCCTGTGCGCCCTCGTATGCAAATTTATTCTTGGGCGCATGGGAGAGGCAGGTGTTCATCAACAACCCCATTGCGGGATGCGAGAAGATGCAGGGATGGATGCGCTTCATCGACGATGCCTTGTTTGTGTGGGAGGGAACAAGTGGTGAGCTGGATAACCTAATGAAAAATCTTAATAACAACGACAAAAACATTAGGCTGACGTATCAGAGTGGCCGGAAAATTAGTTTTCTGGATATTTCAGTTGAGACCATGATGGATGGTGGGTTGAGGACAGACATTTTCAGAAAAGAAACTTCTACTAATGCGGTTCTGAGAGCGGATTCCTCACACCTACCCTCAACGATCAGAGGAATCCCAGTTGGCCAGTATATTCGAGCCAGGCGAATTTGCTCGGATGAGCAGTCGTTTGAACTTCAAGCATTGGACCTGAAGAGCAGGTTTCAAGAGAGGGGATACAACTGGAAAACCATTAAAAACGGGTATAATAGAGCAAAATCTCACCAACGAGTGGATCTCCTACATAATACGGGGAAGAAAGAAAGTGATTTGGAACAACACCCTCGTTTGATTATGTCATATAACAAACAATGGAAGGAGCTAACACAAGTGGTGAACAAGCACTGGAATATTCTTTTGAGTGACCCGGTCTTGAAATGGTGTATACCAGAGAGACCACTCATCACTGCCAGACGGTCACAGAACTTGAGGGACATATTGGTGAAGAGCCACTTTGTGCGTGAAAAACCTAAGGGAATTGAGTGGTTGGACGTGAAGGGATGCTACCCTTGTCTGAACTGTGTCACGTGTCCGAACATAAAAAAGAGCAAGACCTTCCATAACAGCGATAACACTAGGACATATGACATCCGCCACCATATCACGTGTGGTACTAAGGGGGTCATTTATATGGCTGAGTGTCCCTGTGGTAAAATCTATGTCGGTATGACTACAAGAGAATTACGTGTACGGGTACGTGAGCATGTGCTGGATATCGAGAAAGGAGCGGCAGCGGAAGATCCATCCATCTTGAAGACTATTCCAAGACACTTCTATCTCAAACACCAAAGCAATTCCAGTTTATTGAAAGCAGTGGGCATAGATAGGATTAATATGGGACAGAGAGGAGGCAACATGAGTAAACAGTTGGGAATGATAGAAAGTAAATGGATCTATAGATTAAATTGTGTCACACCAAATGGGTTAAATGAAAATTTTGGGTTCGGGGCATTTTTGTAGGTACATAAGATACTGTTATTCTCTGATTGACAATGTTTAGTTGACACCTCTGTCTCAGAAGGCGGTCATTCATTTAATAATAACATAAGCTTTTGTGTCATTGATTTTAACGGTATGTGTTTTTATTCTTTACAGTTATTTCACATCGTTATGTAGCACTGTATGATTTTGTGTCCTGTTCCGGACTTGAACTGAGGCTGGAAGATCGGAAGATGTGCGTGATGCCCTAGTGACTGGATGGACTGTGGGGCTGGATTTTTTTCCTTTTTAGGTTTTCACTTATAACTATGCAAATATTTATGTATATTGGATTATTGTCCTATATGTGGCATTTTAATACTAGTACGCGTTTATATATGTTTGATTTAGCTGAGATATTGTATTATATTTTGGTATGCACAGCACTCTGCACTTTATAGCAACTAAATTAAAGCATTTTTGCACAATTAATCAAGATTTGAGAGATATACATACACTGAGCACTTATTCTATGCATGGTAGCAGTGATAAGCACCTTAATTCATGTTAGATCCACCTGCAATATCCTTCAAAAACACTAGATGGCGCAGCATCGCTCCATAAGCATTACCTCCCTCCCGCCCATGTCGCCCGTGCAGTGTGATTAGTCTCCGGCTCCGCCCACTCCCGGCGCGTCGGCCGCGAGCGACGGTGGCGCACAATAGCGCGTCACCCCAGCTTGCGGTCCAAAGACCGGAAGTGCGCGGACGCATGTGATCGGAGACTGTCACGTGACACGCGGCGCAGTAATGGCGCGGAAGGGCGGTAATACACATCAGCTCCAGGTGAGCTAATGGAACGCTCTATATAAGACCGTCAGGGGAGCATTATAACTGGCACACTGACCCCCTGAAGAAGTCTCACCAGACGAAACGCCGTCGGGGTGATAAGGAGCTCTAACCACCCAGGTCAGTACCATCTGCAGCAGGGTGACTCATGGGCAATATGCCCTAGGATACACTATTTGGCCAGTATTTGGACCAGTAATTAAGTAGGAGTCCACATTTCATGTCAATACAGAACTAATCTGGACTGGGCATTTGTTTACCAAGGGATATGACTATTGTGTAGTTCCCTGTGCTACTTTATAGCTTACAGGCAACTATAATAGGTCTCTATAGGTGCTAATGAGCAAAAACTGCACAATTTAGCTAAAATTGAGAGGGCTCAGTCTATGATATCTGTTGCAAGCTTGATATGATGGCAAAATATACTGAGTACCAGAAACCAATGGTGTTGCGGGGTGTCATCTGTCATCCTGAGCTTGACTGAGTATAGTTATCTCCAGTGTGAGCCCGGAGGTTCCTTACACAATATTCTGACCTCTATTGATCTTCCTTAATTGATGTTTATTTCTGTCTCCTCATTAGATGACCACAGTGTATTTTGTGTTATAGCTGTAATTTACTTGCATTGTTATGCTTTTTAAGCTCTTTAATAAAGAAATTGAGATTTTAAAGACATTCCATAGTCCCTTCGAGGTCTTTTTTGATAAATTGTTCTGATAAGGAATGCATTGAATTGATAAGGTTGTGATTCACCTGAACAGTAAGTCTAATTCTACATAAAATAAACTACCGTATATACTCGCGTATAAGCCGAGTTTTTCAGCCCAAAAATTGGGCTGAAAAGTACCCCCCTCGGCTTATACGCGAGTCAGTGCTGTATACCGATGTATACATCGGTACATACCGATGTATACATCGGTATACAGCAGCCCCCGCATCCCCAGTAATGCAGGGCCCCCCCAGCGTCTCTCCGGTCACCTGTAAAGCAAACTATACTTATCAGTGTCCCGCTCGCACCCGCCGCTGCCGACATCCGCGATCCTCCATCTTCATGCGACTCCTTCCTGTTTCTGTGCGCGTCGCCGGCAATGACGTTATTCCCTGCGACGCGCACAGGAAACAGGAAGGAGTCGCATGAAGATGGAGGATCGCGGATGTCGGCAGCGGCGGGTGCGAGCGGGACACTGATAAGTATAGTTTGCTTTACGGGTGACCGGAGAGACGCTGGGGGGGCCCTGCATTACTGGGGCTGCCTGTATACTACCACTGGGGCTGCTATATACCTCTGGGGCCCTGTATACTAACACTGGGGCTGTATATACCTCTGGGTCCCTGTATACTACCACTGGGGCTGCTATATACCTCTGGGGCCCTGTATACTATCACTGGGGCTGCTATATACCTCTGGGGCCCTGTATACTACCACTGGGGCTGCTATATACCTCTGGGGCCCTGTATACTACTACTGGGGCTGCTATATACCTCTGGGGCCCTGTATACTACCACTGGGGCTGCTATATACCTCTGGGGCCCTGTATACTAACACTGGGGCTGTATATACTACCTCTGGGGCTGTATATACCACTGGGGCCCTGTATACTACCACTGGGGCTGCTATATACCTCTGGGGCCTTGTATACTACCACTGGGGCTGCTATATACCTCTGGGGCCCTGTATACTAACACTGGGGCTGCTATATACCTCTGGGGCCCTGTATACTAACACTGGGGCTGTATATACTACCACTGGGGCTGTATATACCTCTGGGGCCCTGTATACTACCACTGGGGCTGCTATATACCTCTGGGGCCCTGTATACTACCACTGGGGCTGCTATATACCTCTGGGGCCCTGTATACTACCACTGGGGCTGCTATATACCTCTGGGGCCCTGTATACTAACACTGGGGCTGTATATACTACCACTGGGGCTGTATATACTACCACTGGGGCTGTATATACTACCACTGGGGCTGTATATACCTCTGGGGCCCTGTATACTACCACTGGGGCTGTATATACTACTGGGGCTGCGTGTATACTACCACTGGGGCTGCTGTATCTACCTCTGGGACTGGTGTATACCACACTGCTGGGGGCTGTATACTTGTGCTAGGGTCCACCCTCGGCTTATACACGAGTCAATAGATTTTCCCAGGTTTTGGGGGCAAAAGTAGGGGGGTCGGCTTATACACGGGTCGGCTTATACACGAGTATATACGGTATATAAAACAAGATCACTTTATGATACTATCAGTTGCTGGCAACCAAAAATCATTACGTAGTCATAGCCAAATGCTTAAATTACAGTCTATTTAAACCTTGTATCAACTGTTATTGTCTGAATTACTATTTAAAGCACCTCAGTTCGCAACCCAAATTGTATATATTAAAGGATTTAATGATTTTATTATAGATTTATTATAGATTTTATTGTTGTATTTTGAAAATCCAGTTGTCTTTATAAAATACGGTAAAATTCTAATTATCAGCTAAGAGAAATTCCCAAACGAAATATATATCCATACATGGATTTTCAAAGCAAATACATCAATATTTTGCCTCAGTGTATTCCGTTTAAATTGTGAAACGTGGTGACAGATTATATAAATATTAGTTAGTAGTATTGGTATGTAGGCCATCATACCTTCCATTATTCTGCTGCATAGAAAAGAAAAAAAAGTAAAAACTGTTGCTACTCACTTGTTGAAAAAAATGATCAAGTTAAGAGTTAAGGTCATAGTTTACATAACTTGCTACCTGATATTTAATGCATATATCAATGTGCAGGTCCACCTAAGCTAACAGTTGGTGGAAAAGAATACATAGTCCCTCCCCGCATAGATGTATCTCTGAGTAGTGAAGAGCAGTTCAAAAAAATGTAGCTCTCTGTTGTGAGTGATACGCCCTGTGCACACAATGCATTTGTATGTGTTTTTCCTGCCAGGGGATGCAGATTTGGTGCAACCAAATACTCAATGTCTGCACCCACCCTAGGAGAAGAGTCAGAGGTCCAGTAACTAGAAGTGGAATGAGACTGACTTCATACGTTGCCAAATCCAGTGGCAGCAGCTTTAGGTAAAAATAATTAAAGTCACAAAATTATTAAAATAAAAAATTGTTTTTTTAATTGCAAACACATTGCCGAGTACGTTAAAACATATCTTAACAGCATTCTTAATAATGATGCATTACATAACCCTTATAGATCTGGTAGTTCATATTGAATATAATGATAGCGGAGATCCTTGAGGATTACTTTATGTTTGTCTTGACTGATGCAGGCTTTTTTTTAAAAAAAAACATACAGTGCAGGATACTGAACTGTTGCAGTTGGTTGCCTTCTGCTTATATACCTGTAAAACATACAAAAAGGTCAAAGACTAGCTTTATAGTATAGACCCATTTCCCTATTTATTGATGTTTTGTGTTTGATATAAAGAATCTTATTAAAGATTGAAAATATAAGTTTCACAAATTTAATACAAGACAAAGTCAATCTGAATAAACTGTAAAAGTTAATAAGGAAAACCACAAAATATGTTCTGTGGTTTTATAATGTACAAGGTGGGCCATTTATATGGATACACCTAAATAAAATGGGAATGGTTGGTGATATCAACTTCCTATTTGTGGCATATTAGTATATGGAAGGGAGAAAACTTTTCCAGATAGGTGGTGACCATGGCAGCCATTTTGAAGTTGGCCATTTTGGATCCAACTTTATTTTTTTCAATGGAAAGAGGGTCATGTGACACATCAAACATATTGAGAATTTCAAAAGAAGAACAATGGTGTACTTGTCTTTAACGTAACTTTATTATTATGTGGTTTATGACCACATATAAAATGTGTTCAAAGTGGTGCCCATTGTGTTGGATTGTCAATGCAATCCTCTTCTCCCACCCTTGACACACAAATCGCAACACCGCAGAAGAAATGCTAGCACAGGCTTCCAGTATCCCTTGTTTCAGATGCTGCACATCTCGTATCTTCACAGCATAGACAATTGCCTTCAGATGACCCCAAAGATAAAAGTCTAAGGGGGTCAGATCAGGAGACCTTGGTGGCCATTCAAGTGGCCCACGACAACCAATCCACTTTCCAGGAAACTGTTCATGCTTGGACCTGACACCCATAATGTGGATGGAAAAACTCAGGGAACGTGCCATCTTCAGTGCATAAAGAGGGCAACACATCATCATGTAGCAACTTCAGATATCCAGTGGCATTGAGGTTCCAATTGATGAAGAATGGCCCACTATCTTTGTTGGAACACAAAAATTGATGGTGTGGTGTATGGGGTACAGTCTTGGATGGATCTATCCACTGTGGGTTAGTGTGAGACCAATAGCGGTGGTTTTGTTTGTTAACTACACCATTCACAAAAATGTTTGCTTCATCACCGAACATAATGTCCTGTGTAAATTGAGGGTCCTGTTCCAATTTTTGCTTTGCCTATTCTGCAAATTCAGTGCGCCAATCTGGGTTATCCTCGTTGAGATGCTGCAGCAGCTGGATTTGTGCCATTTGTGAGTAGCTAATATCCACCAAAGGGATTTTCGACTGATGCCACTTTCCAGTGACATGCGGTGAGTGCTATGCTGTGGGCTCATGCTGAATGAAGCTAGGATAGCCACTGATATTTCTTCATTAGGGACAGTTTTCTTACATCCACATTTTGACAAATCCAACACTGAACCTGTTTCACGAAATTTGGCAAGCAGTTTGCTAACTGTAGCATGGGAGATGGGTGGGCTCGTAGGATGTCTTGCATTGAAATCTACTGCAATGACCCAGGGTACTGCATTCACCAAACATCAACACAATTTCTATCCGCTCCTCTCGTGTTAACCTCTGCAACCTGTCAATGGCTGTAAACAAAGATTAACTTGAAAATAACTCTTGAAAGAATAAAGTTATGTTAAAACAAAGTACACCTTTGTTTTTCTTATGAATTTCTCAATAGGTTTGATGTGTCACATGACCCTCTTCCCATTAAAAAAATAAGGTTGGATCCAAAATGGCCGACTTCAAAATGGCCACCATGGTCATCACCAATCTGGAAAAGTTTTCTCCCTCCCATATACTAATGTGCCACAAACAGGAAATTGATATCACCAACCCTTCCCATTTATTTAGGTGTATCCAAATAAATGGCCACCCTGTACTTTACATTTTAAACAGATAGCCCAATGAAGAAACTTGTTTTCTGGCTCAGATTAACTCGATCAACCCCTTCTCCAATGACCGATGTGGAGACAGCCATGAGGGAACATGAGACTGGCTTAGCCAAAATTGTGCCAGGTGACCAGGCCCTCAATACATATCACAGACACACAGGACAGGGTGTGTAGGAGAAATCCCTGCCACCTATAACATACTTACTCATTACAGTGAATGAATTCTTCCAAATGTGCGAATCTTGACATGCTGACCTTTCAAGATCATAAATATCTTGTCTCAAGATCCCTTCCACGAGCTGTATACTTATTAGATATTTCATGGACTTTAAGGGTCGTTTGAAGTCCAAATGAATAGCTGCTGTTTTATCCTTGGTACTACAAGCCAGAAACATTTTTTGAATTGTTTATAGAAATAATGAATCAAAGAAAAGATACAGCCATAAAAATGACCTGTCACCAGTTGAAAAGTGGCCAGTTTTTGCTCTTATTTTGTGCGGCTGCTCTCCATTTTTCTTTTTTAAATCCACCATACAGTTCGGGATATGTGTCTTTTTATTTGCTAATCTCTTAGGATTCTCAGTTGTGTGTCTGTAGGCTTCTCTCCATAATTACCATTCAGCCAACACACCCTTGGTAAAGACCATATAAGTTACCAGCAGGAAATAAAAGAGCAAAACATGCCACTCTTGTACTGGTGATAAGGTTCCAGTTTATTTAGAGGACCTAAGGCAAAAACAATATTGACAAACACAATAAAGAAGCATTTTTAAATTGTTTAAACCCTTTTCCCTTAAGATCCTAGAACTTTCCTATTTAATTCTATATATTGTTTACTTTTTTATTATACTGAATACATGATATCTTGTCTGGCAGTTCATTCAGTATCTATTTGAAAGTAGTAATTTTTGTAGCAAAAATAATTAAGCTATTTTAATTTTTTGTCTTCATTTTTAATTAAATATACGTTCTCCCAATATAATAATAGTAGTTTATTTAAGTATTTTAATTTATATTTAAAGTTGTACTTTATTATCTTCTTCCAGAATTTTCTGAATATATGTTTGGACACATATCCCTTTAGCTCTCTCATATGTATATGTGTCATCTATCTATCTATTGTAAGATGGTAATATATTTTTCACTGAGGTTATTAGCTTCAGTGATATTTAACCCATAATTCAGGCTTCAACATGCTATGTGATGAGAGAGTTAATAGACCATGTCAAGGGCCGGGTTTTGTTTCTGAACATTCAAAGAGATAGGTGGGATAGCTGTTCAGATACAGATACAGTATGTCACACTTTAAATGTAAGTATTAGGCTGGGGTCACACTTGCGTTTTCTTGCTTTTTTGGGGACCTGCGTTTTTAAAAAAGCATGTAAAAACGCACCCATAGGCCCCCATGTTAAAAAATGCATGCCCTAATAGCAAAAACGAATGTCTTAATAGCAAAAACGCATGTGTGACAGTACCATGCGTTTGTGTGCGTTTTTGCACTTATGTGATTAGCTGACATCAAAAACGCATGCAAAAACGCATGGTACATTAGTACCATTTAGTACCATCCAAAAAAGCATGCGTTTTCCATAGGGGCCCATGTTAAAAAAAACGCATGCGTTTTTAAAACAGCGCCAAAAAATAGTGCGTGCATTATTTTTGGGTGCTGATTTAAAAACGCATGCAAAAAGGCAGGGTGCTATCAGACACCTTAAAAAAAAGCTTGCTGAAATGAAAAAACGCATGCAGAAACGCATGCTTTTTTTTAAGGCACTAAAAAACTCATGCCAAGTGTGACCCCAGCCTTAGACAAAGATAAAAAGAAACACAAAAAGCAGTTTTGTAACACAGGTGTGTCGTCCCCAAGTTACGCAAGCACGTGTCCAACAATATCACCCATGCTCTCACCAAAGCCGTAACTGGGAAGATCCACCTTATATTTTCTATTGAAATGTTTACTGCACAATCTGAAAGAGGAAGCTCTGAATGCCAAGCAGATGGCTTTGGAGCAAGATTTTATAATTAGTGATACTACCCAGCCACATCCAATATTCTTAGGCCACATTGAGTGATAATGAGGAAGAGGAGGCCATGGTGGAGGAACAGGAGCTGTTTGTCTGTGAAACAGAGGGGATTACCAACCCCAGTGTCCTGGCTGTGTAGTGTGGATGATCTGAAGAGGAGGAAGAGAGGATGTTTAGTGTTTGTCCTGGTGGGAACACTGAATGTCTGCGTCTTTGTAGCCTCCCACACTTCACATCCTCCTGCCTTTCCCAAGACAGTCATGTGATACACATTTTGACCACCAACAAATACTGGTTGTACAACTTTCATGACCCACGGTACAAGGAGACATTTCCTTCTCTCTTTTCGGACTCAGAAAGGGGTTGTAAAATGCAAGCATACCAGGGAGCTGTTGTTGAACAGTTGGTCAAAAGATTACCATCAGACAACACTCTTGGCAGAGGTAGAGCCTCTTTGCACCCCCAAGGATTACAGGAGAGGAACATGCACACCAGCAGCAAGACAGGCAGGGGCAGAATGAAAATAAACTGGGCTTTTTACATGAAATCATTACAGCAGCAAGTTCTATTTGTGGGGACAACTCTGACAAGGAGGGAGAACTTGACCAAGATGGGAAGGGAGAACTTAAGTGAGCATACCAGCATCCTTCCTAATTTTTCAGTGCCCTTTAACTAGTGGATGTCCAAGCTGCACACTTTAGTGACAGGGCAGGCCATCATCTCTCGTGTGTTGACTGACTGAGTTTTTAGTGCTGCCAGAGCAATCATAACAGGTAGGCGCAAACACCTGTCATCCAAATATGCAGACAGGCTGACTTTGATAAAATTGAACAAGGGTTGAATTTCCCCAGACTTTGCAAGCCCACTGTATTAGAGCAACACAACCTAAATCACCCAAAATGTTCAGTTTTGTAAGTTGACTTAATATATATCCCATCCGAATCCATTTTGTTTTTAAAATTACATCCTACTCTTCTTGCTCTTGCAACATGTACTTCATGGTCATGCATGTATACCCCCAGGGTTAATTTTTTTCTGCCTTAGCACATAGTGCATTAGCCCTACCACTAAAGGAGTTTCACTCCTTACTAATGTAAACAATGTTTTAGGAGGCTCTCCTCACTGTCTCTTTCAGCATGTATCACCAGTTGCCATGAGTAATTTTTGGTTCGCCTTTGCACATTCTGCCACGGCCAGATGCCTCTAGTATTTCCACTCCTTACCAATGCTAAAACAATGTTTTATTCTGATGCTCTCGTCATGGTCTCTACTGAAATGCAGTTTCTATGGTGCTCCTCTCCTCCCTGCTTGATGGCTACGCTGGGGTCACTGTCGTAGGGGATGGCTGGCTAGTCAGTGGGGAGATTCTGACATCAGCGCGGGCTTGCTAGCAGGACCAGGCGGGAGCGGGTCCGTAGTTCGCCGCTGCTGCAAACAGCTTGCCGTAGTCAGGCCAGCCACCGATCCGTTGTGGGGGCCTGGTGGTTGGGGGCCATGTCTGTGAGCAAGACTTTCCTAAAATATCTGACAAGGATACTTCAAAATTCCAGGAGCTCAGTGACCTGCTGTCCGACCTCCAGTTGGCCAAGACAGACACACATCTACCTGGCCTCAGCTATTTGGACACTGCTCGTAGGGTGAAACCCATAGTTGCTAAATTGCCATACAACATACAAGAAAAGTGAACCATACGAGGGTCAAAGTACAAAAGACAATACCAAGTCTCTTTCCCTCCGTTCACCTATTTCTGTGACTTCACCAAGGGGATTGTAGCAGAAGCTGGGGTTGGTTTTGTACTGTGCAAAGAACCCAGCAGCTCTGCGTCATTTCCTAATTACGAGAGGTCACGCTCTCATGACAGAAACCACAGTGGTCCGGTGTCTGCAAAAAAGACTGTCTCGTGTTGATGTAGGTGTAGACAGAACTTCAAAGGCAATGAAGGTGAGAAGGTGGAAAATCCAAACCATCAGTGCCCTATTCACAAGCTACCACACCATGTGAAGAAGTGTATTGGCTTCAAGAAGAAACTACTTCAAGAATGGAACGAACTCTTAAAGATGTTTGGAGTATGCTTCAGGTCCTATGCCTCTACCAAACACCTTGCTAAGAGTCATTGCCATCAAAAGTGCAACAGCAAAGACAGCGTTAAATAAATACAGAAAATTAAGTAACATCTGTAGAAAGCAAATCAAGGCAGCAAAGATTGAGACAGAGAGACTCATTGCCAAAGAAAGTAAAAAAAATCCCCAAAAAATTTTAACTACATAAATAGTAAGAAACTAAAAAATGATTGTGTTGGCCCCTTTAAAAATAATCTGGGTGAAATGGTGGATGAGGAAAAAGCCAATATGCTAAATGATGTTTTTTCAACAGTATTTACACAAGAAAATCCCATGACAGACAATATGATCAGTGATAACAAAATCTCTCAATTAAATGTCACCTGCTTAACCCAGCAGGAAGAACAGCATCGTCTAAAAATCACTAAAACTGACAAATTCCCTGGCCCGAATGGGATACACCCCAGAGTTCTGCAGGAATTAGGTACTGTCATAGATAGACCATTATTTTTAATATTTAAAGATTCCATAATAACAGGGTCTGTACCACAGGACTGGCGTATAGCAAATGTGGTGCCAATATTCAAAAAGGGGACAAAAACTGAACTTGGAAATTATAGGCCAGTAAGCTTAACCTCTACTGTGGGTAAAATCCTAGAGAGTTTTCTAAGAGATGCTATACTGGAGTATCTGAAGAAAAATATCCTCATGACCCAATATCAACAAGGGTTTACGAGGGACCGTTCTTGTCAAACTAATTTGATAAGCTTCTATGAAGAAGTAAGTTCTGGACTGGACCAAAGAAATGCAGTGGAAGTGGTGTATATGGATTTTCAAAATCTTTTGATATGATGCCACACAAAAGGTTGATACATAAAATGAGAGCAATGGGGATAGGGGAAAATATGTGTAAGTGGGTTATGAACTGGCTTAGTGATAGAAAACAATGGGTGGTCATTAATGGAACACACTCAGAATGGGTCACAGTTAACAGTGGGATACCACAGGGGTCAGTGTTGGGCCCGCTTCTTTTTAATATATTTATAAATGACCTTGTAGGGGACATACAGAGTAGAATCTCAATATTTGCAGATGACACTAAACTCTGCAGGATAATCAATACAGAGGAGGACAATTTTATATTACAGGAGGATTTATGTAAACTAGAAGCTTGGGATGATAAATGGCAAATGAGCTTTAATGGGGATAATTGTAAGATCATGCACTTGGGCAGAGGTAACAAAAGGTATAAATATGTGCTTAATTGTAAAACACTGGGTAAACTATTACTGAAAAAGACCTGGGTGTATGGGTAGGTGACAAACTCACATTTAGTGGCCATTGTCAGGCAGCTGCTGCATAGGCAAATAAAATAATGGGAAGCATTAAAAGAGGCATAGATGCTCATGAGGAGAACATAGTTTTACCTCTATTCAAGTCACCAGTGCAACCACACTTAGAATACTGTGTACAATTCTGGTCTCCGGTGTATAAGGGCCCTTTCACATCAGCGTTTTTTGAAATTTGCAGCAGATGCGGTGGAAAAACCGCATCTGCCGCAATTACCGCATACCGGCTGCAATTGCGGCGCGGTTGCGGTAAACGCCATGCAAAGTATAGGCGTACTTGCGGCAAGTGCGGTTTTGCACTTGCGGCAGGTGCGGCCGCGAAAAAAAACGCGGCTGACAGCGGTTTTTTTCGCGGCCGCACCTGTTGCAAGTGCAAAACCGCACTTGCCGCACCTGCCGCAAGTACGCCTATACTTTGCATGGCGTTTACCGCAACCGCGCCGCAAGTGCAGCCGGTATGCGGTAATTGCGGCAGATGCGTTTTTTTCACCGCATTTGCTGCAAATTTCAAAAAATGCTGATGTGAAAGGGCCCTAAGAAAGACATAGCTGAAGTAGAGTGGGTGCAGAGAAGAGCGAGCAAGGTTATTAGGGGTCTGCAATACCAAGACAGGTTTTAAACTTGGGATTATTTAGCTTGGAAAAACGAAGGCTTAGGGATGATCTTATAATAATGTATAAATATATGAGGGGACAGTACAGAGACCTTTTTAATGATCTCTTTACTCTTAGGCCTGAGATGGGACAAGGGGGCATCCTCTACGTCTGGAGGAAAGAAGGTTTAATCATAATCACAGACGTGGATTCTTTACTGTAAGAGCAGTGAGACTATGGAACTCTCTGCCACATAATGTTGTAATGAGCGACTCACTACTAACATTTAAGAAGGGCCTGGATGCCTTTCTTGAAAACTATAATATTACCAGTTATATATATTAGATTCTTTGATAGGGAGTTGATCCAGGGAATTAGTCTGATTGCCGTATCTGGAGTCAGGAAGGATTTTTTTTTCCCCAATGTGGAGCTTAGTGTTGCCACATGTTTTTTTTTTGCCTTCCTCTGGATCAACATGTTAGGCTATGGGTTGAACTAGATGGACTTAAGGTCTTCCTTCAACCTTAAAAACTATGTTACTATGTTATGTACAAGCGCTCCATCCATCACAACCTGACACTACATCTTCCACTGTAAGCCATGGTGGATAGAATACAGACCAAGGGACAAGTCCTCTTGTGGTATCCTCCTCACGCACCAAGATTTGCAGGGAAGGCCTTTGAGACAAGTACTGTGCAAAGATTTGCCTGGCAGAGGTGTATCCCAAAGTACACCTGAAGAAGGCAGTCAAGGTGTACCTCAGTCTGGAGGACCAAAACAACAAATCACTGGCCTTAAAAGGGAACACTTATCCCTACACCTTGGGCACCTGATCTGATGTGACAGAAGCCACTGGGAGAAGGTCTAGTGGCCTCATAATACCATTGTGTGAGAATGCCGTGGAGATACCACTACTCACACTTGTTGAGTGCAACCAAGTACCTTTCAACTTTCAACAGGGAAGAAATCCCAATACCAGAAGCTGCTCTTCAGTATCCTCACCTCAGGGCCATAGCCAACGAGATACCGGCCTAGGAAATCAATTCAGACATCCTAATTCTCCTTGGCAGAGATGTTCTTTGGCTGTATAAGATGCATCAAGTTAATCAACAGACCACATGATGCTTCGTTCGCTCTGTGCCTTGACCTTGGCTGGGTCATCATCGGCAACTTCTGTAGTGACAAGACAGGGAACCAAACAATATCTTCTGCTACAAAACTCTTATGTCAAATGACATGTCCCTCCTGCCATACTACTGGGTAAAGGAGAAGTCAAATGACACTAGGTGGCAGCAGCAACCACCTGACAGCGCAAACATGCTTCATCCTTGAGATGACAACCTCGAGTCAACAACACTCGATCCTACAATTGAAGGACAACTCAATGATTATATGTATAGGAAAGGGGGGAGGGGATTGCACTCACTCTTGTCTCAATGGATCCAGGTCTTTGGCAGAATGGCTGGCGTCCATCCGGGTAAATGTTCATGAAAAGGAAATTTTGCTAAAGATCAACTCTTCTTTTCTTATCCTTTATTTAGAAATCATTAAAAGCATGTGGATAGGACCAAGAAGCGTCTTGGTCCTACCCACATGCTTTTAATGAATTTCTAAATAAAGGATAAGAAGAGTTTGTCATTGGCAAAATTTCCTTTTCATGAACGACAACTCAATACCAGCAAAGGAAGACAACACCATCATTAAGGTCACAAGCATGAAACTCACCGGAGATAACTGCAACAGCTGGGATCCCTTACCTTCTCTTCCCACAAACACTGAATGCTTGCTGCAGGATCCCTTGGCAACTCAAACATCCCAACTTGTGATGCCTATAACCATCTCAAGCCTGGCCAGACAAAACGAAACTGGAGTCTAGTGTTCAGAGTGAGGCTAGGGTCACATTTGCTTCATACATCCACTAAAAGCATGCGTTTTTTACATGTGCAAATGTTTAAAAACGCATGCATTAACGTACCCATAGACTCAAATGCAAAAAACACATTACAAAAGTGCAATTCGTTTGACGCTATGCGTTTTTGCTAGTTCCTCTAAAAACATGGTCTGCAACGTTTATTGGTGCTTTTGCAAAAACAAATGCGTTTTTTTAACATGGGAGTCTATGGGCAACGCATGTGTTAATGCATGGTACATACATGTATCATGCGTTAACGCTTCTGTTAATTTAGGCAACAAGTAGGATACATGCCATGAAAATGGCAAGGGAATAAAATGGAGCCTTTACTGCATCCTGCAAATGGATGCAAGCTCTTAAGTGTGACCCTAGCATGAGAGCCACTCTCTCAACAGCTTACTCCTTGCTGAAGATGCCAGTGTTCTCCCCACACAACACAGTCTCCGCACAATACAGGATGTTAAGCAAGACACTTTCACTTCCCAAGCATCGCCCTGCAACGAACTTGCGATCAAATGAGGAGTCTCACCTGTTAAAAACAGCATCCACGACCATCTTGGGTTCAAGACACCCATTACAGCTCAGGACAGGTCACCACTAAGACAGCCTGCTCCTCGGAACACTGGGAGGAACTCTACGCTGCCATCTCAGAAACAAAACAGGTAGGAAACAAAGAAGAAGTCTCTAAAGGCTTTACAGCAACTCAGAGTCTTTAGAGAACAACGGTGCAGAACTCGTTCAACTGTCATCAGAAGACAAGCCTACGTTTCCTCTCATATGTCTACGAAGGCTACAGCTGAAGCAGCCTCCCTGAGTACTTTAGAAACTGGCAACAAGATACATCACAGTTTCATCTTGGACAAGGTCAAGTACATCTCAACACCAGCATGCACCTTACCAAAGCTGGAACTCTGTTGCTGCACTAGGAGTAAAAATTGTAAGAGCTACTCCTAAGCTGTGGTAACTCATCTCTACTGGCCTGCAACTAGCTGAGTGGAAAATTGGACTTAAGGCAATACTCAATCTTGACCAAAGCACACGACCATCACTCCCAAGTTGGCTGCACAACAATCCTGATCCTATTGTTGCCAGTTATGAACTTCAACTGAAAGAACCAGAGTATGGGAAGGATCTCGGACCAACCTGCATCACAAGCCATATGTCCAAGGTGCCAGTACGGAAGCTAAGGTTCCAACACTCTGGACACCTGTCAAACTGGATCCAGGGAATGGTGTATCACAGTCATTGATCATTGATGATGCTGTGTCTTAGTCATCAGTGACGTCCTAATCTGATGATACATCCGGTCTTTCTGATATATAAGATGAGTGTGTATGACAAATGTAATGCCCTCATGACGATGCTGGGAATAGCATTGAAACGCGTAGGAAAATAAAGTAAGAAGGGGGGTCTTTTATCCAAGACTCTGTGAGTGATTATTTCAAAGCAGCGCGGACTGTGATACACCATTCCCTGGATCCAGATATTTCTACACGTGTTACGTGGAGGTGGAAGTCCTGCAGCAGCTTTCTGTACTACATGCGATTTAAACTAGTTGTGGGTGCAGATAGGGATGGCGAATCTACTCGCTAGGACTCGTTACTCGGCGAGTAGTAAGGGACTCGCAGGACTCGGTACTCTGCGAGTTTCCCAGTGATTACTCGCACGAGTCCAATGCAAATCAATATCAATCCTAGTTTTGTCAGAAACGCTGACAAAACTAGGATTGCCATTGTTTGCATTGACTCGGCTACTGTGCCAGTGATAGCAGGGAAACTCGCAAATAACTGCTGTTTCTTTGTGAGCCGAGTCCAGCTGTCTTCTCTGTGCAGCTCCAGGGTCCTAGAGCCCGCCTGCTCACAGAGATGATGTAGCAGTGCTGAGATTGTTCTCAGTCTGCTCATTCCTTGTGCATAGACATCTATCTATGCACAGGGGATGTAGCAGAGAGGACATCGTGTTTTGGACTACGTCGGACGGAGAGGATTTTTTTAATTAAAGATGGAGTCCCTAATGGCTTTTTTTTTTATTTCAAATAAAAAATTTTCTCTGTGTTTTTTTAACCCTTTATTGGAGATTCTTAGTGGCTGGGTCAAACGTGGCCTGACATTAAGAATCTCGGGCTTAATACCAGCTTGCATAACAAAGCTGGTATTAACCCCTTTATTACCCAGCGTGCTACCGCCACCAGGGCCGCTGGAAGAGCGGGGTTCAGCGCCAGAGGATGGCGCTTCAATGAACGCGCTATGTTCTGGGGCGGCTGCGGGCTGCAATTTGCAGCAGGGGGTGCCCAGAAAGCTTGGGCCTCCCTGCGCTGCGGATTCCAGCCCCCAGCTGCTTAGCTGTACCTGGCTAGACATAGAAATTGCGCGGAGCCCCACGCATTTTTTTTTTATTATTTCATGAATTTCAGAGTCAGAGTCTCAGAGTCAGAGTCAGATCAAAACTCAGAATTTCATGAAATAATTTAAAAAAAATGCGTGGGGCTCCGCGCAATTTCTATGTCTAGCCAGGTACAGCTAAGCAGCTGGGGGCTGGAATCCGCAGCGCAGGGATGCCCAAGCTTTCTGGGCACCCCCCGCTGCAAATTGCAGCCCGCAGCCGCCCCAGAAGATGGCGAGTTCATTGAAGCGCCATCCTCTGGCGCTGAACCCGCTCTTCCAGCGGCCCTGGTGGCGGTGGCACGCTGGGTAATAAAGAGGTTAGGGCCAGCTTTGTATTATCAGCTGGCCCTAAGCCCGAAATTTATGGCGGTCACGCCAATATTAGACATGACTGCCATGAATTTCTATTAAATTGTTTTAAAAAAAACACAACACAAAAAATTTTTTTATTAGAAATAAAAAAAAAAGCCATTAGGGACTCCATCTTTAATTAAAAAAATCCTCTTCCGTCCGACGCAGTCCAAAACGCGATGTCCTCTCTGCTACATCCCCTGTGCATAGATATAGATGTCTATGCACAGGGAATGAGCAGACTGAGAACAATCTCAGCACTGCTACATCATGTCTGTGCACAGACATTCATGTCTGTACACAGGGAATGAGCAGACTGAGAACAATCTCAGCTCTGCTACATCAGGCAGCAGGCGGGCTCTAGGACCTGGAGCTGGCAGCCAGCACACAGAGAAGACAGGACTCTTATCTGTGCGAGTTTCCCAGCGATTACTTACAAAGTAAACGAGTCCAATGCAAATAAATGACAAAACTAGGATTGCTTCAGGCTGAAGCTTCCGAGACACATCTGCGATTTGTAAATCTCACACTACTTGCTATTACTCGCTTCCCCATTCATTAACATTGGACTCGCTAGACTCGCAACGAGTAGCGAGTCCTGTGCTCGGACTCGCTAGAGTCAAGCGATTCCGAGTAATTTAGGATTCGCCCATCACTAGGTGCAGACAACTAGAAAAGGTGAGTGCACCTTCTTTGTGACCTGTGTGGAAAATCTTTGCCATATTGATAGGGCACTATTGCACCTCATGTTGTCTCCTTTATCTATATTATACCTGTCAAACTGATCAGCCATCGTGCCCTCTGACATTCGTTTCAGATATGTCACCTGGTGGCTCCTTCAAGCAGGAGTCACATGAACTGAACTCTGTTGCTGGACTCTGCCAAGGCGGGGACCGCATCTCCTTATACCCCAGCCGTGTTAGGACACAGAAGTTTCAGCGTACTACTGAACTTGAACATTCACTGTGGATTTAAACTTCAACCATTGGATTGTTGGGTTGGTGGAAGATTTGGCATATTGCAGCTACCCCAATCTGAAAATGGGTTTTCCTATTGAACTCATTTTTTTCATTTTTGGTATTCAAGGACTACACGCCATCGGTCAAGTATGAACTTGAATACTGCATTTATTGTTGCATTTCATATTCTCTTCTCTTCTTTTTCAGGTTCCATGACGTCGAGGGACAGCATGACTCCTTACGTCATACAGAGACTTATGAAATCTGAAGATTTCAGACTGGGAGTGTTGTGTCCAACGAATGGGAACAACCTGTGAAGTATTTTCTCTGTGTTAAGCATTTCATCACTTATTGCTAGGCAGATGCTTGCTGTGTGAAGTTTGACCCTATGTCCCTCCTGTATTTAGGCTGTATTAGTTGCCCCTCCCTTCTTCCTCAGTGTTCACTCTGTAGAAGCCATTATCCTGGTTACATGTATGCTTCCCTGTACAGATTATTCTTTTTCCCTGCTGCTGCATTTTACTTAATAACAAGATTTTGGAAGAAAACAGCATACTTTCTCCTGGTCTTTACTACAGTTCAGTGCAGGCTGAGTTAAAGCTGTCTGAGGATGCCTGGTGTGTGAGTACCACAACTAATCAATTATGTAAGGCACTGATAATTAGAACGCTTAGAATTCATAGCCCCAAGGAAGAGTCAGAACACTGTGTGTGCCTTGTATTGTTCAGAATTATTATAGTTTTCTATGAACTAAAAAATGTTTGTACCATGTTAGCCATTAAAAGGTATCAACCACTGAGGACTCTCAGATTCTAATATTTTTGTATCTACTGGCTAACTGAAAAGATGGTAAACATAGCAAGCTTTCGGGACACTGTGGCCCCTTCGTCAGGCTGTGTATGCCACTTTTCACCGTAAAGCACCATGGAATAAATGGCGCAATAATAATAATAAAAATAATAAACAATATATTCACTGTCAGTATTCAGCTATTCTTGCTGGTTCCAGCAGTAATCACATGGCCACTCCACTCATGTGTGATTTTCATACTTACGGTCATGTAACAGATTTTCTTCTTGCTTCTCTGTTTCTTTTTTTCACTGAACATTGAGAGAATTAGGAAGAGCAGTTCATCAGCACATGACCTAACTATGAAAATCGTATGTGAATGACTGGTCACATGACGAGTACTCAAACAACTTTGGGCGGAAAGTGAAGTGCAGAAGTGAACTTTTTCCAGAGTGGGCAGTGGGGCTATGGAAGGTTCGAGGAGTGGAAGTCGAGCCAGGGTGAAGGTGGAGCTTGGGTGGAGCCTCAAGGAAGCCCAAAAATGTTGCCAGTATGCGGCTTTGAAATTCCTTGTGGCAGCCCTGAATATGGTAATCATTTATATGAGTACGTATGCCACATTAATAACAATTTATTAATTAATACTTAAGGGAAAATGAGAAAACATAAGAACTTACATCGAATTAAATTCAACTTTGGCAGCAATGAAGAAATATTTCAGAAATGGAGATGCTGAATATATGCTGGTAATCTGTAAAGCAAAGGAAAACAATATTTAGTTTCATAGGATTTTGAGATAAATTTAAGGGCCACGTCACACACACAGATATTTGTGCAGGTATTGTTCACAGATCTCTGGCTGCAGTGAAACCATGGACACATTGTACCATTTGTACACAGCCACAAAATGGAACCATGTGTCCATGATTTCACTGCAACCAGAGATCTGTGAACAATATCTGCACAAATATCTGTGTGTGTGACGTGGCCCTTAGGCAGCCGTCACACGGTTCAATTTAATGCACGATATCACTTAAGTGATCTGCTTTTTGATCGCTTAAGCGATATCGTTTGTGCATCGCTGCGTGCGATCAAGCGATTTTACAATGTAAAATCGCTTGATCGTTACATCGCAGATATGAGATCTGGAGCTCATATCAAGTGATAATCGCTTGAACAATCTGCATCATCGTGGTGTGTGACACCATGATGAACGATCTCCCAGCGGCAGAGCCTATGCTGGGAGATGGTATCTATGGTAAACATCGGGTTACTAAGCGCCGCGCGGCGCCTAGTAACCTGATGTGTACCATAGTTACCAGCGATTTCGCTGGTCCACATCGCTGGTGAGTCTGTCTGTGTGACAGCTCACCACCGATGTGAGCGATATTGTTAGCGATCGCGCGTGCACGTGATCGCTTACAATATCGCTCTCGATATTGTAGCGTGTGACGGCCACCTTAGTCACATCTCAATTTAGTTATCAAAGGCAAATTGTAAATCTATAAACTCACTACCAAGGGAGTAATGATTGTGCTTGCAGAGGGTGTGACTGTGACTGGGACCATGCGAGAGTGGTACCCACCACTGTCAATTTTACCTAGATGTTCATCCTCCGACTCACATTCAACTTAAATGTATTGGGATTCAGAGACCTACAGACAAATTGGAGACCAGAAGCAGATGTCAGGCTTGCCAGTGATTTGCAGTAATGTCATGCACTGCCCATGGCGGCATGCAGAAATCAGATGCTGGCTTCTGCACTGATATAGAAAATGAAGCCATGTGTTGTGGCAGTGGGGGAAGATAAGAATAATTGTTTGTTTCTTATTATAATGAACTAGAGAAAACCGAAGAGCTCCAGGATGGGTGACATTATACTAAGATGGGCGACATTATACCAGGACAGGAATTATTATTACGGGATGGGGCCATGATTAGGGACATTAAAATAGGATAGAAGCCATTACTACAGGATGGACGGTATAATTACAGGATGGAGAATATTATTACAATATAGCGGCCAGGAAGGGGGACATTATCAGAGCATCATTCATATCTGACCAACTGCTTGAGAAAGGTTCATCTTTAACTGAAACGTTGCGGTACCCCGGCAAATTTTTTGCTTTCTTGGCCTTTTTTCAGAAAATACGAATGATAACACAAAAACCTTTGCACTCATGTTTAGTGGTTGGGTAAAGCCATTTACATAACAACCAAAAACACCCAAATGATCCCTGAAAATATGCACAGAAATTGACACAAATGGGTTTGAATGGCTAAAAGAGTTAACATCCTCACCTGTGACCTGTTTGCTTGTAATCAGTGTGTGTGCATAAAAGCTGAGTGAGTTTCTGTGATCCAGACAGACTCTTGCATCTTTCATGCAGCCACTGATGTTTCTGAATTGTGAGTCATTGGAAAAGCAAAAGAATTGTCAACGGATGTACGGAAAAAGATATTTGAACTGTATAAAACAGAAAAGCGATACAAAAAGTCATCTAAAAAATTGATAATGCCAGTGTTCAAACTGTGACTAACAAATGGAAAATCATGGACTCTGTAAAAACCAAACCAAGATTAGGTAGACCAACAAATATTTGGGCCACAAATAGGGATGATCGAGTATAGTCGCTACTATTCGGTATTCGCCAAATAGTAGCGGTATTCGACTACTCGCTACTCTCCGAGTACTTTTTTGTACTCAGGAGTAGCGAGTAGTCCTAATACTTTCGCAGTGTATCTACAGATACACTGCGAAAGTACCCTAAAAGTGATTAAAAGTTGTTAAAAATAATAAAATGACATACTCACCTGTGCGACGCCTGCACCGGGACCGGCAAAGAAGACATCTGATCGCTGGACAAGGACCTGTGACTACCAGCCAATCAGATGGCGCCACGTCACAACCACGTGATCGCTAGCGGCCACCTTATTGGCCAGTTTGCAAGGTCCTAGGTGTACTGTCAGGACCTTGCAAACTGGCAAATCAGGTGGCCGCTAGCGATTACGTGGTTGTGACGTGGTGCCATCTGATTGGCTGGTAGTCACAGGTCCTTGTCCAACGATTGGATGTCTTCTTTGCCGGTCCCGGTGCAGGCGTCAGACAGCTGAGTATGTAATTTTATTATTTTTAACAACTTTTAATCACTTTTAGGGTACTTTCACAGTGTATCTATAGATACACTGCGAAAGTATTCGTACTCACTATACTCGCAATGAGTACCGAGTACCGGTTAGCCACTCGTTGCGAGTATAGCGAATACGAATATTACAGTACTAGCTCATCCCTAGGCACAAATGCCAGGGAAATTGTTCAGGATGTAAAGAAAAACCAACAAATAACATCAGCTGAAATACAGGACTCACGGAAAACTAGTGGTGTGACTTTTCAAGGTGCACAATAAGGAGGCACTTGAAGAAAAATGGGCTGCATGGTCGAGTCACCAAAAGAAAGCCATTACTACATAAATGCCACAAAGTATCTCATCTACAATATGCCAAACAGCACAGAGACAAGTCTCCAAACTTCTGGAACAAGGTCATTTGGAGTGATGAGACAACCATAATCGTTCCATTTGAAGAGGTGTCAATTAGGCCTATGATGATAGCAACACCATTTCGACTGTAAAGCACAGAGGTGGATCACTGATGATGTGTGCATGTGTGAGCCTCAAAGGCACAGGAAACCTGGTCAAAGTTTAAAGAAAGATGAATGCAGCATGTTATCAGCAAATACTGGAGGCAAATTTGCACTCATCAGCCCGGAAGCTGCGCATGGGACATACTTGGACGTTCTAACATGACAATGATTCAAATCACAAGGCCAACTTAACCTTTCATTGGTTACAGCAGAACGAAGTGAAGGTTCTGGAGTGGTCATCTCAGTCTCCTGACCTCAATATCATTGAGCCACTCTGGGGAGAACTAAAGCGCACAGTTCATGCAAGAAATCCCAGGAATTTACAGAAACTGGAGGCTTTTTGCCAAGAAGAATGGGCAGCTTTACCATCTGAGAAAATAAATAGCCTCATCCACAACTACCACAAAAGACTTCAAGCTGTTATTGATGTTAGAGGGGGCAATACACGGTATTAAGAACTGAAGTATGTGAACTTTTGATCAAGGTCATTTGGATGTTTTTGGTTGTCATTATGATTTAAAAAGAGAAAACACATGATTGTATTGTGCATTACTTGTTACAGAATAGGACAGAAGATTGCTATTGTTTCCTGTGCTTCCTATAGATTTTCATCAGGACATGTATACTAGAGAGATTTTAGGACTACACATTATGTTAAGCCTTACTGACAAGCAGAAGTGGGCTGGGCGCTAGTACTGGTTTAGTGCCACCTGGCCTCCTCAACAGCATTTACCTTTAAATCATCTGTCACAATGTATAAGAGGTGTAGTGCTTTTTACAGATTATGGTTGTGACAACAGGTGACTTAATGAAAGGTACAGTGTCGCTGGGGCACTTTGTGGCCATGCAGCCCTAAATACAAGGTGATTTACTCACTACTTCATGTGAGAAAATTGCTGTAATTTCTAAAAGAGTGATCAACTGCACTGAAATTTGGACTGTAAAAACATTGGTTTGTGAGAAGTGGGAGTGCAATGAACCTTAGCAACAGCAGCAAAAGACAACCTCGCACTGAGTGGACTCATCGACTTGTTCTGTCGGTCAACTGCACTACGAGAAAGACTTGTTGCCCTTCTTTCCGTGAGGTCGGTGGCTTATATTTGGTGCTTGCATTTCATTCCTGCCAAATTCATTCTTCACTTAATAAAAATGGGCAGAAACAGTTTGGAGGAGCATGTTTTCATGAAAACATATTGTAAAATTGAGTCATTAAAAAGATGTCAAAGTGGGATTGAAATCTGGAGTCCAAAGCATGTATTTTATCACTGGTGAATAAACTGGAAAGTACAGGAACATTACTGGATATGCATGAAGGAGGACATGTGAAACTGTCTGAGGAAAGAATTCAAGATGTGAAACAGCAAGTTCTGACATCTAAACGCAAATTGTTGAGCAGACTTTCCCAGCAGGCAGGCATGTCATATTCCACATGTCAACAAGTGGCGAAGAAAGGTCGTGTTCACCCATACAAAGTCACTGTCACTCGAGAATTGAAAGAGAAAATAATTTACTATTGTCAGTGGTTCCAGATATTCATCGCTGAAAAAGAAAGGTCAGGTGTGCAGTAAGAAGCCAAAAACATTAAAGGTACTCGAAAGGAACATATAATGTGAAATTCAGGCTGACCCCATACGTTGTGTGGAATTCATTGAATATGGAACAGCATTTACAGGCATGCTTGAATGGTGGACATTTTCAACACCTGCTTTAAAAGATCAGTTTCTTGTGAACCAAAGTATGCACAGTCCACATTTCAGAATGATAGATCATCTGTTTTAGAAGCTACAGCAATATTTCATGGTAAAATAGTGAATGACTCACCCTGTAGTTACTAGCATAGTAAGTTTCTGGGGCCATCTGTTTTAAAGATATAGCACAATTTAAACACTTTACAATCAGTACCTGTAGAACGTCCCCAAGCTTCAGCACATTGTATGCTTACTACGTGCAGGAAAGGAGCACAGGACTGAGAGGACACAGAGTAATGTACTACAGATACAGGCTGTATATGTTGGGGCAGAGGAGCAATGTACTGAAGATGGAAGCTGATGAGTAATGTTCTGGGGAAGCTTTATTCAGAGGGACTGCAGAGCGAGGTTCTGCAGATGGTGGCTTTCTGCAGAGGGGTTGAGGAACAATGAGGCTGTATATAGAAAGTGCTGAGTGGAGTGAGGTACTATAGGAGGCAGCTGTATATAGAAGGCTTTAAAGAGTAAATTATCTGTGACCTCATCACAGTATTTAGGATGTGCCAATGCAGCGGCACACCTCTCCATGCCAGATCACTTAACTGCACCAGGATACACAGTTGTCCATGACTGGCTTTATAATTTACTACCACCATATATTATAATAAGATTTACGAAAAATAAAATTATTGACAAATTATAGAAACGGGGCATAAATTGCTGGCTGTAGGGCCCTGACCATTAGGCTCCCAGCAATCTCTAAAGTGGGGAGCCTCAAGAACAATTCCCTGCAGCCCCATTGTGAATGGAGCAAAAGTGTGCATGAAAGGCATTTTCTCCATGCATTGTTTATGGGACTACTGGAACCAGCCGATCACTGTACTCCACAATCCCATAGACAGTGCATTGAGCAGAGGCCCGAATATGTGCACATCTGTCATAACAAATGGTATAACCCTATTTTTGGGGGGGAGTTTCCAGCCCATTCTCATACAACTGGTGTGAATATAGCCCCAGGGCTAAGGAAATGCTTACTGCAGATTTGCTCATCATGAATTAATTATATTAAGTTTTGTATACCCGTTTTTGAATCAATGTGTCATTCTTAATCCATGAATCCCACAGACAAGGGTTTGTTATATTGACAAATCCTGTGTAGCTGCATGTGCTGTTAAATGAAATGTTGGTCAAATTTTGTTCATCGTCATCAATATAAATATCTGTAAAGAGATAAAGTTTTTACTTGTTAGGTTTGGTGTGGTTTCACACACATAAGAAACGAAAATAAGAAAAAAACACATTAAGGCTATGTGCCCACTGTGCAGTTTTGCTGATTTTTTTTGCTGTGTTTCTGCACAAAAAAAAACGCAGTACCCACAGTTTTGTAATGAAAGTCAACATGATTTTCCAAAAGCTGTGCCACATGTGCATTTTTTTGTGCAGAAATCTCCTGCGTTATTTTATGTCCCTGCAATTATCTTGTACGTTTTTGGGCTGCATTTTCCATTGGCAGCAATTTAATCAGCTGGTAAACTCATCAGTAAAAAAAACGCAGCAGAAATGAACCAGAAACGCGTTGGAATGTTTTTTGAAACAGCTGCATTTTGTGTTGCTGAAAAATGCAGCATAAACGCAGCTCAAAAAAATACGCACAATGGGAACATAGCAAATCACTGCAAAGTTTACTGAGTTTTAGGGAGTTAGAGTCAAAAGCAATTCAGGAGGAATTTAAAGGGGTATTCTCATCTCCATTATTGTATTCCAATGTGTAGTATGTGTAATAATAATAGCAAATACATCCAATTACAATTTGAGTATATTTCTCCTGATTAGTTATGTCACTTTTCTCATGTGCAGAGCATGGCAGTAACTTAAATTTTTTACTAACTGCACACAAGTGTGGACAGGAACTCTACAATGGATATTTATCATTAGCGATGGCCAGATTTTTGGGAGCATGCATACCTAGAGTCTGAGCAGTAGCTTTCAGCCCAGCCACCTCACTCCTACACAATAGAACATCTGTTCTGTAGCATATACGTACTGACTTTAGAGCCATCCTGTCCTGGTTTCTCTTCTCACATAGTGACGAGCATCACAAAGAAAAAGCTATTGAGAGATTAAAGAATACTCATAGTCTATGTGTACCTCACTCTTTCATTAAAAATTTATGTTTTTTATGTTTTAAAAGTCTTATAAGCTTTGACAAGGAAGGCATAAATTAGAGGCCATTCAAGGGCAATTACATGTATCTTACAAGTGCAACCTCACTCTGCATCAAAAATATAAAGATCAGGTATCTTTTCTCAGCAAAAAGACAAGTTATGTCTATGTTCCACTGGTTGGGTGGCCCTGGGAAGCTTCAGGTTTATGCAGATGAAAAATAATCTTTTCAGTAAAGAAATCCCCTAACATTATCAATATTGGTCAGGACGTAAAGAGAAACATCACAAATGAGGTTCCAAGCCTGCACAAAATAATATCCATGTAGTTAGAACGTGCAAAACTAAGGACAACATGAATTGTCACTATCATTTGTAATCCAGAAATTTTTAGGGAGTTCAATTCTTTTGCAGAGGACTGAATGTAAGAATACTTTAGCTTTACTTACTTGAATATAGTATCAGGCTAATGATTATTACAAATGCAACCAATAAAAAGACAACAACTATCCAGAACTTCGGGTTCCTAAAAATTTTATTTTTGCGGTTTTTCTGCACATTTTCCCCATTGTCCTAAAAGAAAAAAAAGTTTTAAATGTTACAGAGAGAATCAATCAACTATTTATAGGTCAGAAATGATGATAGTGGAACAAAGCTCCACTTGTGCAGCCTGAAGAGATACCGGTACATACAAATGACAAATGTGAATACCACTGGATGCTGATGTGATTACTATTTTTATCCAGTTTCAACAAATGTTCCTAAAGCCAGTACTGTGGGAAAGTGCCATTGCAGTATCACACACAGAAAACATCATGGGAAGGGCATATTCCAGTGTGAAAAAAAGCATGGAAAATACTTAGCTTTGATTGAGATGGTCATGTAAAGCTGTTGCCTTTAAGCAAAATTTTTTTTTTTTAGTTCGCTCAGTTCCTAAAATAAATTAAAAGAGAAAGGAAGCGCACATAGAGTAGTACCTCTATTATACAGGTCCCTCAGACCCCAAATGGTTACACTCACCTGATGTAGTTGTGAGTGTCACAACTACAATAAAATCACACAGGAGGTCGCTGCAGGCTCCCAGCTGAGAACTGAAGAATCCAGATAAGAGTGAAAAAGAGCTGGGATAAGATGAAACACGTGTAGGCAAAATAAGCAGAGTGTGTGATTAAGGCTGCCTTCACATTAGCGTTTGTGTCTGCATGCTGATAGCATGCAGACACAAACGCAGTCAAAAGCGGTGTCATTTTGATGTGTCCGCAGCGGAGAATGTCCACCTGCGGACACATCACAGTGGAGCCCGGCCAACCAATCGGCGTTGTCCGGGGGCGGGCCGGAGGTGGAGATCAGCGCCGGAGATCTCCTCCTCCCCGCCGCCGGTAAGCTCCGGGACGTGTCGGCGGGGAGAAACAGCTGATTTGACAGCTGTTTGAATCTCCCGCGCCGACACCGAGAGGAGATGTCGGCGCGGGAAGATTCAAACGGCTGTCACATCAGCTGTTTCTCCCTTCTGACACCGCTAGCAGATTACCGGCGGCGGGGAAGAGGAGATCAGCAGAGGCTCAGCTGATCTCCCGGGTGGCCGTCGGTGATCTCCTGTGACATCACCAGCGGCCACCAGGAGAGATTTCAATGGGTCCGCAAAGTTGTCCTGCGCTGTCAAGCGCAGAACACTGCGGACCCATTGACACCAATGCATTGTTTGTGCACTTGGGGAAGCTTGCTGATTTTCCAAGGTCCCCGAGGGCACAAAAAATGCAACATGCTGCGTCCCGGGTGCAAACCTTTCTAAACGCAGGCACTGCGCGTTCCTATGTTAAACATAGAAACGCAGTGCGCATGCGCTTGACTGCGCATGGGAACGCAGCATAAGCTGCGTTCACATACGCTAATGTGAAGGCACCCTAACTCTGTGTTTATCTTTGTGGTCAGCGCGGCATCTTAACCCAGCTCTTTTTCACTCTTATCTGGATTCTTCAGTTCCTAAAATAAAATATGAGGAAATTTGAAATGATGTCAGAAATAACATTTAATTTAAAATTCTGTAAAACATTCTCGCACGCATTCATCCACTGACCTACCCCAATAGGCTGATGATGAGCTAAATGCACCCAACAGCCAGTTCTGGAGATTAGTGATGAGCAAACTTCCCATGAACATGTTTGCCAATTTCAAATTCAGAACAAATATTGACAATTCAGTTCGTGATCGGAAAACTCCAGCAATTTACTCCAAATTCTCCGAACATGGCTTTATTCGGGTAAAAGCTAGAAGTTTTAAAATGGCCCTAAAACTTTCCTTGAAAGTTTGGGACCAAAACACTCGTTGGGAGACCCAATTAGCTTTGGTCACAGCCATCAGGACTACCAGTTTGTTTCAACATGGTGAATTTAAGGGAGCTTTAAAATAAAGTTTTTAAGCCTCCTTGTGTTTCTTAATGTTTGGATACTTGCTGGTTTTTGGTAAAGAGCCAGATGTGGTAGCAGCTGTGAAATCCAAGAACCTTAAAATGCCCTTTAAACATCCCTTTTAGAGAGCTTTTATTTTTTCATTTATTTAATTTAGAGAGAAAACCTTTATTATTGCAGAGGGTCAGCAGCATGCGAGGTCACCTCTTCTACACTTATGTGCTAGCAATTCAGATAAAACTAGCATATGTCCATTATATGCTTAACATACATGGTCTAATAGGTCTGTTCACACTCATAAAGCACTATAATATGGATTTTGTGTCTTGAAAATGTGCAATCCCTTTTGTCCTTTCCATCCATACTTTTAGAATACAGGTTTTTGGAATGTGCATAAGTGTGTTATTATAGCATTCATCTTGGGCATGTCTGACTTACATGATATTATTATCATTGTATGGTTGATGTTACTAATTATGCATGTACCCTTTGTGTGATGTATTTCCATTGCACTCACATTGTGAGCACTTACCCTTGTATATAGAATTGTTTTTAAATGTTTTATTTTAGGTTGCTGTGTTGTTTTGTGTCACTGATAAAGATTATTGTTTGCTAATTATTATGATTGTAGTTGTGCACATCAATTTAGCAGAAGCCTTCCACCCCCTTATGTATTGCTTCTCTTCTCCCTGATGGTGCACGCGCTGGCACTTCAGCCCCGTTCTTTCCGCTGCCCTGTTGCGGTGGCAGTCGGGGTAATAAAAGTTAATAAGGGTTAATGACAGATGAATATTGGATTGGTACTGTTGAGGCATCTATGATATGCCCACATTATGAATCCAGTGAGGAAATAGTTAAAAAAAAAAACACAGACGCAGAGAAAAGTCCTTTACTAGAAATAAAACACAAGAAGAAAAATCCTTTATTGTAAATAAAACACAAATTACAAGATACCACACACTTGTCTGCCACATCATAGATACAATATTCCACCACAACCATAGGGAATATACATTCTCCAATTAGGTGAGCTATGTATGTGACTAGTAGATGGTATGTCTATCTAGAAGGATCAGTCGCTAACATACCATTAGAAGCAAGAAAAAAATACGACTACAGATACAATTTACCGTATATACTCGCTGTCATATATGATACAGTCTATATAGAGTCTAATGCATGGGTATAATGAGACACATGAGACATACGCTTCTTAAGCAGCTCTTGTATTGCTTCATACAAGTTAGTGCATCAGCAGGATAAAGTAAATGCAAGTTGCAGAAGGCAAACAACCAAGGACATCAGAGCATTAAAGCATAGCACAAGTCATTCAGACTATTACTTTCCTGTCAGATGTTGCTGGCAAATAGGAAGCTTCTGTGTCCACAACTGATTCCGGGCAGAGTCAATCCAGGCTTCAGAGAGCAAAACACAAACTGGTTTCAGACCTGATTCAGGAGCACAGGTAAATCATCTGAAACTGATTAAAAGGGCAATTGGCAAGGAACAGGGCAGGGACATCAAAGCTGAGGACTCCATATTGGTTGAGGGCAAAAGTCAATGCACATGACAGGAAACAAGATGGCCGACAAAATACACTAAATGCAAACATAACAACAGATATAGCAAAAAAGACTGAAAACCTTACACTCGCGTATAAGCCGAGTTTTTCAGCCCAAAAATGGGGCTGAAAAGTCCCCCCCTCGGCTTATACGCGAGTCACTGTATACTGTATACACTGTATACAGTGTATACAGTATAGAGGCCACCCACCCCCATCAGTATACAGGGCCCCCCTGCATTGTGCAGCCAGCCTGTAAAGGAATAGATTATTATACTTATCCCTGCCGGCTGCCGCTGTCCCGCCGCCGCCATCGCACTCCTCCGGCTTCATCTGGCTTCTTCCGGCTTCCTCCGGTGGGCACAGGCAATGACGTCATTGTCTGTGCGCCGACCAGAGGAGGAAGCCGGAAGAGCGCGATGGCGGCGGCGGGACAGCGGCAGCCGGCAGGGACAAGTATAATAGTCTATTCCTTTACAGGCTGGCTGCACAAGTGGGGGGGCCCTGTATACTGATATGAGGGGGAGGCTGCTGTATATACCTCTGGGGCTGCTGTATACTACCTCTGGGGCTGCTGTATACTACCTCTGGGGCTGCTGTATACTACCTCTGGGGCTGCGGTATACTACCACTGGGGCTGCTGTATACTACCACTGGGGCTGCTGTATACTACCACTGGGGCTGCTGTATACTACCACTGGGGCTGCTGTATACTACCACTGGGTGCTGCTGCTGTATATACCATTGGGGCTGCTGCTGTATACTACCACTGGGGCTTCTGTATATACCTCTGGGGCTGCTGTATACTACCTCTGGGGCTGCTGTATACTACCACTGGGGCTGCTGTATACTACCACTGGGGCTGCTGTATACTACCACTGGGGCTTCTGCTGTATATACCACTGGGGCTGCTGCTGTATACTACCACTGGGGCTGCTGTATACTACCTCTGGGGCTGCTGTATACTACCACTGGGGCTGCTGCTGTATACTACCACTGGGGCTGCTGCTGTATACTACCACTGGGGCTGCTGTATACTACCTCTGGGGCTGCTGTATACTACCACTGGGGCTGCTGCTGTATACTACCACTGGGGAGGCTGCTGTATACCACACTGCTGGGGGCTGTATATCTGTGCTGGGGTCCACCCTCAGCTTATACATGAGTCAATAGGTTTTCCCAGGTTTTGGGGGCAAAAGTAGGGGGGTCGGCTTATACACGAGTATATATGGTATATGCAAAAGTGAAAATCTTTAATTAAGATCAGGATCGATACAGGCTAACTCAAACCGGCATGGCAGAGTTGTAATGCATTCATAAAGTGTGGACAGTTATATTCATACACAAAATAATTATATAATATACTCCAGTTGTATGAATCAAAGAACAGGTGGCGATTGTAAGGCAAAATCAATATATAGTTATGTATCAATGTTAACCATTGCAGATACGTATTTTCATGTAGAATTTATTTCTACACTAACAGTTAAATTGCTGTGTATACCACAATTGGATGTTTCTATGGGATGAGGATATATACCTTTAAGGGTTAACTTGTCCTTCATAAAATGCAAAGGTGCTTAAGGGAAGAAAACAATTAATTTAACCTCAAGGTTCTGCACAATATTCAGCAAATCACAAGTAGCTCACAATACAGTGTAATATGCAGAAATCAAGGGAGCCATTTTACTAAACCATATTCATGCTGTACTATTACACAAAACTCCTAAGTAATACTATTTAGTATAGAGGTGTGTTGGGTGAATATATCCTCAATACCTCATCTAGGTGTGATATTCATCAATGTCTCTCTATGTAATCAAGGTGGAGCTAGGGATTACAAAGAGTATTGCACCGCCATATACTATGTGCAGGTCCACAGACAATTTAGTATGGAGCTACCAATATCAACATAACAATCAGCCATACACCTATTTCCCTATGTGTGCAAATCAATAGTGTATCCCCTTCTCCATGTTACAAACGTGGTTGTGTCAATAGGCAGATTATCACAACTAGAGACCGTAAAATTACCTCCATGCTATGTTCAGACCGTCCAGTATCCTTGGTGAATGCAAGCTGCACGCCCTATGCGCATTTCAACCCCTGGATAAACCCTGAGGAAGGAGCTCCGAAAAGTGTCGGAATAAAGTTACACCATTGCACCAGACTTCTTGGGTCCTGGTTTTTCCATCCAGCAGTGCGGATCACCGGCACTTCATCCTGTTCCAAGTGCACTTTATCTTGGCTGGTATCAAATTTGAGAGGGACCCCATGATAATTTTTTCAGTAATCTGACATCTGTTTGATTGCTATACTGATAACCAATCACAGATGCATGCAGAGAGGTTGTGTGGGACTAAGAATTATTTTTATTCTCTTTAATAGTTGAAGTAAAGGTACAGTTAGGGCCAGAAATATTTGGACAGTGACACAAGTTTTGTTATTTTAGCTGTTTACAAAAACATGTTCAGAAATACAATTATATATATAATATGGGCTGAAAGTGCACACTCCCAGCTGCAATATGAGAGTTTCCACATCCAAATCGGAGAAAGGGTTTAGGAATCATAGCTCTGTAATGCATAGCCTCCTCTTTTTCAAGGGACCAAAAGTAATTGGACAATGGACTCTAAGGGCTGCAATTAACTCTGAAGGCGTCTCCCTCGTCAACCTGTAATCAATGAAGTAGTTAAAAGGTCAGGGGTGGATTCCAGGTGTGTGGTTTTGCATTTGGAAGCTGTTGCTGTGACCAGACAACATGCGGTCAAAGGAACTCTCAATTGAGGTGAAGCAGAACATCCTGAGGCTGAAAAAAAAGAAAAAATCCATCAGAGAGATAGCAGACATGCTTGGAGTAGCAAAATCAACAGTTGGGTACATTCTGAGAAAAAAGGAATTGACTGGTGAGCTTGGGAACTCTAAAAGGCCTGGGCGTCCACGGATGACAACAGTGGTGGATGATCGCCGCATACTTTATTTGGTGAAGAAGAACCCGTTCACAACATCAACTGAAGTCCAGAACACTCTCAGTGAAGTAGGTGTATCTGTCTCTAAGTCAACAGTAAAGAGAAGACTCCATGACAGTAAATACAAAGGGTTCACATCTAGATGCAAACCATTCATCAATTCCAAAAATAGACAGGCCAGAGTTAAATTTGCTGAAAAACACCTCAAGAAGCCAGCTCAGTTCTGGAAAAGTATTCTATGGACAGATGAGACAAAGATCAACCTGTACTAGAATGATGGGAAGAAAAAAGTTTGGAGAAGAAAGGGAATGGCACATGATCCAAGGCACACCACATCCTCTGTAAAACATGGTGGAGGCAACGTGATGGCATGGGCATGCATGGCTTTCAATGGCACTGGGTCACTTGTGTTTATTGATGACATAACAGCAGACAAGAGTAGCCGGATGAATTCTGAAGTGTACCGGGATATACTTTCAGCCCAGATTCAGCCAAATGCTGCAAAGTTGATTGGACGGCGCTTCATAGTACAGATGGACAATGACCCCAAGCATACAGCCAAAGCTACCCAGGAGTTCATGAGTACAAAAAAGTGGAACATTCTGCAATGGCCAAGTCAATCACCAGATCTTAACCCAATTGAGCATGCATTTCACTTGCTGAAATCCAGACTTAAGACGGAAAGACCCACAAACAAGCAAGACCTGAAGGCTGCGGCTGTAAAGGCCTGGCAAAGCATTAAGAAGGAGGAAACCCAGCGTTTGGTGATGTCCATGGGTTCCAGACTTAAGGCAGTGATTGCCTCCAAAGGATTCGCAACAAAATATTGAAAATAAAAATATTTTGTTTGGGTTATGTTTATTTGTCCAATTACTTTTGACCTCCTAAAATGTGGAGTGTTTGTAAAGAAATGTGTACAATTCCTACATTTTCTATTAGATATTTTTGTTCAACCCTTCAAATTAAACGTTACAATCTGCACTTGAATTCTGTTGTAGAGGTTTCATTTCAAATCCAATGTGGTGGCATGCAGAGCCCAACTCGCGAAAATTGTGTCACTGTCCAAATATTTCTGGCCCTAACTGTATATGTTTTAGTATTCATTATATAAGTACATAAACCACATTAATTTAAAGATAGAAAAAAATAGCCATTTGTAGACAGCCAATTCTCATTATTATTTTATTATTTCTTTTACTTCTGTGATCACTAGGTGAAATTATATTACCTATAGTAAAACTTTTCTTTGAAAAGTATTCATAACCTATTTGATAAATAGTTTTCAGAGAATAATCCGTTCATAAAACTGGTAAATATTTTTTAATTATAGTACGGTAATTTCATATTAAGAGTAACTATATTGTGTAGAAAAAATATATAGGATTATTTTCAGTATATTTGTTAAAATTACATTAGTGTGAGAAATATTTATTTTGCGATTTGGAACAACAAAATTCCTAATCTGGATTTTAATCCAATACAATTGTGCAGTACGGCTATGGATGATTTTCAAAGCCTAGTTGAAGAATATCTTGCAAAACTGACTAATAGATTCCTTTGAGACTCTGTTTTTTTCTAACAAAAAACAAGCAAACATTAAATCAATTAAAGAAGAATCAGAATATAATGATAAAAAAAAATGCAGATAAAGGTAGTTCTGTTGTACTCATAGACAGATTCCAAATGTCTTTTTCATGTAATCTTCTATTACAAGATCCAAAGATCTACCAGCCAATTGCTTTTGACCCCACTAAACGAATAAAAATATCTTTGACAAAATTTAGAGATAAAAGAGTACATATCAAACTCAAATAGTAATGGACGAACCCGCCGATGTTCGGGTTCGCTGGACCCAGGGATGGACTTTTATTAAATTCAGGGTTTGGGACTGGACTTCATCCAAACTTTAATCTGAACCCCAAATCCAGACCCTAATCCCTTCCAGACCCTTGACGTAATACAACGTCAAGGGTCGCGTTCCAGTGTTTGATGTGAGCGCAGCATCGGAGCTCACATTAAACACCCGACATCTCAGCTGATCTCATCAGCACCTTTCCGTGCCAATCCGATCGGTGCGGTTAACCCCTTAGATCACGCTGTCATTCACTGACCGGAGATCCTGCCGTGACCGGAGATCTCCAGCCATCACGTGATAGCCGGGTCCTGCTGAGACCCCGGAACCATCAGCGTTCGCTTTGTGTGAGTGGTTGGCAAGTGCTGCCAACCACTCACAGTGCGCATTTGTGCTGCAGCTCATCGGGACCTGTCAAAAGCGATTGGACTGTGCAGTATGGCGCCCTATGGGGCAGTGTAAATTGAAGAATGAATGAAAAAATAAAGTTGATAATGAAAAAAAAACATTAAAAAAAACAAACAAAAAAAAAAACCACACAAAAGTTCAAACCACCCTTTTAACTCATTCAAAATAAAAAGTATTAAAAAAAAATATATAATATATTTGGTATCACTGAGTTAAGGAATGCCCAATCTATCAATATATAAAATCAATTAATGAGAGCTGAAAACTGCGTGTTGGGAAAAAAAGTCCAAACGCCAAAATTACGTCTTTTTGTCACCGCAACATTGCTATAAAATGTAATAATGGCCAATCAATACAGCACATTTACCCAAAAATAGTATCATTAGAAACGACAGCTCGAGCTGCAAAAAATAAGCCGTCACACAGCCCCAGATCCTGAAAAATGAGAATGCTACGAGTCGCAGAACATAGCACAAAGAATGTGATTCTTTTTTTTCCCCAAACTTCTGAATTTTTTTTCACCACTTAGATAACAGTAAAAGTATACATGTTTGGTATCTACGAACTTGTACTGACCCGAGGCATCACACCATCACGTCAGTTTTACCATATAGTGAACATCGGGACTAAAAAAAACCCAATAAAAGTGTAATTGCACTTTTTTGCAATTTCACTGTACTTGGAATTTATTTTTCATTTTCCTGTAAACTTTATGGTAAAATAAATGATTGCATCTGAAAATATAACTCGTTCCACAAAAAACAAGCCATTATATGTCTATACTAATGGAAAAATAAAAAGTTATGGCTCTTGGAAGCAGGGGAACAAAAAACGAGAATGAAATTCGCCGGGGGGGGGTGAAGGGGTTAAACATCAGCTCATACTTATCGGGTCCCCTCACTTGTACTTCCAAGGCCACTCATTAACTTCCTGATTATTCACTGCACGGTAGATGCTAGAATGTATAGGCTGTTACTGCACTGACTCCAACAACCAATCACAGACCCACACTCTCTGTGACAGTGTCTGTGATTAGCTGTTACGACCCTCACTAATTGTACCGGCATCTGTGATTGGTTGCCATTGCCAAAGAACTTAGTAGTGTAAAATAAACAAGTAATTTAAAAAAAATTACATGGAGCTTCACTGTATTTTTGGTTGCCAGCCAGGTGCAAGAAGGCAGCTGGGGGCTGGAATTCTCAACGTGTAGAGGCCCAAGTGTTCTGGGCCCCATATGCTGCGAATTGCAGCCCACAGCTGCCCCAGAAAATAGAGCATGCATAGTAGCGCCATTTTCTGGCACTGTACCTTAACATTTCAAAAGGAGGGCACAATCATTAGTAACAATGTTCACCAATTCAATGCACCTTAATTAAACATTATAACATTATAACAAAGAAGTGATGGTGGGTATAATGATTGGGATCACTCCATAAATCATGAAAAATATAACAATGCTTTATTAGATACCATACAAAGAAAAATCAAGACAAACACACTATAAAAACAATTAAAATAGCAAAAGCTACTGTATATATAGTGATGCGTGTGTACCGTAATATTAATAATCGCTATACTTGTTACAAGTACTTTCTAATAATCGCATATTGATATTCATATCATGATCCCTAGTCAAAGTCATCTAGACATAACCCATAACCCGCTCCACCAGTCTCAAGTGGATCACAAATAATGATTGGTGGCTACTTATGCCTTCTACTATTTGTTCCCCATCTCCTCAAGTGCAGGGGTAAAGGTAGCTGTCTGTTAGAAGCACTAAAGGAACATATACCACACAATTTAAATTAAATGGTTGGCAAACCTTTACTTCTTCCCCTCCACAGTTCCATTATACGTTTCGACAAAACTAGTCTGCCTTCATAAGGTGGTGTCCGTTATCCCTGCATGAATCCATTCCCTCACCAAGGAAGCAGCGGCAGGAGCGGCTTGGAACATGGACTATCCTAGAAGCAAGGACCTGGTGTTGCCCAGCAACGAGGCACAACGCTTGAGGACCTGCAGTGAAGTGTATCTGGCCAGTCGTACCACGTGACCGGACGCCGAAAAAATCCGGGAGCCGCGGCTCCGTGGAGCCTGAAGGGGACAGAGCTGGCGATAAGCCTAACACACAGGCCCAGTCACTGGGTTGTGCAGGGATTGCACAACCCCAACAGGTTAGTGCCTACTCAGCCCCATGCCACAAAACTGTTTAACAAGTGATCTTACACATTGCGCCCCTATCTTATTATATCTTCCATCTCCTCAAGTTGACTATACCATCATTGTAAATAAGCGCCTGTACTTTGCACCACCCCCAACTCATTGTTAGATTGTAAGCTCTTATGAGCAGGGCTGTAATTGTTTTGCTCTAATTATTGTATTGTATTATGCTTTGTATTGAATTGTATTGTATTGCATTGTTTTTTGTATTGTATTGTATTTTCTGTTAAGGCTGGTTTCACATTGAGGTGGGGGCCAGAACACCGGAGCAGGTATGATTTAATTGATTTTTAAGAGATCTATAGATCCTAGAACTGCAGTGTACGGCTCTGCTTCATCATGTAGCAGGGCAGGAACTGTACTAAAATGTTTTCTCTCACTGGAGTTCCCCTTTAACATTTTTCCCTGTTAAATCCATTTTTCATTTGGTCTGTACATTTTTATTGTCAGTCCATAAAAATGTTATATTTCTGACTACCTGGTTGCTTCTGGGAACAATTTTGTCAGGGTATTATATTTAGGCATCTTCTCCATGCTGTTCCCATTCAATGTAAGCACTTTTTCCATCCATTTCAGCAATTTTAGAGGTCCCCAGACCTCCTTGGATTGTCCAACGGAAAAATGCTTGCGTTTCCCATTGACGTCCAATTATACTTGTTTCTCGACAAGCACTCCACTCAAGCAAGCATTCCGATTTGCCCTGAGTACGGAATTACTAAACTTAGTACTCGCTCATCACTAATTATGAATTGTCAAAGTGCTCAGTATGTGAATTGAGAAAGACCAAAGCCATAATAAGGGTGCACTGGAGATCATTTCCATAATTTATATTGGAAAAACTTTTTTTCTGCAAACTAAATCACTAAAACCTCTATGAAGGTACCTTTACACGCCGCCACTGGGTGGTAGCAACTGCCTGGCATTGGGGATGTTTGTGTCTGTTGCCATGAAATTGCTACGAAATGGCGGTGGGTAAATTGGGAAGTTGATCGCGATACCCGCTGTTGATTCGGATACCTGTTTCTGAGCCGTGCTTAAAAACCCAAAGCAACACAAAAGCCTAATTGCCATGGTAGTGGCATCTAAATGGGGCACAGTGATGGAATTTCCGTCGCCTAGTGAATTCCCAGGGGCGTGACACAGCCTCATGGATACCGCGCCCCATCAGCGATCATTGGTGGGGGCTACTGTGTAACCATTGGCTGTCCCTTCACAGGGCGCCATATTTAAAGAGCTATCCAATCACACTACACAATTGGAATGGCGTCATGTATTAGCCAGCCTTCCTGCGCAGGCAGGCCAATCATGATGCTATTACGTTGTCCAATCAGCGTATTAGCGTCACGGAATACACAACTCTGTCACGCCTATGTACTTGCGGCGCGAAAGATGTACGCCCATATTTCTTTGTGGTAGCGGCGTGTGAAGCAGCAGCGGTATTCAACAGGAAGTTAGCAGGATCTGTCTGAACTTCCGGGGAACAAAGATACCTTCAGTTGACAACGCAATGGCGGCGTGTACATGCAGCATCGGCGATCGGTATCAACCGTCAAAAACGTGCAAGTGCACGTACGGTGGATACCTGTTGCTAGGCACTCTGGCGGCGTGTAAAGGTACCCTAACATGTATAATTTTGTCATGGTCTAAGGGCCATAGCGATGTTTCAACAATCCCACCAACGATTCCACCTGGCTGGGATCGCTGGAACATCGCTGTGTGGTCGCTGGTGTGCTGTCAAAGAGGCAGATTTCCTCAGCGATCTATCTAGAAAACTATTCTTTTCCAAAATGTCGAGGTCCCGCTGCTGTATTCTGATAGGCTAGGGTAACTGGGAGGGAAATCTGTTAACGAGGGTACACATCGAGTTACTAAGCACAGCGTGCTGGTAACCAGGGTACACATTGGGTTACTAAGCAAAGTGCTCTGTGGTTAGTAACCTGATGTGTACCTTGGCTACCAGTGTGCTGTGCTTAGTAACCCGATGTGTACGCTGGTTTCCAGGGAACACATCAGATTAGAGGGGTGTCACACATTTCGATGTATGCTGCCCAGTGGGAGACGGATGACCAAAAAATGGTCCTGGCCATTCCGCAGCGATCAGCGACGATTGAGCTGATCGCTGGTTGCTGCAGCATGTCACATGCAGCGACGTCGCTAGCGAGGTCGCTGCAACATCACAAAACCTGTGACGTTGCAGTGACAACGGTAGCGATATCGCTGCGTGTAACCCGGCGTTAAGTCCCCTGCATACCTGTATAAGTGTATTAGATAGGGGATAAGGGGGGAGAGAGTTCCCCTTTAGAATCCCTTTAATTTGTTATTTGACACATTACCAATTTATCCAAACCAATGTGATCTATGTCTTTCATCATTATACTAAATTTATATTAGAACCACGTTCATAAAGTGTGCCCTGCCATGACTAAATTATAAAGTAGTTTGCAGTGTGATAAATTAAGGATTACATCAATATGGACTTTTATTATTTTACAGGCAGAAAAGAAACATCAACACCACCTTTTATTTGTATGTGACACTTAACATCTCGATGTGACTCTAGTGTGAACAAATTACGCTTTCTTCACTCTGCTGTATGTGATATAAATACTTGAAACCAAATGAAGCAAGATCTTATTTAAAAATTAAAGAAATGTCTTGGTATGCATAGTCATAGAAAGTCAATGCTAGAGAATATACTTTCTATATATAAGAAGTCCAGATGGGCGTGGAAATTCCCATTAGACATGAATATGTATATCTGTATGTATTACACTGATGGGTTGTGTACATCAAGTAATGTTCCTAATAATCTATCACACACTACTCTAATTAAATACAAATTCTATATAAATGAAAAAGCACTTACCGTAGATTGTTCGATTAGAGGATGAAGAACCCTGTGGTTGTTCTGGTTAGGATCCATGTTGTAGCTCAGGGGAGCCTCCATGAGTGATTTATACATGCGGAAGCAAGTTTCTCTTTGCATTCAAAGTGTCATAGGGATTCTAGGGAGTGGCCATAGTGAAGGAGGGCAAACAAGTCTGAGAATACCGAGAACAGGTTTTTCCACTTTAGTTTCATTATATCAAGTGGTCAGAGAACATAAAGTTGCTGTAGCATATACTGTATATGCTGCAGTTATTCGATACATTCTCATGATGAGAATTTGGTGAGTTTTTCTTGTTGCAGAATTTCTGCAACTATTATGTAAATCAGGTTACTTTTGTGCCTGTGTGTTTTTTTTTCTCTTTTTTCCTTTGTAATGCTTTAAATAAAGTTAAAAGAATGACATAAACTTAAAACTACCATGCTACCTAGTTAAGAAACCAAACGAATAGGTTGAATAAACAAAAAATATATATTTATATTGACCTTTTTTGTAGACCAGAATTTAAAATCCTTAATGATAAATGAAAAAATGTTTTTGTGGGAAAACTCTAAAATAAATTATTTATCATGATCACAAACCCATTATGCAAAATTCCGGGTGAGAATCTCTCTAAAGCCCTAAAAAATATTCAAGAAATCATTGACAAATTTGAAAAAATTAGTATCTTCTGGCCAGGAATGATTAGATAAGGTAAAGATGATGATGATGATCCATTATATATTTAGGACAATTCCTTTACACATTACGATTATAGGGTTCCAAAAGCTACATAAACAGATCTCAAAATACATTTGGCAATGAAACCCCATAGGGTAACAAAAACTCTTCCTTTCAAGAACAAAAATGGGGGGAAGGGTGGGCCATTCCAACCTCTAAACACACTACAATTCTAAAATCATCCTCAAATCTAGAGATTGGTTCATAGATAGTAAGGGTGCCTTCACATTTGCGTTCCCCTCTGCAGCGTTCTGCGGAGGGGACCGCAATGTGAGCGAAGCACCGCAAGCCCCTATCTTTATAATGGTAGCGCACGGTGCTGCGTATGGCCGTGCGCACCCATTCACTCACATAAGTGATCTGTGCGCAGGCGGACGCTTGCGCACAAATCGTCAAGTGTCGTCCACACCACGAACGCGACATGTTGCATTTCTGCTGCGGACGAGACTGGGTGATTTGTGCGCAGGCGTCCGCCTGCGCACAGATCACATGTGGCAGTGTATGGGTGTGCATGGTCATGCGCAGCACGGTGCGCTCCCATTATAAAGATAGGGGCTTGCGGTGCTGCACTCACATTGTGGCTCCCCTCCGCAGAACGCTGCGGAGAGGAACGCAAATGTGAAGGTAGCCTTACAAACCTAGCTGGGTAAATAGGGAACTTTATTGGACATCCTCCACTACCCTCATTCATCCTAGCCCATCTGCTTGATCCCTCCCTCCCTATACCTACCCACACACTATAAATAATACAATTTCAGCTTGGACAAAAATTATAAAAAGTAACTTAACATAATATGAATACTTATCAGCAGTGGTGTAACCAGAGTCTGGCGGGCCCCGGTGCGAAATTTAGACCTTGGCCCCCCTCCCCTGCATGTTTATGAAATTTATGGGCCTCATGTAATGTTTTAAATCCTTTAAAGACTCACAAATTGACCCCTCTCCTCTGCATTATGTATTAGTGTCCCTCATCCTGCTATATATGGTTCTCCTCCTGGAACATGGCCCTAATCATGATATATATATGTCCCCCATCCTGGTTTATATGGCCCGCTTCCTCCAGTCACCATAGTCGTCCAATTATTATAATGCATCCCCATATTCCTCCATATATTACAATGTACCCCCATATAACCATAAGAAGAAAGTAGGAGGTTTCAGGTCCTATTCATACTATATATATCAAGTCAATTGTATATGTTTTCAAATATGAATTTATTAAATAAATTGTTGTACATATAAAATTCATCTCATAACATATAACATATATATCAGATATACATAAATTTCATTTAATATTTATTATATGGGAGATCAAGGTTTAAAGTGACATTGTGACAAGTAAAATTTCCATGTAGCTGGTACCTTCTATATGGATAGGGGGTGGTGGGCCAAATTGTGGGTATTGGTCTGATCTTATTCTATGTATGTATTATCTTTTAGGTTATCCAATCCAGTAAGGGTTAGGGGGAACATAAAGACCACTTGTACTAGGGGGATCCTGCAAGTAATGGGTTTCCCATGTGTCAATCATGCAGTTTAAACCATCCCTAGGGGAATATTAATGTTACCATCCCTGTATTGATTGCAATAACCGTTCCAGTGAAGTTAGAACAGGTCACCTCAAACTCCCACATGTCCTCACTTACCCATATCCAATGAAGGGATGGAGTACCGGGTGCCCCCAGACGCGTTTCGCTTTGGGCTTTCTCAATGGGGTCCGTTTAAACCCGCCGGCCGGCATCTTTTTATGCTTATACTGCGCTCCCTCACATGTGTGCCCCATTTCCGGTCCGCCTCCTCCCTCTTGACTCGCGGCCAATCCCGAGGCCGGAGAGTCAGTGGCCACCTGACTTCATCCAGCCAATCCGGGATGCCTGCGATGTCACTGGGGGGCGGATCCGGACGTTGCACCATGAAAATCCTCACCAATGGCACCACAGTTTGGGCGGAAGTGTCATTTCCGCCATCTTAGAGGCTGGTGTGTCAGTCAGACACCCATATAACCTCACAGTCAGGGCGGAAATCCCCAATCCGCCATTTTGGGAGTGGGCACTTCGTTTCTTTTTCTCAGATAACACTATTAAAGATAGTCTGGGGCGATCAGAGTTTGAGGATATGCACATAGAGGATACAGCACTGTGTGCCATGCTGCACTATTATCCATGTGTGATATAGATTAACTAACTTCCCAAAAGCGCTATTCACATCCTTTTGGAAGATAGTTAAATCATATATCACACATGGATAATAGTATGCAGCACTGGGCACACAGTGCTGTATCCTCTATGTGCATATCCTCAAACTCTGATCGCCCCAGACTATCTTTAATAGTGTTATCTGAGAAAAAGAAACGAAGTGCCCACTCCCAAAATGGCGGATTGGGGATTTCCGCCCTGACTGTGAGGTTATATGGGTGTCTGACTGACACACCAGCCTCTAAGATGGCGGAAATGACACTTCCGCCCAAACTGTGGTGCCATTGGTGAGGATTTTCATGGTGCAACGTCCGGATCCGCCCCCCAGTGACATCGCAGGCATCCCGGATTGGCTGGATGAAGTCAGGTGGCCACTGACTCTCCGGCTCGGGATTGGCCGCGAGTCAAGAGGGAGGAGGCGGACCGGAAATGGGGCACACATGTGAGGGAGCGCAGTATAAGCATAAAAAGATGCCGGCCGGCGGGTTTAAACGGACCCCATTGAGAAAGCCCAAAGCGAAACGCGTCTGGGGGCACCCGGTACTCCATCCCTTCATTGGATATGGGTAAGTGAGGACATGTGGGAGTTTGAGGTGACCTGTTCTAACTTCACTGGAACGGTTATTGCAATCAATACAGGGATGGTAACATTAATATTTCCCTAGGGATGGTTTAAACTGCATGATTGACACATGGGAAACCCATTACTTGCAGGATCCCCCTAGTACAAGTGGTCTTTATGTTCCCCCTAACCCTTACTGGATTGGATAACCTAAAAGATAATACATACATAGAATAAGATCAGACCAATACCCACAATTTGGCCCACCACCCCCTATCCATATAGAAGGTACCAGCTACATGGAAATTTTACTTGTCACAATGTCACTTTAAACCTTGATCTCCCATATAATAAATATTAAATGAAATTTATGTATATCTGATATATATGTTATATGTTATGAGATGAATTTTATATGTACAACAATTTATTTAATAAATTCATATTTGAAAACATATACAATTGACTTGATATATATAGTATGAATAGGACCTGAAACCTCCTACTTTCTTCTTATGGTTAAATGTATATACATAGGAGGGGTCCAATCTGGCCAATGGCAAAATCTTTGACACACATTGTAAGGGCAACTCCTTTGTGTATAATAATCTGTATCCTGTATATTTTTACAGTCTCGTTGCCCAAACCAATGGATTTTTCCGCACGCGACAACGCATGGCGGCAGAAACTCGATCAAGTGTTTGATGATGAGTTGGGACTCCCCATTGATCCAAGTCCAAAAGCAGCTGAAGCAACAGTAACAAAATTAAAACAACTGTTAAACCAGAGGACAAAACTCTGGTGGAACAAGTCCTTTATGGAACGGTACATCTCAAAAGGAATGATACCCAGGGGATTGAGGGTACAGGTTTTTCCCTCGTTTAAAATCGAAAGTAACGAGGTAAAAAAGAAATGGGAAGACCTCTCCTCTACTTGCTCGATGGGATACATGAACATATTGGTGGACCTTAATTCCGAGTCCCTGAAAGAGTTGGAGAAAGAGATTGAGGGAGTGAAATCAGTCCTAATAGGACAGATGTCGGAGGAACAGTTAGCGCAGCTGGAGAGGGATTTAGACTCCAATTACCTGAAATGGGAAAAGGAGACTATCACAATAAAAGCAAAAAAATACAAAAGAGATTCCGAGGACTACCGGAACAAAACTGTCTATAGATGGGGGGGAAGAAAAAGAACAAACCTAAACCCCCACCTAAGGAACAACCCCAGAATCCGACTCCGATACCATCCAATGTCTCCATATCCCTTTCCTCTCTGTCATCACTGGAGGAAGAAGGTGCAACGGGTGGAGAGGGTGGATCTTTTCCACTGGGAAGACCAATGGTTCCGACGGGATCGGGAATAGGAAGTGGGAAAAGATCTATTACACCTCCAAAATCGGTGGATAAAAGGAGCAAAAATAATTTGGAGGTAATTAATCTTTCAACCCATATCCTGTCAGAAGCACAGATTGAGGTATTGAAGTTAGGTTTGACCTTTGCTCCAGTTAACCGCTTCAATTATTTTACAGTGCTAAAGGACTTGAACCTATGCACCCGGAGATTGATTCTACACAAATTGCACTTAAAACGAAGGAGTGGTGGCGGACTATCACAAATTGAGAGGGAGGCTTTAAGTGACTTGGAGGCATTGGAGTTGGACTCGGACTCGGAAAAACAAGGTAAATTCCCGAGATGTTTGTATCCCAGGTCGACCACGTTCCCCCCGATGTCCCTTTGTCCGGAAGTCGAGGTCTTCTATAAGAGGGTGGTAGAGGACCTCAAAAAATTGGAAAATAGGAGAATAAGAAATGACAACCTGACGAGACGTCAGAGAGAGGCCCTACGAGAAATTGAGGCACTCTCCGACGTTGTTGTTAAACCTGCGGATAAGGGGGGGAACGTGGTCATATGGCCTAAGAGCATGTATGAGCGAGAGGTAATGAGGCACCTTAAGGATAGAGAATCCTATAGTACACTACCCTCAAACCCCGGGAAGAAATTTGAAGTGGAGCTGTTCGGGATACTCGAACAAGCGTTTCAACAAGGGATCATACCCAAACAAATCTTTGAGGGTCTCATGGTGTCATTACCAACAACCCCGACTTTCTATATACTGCCAAAGATCCACAAAGACCCTCTTGTCCCCCCAGGACGTCCGATAGTCTCTGGCATAGGGGGGATCTGTGAACCAGTGTGCAGATTTATTGAATTTTATCTGCACCCCCTGGTGGAAACCCTTCCCTCCTATGTCAGAGATACTACGGACGTCCTGCGGCAGATCAACGGGGTCTTTGTGGATCCTGGCACTACCTTAATTACGGCCGATGTGGAAGGATTATATTCCTGCATCGAACATCAGGATGGTCTGAGGGCTGTGGAATTTTATCTGAATATGAGCAGTCTGGATGGACCACTGGTAAGACTGTTAATGGAACTGCTAGAATATATACTCACTCATAACTATTTCCTGTTCAAGAACCGCTATTACCTGCAACGCAGAGGCACTGCGATGGGCGCGGCCTGCGCGCCGTCCTACGCAAACCTCTTTCTTGGATATTGGGAGAGGGAGGTTTTCGGGGATGGTGCGTGGGCCGCGTCCCATGCGCAGTGCTGGTTAAGATTTATAGACGATGTCTTGGTCCTTTGGACAGGAACAGGTGATGAATTGGAGAAGTTTAAAAGAATGTTGAATACCAATAGGTACAACATAAAATTAACCTTTAAGGAACACACTTCAGAAGCTGAATTCCTTGACATAAAACTAGTGGTCCATCCGGACGGCTCTTTACAGACCAATATGTTCCGAAAGACAACATCGGTGAACGCTTTGCTCCACGCAACCTCAAGTCACACGCCATCCACAATAACAGCGATTCCCACTGGCCAATTTCTTAGGGCCAGAAGGGTTTGTTCTACAGAGAGCTACTTTCAGGAACAGGCGTGTGACTTGAGGGAGAGATTTTTGGCGAGGGGATATACAAAAAGGAGTATAAAAAATGGGTACCAAAGAGCCATAAGAACTTCTAGAGAGAGTCTCCTTATCCCAAAACCAAAAATGAGAGAAACTGATCAAAAAATAATCAGATTTATCTCTACATTTAATGATCAGTGGGGCAGCATGAGACGAATCTTAAAACAACATTGGGACATATTGAGGAGGGATGATTCCTTCAAAAAAGTTCTCACAGCCCATCCAGCCATGACTGCGAGGAGGGGTCGGAATGTAAGGGATACAATAGTGCATAGCCATTACGTGCAGAAAGATCAACCCACCATAGGAGACACAAAACCTAGGATAGGCTTCTACCCCTGCGGTGATTGCAAGGGATGTCGGAGTATGGTTAGATCTACATCCTTTGTGGATACGAAGGGTGAAAAAGAGTATAAGATCTTAAAGTATATAAGTTGTTCCACAACCAATGTTATATATTACGCTACATGCCCGTGTGGTTTGGTCTATATTGGACTAACCACACGGGAATTACGCATGAGAATTGGCGAACATGTACGTGATATTAAAGCTGCGGCGAAATTGGAAATGGATGACCCCTTGATAAAGACCATACCCCGGCATTTCAAGAAAAACATAATTGCGATCCAGCAGGCTTAAAAGTCAGAGGTATTGATACCCTAGACTTGGGTTCTCGAGGTGGGAACTACAGTAAGAGGCTAGCACAGTTAGAATGCAAGTGGATTGTAAAATTAGACACCATGAGCCCAAAGGGATTAAATGAGAAACTGAGTTTTGTGCCCTTCCTATAAAGGACTTGTTTGCTGTAAACTGCTGACTTTGTGATCTTTTTTATTTAGTGTTTTTAAATTGATTTTAATTCACTTTCACTTTTCCTAGTTTTCCAGATAAGAGTATGATAACATATAACCGTCGGCCAAATGACATCTGACTGAGATGACTACCCTCTGAACAATCACCGATGAACTTCATCTTGCAGATAACTCATATATAGGAGAAGAAAAGAAAAATAGATCTGAGTAATGATGGAAGTTGCATATATGGGAAATTATATCATATTCTAACTGATTATTGTTGTGTGTGAAGGGGTCTCTCCAATTGCGGCGATAAAGTATTACATACATGTTGATATTGGAGGGATGTGGACCTGATCCCTGTCCTCCTTTCCATGTGACACATGGTTTTTTTTTTTTGGGGAGAATTGGCTAATGGATACAGCAGGCCATCTATCATGTATGGATGTGAATAGCCGCTTTTGGGGAAGATATAGTTAAATCATATATCACACATGGATAATAGTATGCAGCACTGGGCACACAGTGCTGTATCCTCTATGTGCATATCCTCAAACTCTGATCGCCCCAGACTATCTTTAATAGTGTTATCTGAGAAAAAGAAACGAAGTGCCCACTCCCAAAATGGCGGATTGGGGATTTCCGCCCTGACTGTGAGGTTATATGGGTGTCTGACTGACACACCAGCCTCTAAGATGGCGGAAATGACACTTCCGCCCAAACTGTGGTGCCATTGGTGAGGATTTTCATGGTGCAACGTCCGGATCCGCCCCCCAGTGACATCGCAGGCATCCCGGATTGGCTGGATGAAGTCAGGTGGCCACTGACTCTCCGGCCTCGGGATTGGCCGCGAGTCAAGAGGGAGGAGGCGGACCGGAAATGGGGCACACATGTGAGGGAGCGCAGTATAAGCATAAAAAGATGCCGGCCGGCGGGTTTAAACGGACCCCATTGAGAAAGCCCAAAGCGAAACGCGTCTGGGGGCACCCGGTACTCCATCCCTTCATTGGATATGGGTAAGTGAGGACATGTGGGAGTTTGAGGTGACCTGTTCTAACTTCACTGGAACGGTTATTGCAATCAATACAGGGATGGTAACATTAATATTCCCCTAGGGATGGTTTAAACTGCATGATTGACACATGGGAAACCCATTACTTGCAGGATCCCCCTAGTACAAGTGGTCTTTATGTTCCCCCTAACCCTTACTGGATTGGATAACCTAAAAGATAATACATACATAGAATAAGATCAGACCAATACCCACAATTTGGCCCACCACCCCCTATCCATATAGAAGGTACCAGCTACATGGAAATTTTACTTGTCACAATGTCACTTTAAACCTTGATCTCCCATATAATAAATATTAAATGAAATTTATGTATATCTGATATATATGTTATATGTTATGAGATGAATTTTATATGTACAACAATTTATTTAATAAATTCATATTTGAAAACATATACAATTGACTTGATATATATAGTATGAATAGGACCTGAAACCTCCTACTTTCTTCTTATGGTTAAATGTATATACATAGGAGGGGTCCAATCTGGCCAATGGCAAAATCTTTGACACACATTGTGAGGGCAACTCCTTTGTGTATAATAATGTACCTCCATAGTCCTATATGTGTTATAATGCATCCCATAGTACTCCATTCATAAGGTAGGTCCCATAGTCATTAAAATATTATAATGAACCCCCATTATCCTCCATATAATATAATGCAACCTCACATCCCTCAATATATCACAATGCAGCCTCATAGCCCTACTGATAGCATAATACAGCCTCATAACTTTTTTATATAGTATAATGCAGTCTCATATCCTCTCCGTATAGTATAATGCAGCCTCATAGCCTCTCCATATGGTATAATGCAGCCTCATAGACCCTCCATATAGTATAATGCAGTCTTAAATCCTCTCCTTACAGAATAATGCAGTCTCATGTCCTCTCCATATAGTATAATGCAGCCTAATAGACTCTCCATATAGCATAATGCAGCCTCATAGACCTTCCATATAGCATAATACAGCCTCATAGCATTCCATATAGTGCACTCTCAAAATTTTCCATATACTGCAGCCTCAATACTCTCCTTATAGTATAATACAGTCTCAAAACTCTCCATATAGTGCAGCCTCTAAACTCTCCATATGATGCAGGACCAAAACCTACCATATAGTGCAGGCTCATAACTTTCCATATAGGGCGGCCTCAAAACTCTCCATGTAGTACAGTCTCAAAATCTCCATATAGTGCAGCCTCTAAACTCTCCATATAGTGAAGCCTTATAAATACAGCCTCATATCTCTCCATATAGTGCAGTATTATATATGCAGCCTCATATAATTTCCATATAGTGCAGTATTATATATGCAGCCTTCTCCCATATAGGGCAGTATTATGTGCAGCCTTTTATCCCATAAAGGGCAGTATTATGTGCAGCCTTTTATCCCATGTAGGGCAATATTATGTGCAGCCTTTTATCACATGTAGGGCAGTATTATGTGCAGCCTTTTATCCCATATAGGGCTGTATTATGTGCTGACTTTTATACCATGTAGGGCAGTATTATGTGCAACCTTTTATTCCATATAGGGCAGTATTATGTACAGCCTTTTATCCCATATAGGGCAGTATTATGTGCAGCCTTTTATCCCAACTAGTGCAATATTATGTGTAGCCTTTTATCCCATGTAGGGCAGTATGATGTGCAGCCTTTTATCCCATATAGGGCAGTATTATGTGCAGCCTTTTATCCCATATAGGGCAGTATTATGTGCAGCCTTTTATCCCATATAGGGCTGTATTATGTGCAGCCTTTTATCCCATGTAGGGCAATATTATGTGCAGCCTTTTATCCCATATAGGGCAGTATTATGTGCAGCCTTTTATCCCATATAGGGCTGTATTATGTGCAGCCTTTTATCCCATGTAGGGCAGTATTATATGCAGCCTTTTATCCCATATAGGGCAGTATTATGTGCAGCCTTATGACCCCTCCCCCCAATCCTCCTAACTGCACTAATTATTAAAAATAAAAAAACTTTACTTACCTCCCCTGGTTCACTTGTTGCTCCGGTGTCTCCTCTTACAGAATCTGAGGATTCAAGCCTCAGGAGAAGGAGGGAGAGGTGCCGCCGGTCTGTGTTCCACTGTGCATTAAGCAGGAAGTGGGAGGAGGCGGCACAGTGGAATGCAGGCCAGGAAGCCAGCAGGTAGCAGGAGGAGAGGGACTGGAGGAGGAAGCAGGAGGCTGCCCTCCCTCCTCCTCTCCTCTCTCCATGACACATCAGCCTATCTCCCGCGCTGTCACATTGATGTGTGTCCTCCGGGACGCACATTCATGTGAAGCGGGCACCCGGCGCTGCGATCGGCGGGCGTTGGGGGCGGCTGGAGGCGCGGGCCCCTTATAGCTCTGGGCCCTGTCGCACTCGCGACCCCTGCGACATGATCATTACGCCACTGCTTATCAGCTGTAAAAGATTCTTATCTTGTTTTGTCAGATAGCCCTGTAATGCTGGGTAATCATGGATTGACCACCCTGATGCCAGCAAGCACAACGTGTCGGTCACATTTGGCGCTAGCCGTCGCACTGCTGTGCACTCTTGAGGGCCGGGTTGACTCTTCACCTGCCACCCGGGGCAAACCCACTTGAATGCAGAACTACAAGACATGACAAGCTCTTCCTAATTTTTCAGAATCCAAATGGGAAAAATTAGGTATTAATACTTATTCCCATCTGATTGAGGGTCTTGATAAAAACGCAATTGTTAATTTCCTATCTCTAAATATAACTCATAATCTACCAAATGAGTTATTACTGAGCCTTCTAAATATCAGGACCATAATGACTTTGCTTGATAATATCGTCTTAGATATACAATTATACATATATATGTATATGTTTCAATTAAATAATTGCCTAGAATTCTACTTCCGGACAAAAGCCAACTTCCGTGGCTTTGTCCGAAGGTAAATGTCCGGAGATAAATGTCCGGAGATAAGTGACGTCACCAGCGTCACCAGAGTCATCTACGCACAGGGTGGACCAAGATGGCGGCCCTAAGCGGAGCGGACCTCAAGAAGGTCCGCTGCGCTTAGGGCCGAGCTCCGGCGGACAGAGTGGGCGCGAGGTAGCCGGGAGCCCACCTCGGCTCCCGGCTAACTCACGCCGGCGCAGCAGCCATGAGGTAGCCGGGAGCCGACCTCGGCTCCCGGCTACCTCGCGCCTGCGAGCGAGCCGGGGATCTCCGTGCCGGGCATATCCGCGGCTCAGCTCCGGGGAGCCGAGAACCAGCCGGGATTTGCCCGGCACCGCCGCCATTCTGATTGGTCGCTCGCTTGCGAGCGACCAATCAGATTCAAGCCGTGGCACGGCGCCATGTTTCAAAATCTAAGAAGTAAAAAAAAAAATTTTTAAGATGGCGCCGTGTTTCGCGGAACTCTTCTCATTGGTCGCCGCAAGGCTCCCGGCTACCTCGCGCCCGCTCCGTTCCCCGCCCCGCTATTCTGATTGGTCGCCGCGTTGAGCGAGCCGACCAATCAGAATACCGGCGCGCACGATGGCACCATATTTGAAATACACTGAGTACAGTGTATTTGAAGTATGGCGCCATACAGAGCGGCGACCAATCAGAATAGCGGCGCACACAATGTCGCGATATTTGAAATACACTGTAGTCAGTGTATTTGAAGTATGGCGCCATACAGCGCGCCGCTATTCTGATTGGTCGCCGCGTTCAGCGCGCCGACCAATCAGAATAGCGGCGCGCGCTATGCCGCCATATTTGAAATACACTGTAGTCAGTATATTTGAAGTATGGCGCCATACAGCGGAGGTCGGCTACCTCGCGCCTGCTCCGTGCCCCACCCCGCTATTCTGATTGGTCGCTCACGGCAGGCGGCTACCAATCAGCATAGCGCCGCGCCGAACGGCGCCATCTTTCAAATCTATCTTTTGACTTCAGATTTTAAACATGGCGCCGCTGCTGAATGGTCGGCGCCTGCCGCGAGCAACCAATCAGAATCGCGCCGCACTGCGACACACTCCGCCCGCCATTTTTAGGCGCGCATTTTGAATTTTTACCTCAGAGAGAGTTTCTACTGCGTGGAGGCGGTCCCAGTGACGTCGCACTTCAAGCTCCTGCCTAATTTCGACAAAAAAGAGATAAGACTATTTACCTACACTATATATATTTCGTTGTGAAGTGGTTCAGTGACATTTTCACACCAATATTAAACTTCTGTTTGGTGTTTTCTCTATATATACTGCTTATTGTTCACTGACTGTTATACTGAGAGACTGCCGTTTATTAACCTTTTCGGTGCCAACTCTGCACACTGGGTATATTGCTGTATTATATGCCACTTAAGGACATTGTTCATTATTGCCCAGCAATTTCTCTGCAATATAAACTGCCTATTATTAATATCTGCATTCCTGCAAAGAACTATTGCCTATTATTAACTGGATATTTTCCTACTACCTGACACTGCGTCTTATTAACCTGTTGTTTGCCACTACCACGCTTAAAGCTCTTTAGCTTTGCCAACATGAGCTCTAATACCAAGTATACTAATGACACACAGCCAAAAGCTGCTGATGCCGCACGTAAGATCAGGTGTGATAGAAAGTATACTAAAGACGCAGAGCGAAAAGCTGCCGATGCTGCACGTAAGCTCAAACAGCGTGCTAACAAGAGTACAGAGGACAGATGCAAGACCCTGGACACTGTTATATATACTAATGACACACAGCTAAAAGCTGCTGATCCCACACGTAAGATCAGGTGTGATAGAAAGTATATTAATGACGCAGAGCTAAAAGCCGCCGATGCCGCACGTAAGGCCCCACAGCGTGCTAACAAAAGTACACAGGACAGATGCAAGACCCTGAACACTGTTATGTATACTAATTATACACAGCTAAAAGCTGCTGATCCCACACGTAAGATCAGGTGTGATAGAAAGTATATTAATGACGCAGAGCTAAAAGCCGCCGATGCCGCACGTAAGGCCACACAGTGTGCTAACGAGACTACAGAGGACAGATGCAAGTGCCTGAACACTGTTAATGCTGCTTTCATTAAACGCGTCACTAATGAGTCTTTTGAGGAAAAAGCTAATCGATTAACTAATACAGCTGCTGCTGCACGCAGTCAACATTGCAAACATAATATTTCCACCTCCTCAGTCATAGATTCTGCCCACAATACAGCTTCTATGTCTCCATTCACTGAATGTGCGCTGCCTGAACCTCCTGCAACCGTTTGGTAAATTGCACGTGCGATACATTGTCCTACCGACACTCCAAATGATAAACGCCGTCGCCTGCACACTGTTAAGTCTGCTTATAAGACATGCTTCACACCTGATTCTTCTAAGGCAACAAACAATCCATTACCAAATGCAGCTGCTGCACGCCGTGAACGGCGCAAAAAAACCGCTTGCACCTCCACATTGATAGACCCTGACCACGATACACCTTCCAACTCCTCAGTGATTGAATCTGTGGACAGTGAAGATCCTCTACCAGGTCCACACTTTATATATGTTGGCTTACAGAACCATTCCAATGGTCCGTTACCACAACCTCTACATCCTACAGGTTTTACTAATGATGACAGTACTGTAGTAGAACACACCTGTGGTCCTATGAACTATTTATGTCAACATTGTGAAGCATTCCATTTTAATGCTGAGATACCAGCAGATAAAAATGTTACTCTGTGTTGTCACAAGGGTAAAGTCCATATACCTATACCCCAATATCCCGAGGTCTTTAAACGATTGCTATAAATCATAAAATGACGGCATCACCTGGACATGAAAAGGTGCTGGCAAAAAATACACATGAATTAAGGGGTTAATTGCCGCGACACTTAACATGATGTATGTGAACTAGCATATGGCTATGTTCAAGGCTATGTACAGCTAAGGTGGCATATATGATACAGGAACACAGTAAATGCTGCTATAGAATATAAAGTAAAAATGAGAGTCTTAGCTTCAACAATGGCCATTGGGGAAGAGCCCGGTAACTGCGCCAAAGTGCTCTCTTCCTACCGGGTACTAATGCACTGTTGCTTCATGCGGTCTGCAATTGCTAGTCTGGGATTTTCAGTGATTGAATCTGTGGACAGTGAAGATCCTCTACCAGGTCCATGCTTTATATATGTTGGCTTACAGAACCATTCCAATGCTCCGTTACCACAACCTCTACATCCTACAGGTTTTACTAATGATGACAGTACTGTAGTAGAACACACCTGTGGTCCTATGAACTATTTATGTCAACATTGTGAAGCATTCCATTTTAATGCTGAGATACCAGCAGATAAAAATTTTACTCTGTGTTGTCACAAGGGTAAAGTCCATATACCTATACCCCAATATCCCGAGGTCTTTAAACGATTGCTGACAGGGGAGAGTGAGTTCAGTAAGAATCTCATGGAAAACATCCGTAGTATTAACAGCTCATTTGCTTTCGCCTCTATGGGTGCCAATATTTCCCCTCCACCTGGACATGGCCCTTAATTTTTCCGCATACATGGACAAATATATCATCGTACTGGAACACTACATCCCTCTGATGATCAAGTTCCAGCTTATGGCCAACTGTATATTTTGGATACCGATACTGCAAATGAACAACGTTTAAACTGTCAACAAAATCAAAAATGTCATCCCACTTTGATGAGTATAATTGCTCTTCAATTAGACAATGTGAATCCCTTTGTTGCTGCTTACAAAATGTTATGGGATGTGGAACATGAAGAAAATCTTAAAGCTGAAGCTAATGGCACTCTTATGCCAAATATCATCATGGCCCTTAAACAAGATCGGAATCAAGACCCTCGCCGATATAATAATCCAACTGTCAATGAAGTTGCTGTCGTATTTGAAAATGACAATGGAGAGCCACCATTCCATCATGATATTTTAATACATTTAAAACCGGACCCCAAAAATCCTTTGGCGCCAAGAACACAACAGGTCAGCATTCTACACAGTAATTTAGATGCTTTACTCTATCCTTTATACCGTCTGGGCAGAAATTCCTCATCCTACCGACTACCCTCAGCTCCATAAAATTGTAATGCAGCACATGATACATGGTCCCTGTGGAGAACACAACCCCAGCTCTCCCTGTATGGATAATGGAAAGTGTACGAAAGGTTTCCCAAAAGATTTACAACCATCTACCATCATTGCTAAGGATGCCTATCCTACTTATCGCAGATCCATGGGTCCTTCATTTGAACACCATTCCAATATGATTGATAATTCGTGGGTAGTGCCATACAATCCTTTCCTATTATTAAAATACAAGTGCCATGTTAATGTCGAAGTTTGTGGTTCCATTCAAAGTGTGAAATATTTATTTAAGTACGTGCATAAAGGACATGATAAAGCCAATCTTGAAATTTGCCAGACGAACATCCAACATGATGAAACACATCAATTCATGGATTCAAGATATGTTAGTGCACCAGAGGCAGCTTGGAGAATCTTTGCTTATCCTATGCATAAACAATCTCATAGCATAATTCGCCTTGCCATCCATCTGCCTCATTCTCAACAACTCTATTTTCATGAGGATGACTCCATTCCAAGCATCAAACAAAAGCTTCATACCAATTCTAGACTTATGGCCTACTTTGATCTTAATAAGGACGACCAACATGCTCATAACTATTTTTACCGTGAAATTCCTGAATGGTATGTTTGGCAACAAGGATCTTGGGAAAAAAGAAAACGATCAGGTAGCTCTATTATTGGCAGAATGTATACTGTAAGTCTCAAAGACCAGGAACGCTACTATTTACGGTTGCTGTTATTGCATGTGAAAGGTGCAACCAGTTTTGAGAGTCTTAAAACTGTCAATGGAGTCATACATCTAACCTTCAAAGAAGCAGCATTAGCACTTAGATTACTATTCGATGATAGTGTCTGGATAAATACCTTACTTGATGCCTGTATTCTTAATATGCCTGCACAGCTTCGCGACCTCTTTGCCTATATCTGTATATTTGTCCTCCAGCTAATCCTCTGGAGTTGTGGGATGAATTTAAAGAACACTTTGTACAAGACTACTGCCGTCCATACCACTCCAACACTGAAGAGTGTATAAATTGTGAAGGATATGCTGTGACAGATGTCCAAGATGTTCTAAAAGTTCACGGGAAAAGTTATACTGATTTCAATTTACCACGCCCAGCTAAGAAACCACAACTGCACCCGCAGTATGATAAGGATTATGAACTAAGAACAGCTGCTGAGATGAAAGCTACTCTCTTTCTTTCTTTTCTTTTCTTTTAATGATCTTTTTATTGAACAGCAGGGAGTTACAATCAAACAGTCAAATATTCGTTCTTTAACATAAGGAAGAAGTTGTAGTAATTAACATACATTATATCACTGTTCACAAGTATGGTTGTACTACAAATGTTATGTAATGTTTCCCTCAGCAGAATTTATAATAAAAAAAGAAAACCTTAATTAAGGATTCAATATAGTAAATGAAGTTTTGAAGAGAGGAAAAAAGACAACGTAGGAAAGAATTAGGGAAGGGATGGGGGTGGGTAGGGGTGTGGGTGTTGAGTCCGCGAGAGAAATCTTGGTTCTTTAGTCAGAGATATAGGTTTTTATGAATTCTGTGGTCGATCGATAGTATATCCAAGGCGTCCAAATTTTCTCAAAGGTGTTGTGGGAACTGAATGAGAGAGCCGCCAATTCTGCTGCTCTGTACACCATATCTATTTCTCTTATAAGGCGGGGTTTTGTTGGGGTCAGGTTGGATTTCCAATGGGTAGAGACAAGAAGCCTACTCGCAGCTATGATGTTAGAGGCTAGTTTAGAGATGTATATCTCTTTTGGCCATATAAAAAGATTGAGTAGCGTTGTGAGAGGTGTAAGGACTACTTCTCGTTGCAGAACATCTATAAGTATTTTCGACACCGTCTTCCAGTATTCTTGAATAAGGGGGCATTGCCACCATATATGAAAATATGTTCCTATGTTGGAGTTACATCTCCAGCAGGATTCCGATGACTGAGGTTGCCATCTATGTAGTTGTGTGGGGGTGCGATACCATCTTGTTACTACCTTGTAGGAATTTTCCTGAATTTTTACACAGGGGGAAGGGCCATGGGATCCTCTGTATATTTGTCTTATTTGTTGATCTGAGAACTCTATCTGAAGATCTCGTTCCCATAGGCCCAGGAAGTCTCTTTTAATGTGTGCAATATCTAGAGTTAATTGCTTATAGAGCAGTGATAACACTCTGTTGGGAGCATGCAGCTGTGTACATAATTGCTCAAACAATGTCAGGGGTCTAGTAAGGTTTAGATTTTTCAGATGTTTGTGGATGTATGCTTTCAATTTGCCATATTGTAGAAAAGACATATCTGGCAAAGAGTTAGATTGTTGTATCTCTCTATGTGAGAGAAGGGCTCCATCTATTAGTAGGTGATCAATTGGAATGGAGTCGTCTGATTTCCGCCCCGGACCTACTGGACCGGTCGCCTGAGATTTCACAGGAAGATGGCCGACAAGGTCTCGAAGATCTAGAATTGGGGTCAGTGGGGGAAGCAGCCGGCCACACTCTTTTTTCCATATAGCGACGGTAGCTTTTGTAAAAGTGTTTCTAATTGACTTTGAGTCACTATAGAGATCCGGGAGTAGTGCTAGGGACCTTAGGGGTGTGTGTGATAAGGTCTCTTCAATTGAAAGCCACAGTTTATGTGGCGGCCTCCTGATCCAGTCTATAATTCTGGTTAACATAGCTGCTGCATAATACTTGCGTATGTCCGGGGCTCCCATACCTCCCCTGTCTCGTGGTAGTGCAAGAGTCCTATACTTGATTCGCGGTTTCCTGTTGTTCCATATGAAATTTGAAATAAAGGTGTGAATTTTGTTTAAAGTATGTTCAGGGATGTGAATTGGAAGCATTTGGAATAGGTACAAAAATTTTGGTAGGATAATGCTTTTGAGTAAGTTCTTCCTTCCAACCCATGATAGAAAGGGCGCTCTCCATGATTTAACCGTTTCTTTTGCTTTTTTTAGGGTGGGTTCCACGTTAAGAGAGAGAAGATCTTTATCTGTATGTCCTATCTTTATCCCTAGATATGTGATGTATTTTTCTGGCCATGTGAATGGATATTTATGTTTATATTTGTCTATTGTAGGCTTGGGGATGTTTAGGCCTAAGGCCTCTGATTTAGACAGATTAATTTTATAGTTGGAGAGACGGCCGTATCTCTCTAAAGTCTGCACAAAAGCAGGGATGCCCCTGTCTGGTTCGGCTAGAATTACCAGTAGATCGTCTGCAAATGCAGCCGACTTGTGGTGTATTTTGCTTAATTGAAATCCCTTAATTTCTTCGTTCATTTGGATGCTTCTTAATAATGGTTCCATAACTAGAACGAATAGTAAAGGGGACAGTGGGCATCCCTGTCTCGTACCGTTTTTTATCAGAAAAGAATCTGAAAGTGTATTTTTGATTCTCAGCTTTGCTGATGGTGTGGCATACATTTTGAATATGGCTTCTATTAACAGAGGGGGTATATGAAAAGCCCCTAGGGTGCTACGGAGGAATGTCCAGTCCACCCTGTCAAAAGCCTTCTCAGCATCTGTACTCAACAGGACCATCTGTTTTTGGTGTAATTTAGCGTATTGCATTAAATGTAATATTCTGCTTGCATTGTCTCTTCCCTCCCGTCCCCGCACAAATCCTGTCTGCTCCAATGTAATCAGTTGTGGTAGCAGGTCCATCAGGCGTCTTGCTATTAAGCTAGCGTATATTTTCAGGTCAACATTAAGCAAGGAGATGGGCCTGTAACTTCCACACTGTGTCGGATCCTTACCTTCCTTATGTAAAAGTGTGACATGTGCCTCTAAGGACTGGGGGGGAAGAGAGCTACCTTGGAGTACTGCGTTACACATTTTCAATAAGTGTATGTTCACGTCTGGGTAAAATGTCTTATAATAAAGGAGCGGAAAACCGCCTGGTCCCGGAGATTTACCCGTTGGGCCCTCAGACAGGATGGACTGGAGTTCCCCCGACTCAAAAGGTCTCGTCAACCACGTCTGTTGGGTTTCATCTAGTTTTGGTAGTGGTAGTGATGAGAGGAATAAGTCTATGTCATGTTTTCTCTGGTTTGGGTTTACTTCGGGGTTATGTGGTCTTATCTGATATACATTTTTATAGAATGTTAGAAATTCTGCTATAATTTGTTCATAATTTTGTGTTATCTGGCCCGATTCTGTTTTGATCTTATGGATAAATGTTCGTGATTGTCGTCTTTTGATCAATGATATCATAAGTTTAGAGGCCTTATCGCCATGTACCATTAAGCGGTTTCTCCAGTTGGTAAAATATTTAGCTGCTTTTTTGTTGAGGACATCTTTAAGGTGTTGTCTATACTCTGCCAGTTTTATCATGTTAGAGTGGGTTAACGTTATCTGGTGTTGTTTCTCTAGGTGAATAATATCTTGATATAGCTTTTCTATTTCTGTTTTCCTTTGTTTATTTTGGAACGATGCTATTGATATTATAACGCCTCTAAGAGTCGCCTTATGTGCCTCCCAGATTATGGTAGGATCTACATCTGGAGTGTTGTTGGTTAGGAAATATTCTTTAATGGCCGATTGTATTTTAAGTTTAATGTCTTTAGTGTTCAATAGGGATTCATTCAACCTCCATGTCCTAGTGGTTGGGGTAGGCCTTCCACATTCAAATTTTATAGACACCATTGCGTGATCTGAATACAATGCCGGGAGGATTTCAGTTTCAATAACTGCTGAGAGGAGGGTTTTGGACACAAATAGGTAATCTAATCTATGGTAGTTGTTATGTAGATGGGAATAGTATGTATAGGTTCTGTCGTGGGGGTGGTAGTAGCGCCATACATCTATCAAGCTTGTTGTGTGGAAGGAAGATCTAATTTGGGCTAGGTCTCGCCGTGAGATATTGCATTTCCCAGCTGAGGTATCAATTAAAGGCTCTAGTGTTATGTTTAAGTCCCCGCCAATCAAGATCGGACCCTCGGCAAACAGAGACAGCTTGTTTTGAACCTTCTGTATCCAGGAAAAATGTTTTGTATTTGGGGCATATAAACTCCCTAACGTAATCAAGGTACCTTCTAGTAAGCCTTTTACAAAGATATATCGACCTTCAGTGTCAATCAATTTGTCTATGGGAAGGAAAGGGATATTTTTCGCTAGTGCTATAGCTACTCCTCTGGCCCTTTTTTGGGGTGAATATGCATGGTACCAGGTATTATAATAGTTCTTTTCAAAGTTAGGTGTTTTAGTTTCCAGAAAATGAGTTTCCTGAAGCAGTAAGATGTCATAGCCTGCTTTCTTAAGGAAGTGTAATGTTTGTGACCTAGGAATAGGAGAATTAAAGCCATGTAAATTGTGTGATACCACTTGGTATAACTTACGGTTGGTGGTCATGGTGGATGATCGAATTCATGCAGTTGTTGCTGTAGAGACTCTCTCGCGGGGTTTTGGGATGGGGGAGGTTGGGAAGAAATAGAAAGGGTAGAAAGAAACAGTAGAGGTAATTTTCCTGAAAATGTAAAACAAGTCATGGTTAATGCATATATAAACATCTTAAAATTAAACCTTTGTATACGGTAGATCTGAGCAGTCAGAGTCCTCTCAATCACGACCATCCCACTAATGCGATAGAGTCGCCAGTGAGGGGATAGACTGACAGAGGAGGTTTTACCTTTTAACATTAAGTATAACTATTAGGCTATTTTGCCTTAAACTTGTTAGTAGAATATTCTCTTGTAGGCTAGCCTATGGTTAACTAAAACCAAATACAAGAACCAGAAAAAAAAATATAAGAAGTTAATAATAGATGAATATGGGGGAGTTAGACCTCCCCAAAGGCACTTATGTGGCCTAACAGAGTAAATTACGTCCGTCACAATGTTGTGTCCGAAAGTTTTGACCATTGTTTTTGTCATTTATAGCAAAGTTTTCATGTAAGAATTAGGTTAGTAATCAGTTCCTGGGATAGAGGCGAGGAACTGTAAGTATAGTAATATCTCGATCATGAGTCTTCAAGAGAGGAGGAGAAACGCCCTTAGACCCAGTGATCCATCATCCATTTGGGCTGTCTTCTCCTCGGGACTTGGCTATCTTGGAGTTTTTGCGTCTCGATCTTTGGGACTTTGGTGTCAGGTGTGTTTGCCACGGAGGTGGATGTTGTAGAGGTGTCATCTGGTATGCCGCTCCCACCTCCTCTAAATTAGGATAATGATCTAGTTCGATACTTAGCTCTTGGCACATCTTTTTAATATCGGCTGATGTTCGACCTTGGAGCCTTTTGTCTCCAGCTGTGACAGATATGCCAAAGGGGAACAGCCATCTGTATGGGTAGTTTCTTTGGTGAAAAATTGTGGTTAGCGGTTTCAAGAGGCGTCGCTTGGCTAGAGTTATCCAAGAGAGATCTTGGTAGATCTGGATTGGGGAGCCATTGCATGTAACGGTGGTTTTCTCTCTGGCCCTCTTCATAACCAGCTCTTTTGTCCTGTAATCCAGGAAGCGGCAGATAACATCTCTTGGAGATTCATCTGATGGTGGTTTTGGGCGTAATGCTCTATGAACCCTTATTAGCTCCATGTCTGATGGGTCCTCAGGCTGCAGTAGTGAACGAAAAGTGTCTATGATGGTTGGAGTCAAAGCATCCTGTGTTATTGTTTCAGGAACTCCCTTCAAGCGCAGATTATCTCGCCTGTCCCTATTCTCGTGGTCTTCCAGCATCGTATAGATCTTGTTAAGGTGGTCCTCATGGTGTTGGAGGCCAGAGAGGGTAGCGTTAGATTGTTTGACCACTTCTGCATTTGTCGATTCCAGAGTTTCGACTCTGCGGCCTGTCTGTGCCAAGTTCTGTTTAATATCCGCCATCTCCTTGGCCAGAGGTTCCAGAGCCTTATGTAGTATCTTCTTGAGGTATGATCTGGTGATCGGGAGCTCCTCATCTTCATCCGTTCCCTCACAGTCGCTATCCCGGTCTGGAGCCATGGTGTCTTCGACCAAAAGTCGTCTTGATGTTTTGGATAAGGACGACAGACCAGCTTGCTTTTTTAGATATTTGTCCAGGTCTGCTTGTGTGGAGCTAATAGTTGCTTTGGTGGGAGGTTTAGTGGATTTTGTGTTTGTTTTAACCATTGCGACGGGATATAGAGATTAAAATTCTGTCTGGTTCTTGTCTCCGCCAGTCTCCCCAGAGCGTCACCAGGGTCTCACATAGTGGGATCTGGAGTCGCACAGAGAGAATCCGTTTTTGTTAGTTCAAGTAGAGATCCAGAAGATGGGTTGTTCTTGGGGAAGAAATATTTCCCAACAGGAGTTCCACTGAGCAGATTGGGAGAAGGCAGGGCTGTTAATATGTTGTAATCAGGAGCTGTAGAAGTATGCCAAAAAAAAATAAAAAAAAAAAAATAAAAATTTTGCTGGTTTATGACACTTTGAGTACTGAAGGGTTCTTTATAGAGCCCCTATAGTTAGTGTATTGGTTAGACCTCTAGTGCCCTCTGTTGGCAGTTGGTTACATAAACCGTGAATAGAATGGAATGGGGGGCCAGGAAAGAGTTAACCCAGTGTTGAATGATCCTGTGTAGGAGGATTTGAGGTGGTGTGATTTAGCGTTTTTCTTTAGGCAGTGCCCCTTTCTTCAGTCTGTCTTCAGGGTTTTATCAAAGTGGTAATACTTTATTAAACTGACAATCTACACTATGCTCCACAGCCCTTACTTTACCACCTTTTCCAGTAGTTCTGCAGGCAGGGAATGTCTGGCAGTGGTGGTTCCCTCTGAGATGTTTAATATGTTTCCTTCATTCCACTGCTCTCACTCTCCTCACTGTCCCCCCTTCGGGCGAGTGTGACAGCTCAGAGTTCGTGTGGTCTCCGGGCGTCCCGGCTCTCCGAGGAGAAGCAGAGAAGCAGACTCCCCCGCTGATGCGGCTGCTATATCACCTCCCCAGTCTCTCCCGTGCCTCCTAGCTCGGCGCGGAGTAATCAATGCCTGTTGCCCGGGGAGTCACTGTGGGGTCTGCCCGCCCCGGTCTTCTGCGCGTGGCGGTGGGTTGCTGGGGGGGATATAGGAGATCCCCTCTTACTAGGTGCAAGGAGGCAGAGTAGGTGCTGGACCGCTTATGCACCCCCGGTTCCGGCGGCAGCACAGAATCTCCGGTGCACGGGTGCCAGCAGTCCTCCCGCCGCTCTCTGCGGCCGGGCCGCTCACTCACCGTTGGTAGGCGACCGCTGGCGTTGGAGGGAGTCAGATGTCTCCAGGGGGAGCAGCAGAGGCGAGCCGGAGCAGGCACGCGGGTCTCTCGCGGGTGGAAGATCAGTTCCACCACTTCTGGTTTTTCAGTGACACTTCACCACCCGGGTCGCCAGCCAGGAGAGTGTCTGGCCCCACAGGCAGAACGGTTAAGTCTCTCCACAGGATCCAGGGAGGTATACTGGCCTACTTAGCCGCCTGACCTCATGGGGATGGGGGAGGGTGTCTCTGTGTGCAAATTGAGTCCAGATAATGTCCTGGAGCAAAAATAATCCTCAATCCACCCTTAGGGACAAAGTAGCTGCCCAGGCAGGGTTCTGTGGATATTGATTACCCTGTAAATAAGGTAGGATGCCAGGGATTATGCAGCAGGTGGTTAGAGCTGCTTTAAGCACGTCCTTCCTGGACCGCGGCCATCTTGGATCCGAGATGAAAGCTACTCTCAATGAGGAACAACTTTTGGCCTATGATACCATTAATCAGACTTTAGAAGACAATAATGTAACACCCAAGTGCTTTTTCCTTGATGGTCCTGGTGGTAGTGGAAAAACCTATCTATATCATCTCCTCCTACATCTTCTAAGGGGACAAGGAAACATTGTATCACCTGCTGCCACTACAGGAATTGCGGCTAATTTACTTCAAGGGGGACGAACAATACATTCTCTCTATGGCATTCCAATATCTGTGAATGAAACATCTGTTTCCAGGATTAAAAATGATACCGATGCGGCTAAGCATTTGCAGAATACGAAACTTTTTATTATTGATAAGTGCACAATGCTATCTAAATATGCCTTGAATGTCATCGATAGACTTTTACGAGACATCATGACAACAAATGTGGCTAAAAAAGAGAAAACACCATTTGGAGGAAAAGTTATTGTTCTTGGAGGAGACTTTAGACAATGTCTTCCTGTTATTGCTCATGGATCAAGAACAGATATTGTAGAGAGCTGTATTAAATATTCACAAACATGGCAACTTTTTGCTCGACTGCCGATTATCAACAACATGCGCTCCATTGATCCTGAACACAGCAGTTGGTTGCTTCGACTGGGAAATGGAGAGCTGTCAAATGAAGATAACCTTGGAGATGATGTCTTTGAAATTACTCCAGACATGGTGTGCACTGGCTCTTTAATCACTGATATTTTTGGAGATAAACTTTCTATTGATGTGAATGACAACGAGAGCATAAATATTGCTGCTTCTCATGCTATTTTATGTCCAAAAAATGAAGACGTTGAGAAAGTCAATTCTAACGTCATGGATCGCTTGCCAGGTGACTATAGTGAATATATCAGTGATGATTCCATCGATCCTGATGAAGCTGATGACCTCGACCAATACCCAGTGGAATTTTTAAATTCACTGACACCAACTGGAATGCCTTCACATTGGCTAAAACTTAAAGTTGGCACCATTGTCATGTTATTACAAAACATCAACACCAAGAAAGGTCTCTGCAATGGTACTCAGCTGATTGTCACTGCGTTACATGGCAATATCATACAAGCTAAAGTAATTTGTGGCTCAGCAGCAGGAAATGTGGTATTCATTCCACGAATTGATTTGTGTCCATCAGAGACTGGATTACCTTTCAAATTACGACGTAGACAATTTCCGATTAAGCCAGCATTTGCAATGACCATTAATAAATCCCAAGGGCAGACCCTCAACCGAGTTGGGATATATCTACCAGAAGCAGCATTTGCCCATGGTCAACTCTATGTTGCATTTTCCAGAGTCAAACAGCGTTGCAATGTCAGGGTCAAAGTCGTCAATACACCACTTCAAGGACAATTACTGCCTGACAGTCCCAAAGTTTTTACCCGAAATATTGTGTATAAAAATGTTTTAGTTTAAAATTGTTTTATTTTTTAGTTTAGTCATAGATATATTTAGTTTAGTGATAGATATACATATATAAAAAAAAAATTAGTTTAGCCATAGATATATAGATTTCAAGTACTTATTTAGGAAATAGCCACGTAACATATATAGTTTTTAGTTTTAGATCTTAAATCCTTTATTTAGACAGTTCATAGTATATATATATGAACACACATTTAGTAAAAGATGATAGATGTGTATCATCCAAATTTATGGATTTGGTGATATGAACCACAATCTTAAGCTCCAGCACTATAGGTGCTGAGAAATTTGCATTTCTTTTTTCACCGGGAGAGGTTTTTGTGAACAGCTGAGAGACGGGTGGGATGGCTGTTCACACACATCTCCATATCAAGGTGTGTTCTGTACATATAGATAGATAGGTTGATAGATAGATAGAAAATTAGAGATTTAGCTTTAACATCAGCATTTTTCGTCTATTTGTGGAAGTTTTGGTGGAAAAAAAACACAATTTCTGCACTTGCTGCCTAAGGCCTCATCTACAGCACACTTGCTGTAAGCTGCATATATGGAATTTGTGGTTCACTTGCAGCAGGTGCCACATACGTGGTTACGGCAGTTTCGGCCACAAAAACCGCACTGACCTGCGGTTTTGTAGCGGCTGCATTTCGTGCACCTGCCGAGGCCATGTGTGCCGCATTTACAGCAGGTTAACCGCAAGTTCCATATACATTGCATCAGAATTGCTGCAAGTGTGTCGCAAGTAAGCCCTTAGGTGTCAAGTGCGGAAATTGTATTTATTATATCCCCACCTTCTACAAATAGCTGAAAAATGCTGCTCTAAAACAGCTTTTAGTCTTCATAAATAGGAATTAGTTAGAGTAGGGACCCATCAGACGTAGGGCCACCTTGACATGGTTGATGGGCAAACACAAACTAGCTGATACGCAGAATATCAATATTGATTTTTTAAATCAAGCTACTTACTAAGTATCAAGTATTAATCAGTCGGTGTACCAAGAGCCCTACAATATAATAATTCAATTGTCCAAATATGATATTCATCTACAACTATACATAGTTGATGAATAGATATCATGAATTAATTGTATTATTCCTAATTTTTTAAAAATAAACTATATATGGATTCTAGACTACACGATTCTTTAGGATCGGGCCGCCATCTAGTGTATATATATATATATATATATATAAAAAGAAAAAAACAGAAAAGCACAAGTAGCTCTCCTACCACTATCCAACATGTTATAGATACTGGAAAAATGGACCGCAGAACTTCCTTTAGAAAAGCAAATGTGGATTTTATTAACCCATGGCCTGCAACGTTTTGGCACAGAGCCTTTCTCAAGCAGCTGCTTGAAGAGAGAAATAAGTATTTGATCCCTCTGGCAAACAAGACTTAATACTTGTTGGCAAAATCCTTGTTGGCAAGCACAGCAGTCAGACATTTCTTATAGTTGATGATGAGGTTTGCTCACATGTCAGGAGGAATTTTGGTCCACTCCTCTTTTCAGATCATCTGTAAACCATTAAGATTTTGAGGATGTAGCTTTGCAACTCAGAGCTTGAGCTCCCTCCATATGTTTTCTATGGGATTAAGGTCTGGAGACTGGCTAGGCCACTCCATGACCTTAATGTGCTTCTTTTTCAGCTATTCTTTTGTTGCCTTAGCTGTATGTTTTGGATCATTATTGTGCTGAAAGACCCAGCCACGACCCATTTTTGCTGTCCTGGCAGAGGGAAGGAGGTTGCTACTCAGGATTTTACAGTACAATCCATGAAGTAGTGAAGTAGTCCTGTGCCCATAGCACTGAAACACCTCCAAAATGTAATGTTTCCACTGTCATGCTTGACTGTGGGGGTGGTGTTCTTTGGGTCATAGGCAGCATGTCTCTTCCTCCAAACACAGCGAGTTGAATTAATGCCAAAGAGATCATATTTTGTCTCATCTGACCACAGCACCTTCTCTCAATCACTCTCAGAATCACCAAGGTGTTCATTGGCAAACTTTAGATCAGATGGGCTTGCCTTCTTGAGCAGTGGGACATTGCAGGCACTTCAGGATTTTAATTCATTAAGGCGTAATGTTTTACCAATAGTTTTCTTGGTGACAGTGATCCAAGCTGCCTTGAGATCATTGAACATTGTTCCCCCATGTAGTTTTAGGCTGATCTCTCACCTTCCTCATGATCCTGGATACCCCATGAAATGAGATTTTGCATGGAGTCCCAGATCGATGTTGATTGACACTCATATTGTATTTCTTCCATTTTCTTACTATTGCACCAAAAGTTGTCTCCTTCTCACCCAGCATCTTACTTATGGTTTAGTAGCCCATTCCAGCCTTGTGCAGGTCTATGAACTTTTCCCTGGCATCGTTAGAAAGCTCTTTCGTGTTGCACATGTTATAGAGGTTAGAGTTTGACTGATTGAGTATGTGGACAGGAGTCTTTTATACAGGTCACAATTTAAGAGAGCTGTCTTTAAAGGGATCCTGTCACCTACAAAACGCCTCCTAAGCTATCAAAACATGTCCCTGCAGCATATTATCACTAATCTCACACTCCTTTTGTCTCCTAAAAGCATCCTGTGAAAGTGGATAAAAACGTTTTAATACTTACTCATTAGGGATTATAATTAGCAGGGGCTATATTCTTTAGTACCTAAGGCTACCTTCACACTACGATTTTTCATGTAGCCGATGTTGTCTGATGAAATCGGACAGCATCGGCTCCCTTCTCATGCCTGGAATCGGATGCCAAATAGGCATCCGATTCCGGCAAAAAATCTCTCCCTCCGGGCTGATAAAAAAAAAAATATGTATGCTCACCTGTCAACGAGGCCCCCTTCATCTCCTGCACGGTCCCACAGGCTACCGGTGTCCTCCCGGTGTCTGCAGAGGTTTTCTTCTTCTGGAAAGGACCTGCTGTGATGTCACAATCATGTGACCGCCTGTTAACATGGTGTAACAGACGGTCACGTGACTGTGACGTCACGACAGGTCCTGTTCAGAAGAAGACCTCTGGAGACACCGGGAGCCTGTGGGACGCGCGGGAGATGACGGGGGCCTCGGGGACAGGTGAGCATACATTTTTTTTTTTTATCCCCTGCTGGAGCAGTTTTACTGTACTGAGCATGGTCAGTACAGTAAAATCGGGTCCGAGGACACATCAGATGTTTTCTCGGACCCTGCTCCATAGGGCCCCATGTTAAAAACATCGGGTCGGGTCAGATGTGCACTAAATGGCATCCGATTTGGTCCAATCCGATTTTGTCCGATTTTATTTTCGGTGCAAAAATCGGAGCATGCTCCGATTTTTGCACCGATAAAAAAATCAGACAGAATCGGATCGGACCAAATCGGATGCCATTTAGTGCACATTCGATCCGGTCCGATGCCCATAGGGCTGCATTGGGGCCAAAATCGTTCCGATGCTGTCCGATTTTTATCGGACAGCATCGGAAATTAAAAATTCGTAATGTGAAACCAGCCTTACAGAGAGGGTGGATCATTCAGGCTGCAAAACAACACGTCTTGTCTGTGCTGCTGTGATGTGGAGCTGAAGGCAGGACTAATGATTTGCATTCTGTGAGTGATAGAGAGGGGGGAGGGCAAAGCCTGCACAAGCAAAGCACACAGACAGCGGGTGGATCATTCAGGCTGCAAAACAACACACCCTAAGGGCTAAAGAATATAGCCCTGCTAATTATAATCACTAATGAGTAAGTATTAAAACGTTTTTCTGCACTTTCACAGGATGCTTTTAGGAGACAAAAGGAGAGTGAGATTAGTGATAATATGCTGCAGGGACATGTTTTGGTAGCTTAGGAGGCGTTCTGGAGGTTACAGGATCCCTTTAATGCAGGTAATGAGTCTAACTTCTCTTTAGGAGCTAGAACTCCGAATGGTTGGTAGGGGATCAAATACTTATAAATGTATTTGCATTTTTCAGAGAGAAATATTATTTAGAAAATGCGATTTTCTGGATTTTATTTTTGATATTCGATCTCTCACTGTTTTAAATTAACCTACCATAAAATTATAGACTGTTCATGTCTTTGTCAGTAGGCAAACTTACAAAATCAAATATTTATTCCACCCACTGTAGATGTGTGGCACCCCAGAGTCCGGTTGTCACAATGGCATTACCTTTCCACACGAGGTAAGCCCACAGCACATAATACCTTTCTTGACTCCAGACCAGAAGGGGGAGCACTAACTCGGGTACAGGGGAGCTCCCCTATAAATTCTGACCTGGGGGTGGGGTTAGTTAGTTCAGTTCCTAGGAGGACTGTAAAGGCATCCTGCGGACTGGAGCTGTGTCAGGCTCGTCCAAGTATAACCACCAGCCAGCGTGAGGGAGAGGGTCTGAGGAAGGAGAGGAGTATGCTTGGGGCATGGAGCCAGTTACTCGATTCACCCCAGAGCAGAGCGCCAGAAACGGACACCGGAGTCCGAGGTTGTGAGGGTGCTCTAGGCCGGGCAGCCAATACTGGAGGGCGGGAGATTCCATGTCTCCCGGTCACACCAAGTCACCTGGAGGCAAAGCAGTATTGGAGAGTTCAGGGACAGTGGCCAGAGAAGTGGTACCCAGAAAGGGCTCTAGCTGCCTGTCATACTGGTGATAGGCTGTCCAGCAGGAGAAAAGGGTCAGAGTTTAGCTACAGGCTGCCAGGACCAGCAAAGAGGAGTGCAGCAGGGAGGCCTCAGAACTCACTGGGTGAGGAGATCCCTAACTTGCTTCCAGGCCAACCGGATTCACAGCATCACCTGTGGATTGTACACTGGCTTCTACCTACTGCTTCAGTAAAGGTAAAGGAAACTATGCCTGCATGTCTGTTGGTTATTCTGCGCCCTCACTCCTGCACCCCAATGGCCTACCACCGCCATAGACTATACAGGTTGCCCTGGGCAACTGCTCCGCCCGTGGGAGCAACATTATCCAAGCTGCAATCCCCATTGCAATACCCTGAAAAGTGAAATGTTAATCTGGTGTAGTCACCAATAGACCTTAGAGGGCAACATTACCAAGTCTTGGTGAAGCCCGTGTACTCTGGCTGTCAGGACAGTGGGCCTACTGTCTGAGGGGTAGTTGATGTCCACAAGGGGAGGGTACCTGTACGTATCTTAGGCAGTTTGACCTATTCTTCTCCACAGCTTAAGTATTCTACCATTGCGAAGCTGTACACTGACAATAACAACGCCATCACGGCAGTGAAACCCTTGAACCCATCTGAACAGGCGGAGGACAATGGGGCAGCCGAGGGGCAGCTGGAGGACTGGTGTCAGAAGCTACATGTAGGCACTGACTCCACCCCTTCACACCAAAAGCATGGAGTTTACCGGGTAGTTCAAGAATATAAACGGGTCTTTAGTAAACATCCTTTAGACTTTGGGCAGGTAAAAGGGGTACAACAGCCTATTCCCACTGGAGACCATCTGCCTATTAAAGAGAGGTACCGGACTGTACCATGAGCTGACTATCACTGTGTCAAAGAGATGTTACGGGAAATGAAGGAGGCTGGGGTGATCAGAGATAGTTGTAGCCCCTTGGCAGCTCCACTAGTCCTGGTAAAAAAAGAAAGATGGTACAATGAGAATGTATGTAGACTACAGGCAGATAAATTGCATTACACATAAGGATGCTTACCCATTACCCAGAATTGATGAGTCATTAGCTGCACTGAGAACTGCTAACTATTTTTCCAACTTAGACTCACCAGTGGGTATTGGCAGGTTCCCGTGGCAGAAAGTCACAGAGAGAAGACCGCGTTCACGACACCGATGGGCCTCTGTGAGTTTAACTGCATGTCGTTTGTAATGCATCAGGAACGTTCCAGAGTTCAAAGATTGATGGAGTGTGGCCTGGAGCACAGAAACATCGAAACCGTGCTACTGTACCAAGATGATGTCATAAGGTACACGAAAAGGTATGAAAACCACTTGAAGCACCTGGCTGAGATATTTCAGGCATTGTCCAAGTTTGGCATGAAAGTGAAGCCGTCCAAGTGCCATTTACTAAAGCCCAAAGTACAGTACTTAGGACACATGGTCAGTGATGAAGGTGTGGCCCCAGACCCTGACAAAGTCACAGTAATCAAGGACTGACAAAGACCCACCGCCATCTAAGAGGTATGGCAGTTCCTGGATCTGGTAGGCAACTTCCAGAGGTTTATCAAGGGCTTCACGAAGATGGCAGCACCTTTGCAAGACCTTCTGGTAGGCCAGTCCAAGAAGGCCAAGAAACCGAGTCCACCATATGAATGGGGCAGCAGAGAAGAAGACTCCTTCACGCAGTTGAAGTGGGCCAAGACGGGGATGACATCCTGGCCTACCCTGACTATGACCAACCGTTTGTGCTCTACACAGACGCAAGCAACATGGGATTGGGAGCCGTATTATTCCAGGTGCAGGGAGGCAAAGAGAAAGTGATTGCCTATGCCAGCAGCAAGCTCCGTCCTACAGAAAGGAACCCCAACAACTATAGCTCATTCAAGCTAGAGTTCCATGCCATCATCTGGCCAATCTAGGTAATACAAAATTATGTAAACTGAGGGTAAACTAAAATGTTAAGGTGGCAACATCATGTATAGGTTATTCATGCAAAAGGGTTGCCTAAAGAGTTCACTTGGAAAAAAAAGAGGGCAAAATTAGTGATGGGCGAATCCTAAATTACTCGGAATCGCTTGACTCTAGCGAGTCCGAGCACAGGACTCGCTACTCGTTGCGAGTCTAGCGAGTCCAATGTTAATGAATGGGGAAGCGAGTAATAGCGAGTAGTGTGAGATTTACAAATCGCAGATGTGTCTCGGAAGCTTCAGCCTGAAGCAATCCTAGTTTTGTCATTTATTTGCATTGGACTCGTTTACTTTGTAAGTAATCGCTGGGAAACTCGCACAGATAAGAGTCCTGTCTGCTCTGTGTGCTGGCTGCCAGCTCCAGGGTCCTAGAGCCTGCCTGCTGCCTGATGTAGCAGAGCTGAGATTGTTCTCAGTCTGCTCATTCCCTGTGCATAGACATCTATATCTATGCACAGGGGATGTAGCAGAGAGGACATCGCGTTTTGGACTGCGTCGGACGGAAGAGGATTTTTTTAATTAAAGATGGAGTCCCTAATGGCTTTTTTTATTATTTCTAATAAAAAATTTTCTCTGTGTTGTGTTTTTTTTTAAAACAATTTAATAGAAATTCATGGCGGTCATGTCTAATATTGGCGTGACCGCCATAAATTTCGGGCTTAGGGCCAGCTGATAATACAAAGCTGGCCCTAACCTCTTTATTACCCAGCGTGCCACCGCCACCAGGGCCGCTGGAAGAGCGGGGTTCAGCGCCAGAGGATGGCGCTTCAATGAACGCGCCATCTTCTGGGGCGGCTGCGGGCTGCAATTTGCAGCGGGGGGTGCCCAGAAAGCTTGGGCATCCATGCGCTGCGGATTCCAGCCCCCAGCTGCTTAGCTGTACCTGGCTAGACATAGAAATTGTGCGGAGCCCCACACATTTTTTTTTTATTATTTCATGAATTTCAGAGTCAGAGTCTCAGAGTCAGAGTCTCAGAGTCAGAGTCAGAATCTCAGAATTTCATGAAATAATTTAAAAAAAATGCGTGGGGCTCCGCGCAATTTCTATGTCTAGCCAGGTACAGCTAAGCAGCTGGGGGCTGGAATCCGCAGCGCAGGGATGCCCAAGCTTTCTGGGCACCCCCCGCTGCAAATTGCAGCCCGCAGCCGACCCAGAAGATGGCGCGTTCATTGAAGCGCCATCCTCTGGCGCTGAACCCCGCTCTTCCAGCGGCCCTGGTGGTGGTAGCACGCTGGGTAATAAAGGGGTTAATACCAGCTTTGTTATACAAGCTGGTATTAAGCCCGAGATTCTTAATGTCAGGCCACGTTTGACCCAGCCACTAAGAATCTCCAATAAAGGGTTAAAAAAACACAGAGAAAAATTTTATTTGAAATAAAAAAAAAAGCCATTAGGGACTCCATCTTTAATTAAAAAAATCCTCTTCCGTCCGACGCAGTCCAAAACGCGATGTCCTCTCTGCTACATCCCCTGTACATAGATATAGATGTCTATGCACAGGGAATGAGCAGACTGAGAACAATCTCAGCTCTGCTACATCAGGCAGCAGGCGGGCTCTAGGACCCTGGAGCTGCACAGAGAAGACAGCTGGACTCGGCTCGCAAAGAAACAGCAGTTACTTTGCGAGTTTCCCTGCTATTACTGGCACAGTAGCCGAGTCTAATGCAAACAATGGCAATCCTAGTTTTGTCAGCGTTTCTGACAAAACTAGGATTGATATTGATTTGCATTGGACTCGTGCGAGTAATCACTGGGAAACTCGCAGAGTGCCGAGTCCTGCGAGTCCCTTACTACTCGCCGAGTAACGAGTCCTAGCGAGTAGATTCGCCCATCCCTAGGGAAAATAACTGAGTGAGATAATGAACTAGGAAATTTCAGAATAGGTAGTGGGTACACCAAAAATATAATGGTATTTACAGTGGGAAAAAATGATCTAAAGTTCAGAATACAATGGGTTCAAAAGGAAAAAAATTAAAAATTCTGGTTGAGTTCCCTAGGGGCCTGGGAATCAAATAAGAAGATCCATTTGGACTCTGGATGCTGTGCACAGTGCAGATTGCACATTTGGCACTTTGTTACCGGCTGGTTATTACAGATTTGAGTCGATAACAGACTGGTGCCTATACCTGTTAAATGATGCTTTGTTTCAGGGAAGGGGCAGAGGCTGCGGTCATTGTCCCAGACTCTTCCCCTGATAACACTTCGTTCAAGTATCCCAGCATGCACTGGGATTCTCAAATTCGAATTGTCATTAGAAAGGTACTAGAAAAAGTAAATAAATAGAATAGTAGTTAGGCTGGATTCACATTAGCGTTCAGAACACAGCGCAACAGAACTCAGCCAAACGCATGCGCACTGCGTTCCTATGTTTAACTTGGAATGCATAGTAGCTGCATTTGGCTGCGTTCGGTTGCAGTTGTGTTTGGATGCGCACAATTTGTGCGTCCTCCTCCGCCCTCCGAACGCAGCCTGTTGCATTTTGTGTGCGTTCACAGGCTCTTGTTTTATCAGCAAGCGCCCGCATGCGCACAAAATATGCATGGATCTCAATGGATCTACAGTGTCCTCCGCATAACAGCGCAGGAGAATGCTGCGGATCTCATTGAAATCTTTCCCGTGGCCAATCAGCGATCTCGGCAGCGGCCGGGAGGAGGAGATCTTGGCCGATGATCTCCGCCTCCCAGCCGCCACCTAGGTCGCTGATTGGCTGGCTGGGGACCATACTGATGTGAACGCATGTGGAAAATCTCTGCTGCGTTCACATCAGTATGGCAGCGTTTGCCCTGCGTTTGCAAGTATATAAGAAAATAGTTTAGATACTTATAATTTACCTTATATACTCGTGTATAAGCCGAGTTTTTCAGCCCAAAATTTGGGCTGAAAAGTCTCCCCCTCGGCTTATACACGGGTCAATACAGTAGTCAATCAGCGGCAGGGGGAAGCAGTGCATATATGCCCCCAAATGCTGGCACTCTCCCCCCTTGTAAGGGCCCCCCCCGCTGCGTATCTTACCATCCCAGTCTTCTGCACAGCACCGCTCCTCGGTGCTCCGTTCTTCATGCTCCCGTCCTGCTACATATGGGATCTCCGGCCGTCGCAGGCATATGACGTCATCGCCGGGGATCCCGGATGCAGCGAGGACGGAGCATGGAGAACGGAGCACCGAGGAGCGGTGCTTAGCAGAAGACCGGGATGGTAAGATAAGCAGCGGGAAGGGGGGGCCCTTACAAGGGTGGGCGAGTGCCAGCATTTGGGGGCTGCTATATACCCCCTGGGGGCTGCTGTATACTACCACTGGGGCTGTATATACCACTGGGGCTGTATATACCTCTGGGGCTGCTGTATACTACCACTGGGGCTGTATATACCACTGGGGCTGCTGTATACTACCACTGGGGCTGCTGTATACACCTCGGGGCTGCTGTATACTACCACTGGGTCTGCTGTATATACCTCTGGGGCTGCTGTATACTAACTACTGGGGCTGCTGCTGTATATACCACTGGGGCTGCTGCTGTATACTACCACTGGGGCTGCTGTATATACCTCTGGGGCTGCTGTATACCACACTGCTGGGGGCTGTATACCTGTGCTGGGGTCCACCCTTGGCTTATACACAAGTCAATAGGTTTTCCCAGGTCTTGGGGGCAAAAGTAGGGGGGTCGGCTTATACACGGGTCGGCTTATACACGAGTATATACGGTAAATCTCTATTTGACGCTACATTTACTTTTACCATTGGATCACCCCTTTAATAAAGTCTAAAATATATAAAATATTTTTTTATTTATTATCACTTAAGTATAACATTGATTTGTATTTAGTAGTATAACATAATGTCCTTACATAAGTTAAGTCCAGCAGGTACTCATATATTTAATTTGAAAATCCACCATGTTTCTCTATTTTTAAGGATGCGTTCCATAGCTACACTTTTGTAGATTATTTAATTTGTTTTTAATGATAAAACATGACTTTTATGACAATTGATAAAATTCTCAAGGCTGAGCCTTCAAAACATGTCAGCCTTACAGCTACGAGTGAGACAATGCACGGTCCCACATCTCACCATCACCATCCACTGCATAGCAGTCCAGACATCCTATCCTGCATAGTCAGTGACGCAGGATCAGTATCGCGAACGGGGAAGTGAGCGCCCGTTGCCAAGGTGCGCACCCTCGCCGTTCTCAGGTGTACTGATCAGTTGACCTGAGTAGGAAAAGGCACATCACACTGCGGACTGAACGGTACCAGAGAGGCGACGGGGAGAAGACCACTAAGAATACTAACAACCGTGGAAACAACAAACGGGCAGAGATCCATAAAAAGGACCCTATATAAGGTGACAGAATTACACCTCCATGACCTAGATACACATAAGAAAGCAGCATTCATAAACTAATGTCATTACAGGTCACAAGGTACTACATCAAGGCACTAAAGAGAGATTAACCCCTTCATGATCCTGGAATTTTTCGTTTTACATTTTCATTTTTTGTTCCCCTGCTTCCAAGAGCCTTAACTTATTTATTTTTCAGTCAATATAGACATATGACAGCTTGTGTTTTGCGGGACGAGATGTGCTTTCAGGTGCAATCATTTATTTTACCATATACTGTACAGGGAAATTGCAAAGAAATTCCAAGTGCAGCGAAATTGCAAAAAAAGTCCAATTACACGTTTGTGCTTTGGGTTTTTTAGTCGGCATGTTCACTATATGGTAAAACCAATGTGACGGTGTGATGCCTTAGGTCGGTATGAGTTCGTAGATACCAAACATGTATACCTTTACTGGTATCTAAGTGTTGCAAAAAAATTCAGAAGTTTGAAAAAAAAAAAATTGCACTTTTGCACCATGTTCTGCGACCCGTAGCGTTCTCATTTTTCGGGATCTGGGGCTGTGTGATGGCTTATTTTTTGCATCTTGAGCTGACGTTTCTAATGATACCATTTTTGGGTGGATGCGCTGTTTTGATAGCCAAGTATTGCATTTTATAGCAATGTTGTGACGACAAAAAAAAAACGTAGTTTTGGCGTTTGGACCGTTTTTCCATTACGCAGTTTATGGCTCTCATTAATTGATTTAATATGTTGATATATCGGAAATACCAAACGTGTATTTCTATTATTTTTTTCATACTTTCATTGTGAGTGGGGGAAAAGGTGGGTGATTTGAACTTTTATGTTTTGTTTTTTTTTTACATGTTTTTAAAAACTTTATTTTTTAATTCATTCTTATTTTTACACTGCCCCATAGAGAGGCACAGGGCTGCAGCATCGGATCGCTTCTGGCATATACCGATGAGCTGTAGCTTATCAGTATCTGTCAGAATTGCGGATGGTGAGTGGTTGGCAGCACCTGCCAACCACTCACCGGAAGCAGTCCGTGACAGCTTCCGGGGTCAAACCAGGATCCCGGGCTGACACGTGAGCTCCGGTGCAGGAGCTTTTGGATCCCACTGTCAATGATTGACATCGGGACCCAAAGGGATCCGATCGGTGCTGTTACCCTTGACATCTCAGCTGATGATATCAGCTGAGATGTCAGGTGTTTGATGTGAGCTCTGCGCCGGAGCTAACATGAAATCCCGGTAACTGGCCCATAAGTCATGTCATGGGTCGATAGGGGGTCTGTATGCCAAATTAAGGTAATAAGTGAACCAAGTGGAATATTAGAAGTTCACCAAATATAGTGAAATCCTATAAACTAGATTAACTAGGTGTATATCTTATGCTATTACAGATCACTAGACATTGCATTAACACCAGTAACCTCACCAAGGAAGATAAAGAAAAAGATGTCACGTTTATATGTAGATCAAGGTAACCAATGATTTGTAGTACACAGTAATAGTTAGGTAACTAAAAACAAAAATTTGTGGAATTACACAAACTAGACAAACTCTTCTTATTATTACCGATAAACCCTTAAAGGGATCCTGTCACCTCCAGAACGCCTCCTAAGCTACCAAAACATGTCCCTGCAGCATCCCATCACTAATCTCACACTCCTTTTATATCCTAAAAGCATCCTGTGAAAGTGCATAAAAACGATTTAATACTCACTCATTAATGATTATAATTAGCAGGGGCTATGTTCTTTAGCCCTTAAGGGGCCGTCACACGTGTCAATATCGCTATCAATATGAGGAGAGACGTGACTGTGGGGAAGTCGCCTGAGCGACGTGAAATTATCGCAGGTAAATGTCACACGCGTCAATATCGCTCACATGGACCCAGCGATGCGGTGATGCCGCCATCTTGCGGATGATCCAGCAAGTGATTTTTTTTTTTAGTCGCTTGTACGGTCACACATCAGCATCTCCTGCGATCTTTCTGTCAATGTGGGTGTTTTTTTTCTGACATCATGGTAGGTAGGCATACCAGAGATTCTTTTTCCACACCCATTCTACTATGCTAGTGGTATGTGATATCAAAGTTCAGTGATGCAGAGATCGTTTGTGCGTCATTGCGGTAATGCAGAGATCATTGCGGTAACGCAGAGATCGTTCATGCGTCATTGCGGCCACACAGAGATCGTTCGTGCGTCATTTTGTAATCATTGCTGAGATGTCCCACGTACCGATCATGAAGGTCCTAACCATCTACATATATATATACATTGCAGAAGCTACTTTTATTAAAAGCAAGTGATAATACAAAAAAAATTAATCCTGACCTGTGTTTCCTCTGTAACATTTTTGGTGTTGCCATTCTGGGAATTATGGTGATCATATATACAAAGTGTAGGTAAAGTAAATCATCACGACTCCGGACATTGTCCATATGGTAGTGTTTACCAAATTGGTTATGTTTGCAGCAAAGAGCGCTGATTGGTCAGCAGCGCCAAAAAATCTGTGCTCCTGGCGCCTGTTTTGAATTGCACTTTGCTGCTTGTTCACCACAGTAGTGGGGAATATTAAGCAAAGCGCTTTTGCCATGGTGGCACAGCTGCATCCCACTGCTGATAATTCTCCCCTCGTGGGGATGTGGTTGCGTTCATGATCTGTCAGGCGAGGACAGCTCCGTGGTGCTGAAGTTCTGCGCCGGCCGATGCTGAGCTTCAGCACCCGCCGTCCGGCTCCCAGTTGCGGCCATGAAAATCAGTGAACACAGATTTTCACATTAATGGGTAGGAGATGACAGTAGGTGCTGATGAGATTCTATGAAGAGTGGGGGGAGAGCTAGAAGCAGACACAGGCATTCTGTTGTCACTTCCCCTGACATGTAAACAGCTAACGGCAGGTTGACATCTCCCGCCAATACCATGTTGTTCCGCCATCTTGGTGGGAGCTTTTTGGCATCCCCCATCCTGAGTATGGCACCACCCATCCTCCATATGGCACCCCACCATCCTGAATATAGTACCCCCATCCTCCATATGGCCCACCCCCATCCTCCTTATGGCCCCCATCCCCCATATGGCCCCCCCATCCTGCACTGTATGGTGGTGGCACTGTATGGTGGCTTTGGGGTTAACACTGGACGGTGGCACATAGGTTACTACTGTATATAGATCACTGATTAGCACTGAATGGTGAGTGAGTGGAGAGCATTGGATACCTTTTCAGTGATGGGAGGCAGGCACACGGGAGGCACAAGGCACAGAGGAGGCAGGGGCACAGGTGAGGGAGAAGGCACAGGGGAGGCAGACGCCCAGGGGGTTGCAGAGTCATAGGGAGAGACAGCGCTGACTGGGAGAGAGCCCACACACAGGGGCAGATAGCACTCATAATGGACAGACAGGTAGAAGTAACACAGAACACAGAGTGGAAGAGAGAGCCCAGAGACAAGAGAGAGCGCACAAGGGAACACAGCCACAGACACTGCCCTCCCGATGCAATAGCATTGGGCGGATTAGTAGTGTCTTTATGAAATGCAATTCTCGTGGCAAGATGTATTTGACAAATTTTGACATAATGATTGACAAACCTTTGCCAATTTGGCTGGCAAACACATGTTCATAATATTACTTTGTTGAAATGATGAGAAGACGTGGTAAGTTCAATAGCTTTATTGTAGCAGGACAACTGGTCCTTCTCCTTTTTTTTCATTGCTTGTAAACCTTTTTTTTTGGGGGGGGGCGGGCCCATGTTTTTTGAACCTTTTGAAATAAATTAATTGAAACATAAAACAAATAAAAACATTTTTAAACGAAGAAATAAAAAAATCCTAAGGGCGCTGGGCCTCCACATAGAGGTCAAGGAGCCCGGCCATCTCCTCCACCTCACGCCTGAGGTGGGACATCTCCTGTAGCTCCTGGAGAGTAAGTACACCTATGGAGTATATACAAAAATTACAGTTGGGCACTGGGTAACCAATTTAAGGGACATCAATATATAAATATACTTATGGGGCCGCTCGTCTGCTCCTTGTCCAACCTGGGCCCATTCAGAAGGGCTCCCCGATGCATCTTCCCCTGCTGCACAAATCAATAAAGGTATAAAAAACAAACTTAATTCGTACACCAGACAGCATTCGTGGAGTCTGCAAATTGACTTTGCCCAAAGATAACATGATTAATTACCATTTAAGGATCTGTCCCCCTGACTGGATTCCTCAGGGGCTGAGAAATGCCCAAAATCGGAGCCTGGGCTCGATGACATGGCAGGGCCTGGTGAAGGTCGCTCCAGAAGCGTCCCTTCTTCTGGTGGAGATGGGCTGGGAACCTCCGGACTACGCGGTGCTGACGCTGCCGTTGAGGGTGGTGGAGAAGCCGCCGCTTGCTGCTGATGACCTAAAAATGTTGTAAAACTTGTAACACGCAATTGTTGAAAGGACACTACATGCACAATTCAAAAAAAGCCGCCGGCTTTTAAACAATGCTGAAGCTCCCTACTGGCTCCCCCGCTGCCTGACAGCTGGACCCTCCGCTCCCCCCACCGCCTCCCCACCCGATCCTGAGCTAGGAGCGAGCGGGGGGAGCAGGGCCTGCTCCCCCCGCCCGTTCCTAACATAGGATCGGGTGTGGAGGCTGCAGGGGGGAGCAGAGGATCGGGCTGTCAGTTCATACTGGATTCTCCCTGATTGCCCCTGTCCGGTGCAATCCGGCACCATAGAGTCCTATGTTATGGGGCGGCGGATTGCACCGGACCGGTACAATCTGGGATCAGGTTTTCTCTGTAAGACGCCTTCCCACCGGGATTTGACTCAGGTCAGCTGTTTAATTGAAGTAGCAGTGCTGTCAGGTTCATGTGAGTTCATGCTTGCCTGCCAATCCTCCTGTATTTGATACCTACCTACATGCCTTTTCCACAGACAACGAACTATTGCCTCACATGTTTCTAGGATCAGGATGCTGAGGAGTGGTCGAGAAATGGCAGACGTGTACTGTAGGTCCTGCATAGTACGTCCAGTTGCTAGGAAGCGTAGTGTCACTGCCAGACATTCCTCTGGTGTAACAGCAGCACGCATATCTGTGTTCTGGCAGCAAATTACAGGGGTCACAGCATCCAAGAGGACTTTAAAGGACTTCTGTGACATTCTTAGGAACCCTGATGACTTCTGGAATTATCTTTCCTGTAGCTGTCGGAGCAGTTGCAGATGGGTATTAGCAGGTCGTCGAGGGAGCCAATCCCTGGCCCAGATGTGGCGTGGTCTTCTTCTGTGGTTTTCCAGCCTCTCCTCCTCAATCCTAGCCGCCTCAATAATATAGATAGCCTCCAAAGCATCACACTCTTGTGAATTCATGCTGAAGAACCTGTGAACAATAATGTAACACCAGTTTTATTTGTCGGTTTAGTAAAGGCGATTCACATTTGTAGATGTACATTGTAGATTTCAACCCAATATTCTCTGTTATGCATGTTGATTATTGGTATCAACAGACACACATGCTAATAAATGGACATCACAGTCATATTGCCACAATGACTCAAATTGCTAATACTGCTCTGCAGCCATGCCGTTAAATGTACGCCACTGGCCCAAATGTACTAAACAATACACATTAAAAAGTGTATTTACACGTGATCAGTATCCTTGTAGAAAGTAAAGTGCATGGGAGTGCAACAAAGACGAAAAGATAATGTATCTTCAAAAAACGTGTTGGCGGTTACAACTCCAGTGTGTCTGAAAATTCGGTCTTTGTTCTTTATAGACAGCGTCGAGATTTGGACGCAAGCATCGTGGCAATTTGCTATTGGTGCGCTCCGACTTTGTAATGTGGACTTGGCATTTGGATAAATGACCTGAGCGATGCCATTGACTGGACTACATTAACACGTCGCTACGACAACGACGCTCAGTCATTGTTTTTTGCGATTCAAAGACACTACTACTGGGAATATTCTTATCGCGGCTCCCATGGCGATATTTGCATCCAGCTCTACGGGAATATTCTGCATCGCTGCTGCTACAGGCGAATATTTTCGCTGCTGCTACGGCGATTCTGCTTCGCGTGTACTGGCGAATATTCTGCATCGCTCATCTTCTGCGTCATCGCTTTTGTGAAGGTATGTAATTTTTAATGTGCTATGTGGCTGTAATAACTGTATGTTAAATATGTCATGTAATATCTGTTTAGGTGTTGAGGCTTGAAAAAGGACCTTGGTCCGAAACATGTCGCCTTGCGTTGCTCTCTGTATATTTAATATCCATGCATTATGAGCACTAACACCGGCTGTACTGACAACTGGAAAATTATTTGATTAATAAATCTTCATTTGAGCATTATTCATCGGAAGCTGGACCATCACTTTCTTCTTCAAAATTCTACGTGCGCTGCCAGGACGCAGGTCCGTGCATACCGAATATACGAGGGGTGAGCTGACTGCCTTTAACTTTATTCTGCATCGCTGCTGCTACAGGCGAATATTCTGCTTCGCGGTTGGTACTGGCGAATATTCTGCATTGCTCATCTTCTGCATCATCGCTCTTGTGAAGGTATGTAATTTTTAATGTGCTGAGTGGCTGTAATAACTGTTCTCAAACCTTGTATGTTAAATATGTCATGTAATATCTGTTTAGGTGTTGTGGGCACAATAAGGTTAATTATCAAGTAGTGTGGTCATTTTATGTCTGTCCAAACACAACCAATCCTTGGTTTGAGGATCATGGCACTATATGGCAATTGAGGGGCTGAAGGAAGAATTTTTTATTCCTTATTTGAAACCATTTTCACTTGCCTTCACAGATGTCTGCAGTAAATCGTGAGTTCATGAGCGCCTTCATAGACATCTACCGAGAACACCCTTGCCTCTGGAAAACTCGCAGCCCGGAGTTCATCAATAAGAAGATCAAACGAGTTGCTTATGAAAAACTTGTGACTTTGTCACAGCAGTACCACTGGATAATTGGATAAGATAAAAGAGTCCACATGGTCAGGCAACGGAACCAATCAGGTGTATAGGCCCAAGCTTTGGTACTTCGACCTTCTGCAGTTCATGTTGGACCAGGAGATTCCAAGGACCTTGTTATCAAGCATCCCGCTTTCCCAACCACAAAATATGAATTATGAAAATCCAATAACCGCAGATGATGATGATGTAAGTAATAATGTATGAGAAGTTAGGTACTAGGCATTTGATCTGCTGTATACACCTCCACATACGCCATAGTGTGCGGAAATCACAAACTTTTTCAATGACAATAACGGAGGATGTTTTTGGTAATGGCTGTGTATACTTGGTGATTATGTAGGTCATGATCACTGTGTGGGTCAAGTGCTTTTGTTGATATCATTTTTTTTATTTTCAAACAGGACCCATTACAAGGATCCAGTCGTGTGTCTTCAGCACACAATGAGGAGGCAGATTGGGACACCACACTGGTGGAGGACTCATTTGAGGCCACAGACACCAAGACTCAACCTGCGGCTACCAGACAGACGGAGAAACAACTAGCTTCTGCCCATTTAACAACTAGAAAGAGGAAAGCACCAGCGCCACTCCCTGCTGACATGCTTGCTGTGGCTAATCGTTGTTTGCAATGCCAGGAGAAGCCACCATATTGCGCTGTTTTCATCTTGGTGCACGATCCTCTCCACATGTCGACGTTAATCTGGTGCCACTGATGTCAACCTCTCGTTTACCAAGCTTTAGATGATGATGCGGAAGGGAGACTCACTGCAGCTTCTGTGGTGCATACACCTATGGCGCTAAGAGCAGTCTCCCAATGCCCCCGACCTACAAGCTTTGTTGTGACTTCGCCGATAAAAATCCATGGTGTCGCACCCTTCCACCAGCATGGATCAAACAACAACTCTTTTGGCAATATCGGGCACGATGGGTGGGCAAACCCAGATCCTAACTTCCGACCAGATGGTTTCGACTATCAAAAACTTTAGTTGTTTTTTAAAAAGTTGGACATACGTCGGACAAACATTTCGCTGGGTTAGGGTGGATTTGGGTGTTTTATTAAATATGTTTTATGTACATTTATTTAATATCTTATGTGGTTAATACTAATAAAATAGTGTTGTTTTTTCACACGTGTTTTGTTTATTTCACAGTGAGGTATGGCACCAAGAGTGTGAGGTTATGTATGTATGTCACAGCAGTGTGTAGAAGGTCGGTGAAGCTTTCAGATATCTGTATCTATAACCCGGCCTTTAGGTCCCCCAAAAAAGATTTTGAAAACATAAAAATTATTTGTTTAACTGGCTGGTTACCCTCCGTTCACAAATCAAAAGAAAACTCCTTATCACCGAGTAAGGACTAAATTTTGAAAAAAATTAGCCATGAAAACTGTAAGGCAATAACCACAACCATTCCTAAACCCCAGAAACCCCGAACACTAATAAACAAATTATACTGTGATCCTAAAAATATTCTCTAGCCACTAGTCCTCTGAGAGCCAGCGGGGTGGGTTCCGCAGCAACTGCAGAATGATTGCCCCTTGGTGACTCACCTCCCGTACCTCCGCATGGAGGTAAACCAGTGATGGTAGGTTAGTCCTGCAGAAGACAAACGCAAATATCAATAAAAATGCCATCAAGTTGCAGTAGCCTCTTGAGTGGAGAGCTTCCATCGTCAGCCTACTCCCATCCCATGCTTGCTGGGGAGCCAGTGGGTGAAGGTGGTGATGGGTGGGGAGGCCGGAGATCTTTCCTGGCACGCCTGGTGTGGAGGCGAAGCTGCTGCCAGTGGTGAGGCCGGGGATCTGGCCTGTTGTGGTGCTGGTGGTGGCGGAGCAGCATGTCTGGCCGCATGTCTGGTAGCATTTCTGTGAGGAGCTGTTAAGGAAAAGGTATAAATTACAAAATGTCCACAAATGGGTAATACACGAGCCAAAATCTAGGAAAGGCTGATGGCATACCATGTCAGACCCCCCCTTTTAATCAGATGGCAATTTACAGATTTTTAATATCCCTGACCCTTTAAATTGGTGGAGACTGATAAGCTGACAATTTTCGGCCCCTTTAATCCAATGGTATGCCCCACATAATTAGTTAGTGGTAGCTATAATATTGGGCACCAATAAGAAAACTCCAATGGGGCCCCCAATTATTGTGAATCTTTAAATAACATAGTGTCTTTCTATAGGCCTGTATACCTCTGATGAGGGCCTGTACACCAGTGATGGGGCCTATATACCACTGAAGGGGGCGCTATATACCAATAATGGGGGGCTGTAGACCTGCCAGCGATAGAGGTCCTATATACCAGTAATGGGGGCCATTTACCATGAAGAGAGGGGCTGTATACCGTGATGAGAGTCTGCTGCATTTCTCACCCTATGCTTATACTGGAGTCAATAAGTTCCCTAGTTTTTTAGGCTAACATTAGGGCCTCGGCTTATACTTGGGTCGGCTTATACTCGGGTCGGCTTATACTCGAGTATATACTGTAGCTACTCGCCAAGTTCACGGCGGATCTGCTGGCGGACACTGACAATCCATCCCGGGGCATTGCAATTTTCCGTTGGATCTGTCGGCAGCTTCGCTCCACACCGAGGCATCTCCACAGCTGACGTTGAACCTGTTAAAAAAAAAAAAAAAATTACCATTACATACGCTATGCAACACCGACCGTTTGTGCTGCATGGGCTGGAAAAATAAAAGGTTCAACCTGACCGCAGCTGGAGGGGGTAGGGGGGTTTGGTTTGGGGGGGGGTTAAAGGCAACAGACATTGAGGGCCTTAACAGGAGGATAACCATTACATACTGTGAGGTAGCGCCAGGGGAACCGGCTTTTTTTTTTTTTTACAAGTTTGCAAATGACTACCCACTTATTGCTCACATATAAATCATAACCCGGGCAGTACATTAAACATTTGAACATAAGCATGTCACATAATACATTATAATATATGTAATGTACTGTGTAATGTAAACACATATTGCACATATACGACTACAGTAACCACCTCTCCTTCCTTCCAACCCTTGGAGCACTAACAACAGCTCCTGTGGTGGTCACGGCCACCGTCCTGTCTCAACGTTACACATACATTTATAAAACACATTTAACCATATATATCAACGGGCCCTGTGGGCCCCAATGGCTTTACCAGCCGCCTAGCTTTATTTCCCCATCTCCACACTACCCCGGAATACAGGCACCAGCCTGACTGGGTTCTTACACACTGCATGTGATCCCTCATATAAGCATTCATGGATCACACACGTCTTTCCACACGCTTACACGCCCATCATATAAACATCCATGGACTGTGGCACCTCTGGGTTCAGAGCAGGGATTGAGCAACCTGAGTCACGGGTACGCCATGCATCCCAAAGGGCTACCTTCCTGGACGTTTCTCGCCACACGTCCAGACAAGCGTCCACCTGGTTCAATCACTGTATGGTGGCTTTGGGGTTAACACTGGACGGTGGCACATAGGTTACTACTGTATATAGATCACTGATTAGCACTGAATGGTGAGTGAGTGGAGAGCATTGGATACCTTTTCAGTGATGGGAGGCAGGCACACGGGAGGCACAAGGCACAGAGGAGGCAGGGGCACAGGTGAGGGAGAAGGCACAGGGGAGGCAGACGCCCAGGGGTTGCAGAGTCATAGGGAGAGACAGCGCTGACTGGGAGAGAGCCCACACACAGGGGCAGATAGCACTCATAATGGACAGACAGGTAGAAGTAACACAGAACACAGAGTGGAAGAGAGAGCCCAGAGACAAGAGAGAGCGCACAAGGGAACACAGCCACAGACACTGCCCTCCCGATGCAATAGCATTGGGCGGATTAGTAGTGTCTTTATGAAATGCAATTCTCGTGGCAAGATGTATTTGACAAATTTTGACATAATGATTGACAAACCTTTGCCAATTTGGCTGGCAAACACATGTTCATAATATTACTTTGTTGAAATGATGAGAAGACGTGGTAAGTTCAATAGCTTTATTGTAGCAGGACAACTGGTCCTTCTCCTTTTTTTTCATTGCTTGTAAACCTTTTTTTTTGGGGGGGGGCGGGCCCATGTTTTTTGAACCTTTTGAAATAAATTAATTGAAACATAAAACAAATAAAAACATTTTTAAACGAAGAAATAAAAAAATCCTAAGGGCGCTGGGCCTCCACATAGAGGTCAAGGAGCCCGGCCATCTCCTCCACCTCACGCCTGAGGTGGGACATCTCCTGTAGCTCCTGGAGAGTAAGTACACCTATGGAGTATATACAAAAATTACAGTTGGGCACTGGGTAACCAATTTAAGGGACATCAATATATAAATATACTTATGGGGCCGCTCGTCTGCTCCTTGTCCAACCTGGGCCCATTCAGAAGGGCTCCCCGATGCATCTTCCCCTGCTGCACAAATCAATAAAGGTATAAAAAACAAACTTAATTCGTACACCAGACAGCATTCGTGGAGTCTGCAAATTGACTTTGCCCAAAGATAACATGATTAATTACCATTTAAGGATCTGTCCCCCTGACTGGATTCCTCAGGGGCTGAGAAATGCCCAAAATCGGAGCCTGGGCTCGATGACATGGCAGGGCCTGGTGAAGGTCGCTCCAGAAGCGTCCCTTCTTCTGGTGGAGATGGGCTGGGAACCTCCGGACTACGCGGTGCTGACGCTGCCGTTGAGGGTGGTGGAGAAGCCGCCGCTTGCTGCTGATGACCTAAAAATGTTGTAAAACTTGTAACACGCAATTGTTGAAAGGACACTACATGCACAATTCAAAAAAAGCCGCCGGCTTTTAAACAATGCTGAAGCTCCCTACTGGCTCCCCCGCTGCCTGACAGCTGGACCCTCCGCTCCCCCCACCGCCTCCCACCCGATCCTGAGCTAGGAGCGAGCGGGGGGAGCAGGGCCTGCTCCCCCCGCCCGTTCCTAACATAGGATCGGGTGTGGAGGCTGCAGGGGGGAGCAGAGGATCGGGCTGTCAGTTCATACTGGATTCTCCCTGATTGCCCCTGTCCGGTGCAATCCGGCACCATAGAGTCCTATGTTATGGGGCGGCGGATTGCACCGGACCGGTACAATCTGGGATCAGGTTTTCTCTGTAAGACGCCTTCCCACCGGGATTTGACTCAGGTCAGCTGTTTAATTGAAGTAGCAGTGCTGTCAGGTTCATGTGAGTTCATGCTTGCCTGCCAATCCTCCTGTATTTGATACCTACCTACATGCCTTTTCCACAGACAACGAACTATTGCCTCACATGTTTCTAGGATCAGGATGCTGAGGAGTGGTCGAGAAATGGCAGACGTGTACTGTAGGTCCTGCATAGTACGTCCAGTTGCTAGGAAGCGTAGTGTCACTGCCAGACATTCCTCTGGTGTAACAGCAGCACGCATATCTGTGTTCTGGCAGCAAATTACAGGGGTCACAGCATCCAAGAGGACTTTAAAGGACTTCTGTGACATTCTTAGGAACCCTGATGACTTCTGGAATTATCTTTCCTGTAGCTGTCGGAGCAGTTGCAGATGGGTATTAGCAGGTCGTCGAGGGAGCCAATCCCTGGCCCAGATGTGGCGTGGTCTTCTTCTGTGGTTTTCCAGCCTCTCCTCCTCAATCCTAGCCGCCTCAATAATATAGATAGCCTCCAAAGCATCACACTCTTGTGAATTCATGCTGAAGAACCTGTAACAATAATGTAACACCAGTTTTATTTGTCGGTTTAGTAAAGGCGATTCACATTTGTAGATGTACATTGTAGATTTCAACCCAATATTCTCTGTTATGCATGTTGATTATTGGTATCAACAGACACACATGCTAATAAATGGACATCACAGTCATATTGCCACAATGACTCAAATTGCTAATACTGCTCTGCAGCCATGCCGTTAAATGTACGCCACTGGCCCAAATGTACTAAACAATACACATTAAAAAGTGTATTTACACGTGATCAGTATCCTTGTAGAAAGTAAAGTGCATGGGAGTGCAACAAAGACGAAAAGATAATGTATCTTCAAAAAACGTGTTGGCGGTTACAACTCCAGTGTGTCTGAAAATTCGGTCTTTGTTCTTTATAGACAGCGTCGAGATTTGGACGCAAGCATCGTGGCAATTTGCTATTGGTGCGCTCCGACTTTGTAATGTGGACTTGGCATTTGGATAAATGACCTGAGCGATGCCATTGACTGGACTACATTAACACGTCGCTACGACACGACGCTCAGTCATTGTTTTTTGCGATTCAACAGACATCTACTACTGGAGAAATATTCTGCATCGCTGCTGCTACAGGCGAATATTCTGCATCGCTGCTGCTACAGGCGAATATTCTGCTTCGCGGTTGGTACTGGCGAATATTCTGCATCGCTCATCTTCTGCGTCATCGCTTTTGTGAAGGTATGTAATTTTTAATGTGCTATGTGGCTGTAATAACTGTATGTTAAATATGTCATGTAATATCTGTTTAGGTGTTGAGGCTTGAAAAAGGACCTTGGTCCGAAACATGTCGCCTTGCGTTGCTCTCTGTATATTTAATATCCATGCATTATGAGCACTAACACCGGCTGTACTGACAACTGGAAAATTATTTGATTAATAAATCTTCATTTGAGCATTATTCATCGGAAGCTGGACCATCACTTTCTTCTTCAAAATTCTACGTGCGCTGCCAGGACGCAGGTCCGTGCATACCGAATATACGAGGGGTGAGCTGACTGCCTTTAACTTTATTCTGCATCGCTGCTGCTACAGGCGAATATTCTGCTTCGCGGTTGGTACTGGCGAATATTCTGCATTGCTCATCTTCTGCATCATCGCTCTTGTGAAGGTATGTAATTTTTAATGTGCTGAGTGGCTGTAATAACTGTTCTCAAACCTTGTATGTTAAATATGTCATGTAATATCTGTTTAGGTGTTGTGGGCACAATAAGGTTAATTATCAAGTAGTGTGGTCATTTTATGTCTGTCCAAACACAACCAATCCTTGGTTTGAGGATCATGGCACTATATGGCAATTGAGGGGCTGAAGGAAGAATTTTTTATTCCTTATTTGAAACCATTTTCACTTGCCTTCACAGATGTCTGCAGTAAATCGTGAGTTCATGAGCGCCTTCATAGACATCTACCGAGAACACCCTTGCCTCTGGAAAACTCGCAGCCCGGAGTTCATCAATAAGAAGATCAAACGAGTTGCTTATGAAAAACTTGTGACTTTGTCACAGCAGTACCACTGGATAATTGGATAAGATAAAAGAGTCCACATGGTCAGGCAACGGAACCAATCAGGTGTATAGGCCCAAGCTTTGGTACTTCGACCTTCTGCAGTTCATGTTGGACCAGGAGATTCCAAGGACCTTGTTATCAAGCATCCCGCTTTCCCAACCACAAAATATGAATTATGAAAATCCAATAACCGCAGATGATGATGATGTAAGTAATAATGTATGAGAAGTTAGGTACTAGGCATTTGATCTGCTGTATACACCTCCACATACGCCATAGTGTGCGGAAATCACAAACTTTTTCAATGACAATAACGGAGGATGTTTTTGGTAATGGCTGTGTATACTTGGTGATTATGTAGGTCATGATCACTGTGTGGGTCAAGTGCTTTTGTTGATATCATTTTTTTTATTTTCAAACAGGACCCATTACAAGGATCCAGTCGTGTGTCTTCAGCACACAATGAGGAGGCAGATTGGGACACCACACTGGTGGAGGACTCATTTGAGGCCACAGACACCAAGACTCAACCTGCGGCTACCAGACAGACGGAGAAAACAACTAGCTTCTGCCCATTTAACAACTAGAAAGAGGAAAGCACCAGCGCCACTCCCTGCTGACATGCTTGCTGTGGCTAATCGTTGTTTGCAATGCCAGGAGAAGCCACCATATTGCGCTGTTTTCATCTTGGTGCACGATCCTCTCCACATGTCGACGTTAATCTGGTGCCACTGATGTCAACCTCTCGTTTACCAAGCTTTAGATGATGATGCGGAAGGGAGACTCACTGCAGCTTCTGTGGTGCATACACCTATGGCGCTAAGAGCAGTCTCCCAATGCCCCCGACCTACAAGCTTTGTTGTGACTTCGCCGATAAAAATCCATGGTGTCGCACCCTTCCACCAGCATGGATCAAACAACAACTCTTTTGGCAATATCGGGCACGATGGGTGGGCAAACCCAGATCCTAACTTCCGACCAGATGGTTTCGACTATCAAAAACTTTAGTTGTTTTTTAAAAAGTTGGACATACGTCGGACAAACATTTCGCTGGGTTAGGGTGGATTTGGGTGTTTTATTAAATATGTTTTATGTACATTTATTTAATATCTTATGTGGTTAATACTAATAAAATAGTGTTGTTTTTTCACACGTGTTTTGTTTATTTCACAGTGAGGTATGGCACCAAGAGTGTGAGGTTATGTATGTATGTCACAGCAGTGTGTAGAAGGTCGGTGAAGCTTTCAGATATCTGTATCTATAACCCGGCCTTTAGGTCCCCCAAAAAAGATTTTGAAAACATAAAAATTATTTGTTTAACTGGCTGGTTACCCTCCGTTCACAAATCAAAAGAAAACTCCTTATCACCGAGTAAGGACTAAATTTTGAAAAAAATTAGCCATGAAAACTGTAAGGCAATAACCACAACCATTCCTAAACCCCAGAAACCCCCGAACACTAATAAACAAATTATACTGTGATCCTAAAAATATTCTCTAGCCACTAGTCCTCTGAGAGCCAGCGGGGTGGGTTCCGCAGCAACTGCAGAATGATTGCCCCTTGGTGACTCACCTCCCGTACCTCCGCATGGAGGTAAACCAGAGATGGTAGGTTAGTCCTGCAGAAGACAAACGCAAATATCAATAAAAATGCCATCAAGTTGCAGTAGCCTCTTGAGTGGAGAGCTTCCATCGTCAGCCTACTCCCATCCCATGCTTGCTGGGGAGCCAGTGGGTGAAGGTGGTGATGGGTGGGGAGGCCGGAGATCTTTCCTGGCACGCCTGGTGTGGAGGCGAAGCTGCTGCCAGTGGTGAGGCCGGGGATCTGGCCTGTTGTGGTGCTGGTGGTGGCGGAGCAGCATGTCTGGCCGCATGTCTGGTAGCATTTCTGTGAGGAGCTGTTAAGGAAAAGGTATAAATTACAAAATGTCCACAAATGGGTAATACACGAGCCAAAATCTAGGAAAGGCTGATGGCATACCATGTCAGACCCCCCCTTTTAATCAGATGGCAATTTACAGATTTTTAATATCCCTGACCCTTTAAATTGGTGGAGACTGATAAGCTGACAATTTTCGGCCCCTTTAATCCAATGGTATGCCCCACATAATTAGTTAGTGGTAGCTATAATATTGGGCACCAATAAGAAAACTCCAATGGGGCCCCCAATTATTGTGAATCTTTAAATAACATAGTGTCTTTCTATAGGCCTGTATACCTCTGATGAGGGCCTGTACACCAGTGATGGGGGCCTATATACCACTGAAGGGGGCGCTATATACCAATAATGGGGGGCTGTAGACCTGCCAGCGATAGAGGTCCTATATACCAGTAATGGGGGCCATTTACCATGAAGAGAGGGGCTGTATACCGTGATGAGAGTCTGCTGCATTTCTCACCCTATGCTTATACTGGAGTCAATAAGTTCCCTAGTTTTTTAGGCTAACATTAGGGCCTCGGCTTATACTTGGGTCGGCTTATACTCGGGTCGGCTTATACTCGAGTATATACTGTAGCTACTCGCCAAGTTCACGGCGGATCTGCTGGCGGACACTGACAATCCATCCCGGGGCATTGCAATTTTCCGTTGGATCTGTCGGCAGCTTCGCTCCACACCGAGGCATCTCCACAGCTGACGTTGAACCTGTTAAAAAAAAAAAAAAAAATTACCATTACATACGCTATGCAACACCGACCGTTTGTGCTGCATGGGCTGGAAAAATAAAAGGTTCAACCTGACCGCAGCTGGAGGGGGTAGGGGGTTTGGTTTGGGGGGGGGTTAAAGGCAACAGACATTGAGGGCCTTAACAGGAGGATAACCATTACATACTGTGAGGTAGCGCCCGGGGAACCGGCTTTTTTTTTTTTTTACAAGTTTGCAAATGACTACCCACTTATTGCTCACATATAAATCATAACCCGGGCAGTACATTAAACATTTGAACATAAGCATGTCACATAATACATTATAATATATGTAATGTACTGTGTAATGTAAACACATATTGCACATATACGACTACAGTAACCACCTCTCCTTCCTTCCAACCCTTGGAGCACTAACAACAGCTCCTGTGGTGGTCACGGCCACCGTCCTGTCTCAACGTTACACATACATTTATAAAACACATTTAACCATATATATCAACGGGCCCTGTGGGCCCCAATGGCTTTACCAGCCGCCTAGCTTTATTTCCCCATCTCCACACTACCCCGGAATACAGGCACCAGCCTGACTGGGTTCTTACACACTGCATGTGATCCATCATATAAGCATTCATGGATCACACACGTCTTTCCACACGCTTACACGCCCATCATATAAACATCCATGGACTGTGGCACCTCTGGGTTCAGAGCAGGGATTGAGCAACCTGAGTCACGGGTACGCCATGCATCCCAAAGGGCTACCTTCCTGGACGTTTCTCGCCACACGTCCAGACAAGCGTCCACCTGGTTCAATCACGGTTTCCCCACTCTAGGAGCCCTTCTAACCCCTGGTTCTGACCACCGGTACATACACTTCAACGGGTCCCTTCACTGACTGTTTTAGTCGGACCCAATGGTGGCTATGTCCGCCTGGCACAATTCATACATCTGCCTCCCGTAGGGCTACATACACTTCAACGGGTCCCTTCACTGACTACTTTAGTCGGACCCAATGGCGGCTATGCCTGCCTGCACAATTCATACATCTGCCTCCCATAGGGCTACATACACTTCAACGGGTCCCTTCACTGACTACTTAGTCGGGCCCAATGGCGGCTATCCCCGCCTGGCACAATTCATACATCTGCCCCGTAGGGCTACATACATTCGCTGGGTCTTTTACATAAGCCATAAAATACACAAACACTTCCACGGGTCCCTTCACTGACTGTTTAGTCGGACCCAATGACGGCTATGCCCGTCTGGCACACTTTACGCACAGGGTACACAGTTCACTCTCGCATACTGGAACTGCCTTCTTACCGGGCACGGATCCGGGTCTCGCTACCTGGGTCACGGGTACACCAAGCTTCCCCAAGGGCTCCTTCCCGGACGTGTCTCGCCACACGTCCAGACCAGTATCCACCTGGTTCAGCCACGGCTTCCCCACTCCAGGAGCTGTCAAGACCCTGGTCCTGGCCAACGGTATGGAGCTAGCACGCTCCCCTCATGTTCGCACACCACAGAGCTCTGGACTGCTCTGCTCCCAGCGTCCCTCAGTCTGAGACTCAAAAAATCTCTCCCACAGACTGAATGTGATCCTGATCATCAGCCAGAGAGCACCAGAGAGATTCAATCAGCTGGCAGGCTCTTTATCGTGCCTGCGACTCCCACACTGAAACATCCACCTGGGCTGCTATTACTCAGGACACACCCTCCTGGGCTGCTACCAATTAGGACACACTGTTCCCATACAGCCGCTCATCAGGCTCATCTATGTGTCAGATCTACAGCTGTTCCCATACAGCCGCTCATCAGGCTCATCTATGTGTCAGATCTACAGCACTCACTCTCAGATTTAACCCATTGTGTTCCAGATAGGTTCACGAAGCATCATCACAGTAAAAACGGCCAGTGTGGACAGGATCATACACTCATCCTGCATGGGATGCACCCCGGCCATGAGGATCATGCCGGCGGTGCCTCACAATACCTTCCACAACACCGACTGCTACACGGACCACTACTACGCTTCCTGCAAAAAACATGCTGTTTTGATGGAAAAATAAAAAATTATGGCTTTTGGAAGTAGGAGAGGAAAATACGAAAATGAGAAAAGGAATATCGCCTTGGACCGCAAGAGTTGACAGTCTATATACACTGGCAGATTGGGCTCTGTATGCACCTTGAACAATCTATACAGATTTCTCATTACAGCCGTATTACAGCTGTCACACGCGCCAATATTATGCACGCAACGGCAAGCACCTGCTGCTGCAAAAAAAATAAAAAATAAAAAAATTTGACAACGCAGTAGCGTCCGCAACATAACGCTTATGCGTTCCGGCTTATTCAAATCCCCTCTGTGGCCATACAATTATTACCTGCTACATGTTCATGCACTCGTCGTTTGGGCGTACAAATAATGACGGACGTACAATTAATGTCGGGAGTACAATAATGTGCATATGCATACTATCGCAATTTGTGTGCCAATGTGAATGGTGTATGGACGTCAGTTTTGGAAAGTGTGAGCGCACATATATGTTCATCTGGTTTGCAAGTTGGCTTTGTTACCCAGTAGTCAAAAGCTGTGAATGAGATCCTATCGATGCAGAAGAGGTGAGGCCACGAAAACACCCTGATCCGCCTATCGTCCATATTTTCAGATTGCCGAAAATACGTCGTTGAGTTTAATGTCACACACAGCGATGCACAAGCTCAACTGAGCAATCAGCGACAGGTTTACGGTCTGGTCAAAAACCTGCGATCGCTTCAATGTCGCTCCTACGTCGCTTGAATGACTGAAAATCCGTGACGTATGAGCGACATTGATAGCGATATTGACACGTGTGACGCTGCCTTTACAGCGTGTTGTTTTGCAGCCTCAATGATCCACCTCTCTCTCTCTGTCTGTTTGCTTTGCTTGTGCAAGCTTTGCCTCCCCCCTCTCTGTCACTCACAGAATGCAAATTATTAGTCCTGCCTTCAGCTCCACATCACAGCAAAAGCTGCACATAGAGGCTGGATCATTCAGGCTGCAAAACAACACGCCCTAAGGGCTAAAGAATATAGCCCCTGCTAATTATAATCACTAATGAGCAGGGGCGTAACTACAATAGGTGCAGGGGTTGTGATCGCACCCGGGCCCTGCAGCCTAGAGGGGCCCCAAAAGTCCCTCTGGCCCATAGAAAAAGACTAATATTATTAAAGATTTGCAATAATTGGGGACCCCATTGGAGCTTTTGCATCGGGGTCCCTGGGCCTGAAGTTACGCCACTGCTAATGAGTGAGTGTTAAAACGTTTTTATGTACTTTGACAGGATGCTTTTAGGAGACAAAAGGAGTGTGAGATTAGTGATAATATGCTGCAGGGACATGTTTTGGTAGCTTAGGACGCGTTTTGGAGGTGACAGGATCCCTTTAACCACGAATATCTTCATAGAAGAGAAAGAAGTCTACACTCGTGTGATCCCATTTTACACAAAAGAGTGCATATTTGATTATATATTATGACTTTTACTACTTTTTATTGATTAAAACATAGATTTTAATAAACATCCAAAGAGGTGTTGCCTTTATAATTGCCAAACAACACAGATTTAGCGCTGAGCCTTAAAAATATATATAGGTACGTTTATTTAGTATCATATCTTAAAGTATCAAAGGGGTAACAACACACGGTCATACGCTTACAAGAAACAAATCACTAGTCACCCTGTAGTGGTAAAAAGGTAGCTCCAGTGTTCCAACATAAAATTAAATAAATAGGATCTGAATTCTGCTTGGACCCTACTTCGTCCGGTCCCGGATCCAACTGACAAATATTTTAGGCATCGGTGAAGATTCTTTCCTCCTCTTGAGTCTGTGACTCTCTTGAGGAGACCTCTGATGCCCATGGAATTACAGTAAATGTGTGAACAGCTCTGCAGACTCGCCCATCTGTAGCTCCCCACAGTCAGTTGGGCAGTTGGAGAACTCTTACGTGAGGGAATACAAGGGTAATTGGGGCGCCACCTCTGAAAACTGTACTATGTGTGATATTGAGGTAGAGGAAGAGGAGGAGAGATCACTTGATGCAGCGCTTGTGATCCACCGTAGCCCATTCACTTTCTTGGCTTCTTCTGAAAGTTATGCCACTGCATGGCTGCCATAGAAAGGGAGTCGAGTAGACTGTCCAGCATCAGAAGTTGTCAGTTGTCTTTGGATAGGACGAGCTGGTGTTGTTCAGTAGAGCTGTCAGTAACATTAGCACCTATCCCACATACACCTTGAACACCACGCCTATTCCCCTTTCCACAATGACCTCGATATTTCCCACTCATGTTTGATGTACATTTCCCCTCTTTTAACCAGCTGTTTCACAACCCTAGACCCACACCGGTAATTGACCTGACATTATCTCAGCAACTAAATACTGATTGTTAATTTAGTGTGGCTGGACCACAGAATTAGCAATCATTATTTATATGCTGAAATGTCTACTTGTGGCAGGCCAAAAGAATTAGCAATCAGAATTTATTTGCTAATTCTCCGGTCCTGCCACAAATAGACATTTTAGCAATCAGCTTTTGTTACATGACGTTTTGCTCAAAACTCGCAGAATGTCATGGCGGCATCTGGCTCTGCTCACACTTCAGATTCTTACACTCCACACTAAGGTTTTTCTCATGCTCCTGAGTTCCACAGGCTGGCTTGGGCATCGAACAGATGTATTCTTAATTGTGTTCAGGTTAGCAGGAGTTTATCTCTGTATGACTCGTGATTATCTGTAAGATCTCATGTTCTGGAAGACCTATCACAGTTGCTCCCTGCTTTTTAAGATGGTGGAATCTGTTCGACTATAGCTTTAGCGTTGCTCCAGCAATACCGGTCTTTTTCTTGGTGTTCCTTCAATTTGGTATCAGCTGCTACTTGTGCTTGGTGAAAACTTCCTTGTTGTATTTTTAACTCCTGCTTGTACTTGTTTTCTCCCTTATTATTTACTAGCTGTGAGCCCGATGCAAATGCATCGGGATTCTAGAACGTGCATTAATTTGATTATAGTAGTTATAGCTGTTAGCCTGATGCAAATGCATCGGGTATCTAAAATATGTTTATTGTTTTTTTAAAGATTTTTAAATAATAATCGCATCATCAATAGCAATAATATAAGCCATAGCATTATTATTAGCAGTAATAGCAGTATTAATAGCATTATTAGCAGTATTATGAGCATTAATAACAGTATTAATAGCATTAATAACATTATTATTAGCATTAATAGCATTAATAATAGCATTATTAGCATTAATAATAATGCAATATAATAATGTATTAATGCATATTTTTAAAGCATTAATGCTTATTATTAATGCTATTAATGCTTAATAATAATTATTAATGCATTAATGCAATAATAATGCATAATTAATGCAATTAATAGATTTTTATTAATGCATAATAGCATTATTATTAGCATTAATAGCATTATATAATAAGCATTAATAGTATTAAATATTAGCATTATATAGCATTAATAGCATAATTAATAGCATTAATAGCATTATTATTAGCATTAATAGCATTATATAATAGCATTAATATGCATTATAGCATAATATATTAGCATTAATAGCATTATTAATAGCATTAATAGCATTATTATATAAGCATTAATAGCATTATTAATTAGCATTAATAGCATATATTAATAATGCATTATATAGATTAAATAATTAGCATTATATAGCATTAATAGCATAATTAATAGCATTAATAGGATAATTATTAGCATTAATAGCATTAATATATAGCATTAATAGCATTAATAGGATAAATATTAGCATTAATAGCTTTATAGCATAATATTAGCTATTAATAAGCATTATTAATAGCATTAATAGGATAAATATTAGCATTAATAGCATTATTAATAGCATTAATAACATTATTATTAGCATTAATAGCATTAATAATACCATTAATAGGATAAATATTAGCATTAATAATATTAATAGCAATAATAGCATTATTATTAGCATTAATAGCAATATTATTAGCATGAATAGCATTTTGAATAGCATAAATAGCATGATTATTAGGCTTAATAGCATTATTAATCGCATTAATATGATTATTATTAGCATTATTAGCATTAATATTAGCATGAATAGCATAATTATTAGCATTAATATCATTATTATTAGCATTAATAGCATAATTATTAGCATTAATAGCATTATTATTAGCAGTAATATCATTATTATTAGCATTTTTTTTTAATTATTATTTTTTATTTAATTATTTATTATTTTTTATTTATTTTTTTATTATTTTTTAATTATTTTTTAATTATTTTTTTTATTATTAAATTTATTATTTATTTAAAGTGAGCCTGAGGCTGAGACCCAGTTCTCTTTCAGGTCCGCTGAAAGGGCTGATATTATTAGCATATATTTAATTTTTTTTATTATTATTTTTATTTAATTATTTATTTTTTTTTATTTATTTTTTTATTATTTTTTAATTATTTTTTAATTATTTTTTTTATTATTAAATTTATTATTTAGGCTGAGACCCAGTTCTCTTTCAGGTCCGCTGAAAGGGCTGATATTATTAGCATATATTTAATTTTTTTATTATTATTTTTATTTAATTATTTATTTTTTTTTTATTTTTTTTTTTTATTATTTTTTAATTATTTTTTAATTATTTTTTTTATTATTAAATTTATTATTTAGGCTGAGACCCAGTTCTCTTTCAGGTCCGCTGAAAGGGCTGATATTATTAGCATATATTTAATTTTTTTATTATTATTTTTATTGAATTATTTATTATTTTTTATTTATTTTTTTATTATTTTTTAATTATTTTTTCTATGACTGCCCATAGAGATGCATTAGCGGTGTGTCCGCGATTTTAGGGCCGACAAATAGAACCAGGTGGCCGGCCATAAAATCTCCGACACACCGCTAATGTATTTCAATGGGAAATGAGGGGCTCTTCTGATTGGTTGCTGTCTACTGCCCTCAGCCAATCAGAAAAGCCCCTCACATCTCATTAAGATAGAATGGCGGATTTGTCGTCCATTCTATATTAATGATAACTGAAGAGGACGTCGGAGCTGGAAGTTGGCGGAAAGAAGACAGAAGATCCCCGGGGCCGGACGAAGAGGCGGAGATGGCGGAAAGAAGAGAGAAGACCCCCGGGGCCGGAGGAAGAGGACGCCTGGCCAGACGGAGGACTTGTGGATCGGACGGACGATCAGATGACTAAGAAGGCATGTAAGTGATCGACGGGGACGTTAGGTTAGGGGATGGCGGGGGCTTCGGGTGTAGGGCTTTAGGTGTTAGCGACAGCGGCGGGGGAAAGCGGCGGGAGCTTAGGAGGCGGCGGGGCTTAGGGGGTAGGGGCATAGGTGCGGCGGGTCGGGGCTTAGGGTGTAGGGGTGCGGCGGACTTAGGGGGTAGGGGCATAGGTGCGGCGGGTCGGGGCTTAGGGTGTAGGGGTGCGGCGGACTTAGGGGGTAGGGGCTTAGGTGCGGCGGGTGGGGGCTTAGGTGCGGCTGGGCTTAGGGGGTAGGGGCTTAGGTGCGGCGGGGCTTAGGGGTTAGGGACTTAGGGGCGGCGGAGTTAGGGGGTAGGAGCTTAGGTGCGGGGTGGCTGTGCGGACATTGCGGGGTGGCTGTGCGGACATGGGGGGGCTGTGTGGACGACATGGGGGTGGCTGTGCGGACATGGGGGTGGCTGTGCGGACATGGGGGTGGCTGTGCGGACATGGGGGGGGCTGTGCGGACATGGGGGTGGCTGTGCGGACATGGGGGTGGCTGTGCGGACATGGGGGGGGCTGTGCGGACATGGGGGGGGCTGTGTGGACATGGGGGGGGGGCTGTGTGGACATGGGGGGGGCTGTGTGGACATGGGGGGGGCTGTGTGGACATGGGGGAGGGCTGTGTGGACATGGGGGAGGGCTGTGCGGACATGGGGGGGGGCTGTGCGGACATGGGGTGGGGGAGTTGTGGGTAGCGGGGACGGAGGCGGCTGTGCCGCCTCGCTCCATGGTCCCGGAGCGAGTTGCGGCTCAGGCAGCGACTCGCAATGGCCTCGCGGCCATTGCTCGCGCTACCTGAGCGGTAAATCGCTAAGGTTGTGGCCGAGCCTGTGGTTCGAATTTGGGGCAGCGACTCGCAATGGCCGCTTCGCGCCCAATGTTAAATTCGTATCCACATGACCACGCCGGAAGTAGCGCGCGGAGGGGCGCTTTTCCGATTCGCGATTATATAACAGATTGTATTCTCCCTTTCTGTGTGATGAGAGGTTGTGTTTTGGTTCTCCCCTGTCTGTTTTTATCTGTGGGTTCCTTTACTTCCCAGCTCCGGGGGAAGGAGAATAGCAGGGCAGTACAGGAGCAGGGCCAGGCTGGAGAGTTATGCCTCTCCACCATCAGGAGATCAGTTGCCCCAGTTTCCCTTCTCTCCACAGTCCTCGTGACCGTTTTTATATGCTCAATAGTGATGGGCGAATCCTAAATTACTCGGAATCGCTTGACTCTAGCGAGTCCGAGCCCAGGACTCGCTACTCGTTGCGAGTCTAGCGAGTCCAATATTAATGAATGGGGAAGCGAGTAATAGCGAGTAGTGTGAGATTTACAAATCGCAGATGTGTCTCGGAAGCTTCAGCCTGAAGCAATCCTAGTTGTGTCATTTATTTGCATTGCTAGTTTACTTTGTAAGTAATCGCTGACTCGCACAGATAAGATCCTGTCTTCTCTGTGTTCTGGCTGCCCCAGCTCCAGGGTCCTAGAGCCCGCCTGCTGCCTGATGTAGCAGAGCTGAGATTGTTCTCAGTCTGCTCATTCCCTGTGTACAGACATGAATGTCTGTGCACAGAGATGATGTAGCAGAGCTGAGATTGTTCTCAGTCTGCTCATTCCCTGTGTACAGACATGAATGTCTGTGCACAGAGATGATGTAGCAGAGCTGAGATTGTTCTCAGTCTGCTTATTCCCTGTGCATAGACATCTATATTTATGCACAGGGGATGTAGCAGAGAGGACATCGCGTTTTGGACTGCGTCGGACGGAAGAGGATTTTTTTAATTAAAGATGGAGTCCCTAATGGCTTTTTTTTTTTATTTCTAATAAAAAATTTTCCTTGTGTTGTGTTTTTTTTAAAACAATTTAATAGAAATTCATGGCGGTCATGTCTAATATTGGCGTGACCGCCATAAATTTCGGGCTTAGGGCCAGCTGATAATACAAAGCTGGCCCTAACCTCTTTATTACCCAGCGTGCCACCGCTACCAGGGCCGCTGGAAGAGCGGGGTTCAGCGCCAGAGGATGGCGCTTCAATGAACGCGCCATCTTCTGGGGCGGCTGCGGGCTGCAATTTGCAGCGGGGGGTGCCCAGAAAGCTTGGGCATCCCTGCGCTGCAGATTCCAGCCCCCAGCTGCTTAGCTGTACCTGGCTAGGCATAGAAATTGCGCGGAGCCCCACGCATTTTTTTTTTATTATTTCATGAATTTCAGAGTCAGAGTCTCAGAGTCAGAGTCTCAGAGTCAGAATCTCAGAATTTCATGAAATAATTAAAAAAAAATGCGTGGGGCTCCGCGCAATTTCTATGTCTAGCCAGGTACAGCTAAGCAGCTGGGGGCTGGAATCCGCAGCGCAGGGATGCCCAAGCTTTCTGGGCACCCCCCGCTGCAAATTGCAGCCCGCAGCCGCCCCAGAAGATGGCGCATTCATTGAAGCGCCATCCTCTGGCGCTGAACCCCGCTCTTTCAGCGGCCCTGGTAGCGGTGGCACGCTGGGTAATAAAGAGGTTAGGGCCAGCTTTGTATTATCAGCTGGCCCTAAGCCCGAAATTTATGGCGGTCACGCCAATATTAGACATGACCGCCATGAATTTCTATTAAATTGTTTTAAAAAAAACACAACACAAGGAAAATTTTTTATTAGAAATAAAAAAAAAAGCCATTAGGGACTCCATCTTTAGTTAAAAAAATCCTCTTCCGTCCGACGCAGTCCAAAACGCGATGTCCTCTCTGCTACATCCCCTGTGCATAAATATAGATGTCTATGCACAGGGAATAAGCAGACTGAGAACAATCTCAGCTCTGCTACATCATCTCTGTGCACAGACATTCATGTCTGTACACAGGGAATGAGCAGACTGAGAACAATCTCAGCTCTGCTACATCATCTCTGTGCACAGACATTCATGTCTGTACACAGGGAATGAGCAGACTGAGAACAATCTCAGCTCTGCTACATCATCTCTGTGCACAGACATTCATGTCTGTACACAGGGAATGAGCAGACTGAGAACAATCTCAGCACTGCTACATCATGTCTGTGAGCAGGCGGGCTCTAGGACCCTGGAGCTGCACAGAGAAGACAGCTGGACTGGCTCGCAAAGAAACAGCAGTTATCTGCGAGTTTCCCTGCTATCACTGGCACAGTAGCCAGTGATTACTCGCGAGTCTAATGCAAACAATGGCAATCGTAGTTTTGTCAGCGTTTCTGACAAAACTAGGATTGATATTGATTTGCATTAGACTCGCGAGTAATCACTGGGAAACTCGCAGAGTACCGAGTCCTGCGAGTCCCTTACTACTCGCCGAGTAACGAGTCCTAGCGAGTAGATTCGCCCATCCCTAATGCTCAAACGTCGATGTGGTCATTCCACTAAAAATCTTCAATTGGTGTTAATATGCTGAAATATCTATTGGAACCAAGAGCAGAGTTATCAATTATTATTAATCTCTTGTGATATACACAAGATACACAAGTATCAAAATCTTTTTATCTCTGCTGAGATAGTGATTGGTAATACTGTGCTCCTTCCACACTATTTATGGAAGTACCACCAAATTAGCATCAGTTTTTATATGCTGAAATGTCTATCTGAGGGAGGACCAGAGAATTGGCAATGATTTTTTTACATGCCAAAATGTCTATTTGTGGCAGGGCCACAGAATTATCAATGAGTATTTATCTGCAGTGATATGTGTGGCAGGACCACACACATCAATCAGGATTTATCTGCTGGCATCCATTTAGTTCGGTAACGCAGAATTATCAATGATGATTGGCCAACTAACATACTGTGTATATATATATACTAGCTGTAGTACCAGGCTACACCCGGGTTAATAAATAACTGCTGTTAGCTATAACAAAATAGAATTTGAATATGTCATATTAATGACCTGTAGGAAAATAGAAGCTGAGCTGTGATTGATTGCTATAGGCAGCCTAATAAATCTCCAGCCAACAGTAATCCCTACCCCTGGCCGGGCAGTATATGTTACCTCACACATACACATAATAGACAGTTCATGTGACTGACATCTGCCTTAATTCCCTATATGGCACATGTGTTGCACATTGGCTGTTTTTAATCAGATGTTTATGTTTGGAAAATAAAGATAGCACACATGTGAGGTGAGTTGTGTGAGGTGATTTGTGCACATCTGTGTCTGTCTGTGTGGTGTGTGTATCCCTGGGGTGTGTATGTGTGTGTCCCTCTGGGGGGGTCTGTGTGGTGTGTGTCTCTGTTGTGTGTGTCTCTTTGTGGTGTGTGTGTGTCCCTATGGGGTGAGTGCATGTGTCCCTATAGGGTGTGTGTGTGTGTCCTGTGGAGGGGTGTCTGTGTGGGGTGTGTGTGTCTCTGTGTTGTGTGTGTCTCTTTGTGGTGTGTGTCCCTGAGGGGTAAGTGCATGTGTCCCTATAGGGTGTGTGTCTCTGTGGGGGGGTCTGTGTGGTGTGTGTATCTTTGTGGTGTGTGTGTCCCTGTGGGGTGAGTGCATGTGTCCTTATAGGGTGGCTATGTGTGTGTGTGTCCCTGTGGGGGGGGGGGTCTGTGTGGTGTGTGTGTCTGTGTTATGTGTGTCTCTTTGTGGTGTGTGTGTGTCCCTGTGGGGTGAGTGCATGTGTCGCTATAGAGTGTGTGTGTGTCCCCTTGGGGGGGTGTGTGTGTCTCTGTGTGTGTCTCTTTGTGGTGTGAGTGTGTTTGTTCGGGTGCGGGGTGAGTATCCAATGCTGGGGCTGCACTTTAGCGACTATACACTTGCTGTTACTCTTTGTGTGCGTGTGGTGTGTATACATGTCCCCATGTGTCGTGAATATCTCATGTTGGGGCCCCACCTTAGTGACTATATGCTGGTATGTGCTGTTAGTCTTTGGTACTATCATTAAGCCCCTCTCATTTACAACTGTCAACTGGTAGCTGTCACTTTTTCCCAATTATGTAGATAGGGGCAAAATTGTTTGGTGAATTGGAATGCGCAGGGTTAAAATTTCGCCTCGCAACATAGCCTATGGCGCTCCTGGGGTCCAGACGTGTGACTGTGCAAAATTTTGTCTCTATAGCTGACAGCTGTCGATTTTCCTCCAACACTTTTCCATTCACTTTTTCCCCATTATGTAGATAGGGCCAAAATTGTTTGGTGAACTGGAACGCGCAGGGTTAAAATTTCACCTCAAAACATAGCCTATGACGCTCCCGGGGTCCAGACGTGTGACTGTGCAAATTTTTGTAGCTGTAGCTGGCAGCTGTCGATTTTCCTCCCACACGTTTCCTTTCCCTTTTTCCCCATTATGTAGATAGGGCCAAAATTGTTTGGTGAACTGGAACGCGCAGGGTTAAAATTTCACCTCACAACATAGCCTATGACGCTCTCGGGGTCCAGACGTGTGACTGTGCAAAATTTTGTGGCTGTAGTTGCGACGGTGTAGATGCCAATCCGGGATATACATACATACACAAACACACACACACACATGCACACATTCAGCTTTATATATTAGATATATATATATATCTACTATATAATTGCCTAATCGTGTCTGACTAAGGCCGAAATTGCGCGCTAGCTCGCCATCGCTCATTGGCCGCCGCCAGCCGCGGCAACCAATGAGTGCAGCGTATGCAAAACAGGCGCGTGCATTCAAAACCTTGTGACGGCGATGCATTAGCGACGCAGGATTGCCGTGACAGCACTACACTCACATAGCGGGCAGGAAAGCCAACTTCACTGTCGCCTTTCCCGCCACGCTATTTGAAATGAACAGCTGATGCTTTGGCATCAGCTGTTCATTCAGAGTAGCCGCCCGATACCTCCCCCCGATTTCCAGCTCCCGCTGCCCCGCTCCATGCTCCCGCTGCCCCGCTCCATGCTCCCGCTCCATACTCCCGCTGCCCCGCTCCATGCTCCCACTGCCCTGCTCCCGTTCCCCTGTCGCCCACCCCGGCATTCCTCCTCTTTTGTTTCTTGGTGCATTGATGTGCGGTAATGAAAGGTCGCGGGGGGCGGGGTTAACAGAGGGGGCATCATAATGGGCATGACCAAGGACACGCCCACCACATTAAGGCAGTGTCCTTGGCCATTCCCATTACTACACCCCCTTTTTTAAACCCGCCCCCGCGGCCTTTCATTACCGAACATCAATGCAGCAAGAAAGAAAAGAGGAGGAAGAGGAACAATGTCGGGGTGAGTGGAACCTCCTCCGTCCTGCTATTCACCCCCAACTACCCTCTCACCCCACACTGCACACTGAACCCTCACTGCCCCCACTGAACCCACACTGCCCCACTGAACCCCACTCTCACCCGCTCAGCACCAAGTCACCTCCGCTCAGCACCCAGTCACCTGTCTCAACATCCACTCACCCGTCTCACCATCCACTCACCCCCACTTAGCACCCACTCACCCCCGCTCAGCACCCATTCACCCCTGCTCAGCACCCAGTCACCCGCTCAGCACCAGTCTCCCCCGCTCAGCACCCAGTCACCCTTCTCAGCACCTACTCACCCATCTCAGCAACCACTCACCCCCGCTCAGCACCCACTCACCCCTGCTCAGCACCCAGTCATCCGCTCAGCACCCAGTCTCCCCTGCTCAGCACCCAGTCACCCTTCTCAGCACCCAGTCACCCATCTCAGCACCCACTCACCCATCTCAGCACCCACTCACCCCTGCTCAGCACCCAGTCATCCGCTCACCACCCAGTCTCCCCTTCTCAGCACCCAGTCACCCGTCTCAGCACCAAGTCACCCGTCTCAGCACCCACTCACCCATCTCAGCACCCACTCACCCCCATCTCAGCACCCACTCACCCCCGTCTCAGCACCCACTCACCCACTCAGCACCCAGTCTCCCCTGATCAGCACCCAGTCACCCTCGCTCAGCACCCACTCAACCCCGCTCAGCACCCACTCACCCATCTCAGCACCCTGTCACCCACCTCCGCACCCACTCACCCCCGCTCAGCATCCACTCACCCCTGCTCAGCACCCAGTCACCCGCTCAGCACCCATCCTGGAGCCTGCAAAACAACACACCCTAAGGGCTAAAGAATATAGCCCTGCTAATTATAATCCCTAATGAGCGAGTATTAAAATGTTTTTATGCACTTTCACAGGATGCTTTTAGGAGACAAAAGGAGTGTGAGAATAGTGATAGGATGCTGCAGGGACATGTTTTGCTAGCTTAGATGGCGTTTTGGAGGTGACAGGATCCCTTTAAAAGACAATGTCCCCTAATGGTGCATCATTGGACATTATACCATGAAAGCCATATAATAATAGACCTTAATATACCAGTGGAAAAGGATCTAATACCCTCTGAAATTCAAGATGGATGTTTACTTTTATTTCTAATGATTGAATGTAAGCAGAATCCTAAAGGCCACGTTACACACACAGATATCTGTTCAGATATTGGTCACAGATCTCTGGTTGCAGTGAAATCATGGACACATTGTTCCATTTTGTGGCTGTGTACAAATAGAACAATGTGTCCATGATTTCACTACAATCAGAGATCTGTGACCAATATCTGAACAGGTATCTTTGTGCGTAACGTGGCCTTAAGATTGTTAACCAGATAGTATTTTATGTTTAATAAAGTATAATTCAACCACCAAGTGCAATTAGATGTATAGTTATTTATTACTAGCTGTAGTACCCGGCTACGCCTGGGTTAATAAATAACTGATGTTAGCTATAACAAAATAGAATTTGAATATGTCATATTAATGACCTGTAACAAAATAGAAGCTGAGCTGTGATTGGTTGCTATAGGCAGCCTAATAAATCTCCAGCCAACAGTAAACCCTCCCCCTGGCCGGGCAGTATATGTTACCTCACACATACACATAATAGACAGCTCATGTGTCGTGCCATATAGGGAATTAAGGCAGATGTCAATGTGTTGCACATTGGCTGTTTTTAATCAGATGGTTATGTTTGGAAATTAAAGATAGCACACATATGAGATGAGTTGTGTGAGGTGATTTGTGCACATCTGTGTCTGTGTGGTGTGTGTGTCCCTGGGGTGTGTGTGGGTTCCTGTGGGGTGAGTGCATGTGTCCCTATAGGGTGTGTGTGTGTCCCTGTAGGGGCGTCTGTGTGGAGTATGTGTCTCTGTGTTGTGTGTGTCTCTTTGTGTGTGTCCCTGTGGGGTGAGTGCATGTGTCCCTATAAGGTGTGTATGTGTGTGTCCCTGTGGGGGAGTTCTATGTGGTGTGTGTGTGTCTCTGTGTTGCGTGTGTTTCTTTGTGGTGTGTTCGCTGTGGGGTGAGTGCATGTGTCCCTATAGGGTGAGTATGTGTGTGTCCCTGTGGGGGGGTGTCTGTGGGGGGGGTGTCTCTGTGTTGTGTGTGTCTTTGTGTTGTGTGTGTGTCCCTGTGGGGTGAGTGCATGTGTCCCTATAGGGTGAGTATGTGTGTGTGTCCCTGTGGGGGGGTGTCTGTGGGGGGGGTGTCTCTGTGTTGTGTGTGTCTCTTTGTGGTGTGTGTGTCCCTGTGGGGTGAGTGCATGTGTCCCTATAGGGTGTGTGTGTGTCCCTGTAGGGGCGTCTGTGTGGAGTATGTGTCTCTGTGTTGTGTGTGTCTCTTTGTGTGTGTCCCTGTGGGGTGAGTGCATGTGTCCCTATAAGGTGTGTATGTGTGTGTCCCTGTGGGGGAGTTCTATGTGGTGTGTGTGTGTCTCTGTGTTGCGTGTGTCTCTTTGTGGTGTGTTCGCTGTGGGGTGAGTGCATGTGTCCCTATAGGGTGAGTATGTGTGTGTCCCTGTGGGGGGGTGTCTGTGGGGGGGTGTCTCTGTGTTGTGTGTGTCTTTGTGTTGTGTGTGTGTCCCTGTGGGGTGAGTGCATGTGTCCCTATAGGGTGAGTATGTGTGTGTGTCCCTGTGGGGGGGTGTCTGTGGGGGGGGTGTCTCTGTGTTGTGTGTGTCTCTTTGTGGTGTGTGTGTCCCTGTGGGGTGAGTGCATGTGTCCCTATAGGGTGAGTATGTGTGTGTGTCCCTGTGGGGGGGTGTCTGTGGGGGGGGTGTCTCTGTGTTGTGTGTGTCTCTTTGTGGTGTGTGTGTCCCTGTGGGGTGAGTGCATGTGTCGCTATAGGGTGTGTGTGTGTGTCCCCTTGGGAGTGTGTGTGTCTCTGTGTTGTGTTTGTCTCTTTGTGGTGTGTGTGTGTTTGTTCGGGTCCATGGTGAGTATCCAATGTTGGGGCTGCACCTTAGTGACTATACAATTGTTGTTACTCTTTGTGTGCGTGTGGTGTGTATACATGTCCCCCTGCGTGGTGAATATCTCATGTTGGGGCCCCACCTTAGAGACTATATGCTGGTACATGCTGTTAGTTACCAGTTGACAGTTGTGAATGAGAGGGGCTTAATGATAGCGCCAAAGACTGTCACTTTTTCCCCATTATGTAGATAGGGGCAAAATTGTTTGGTGAATTGGAATGCGCGGGGTTAAAATTTCACCTCACAACATAGCCTATGATGCTCCCGGGGTTCAGACGTGTGACTGTGCAAAATTTTGTGGCTATAGCTGACAGCTGTCGATTTTCCTCCAACACTTTTCCATTCACTTTTTCCCCATTATGTAAATAGGGGCAAAATTGTTTGGTGAACTGGAACGCACAGGGTTAAAATTTTGCCTCACAACATAGCCTATGACGCTCTCTGGGTCCAGACGTGTGACTGTGCAAAATTTTGTGGCTGTAGTTGCGACGGTGTAGATGCCAATCCCGGATACACACACACACACACAGCTTTATATATTAGATATAGTATTTTATGTCAACCAGTATACCAAGAAAAACATTTTTTTTTCTCAAAAACACTTTTTATAGACTTTTATAGCATTAATATTCATAATAATAATAACATAATTTTTCATGTGATGTGAGGGTCATTTTCATATTTCCTCAGAACCTGTAAATAAATAAAAAACAAAAATTAACATTTAGTCCCCACCATGTCTCTGAACCGAAATTTATCTATGAACCGGAATTTGAGTTGTTTCTCTGTATGTCCTTTTTCTAAGAAGTGTTTTGACATAGGGAGATTCAGGGTACCTTTACACGCCGCTACGGCAGGATGGATGCATCCCGCTACAGGCTACAAATGTAGCTTGTAGCGCCAATATAGCCCGTCGTAGCGGCGTCTGAAGACATGACGATACAGCCGGCAACAGATACATCTGTTTACGACCTCTGCTCGAAAACAGATGGCTACAAAGCCGATGGTAGCAAGATGCATCGGCGTGTAAAGACGTTACGGAAGGGAACTCTAGACACCCTGCGATGTAGCTGCAATGTAGCTAAGGCGTGACCCTGGCTCCGTGTTACCGCGCCCCATGTGCGATCATTGGTGGAAGCTGCTGCATGACGATTGGTAGTCGCTGCATAGGGAGGCATATTTAAGGAGTTGACAAGTCACACTACACAATCGCTCGAGCGTGCTGTATTACTCAGCCTCCTGCGTTGCCTGCCCAATCAGGATGTTATTGCTTTGTCCTATCAGCGTACGGACGGCTCGTAATCCACAATTGTGGCACGCCTATGTGCTGGCCCTGCTGCACCAGGTACGCCCATAGTAGCTGGTTATAGCGGTGTGGAAATGAGCTACAGATGGCTACTTGAGACACCCGGCGATGTATCTAGCTATAGATGTCACGTAGTGTAGCGCACCTTATGGCGGCGTGTAAAGGTGATGCGTTGAGCGTTTGTAACCGTTTGAGCGTGCTCGTGCACGTGAAGTAGCGGGATGCATCCATCCTGCCGTAGCGGCGTGTAAAGGTACCCTCATTCTCTTTTTCTTTATGGCATGTGATGACTGATGTGTATTTTAAAACCCAAGTGGTGTCACCGACATATCATAAGGAACATGGGCATTGCAGCAGAAAAACTACAAATTCAGAGTCATAAGTGAGATAGTGACCTATAATATATATTGCGCCTGTTCGCCACATCCTCAAAGGGCAGTTGATACATGAGAGGCACGGATAGCAGCCCTCCCTGCTGTTAGCTGTAAGGTAGGTCTGTTGGTCGTTTTTTAGTTTGCGAAATTTGGGGTACAAACTGATTAAGACCAATATAGTCTGTCTCCTATAGGAGACAAGTGGAGGGTATCTTCTCTACTTGTGGAAGGCAATTACTAAGTAAGCATCCCAGAATGTTTTCTCACTATGTTATTATGTTATTACTCTCATTACAGTAAGTAGTAACAATAAAGACTCTATTCAGTTTCTTTTCTGTTCTGATATTTTTCAATAGATCAAGTCTATTTTGTGTCTCCACTCTTTCGCTCTGTTTCTAGTTTTTTTCATGCACCGCAAGTGCCAGATTCGGCAAATCGCACTTGCCGCACCTGAGCACAAGCCCCATAGAGAAAGAATGGGGCTTGCCGCAAGTGTGCAGCAAGTGCAGCCATTACGCGGTATATGTGACAGACAGCTTTTTAAATTTGCAGTAGATCCGGCAGATTTACCACATCTAAGGTCCCGTTGGTATTAGCGGTTAAGTACCCTTTCACATCAGCGTTTTTCTGATGTTTGCGACCGATCTGTTTCTGGATCGATGCTGCAAATCGGCCATTACGCGGCAGATCTGACAGATGCGGCAACATCTGCCAGGTCTGCCGCAAATTACACTACAACACAGATGGGAAAGGGGGCATGGTTTATGTTCCTGGGTTTGAGGATCAAGTCTATATTATACAAACAAAGGTAGGAAATAATAATCTCTACTCATCTCCTTCATCAGTGGTATTATCAGACTCAAGGTAGTGACATTTCAAAGTGAGGGACCTAAGGAACCTATTGACATCTAATAAAGTGGAAAAAACATCAAATTTATTAGATGGAGCAAAAGTCAATTCTTTTGATAGAAAACTTAAGTCATCCTCATTCACTATATAGCTTGATATGTTCACCACCTGTAATGGTTTCGCTTCTTCTGTTTCTGTGGATATAGTTTCCCTGTTGCGATGTTTCCACCACCCTCTCCTCCGGGTACTACAGCTAGTAATAAAAAACTGCTGCTAGCTGCGGTTTTTTGACCTGCCGCAACAGCCGCAAGTGCTGGATCGCAGCAAAAACTGCATTTGCTGCACCTGCCACAAGTCCCATAGAGAATGAATGTTGCCGTTAGGTGCAATTTGGCAATACTGCACTTCCACCTGACCACAAGCCCTATAGAGAATGAATGGCGCTTTCTGGACCGGAGCTGCAAGTCGGCCGTTAGGCAGCAGATATGGCAGTTGTGGTAAATCTGCTGGATCTTCCGCAGTCAGCGAAAAACGCTGATGTGATAGGACCCTAAGGCTATTTTCACATCTGCAGTATGTGTAATTCCCAGCAGATGTCGCCACATTGATGCCGCAAGTCGGCCATTACACCGCAGATCTGGCAAGCCCCAGTTATTCTCTATGGGGCTTTTAGTTGGGTGCCGGAAATGCGGTATTGCCAAAACTGGCACTTGCGGTGCTTGCAGACATGCGAAAAAATCATTGCTTGCAGCGTTTTTTCACGGTGCCGCAAGTGCCGGATTTGGCAATACCACACTTGCCGCACCTGACCGCAAACCCCATAGAGAATGAATAGGGTTTTCTGGATCGATGCTGCAAATCGGCCATTACGCGGCAGATCTGACAGATGCGGCAACATCTGCCAGGTCTGCCGCAAATTACACTACAACACAGATGTGAAAGGGGGCATGGTTTATGTTCCTGAGTTTGAGGATCAAGTCTATATTATACAAACAAAGGTAGGAAATAATAATCTCTACTCATCTCCTTCATCAGTGGTATTATCAGACTCAAGGTAGTGACATTTCAAAGTGAGGGACCTAAGGAACCTATTGACATCTAATAAAGTGGAAAAAACATCAAATTTATTAGATGGAGCAAAAGTCAATTCTTTTGATAGAAAACTTAAGTCATCCTCATTCACTATATAGCTTGATATGTTCACCACCTGTAATGGTTTCGCTTCTTCTGTTTCTGTGGATATAGTTTCCCTGTTGCGATGTTTCCACCACCCTCTCCTCCTGTGGCATTTTTTGAAGCCCCAGTTTGGGAGTTATTTCTAGTGATGGGCGAATCCTAAATTACTTGGAATCGCTTGACTCTAGCGAGTCCAAGCCCGGGACTCGCTACTCGTTGCGAGTCTAGCGAGTCCAATGTTAATGAATGGGGAAGCGAGTAATAGCGAGTAATGTGCGATTTACAAATCACAGATGTGTCTCGGAAGCTTCAGCCTGAAGCAATCCTAGTTTTGTCAAGAGTCTCTGCAATTGATTTGCATTGGACTCGTTAACTCTGCAAGTAATCGCTGGGAAACTCGCACAGATAAGAGTCCTGTCTGCTCTGTGTGCTGGCTGCCGCAGCTCCAGGGTCCTAGAGCCCGCCTGCTGCCTGATGTAGCAGAGCTGAGATTGTTCTCAGTCTGCTCATTCCCTGTGCATAGACATCTATATCTATGCACAGGGGATGTAGCAGAGAGGACATCCCATTTTGGACTGCGTCGGACGGAAGAAGATTTTTTTAATTAAGGATGGAGTCCCTAATGACTTTTTTTTTATTTCTAATAAAAAATTTTCTCTGTGTTGTGTTTTTTTTAAAACAATTTAATAGAAATTCATGGCCGTCATGTCTAATATTGGCGTGACTGCCATAAATTTCGGCCTTAGGGCCAGCTGATAATACAAAGCTGGCCCTAACCTCTTTATTACCCAGCGTGCCACCGCCACCAGGGCCGCTGGAAAAAACTCCTCAGGGAAGGAGTTTGGGATACGACTCCGAAACGCGTTGGAAAATAAGCTAGCTACTACCATATCCAGGCATACCGGTGTCTCTGGTTTTTCCATCATACGAAGACAGCAGCTCGGACCACGAGGTACTTTGTCCTGCAGAAACTTATCGTGACCACAGTGACCTGTGGAGGTACGGTCCTTGTAGCAGCTGTGCTGTTCTAAGCGATCACGCCGGTTGTTTGCTACACAACCCTATCAGGTGAGTAGTTCCTAGATTCCACCTTAGTAACCCTGTCTCCTAAGGATAAGACCCTATATGCGCATTCTCACCTCTATTCTAAATACTTTCACAAGGCACTGTAAAGGGGCTAGAGGCACCGTTAGCCATATAATATAAAACCATGTCAACATCTTCTGACCTTGACACTCTTGCACTCAGGCCGGAGGCCCAAACACCACTGCATCAGAAGAAGTGTTACATTTTAGTGTATAGGCACCACCAGCAGCAGCACCACCATGGACATGTCCCCTATTTAATATTGTCCTCATTCTTTGCCTACAAAAAAAGTGCAGATTATTAGATGGTCTTTATATAAACAGAGCTTGCAAAGCATATTATTACACTGCCTGTATGCTGAGTGCCTCCACAGACCCTTTTCAAAGAGTATCTACACAGGTCTTTTTTTCTGATTACCCACACGGAGTCTGGTGCAGTGGAGTCATGCGCAGTCAAGCGCAGCACCGTGTGCTCCCATTTGAAAGATAGGGGCTTGCGGTGCTGCGGTCACATTGCGGCTCCCCTCCGCAGAACGCAGACATTGCGTAAAAAATACGCAGTGCGTTTTCCGGGAGAAAACGCAGCTCCGTAAACAATTGATATGTCAATTGTTTACGCAGCTACTTCTGCGTATTTTCCCAGAGGGGAGGAAGAATCCTGCTTCCTCCTCCCCTCTGTGACAGCTGTGGCCGCCCCATTAGACTTCACAGTGTATTAATACACACTGTGAAGTCTAAATGAAACAAAAGCAAGTGTGTGAAAAATAAAAAAGAATGAATACTTCACCTCTCTGACGCCTTCTCCCGGTGTCTGGTGCCTTCTGCCGCTCTCCGGTGTCCGATTCTAAGTCAGATCTCTTCTGACAAGACCTGTGGTGACGTCAGAGGGGGGGCGTTCCCGGGCACTCGCGGTCATGTGATACCACTTGACCGCGAGCAGCCAATCAGCGATGGGACCGCCCCGGGAACGCCCCCCTCTGACATCACCACAGGTCCTGTGAGAAGACATCTCACTTAGAATCGGACACCGGAGAGCGGCAGACGGCACCAGACACCGGGAGAAGGCGTCGGAGAGGTGAAGTATTGATTCTTTTTTATTTTTCACACACTTGCTTTTGTTTCATTTAGATTTCACAGTGTATATTAACACTGTGAAGTCTAATGGGGCGGCCACACATGTCACAGAGGGGAGGAGGAAGCAGGATTCTTCCTCCCCTCTGTGACATCACTGCGCTTTCTGGGGGAAAGAAAGCGCAGTGTGTGAAAGCCCCTGCGTATTTTGCACGCAAATGTGTGAACGTAGCCTAAAAGCATTTCTAGTAATGAAGTAAGCCTGCAACACTGGGTACACACTGTCCACACAGAGCTTTTTTGTAGGTTAAGCCCACAGAAACTGTTGCACAGTGGCCAAATAGAATTGTGCATCTGGCCCTGTGTGCCCAATCTATAATAAGCTCTAAGTTAGCTTTTAGGCTAGGGTCACACTTGCAGTGCACTGAGTTTCCTGTGTTGTTTGCAGAAAACAAACGCCTAGCAACCCGCTGTGTTTCCTGGATACCAGCTACAGGAAACTTAGAATCGTACAAGTGTGACCGTAGCCTAAGGCCCCTTTCACATCAGCGTTTTTCGCTGATTGCGGCAGATCTGGCAGATTTACCCCATCTGCTGCCTAACGGCTGCACTTGCTGCACTTGCCGCAAACCCTGTAGACAATACATAGGACTTGCCGCAAGTGTGCCTCAAGTGCGGTATTGCCATGATCTGCGCTCAGCTGCAGTTATTTTGCGCGGCCGCAACTGCTGCGGAATCGCGACAATACTGCACTTGCCGCAAGCCCCACAGACAATGCATGGGGCTTGGCGCAGGTGTGGCCATTAGGCGGCAGATGCGGTAAATTAGTGAAAAACGCTGATGTGAAAGGGGCCTAAGTGATTTAGCCCACAAAGGCTGGTGCACAGTCTTTACACAGAGCCTTTTGTAAGAGTATATCCCACTGGAACCTATCCCTGTCCCTCACTCTAATAGCGTACTATCCCTGTGTTATTCCCAGCTAAATGTCTGCCCACCCCGTTATCTAGCCTTTATACAGGCTGGGTCATGTGGTGCACCTGCCAATCACAGCCATGCCAACAGCCCACAGCCTAAAAGCATGGTGATTGGCTTTATTGCAGCATATCAACAAGCTTTATTTGGATGACAAACCCAAACAGGAAGACGGACAGCAGTTAAAAGTCTTTGGCATTCAGTACCGGAAACTTGGTGTTCAATACAAATACAGAACTTTACAGTTTGGGTCCACTAATACCTAATTAGCATACATTATCTGCACTTTTTGACAAATAATCTACTAATTACAAAATGCCGTGCATGTACACTGTCAAGCTGTATTTTTTAAATCTAAACATCTGGTCACAGCAGAAAAATAAAAAGAGAAATAACAACAAACAAATGACAGACTTTGTCATTCCAGCATTACCAAATCATAAGACATACTGTAAACATGCAGTTTTGTATCTACACTGCTATGATAATATATTCATTATTGTCACTTCCCACTCATTATGTTGGCTGTTAATACATTAATGTAAGTCATCTTTCACAATATTTGAAGGAAGCATGTGGAAATATGAAATGTGTTCACATAGTAAGCGGAGACATCTGTTAATTCAATACTGATGGGCAGACATATTGCTAATTAGAAAATAAACAATTTCTATTTTCTGTTTCTATTTACGTTTGCTTCAATAATTTAAAGGGGTAGTCAAGAGGGGAAAACATTTTGCCAAAAGGTTCAAAGTGGTTTAAAAAAATAAAAAGACATAATACCTCGCTGATTGCCTGTCCTTCTTCTTCCAATGTCTAATGGGTGCCTGCTGGCCCTACAAACCGGTTCTGTCTCCACAAATAGGAGATGCTAGGAAATACCTCTCAGCCAATCACTATCCAAAGAAACTGGTTATTCGCTTAGCATGAGTTGCTAGGATTTACTGTGTGTCAAGATGGGAAGTAGAGACCAACAAAGAAATGAGGCAACGGTAGGGGATTGGTGAAATAAGATTTTTTTTTCTAACCAGTCTGAGTCCTCAAGCCAACCAGTTTTCCAGCTGGACAATAACTTTAATTTCAATTTGACCACCTATAAATCAATCTTAGCATATTAGCTTTGGAATGAAAAAGAAAACATATACAGCCGTCTGACCTTGGCCTAAAAGCTTTCCTTTGGGCATCAAAACAGCTTGTCCTGCCCCTGTCACCATGTGTGTTTTTTTGTATAATACAGATGCCGTTTGCATTGTAAAGCATGAAGTGGCTGCGGCTCCACTGACTCTAGCATGATAGCTGCACAGTAATCATGAAGCTGTCATGGTCGGGTGCGAGGAGATGCCGGACAGTCCATGCTTTACAATGCAACCTGGTCCCCAGGTCTTTAGATGAGCCTCCACCCCTGTCATATCATTTGATGTTCACAGTCATAGCATACTTATTTTGCCAGGACAGTCCCACATGCTAGTTCCTATGTGGAGCGAGGCTCAACAAAAACAAACAAAAAGCACCTCTTGTTATAGGCATAGCCTCATCCACAATAATGTTGAGGAACACCCTACAAATACATGTCTTTCTAAGTGTTCAGTATTCTGGATATGGTGACACTGTGCGCTTGTTGGCATATAGTAAATACACCACAATAAAAATTAATGTAACTCAATTTTATTAATGCAAAACACACACACACACAATTAAATTAAAAAAGTTAAAAACTGTCACACCAAAAAATTGCCATTTTATAGAATATATGACATAGGATACATCTGTCCATGCAAGGAAAAATGAGGCACAAAATAAAGTGTCAGTAAGCCATAAATATATGCATTGTGATATGAATGATATGTTTAGGGATGAGCGAGTATGCTTGTCACTACTCGGTACTCGCACGAATATCTCGGTACTCGGGGTACTCGGCGAGTACCGAGTAATCTCGAGATACTCTTGCTATGCTCGGGGTCCACCTCCCCGCATGTTGGTGCTCTTTACAGAGCCAGTCCGCATGCAGGGATTGGCTGACAGACACTGTAATGCCACAGCCATGTTGGTTGTGGCATTACAGTGATTGGCTGGCCGCACAACGTCATCAGGTCTTTATAAGGCCTGACCGCGCTGTGCTCGTCACTCTGCTCCACAGACAGGCAGTGTAGGAAGAGGTGCTGCTGATTCAGGGACAGATTTGTGGCCTTTCAGCTAATGTAGGCGCAGGGCTGACAATATAATAGTCCTCAGAAGGACTGTTGTGGTAAATAGAGCAGTATACAGGCAGGCAGGGAGGCAGGGTATATAGCAAACTTTGTTGTGCCAGTATACCAGCCTGCATCACATCTGGGGCTGGTGTACAGGCTCATCCATCCCAAAACAGTGCTTTTAGGGATTAATTTAGCTCTCTATAGGCCGGAGTAGGTTGTAGCGCAAATTAGGATACGCCAAAAAGACTCGCTATTCTTAACCAGTCCACCTGCAGGGCCTTAATCTCTCAGTGTCCAGCTAAAAACCAAATCTTAGTTAGTAAGCTTCATCAAAAAATGCTTATTTATTACCCCAATATTGGGGAGCATATCACTATGGAGAGAATCGCACCATAAGGTAACATATGTCCAAACAAGAGAGAATCGCGACAACTCTGTATCATGCACAATTCAGTGTATTAATAGGTTAAAACCAGTATACCACTAAGTCAATTGCTTCGATGTCTTTCTTAGGGGGCCGTCACACGCACAGATATCTTTAGCGATATTGTAAGCGATCACGTGCACGCGCAATCGCTTACAATATCGCTCACATCGCTGGTGAGATGTCACACAGACAGACTCACCAGCGATGCGGAGCCGCGATCTCGCTCGTTTACCCGATGTGTACCATAGTTACCATCTCCCAGCATAGGCTCTGCCGCTGGGAGATCGTTCATCGTGGTGTTATACACCACGATGAAGCAGATCGTGGCATCGTTCATCGCTAGATCTGAGAACCGGACCTCAGATCAGCGATGTCACGATCAAGCGATTTACCATCGTAAATCGCTTGATTACATGCAACGATTTCTTGCCCGATATCGCTTAAGCGATCAAAAAGGAGATCGCTTAAACGATATCGGGCAAGAAATCGTTCCGTGTGACGGCCGCCTAATGATTATTCTCTGTATCATTGATATATGTTCATGTAAATGTACTGTACTATGCCTATAAGGTGCATGTCCATATCAGCCTATTTCGCTGGTTTATTATACATACTAGATGGCGGCCCGATTCTAAAGAATCGGGTAGTCTAGAATCCATATATAGTTTATTTACTAATAGTTAGGGGAGTGCGGTGAAATGAATTGTGTGTATACAGGTGGCTCAGTGGGTAGCAGAGTATACGGTGGCTCAGTGGTAGCAGAGTATACGGTGGCTCAGTGGTAGCACTGCGCGGTGGCTCAGTGGATAGCAGTGAGTGCGGTGGCTCAGTGGTTAGCAGTGAGTGCGGTGGCTCAGTGGTTAGCAGTGAGTACGGTGGCTCAGTGGTTAGCAGTGAGTGCGGTGGCTCAGTGGTTAGCAGTGAGTGCGGTGGCTCAGTGGTTAGTAGTTAGTGCAGTGGCTCAGTGGTTAGCAGTGAGTGCGGTGGCTCAGTGGTTAGCAGTGAGTGCGGTGGCTCAGTGGTTAGCAGTGAGTGCGGTGGCTCAGTGGTTAGCAGTGAGTGCGGTGGCTCAGTGGTTAGCAGTGAGTGCAGTGGCTCAGTGGTTAGCAGTGAGTGCGGTGGCTCAGTGGTTAGCAGTGAGTGCGGTGGCTCCGTGGTTAGCAGTGAGTGCGGTGAGATTGGTCAGCACAGTGGCGTGGGCAGAGTGGTCAGCGCAGCGCCGTGGGCAGAGTGGTCAGCACAGCACTGTGGGCAGAGTGGTCAGCACACACATACATACATACACACACACATACTCCGCTATAGTCTTCCCCGACGCCTGGATCCTGAGTCGACATGTCGCCGCCCGCGGACGACTGGATCCAATATGGCGTCCAGGAAGTTTGGCGAGACTTCTTCGACGCTATATTGGATCCAGTAGTTTGGGGGTGGCGACATGTCGACTGAGGATCCAGGCAGCTGATGCAGGGCCGGTAGTAAGTATAGCGGAGTGTGTGTGTGTGTATGTGTGCGGACAAAGTGAGGGAAGTGTGGACAAAGTGAAGGAAGTGCGGACAAAGTGACAGAAGTGACTACATACACACATATATACACACCAGTGGCAGTAGTTATAAACACTACCAAATATGCAGTTAATGCTGAACTGGTATATAATGGGTTAATTTCGCAGTGTCATTACAACTATACACTGTGTAATAGAAATAACAACAATAATGGAATATAAGGGGTTAATGTTCCTACTGGCAGTAGTAATAAAGACTACAAAGTATGGAGTTAAGGCAGAAATTGTATATAAGGGGTTAACTTCGCAGTGGCAGTACAACTACACACTGTGTTATAGAAATTACAGATAAAACGTAATGTAAGGGGTTAATGTTGCTACTGTCATGAGAACAATATATGCAGTAATAATACTGTTAACCAAAAAAAGATATATTATATGATTTAGGGTTGATAATGTACAGGAGCTTGCTTCCGGACGTCGCTGTGACAGGATTGTCAAAGTAGGAATGATGTGTGAGGTAAAAATTCAAAATTCGCGGTCTAAAATGGCGGCCGCGAAATTTGAATTCATAAAATGGCGGCTTTCGCGAAGCGCTGTTCGTATTGGGCGATGCCGCAACCAAAGAGAGAAGCGCCTCACTTCCCATTGAGATACATGGAGGACTTTGAGTTTTAAATTTAGTGAATGATGTCAAGCCATTGGTCGCTGTGTGTGCGCCGACATGAGCATAGCGCTCACTGCCATTGAATACATGAGACTAGAAGTTCAAATTACCGGCTGTCGTGAGGCGCGAAGTCATTGTTCGCTGTGTGCTGGCGCCGACCAATGAGCATAGCGCCTCACTGCCCATTGAGATACATGGAGGACTATGAGTTTCAAATTTACCGCTGTAAGTGAGCGCGGCTCATGTCGCTGTGTGCTGGCGCCACAATGAACATAGCCCTCACTGCATAAGATACATGAGAGTTTGAGTTCAAATTACCGCTGTAAGTGAGGCGCGAATCATGGTCGCTGTGCTGCGCAGACCAATGAGCATAGCGCCTCACGGCCCATTGAGATCCACGGAGGACTTTGAGTTTCAAATTTACCGCTGTAAGTGAGGCGTGAAGCTCATTGGTCGCTGTGTGCTGGCGCCGACCAATGAGCATAGGCCTCACTGCCCATTGAGATACATGGAGGACTTTGCGTTTCAAATTTACCGCTGTAAGTGAGGCGCGAAGCTCATTGGTCGCTGTGTGCTGGCGCCGACCAATGAGCATAGCGCCTCACTGCCCATTGAGATACATAGCGGTCTTTAGAGCTGTTCATGGCCAGGCACTAGGTTCTGTTTTCGGCCACGCTGCTCGTCGGTCGGAGCGACAAAGTCTGTACTCCGGCCCGCTGTATTCTCATTGCTCGGTGCTTGTAGCCACCGACCGGAGCTGGCGTTCTGGCGGGGTCGGCGGGGTGTATGTGGGCAGCGTACGGCGCCAGCACACAGCGACCAATGAGCTTCGCGCCTCACTTACAGCGGTAAATTTGAAAACTCAAAGTCCTCCATGTATATCAATGGGCAGTGAGGCGCTATGCTCATTGGTCTGCGCCAGCACACAGCGACCAATGAGCTTCGCGCCTCACTTACAGCGGTAAATTTGAAACTCAAAGTCCTCCATGTATCTGAAGCTCATTGGTCGCTGTGTGCTGGCGCCGACCAATGAGCATAGCGCTTCACTTCCCATTGAGATACATGGAGGACTTTGAGTTTCAAATTTACCGCTGTAAGTGAGGTGCGAAGCTCATTGGTCGCTGTGTGCTGGCGCCAACCAATGAGCATAGCGCCTCATTGCCCATTGAGATACATAGCAGTCTTTAGAGGTGTGCATGGCCAGGCACTTGGTTCTGTTTTTCGGCCATGGCGCTCGGCTCTCGTCGGTCAGAGCGACGAAGTCTGTAGCTCCGGCCCGCTGTATTCTCATTGCTCGGCGCTTGTAGCCACCGCCGGAGCTGGCGGGGTCGGCGGGGTGTACGTGGGCAATGGCTCGCTGCAACGGCTCGCAATGCCCGCTGCACGGGCAAAGCTTCACAGGTCGCGTGGGCGCCGCGCCCCACGGCCACAACGACGGAAACAGCGACGAAACTTACGGAAGTGCGTTAGGGGAATTATATATTAGATAGGACGGAGCTTTCTATCTAGAGCAATTGTAGGGTGTTTTTGTTGTATAGCCCATTTTTTCAACTTCATTGTACTAATTATGCAAATGTTTGGTCCTTTGTGAGTGGTCACCCACCACCTGTGGGTTGTGGACCCAGGTTCCTCTGTTCCCTATCCCCTTGCTATACTGGTTTCAACCTATTAATAAACTGAATTTTGCATGATACAGAGTTGTCGCGATTCTCTCTTGTTTGGACATTAAAAACCAAATCTTGTCTGCATTTATTTAACATTTGTGTGCGCCAGGAGTGGGTTTTAGCGTAAATTAGGATACGCCAAAAGACTCGGTATTCTCGTCAGCGTTTGTGTCTGACCAGTCCACCTGCAGGGTCTTGATCTCTAATCTCAGTGTTCAGCTAAAAACCAATTCTTGTCTGCATTCATTTAGCATCTTAGTGCAGCTGGAGTAGGTTTTAGCGTAAATTAGGTTACGCCAAAAGACTCGGTATTCTCGTCAGCATTTTTGTCTGACCAGTCCACCTGCAGGGCCTTAATCTGTTATCTCAGTGTAGCTAAAAACCAAATCTTGTCTGCATTCATTTAACATTTGAGTGTGGCAGCAGTGGCTTGTAGCTCTAAGTAGTATTCGCCAAAAACACGGTATACACGTCAGCGTTTGTGTCTGACCGTTCCAGCTGCCGGGATCTAATCTGTAATCTAACTGTCCAGCTACAAACCAACTCTTGTCTGCAATCATTTACCATTTTTGTGTGGCAAGAGGGAGTTGTAGCTTCAATTTGTATACGCCAAAACACTCAGTATACTTGTGTCAGCGTTTGTGTCTGACCAGTATCTGCTGTAATTTAATCTCCAATCTCAGTATCCAGCTCAAAAACAACTGGTCAGTATATTCAGTTGACAAGCGGGTGCACTTATCAGTAATGATTCCACCTGCGGCAATAAAAACACGCTCTGACAAAACGCTAGCGGCAGGGCAGGCCAGGACTTCCAAGGCGTAGAGGGACAATTCCTGCCACGTGTGCAGCTTGGATACCCAATAATTAGAAGGCACAGAGGAATCTAGGAGCCCTTTCATATGATCGGCAAGATACTCCTTCAGCATCTTTACAAACTTTGCAGTCCTTGTGACACTACCCTGCACCTGAGGGCCTGTGCTATGGGAGAGGCTGAGAAAACTCTCCAAGATCTTTGAGAGTGTTCTCCTACCTCTGCTGGATTGGATTTGTGCCTCTCTCTGCCGGACGCCTTGGTTGTCCACCGAACCGTGACCTCTGTCGCAAGCGTTTTCAGAAGGGATTTTTTGACCAATTCCGCAACTAGGGCCTTCTGGTACTGCAGCATTTTTGTAGAACTCTCCGCCTCGGGAATAAGAGAAATAAAGTTCTCCATGTAGCGTGGATCTAAAAGTATCACCAACCAGTAATGAGTGTCCGCTAAGATGTTGATAACGCGAGGGTCACAAGAGAGGTAGCATCACATAAAGTCAGCCATCTGCGCCAGACTGTTAACAGGCAAGACTTCAGGTCCTCACCAACAGGATGGTAAAAAAACTATAAGCGGTCTAATTGGAGGCGCTCAGGCACAAAGGCAGCAGGCCTGCTGCCTTTGTGCCTGAGCGCCTCCAATTAGACCGCTTATAGTTTTTTTACCTTCTAATATAAATCCCTCTCTGAGGGTAAAGCGACGGGGAGCAGCTAGGCGCAGAGTACAGCTTAACGTGAGGACTTGGCGTCGCCTGGCAACAGGAGCTTTAACTTAAGGACCTGCGGTGACGTGACCGGATGCTCGGAGCCCCCAGAGCACGCGGTGTGCGGATGAGCTAGAGCCTGTGAAGGGTGCCTTATCAAATGTATTACCGGGTTGTGCGGGGACAGCACAACCTGATAATGTGAGTGGCCACCTATTAGTACGCCACGCTAAAAAAAGCCCCCTGGTAACCGCACTATTGCGCCCCTTTGGCTACGTTCACACATTTGCGTATTTTGCTGCGTTTTTTTGCGCGTGCTTTTTGCAGCGTTTTTCAGCCGCGCAAAAAGCGCAGCAAAATACGCAGGGGCTTTCACACACTGCGCTTTCTGGGGAAAAAAAGCGCAGTGATGTCACAGAGAGGAGGAAGAATCCTGCTTCCTCCTCCCCTCTGTGACAGCTGTGGCCGCCCCATTAGACTTCACAGTGTTAATACACACTGTGAAGTCTAAATTAAACTAAAGCAAGTGTGTGAAAAATAAAAAACAATGAATACTCACCTTCCGACGCCTTCTCCCGGTGTCTGGTCTCCGGTTGTGAGTATTCATTGTTTTTTATTTTTCACACACTTGCTTTAGTTTAATTTGGACTTCACAGTGTGTATTAACACACTGTGGAATCTAATGGGCGGCCACAGCTGTCACAGAGGGGAGGAGGAAGCAGGATTCTTCCTCCCCTCTGGGAAAATACGCAGAAGTAGCTGCGTAAAGAATTGACATATCAATTCTTTACGGAGCTGCGTTTTCTCCCGGAAAACGCACTGCGTATTTTTACGCAATGTCTGCACTAGAAAGTGAATTTCCCATTCACTTTGCAGGCAGACAAAAAGCACATTGCGTATTTTGAAAAGCGCACGTAAAAAAACGCGGCAAAATACGCAATGTGTGAACGCAGCCTTTCTCTTTCTTTTCTCACCAACAGGATGACTGACCATGCTGTCTTCATCATCCTCCTCCTCCTCTCCCCTGTCCTCTGGCCATCCACACTGAGCCGACGGTATGACGGTTGTGCATGTATTACCGTCAATTCCGAATGAAAGTAGCTCCATTTCTTTATACTCCTCCTCGTCAAAGTCCTCCAATGCACATTGGGATGAGATGAGGCTGGGCTGTGTATAATCACCCCATACGTTTTATTGGTCCAACTCATTGTGCTCCACCTGCAATGCATCGTCTTTGATTTTGAGCAGACAGCATTTTAGAAGACAGAGAAACGGGATGGTGACGCTAATTATGGCATTATCGCCCCTCACCATCTTGGTGGAGTCCTCAAAGTTTTGGAGGACGGTACATATGTCGGACATCCATGTCCACTCCTGAGGTCTTATGTGTGGAGTTTGAACCGTATACCGACGGCCTAGTTGATGCTGGTACTCAACAACTGCCCTTTTCTGCTCACAAATCCTGACCAACATGTGCAGTGTGGAATTCCAATGCATGGGGACATCACAGACCAGTCTGTGACACGTAATCGGCAAACGCTGCTGAAAGCTGACAAGGGCGGCTGAAGCAGTAGGTGACTTTCTAAAATGGCACACAGGCGGCGTACTTTTACGAGCAGATCCGACAGCAGCTCTTGGTAGTATTTAAGAAACCGCTGAACCACGAGGTTGAGCACATGGGCCATGCATGGAACATCTGTCAGCTCGCCTCCAGGTTCCGGGCATTGTCACACACGACCATGCCTAGCTGTAGGTTAGCGGTGTGAACCAGTGATCTGCCTGCTGTTTCAGTGCTTTCCACAACTCTTCAGCATTGTGGGGTTTGTCACCTACGCATATTAGCTTCAGTACAGCCTGTTGCCGCTTAGCCAAGGCAGTGCTGCAGTGCTTTCAGCTTTGGACTGGTGTAGAGGGTGAAGTGAAGGAGGAGGAGGAGGAGGATCATGACGTTCCGGAGCTGTACACTGTGGGTGAAACCCTGACTGAATTATGGCCTGCAATCCTTGGTGTCAGAAGGATGTGTTCCATCCCAAGCTTAGACTGGGTCCCGGCTTCCAGAATATTAACCCAGTGTGTCGACAGCGAGATGTACCACCCCTGCCCACAAGCACTTGTCCACGTGTCTGTGGTTAGGTGGACCTTTCCAGAAACTACGTTGTTAAAGGCACGTGTAATGTTTTGTGACACGTGCTTATGTAATGTGGTGACAACACACCGGGAGAAATAGTGGCAGCTGGGGACCGAGTAACGTGGGACGGCCGCCGCCATCAGGTCGCGGAATGCTTCAGTCTCCACTACCCTAAAAGGCAACATTTCCAGCGCTAGCAGTCGCGAAATGTGTGCATTTAGAACTGTGGCATGTGGGGTGTTGGCAGCGTATTTGCGCCTTCATTCTAAAGATTGGTGTATGGGTAACTGAACGCTGCGCTGGGACAAGGACGTGGTTGACGATGTGGTATTTTTGCTTGTGCAACTACAGGTGCAGGACAGGAGGCATCTTCACATGCAGTATGGACAGGGGATTGTTTTGCACGCACAATAGTGGAAGATGCAGTGGTGTCACCCGCAGACACTGCTCCTGGACTGTGGTGTACATCCCACAAAGTTGGGTGCTTTGCTGACATGTGCCTGATCATGCTGGTGGTAGTCAGGCTGATAGTTTTGCTACCCCTGCTGATGCTGGCATGGCAGGTGCTGCAAATGCCCTTTTTGGAATTATCTGCACCTTAAAAAACAGCCAGACTCGGGAAGGCCTAACAGTTGTACTGACAACTTCTGTCATGTTGTTGTTTCGGGGAACGGTTGCCTGCCTTCTGCCTGCGGACACCACCCTGCTTCTTCCGGCCTGTTGTGATGCTTCGCCTTCCTCCCCTTGTGCACTGCTGTCTTTGCTCTGCATGTTCTCCTGCCAGGTTGGGTAAGTTACTGGATCATCCACCACGTCGTCTTCCACTTCCTTACCCTAGTCCTCCTCCTGATTTTCTGGCAATTGTGTTTCATCATCGTCCACCTCTTGTTGCGACACATTGAGCAGCCATGGTCTCATGAAGGCAACGGTGGTAAATATTTGGGCATCGGTACATATGATTTCCTCATGGCCCACTTCAAGTGGAGCTGGCGAGAGGCCAGAATCTAAGAATGGATAAGTGAACAGCTCTTCAGAGTGTCCAAGTGTGGGATCAGTTATGTCCGGGGCCGGGCACTCGGCATAGTGGGAGGAAGGAGGATCAGGGTGTGGAATGTGCGTTCCAGTCTCACGGCTACTGACACTTGACCATGTGGAAGACAGGGTGCTTGTGGTGGTGCCAAACTGACTGGAAACATTATCCGCTATCCAACTATCAACCTGTTTACACCGGTCTTGGTTTAATAGTGGTGTAGTGCTGCGGTCCCCTACAAATTGGGACAGGAATGTCGAGCGAGATAATGTTGGCGTTTGTCGTGGCGCAATTTGAGCTTGCACATGGCTTCAGCCTCTGCATGCACCACCATCACGTCCAGTTCCTTGTCCCTTACCACCGGCCTTGCGCATTTTCAGTGGTGTTCTGCCTGTACACAGCTAAATGAAGGCATCCAAAAGATGGTTTTTAGCTAGACGCTGAGATGACAGATTAGAGAAAAAATTACAGCAGGTATACCGGTCAGTCACATACGCTGAGATGGGTATACTGAGTGTTTTTGCATATACAAATTGGAGCTACAACCCCCTCCTGCCTCAAAAAATGGTAAATGAAGGCTGACAGGCTGACTCTGATTAAGATGAAGAAGGGTTGGATTGGGCCTGACTTCCCAACACCACCACCAAATGATAGCGGAATTTACATTTTGTGCCGGTAAATTGCCATGCACCTCCGCAGACCCACACATGGGTACACACTTCATGACTTTGGCTACTTGCTGTTCTGCTCCTCCTTCTCCTCATCCGCCACCATCATATGATCAGTGCGACCGTGGTTCATGATGCCATGAAAACATAATTTTTACATCATATTTATGATGATGATGACCCTAACCGTTCAAAAGTTAGGCAGTAGTTTCATGTATACCCCCCAGGGGTAAATGTTTAGGTCCATGCTTACAGAATCGGCATTACAAGTACAGGAGACCCGCTCCTTTGTAATGGGAACAATATGTAGAGGCTCTCCATGTTTCTTTCCAGGGGCATTGAAATGCCCCACAATTTTTGGCTTCCCTGACTAGGGCAATACTACAAAAGACCCACTTCCTTAAAATGGCACATTTAAAGAGCTTCAGGTACATCTCTTCCAGGGGCATGGAGTGCCACACAATTTTGGTTTCCCTGCCTAGGCATTACACTAAAGACCACTTCTTAAAATGGGCACATTATTAAAAGGCCTCATGCATGCCTCTATCCAGGGGCACTGTGGTGCCTCCCAATGTTTAGCAGCCCTGCCTAGGGCAATCCTACAAAAGACCCACTTCCTTATAATAGGTACATTATTTAAGAGGCTTCATGTACCTCCTTCCCAAGGGCATTGTGGTGCCTCCAATGTTTAGCAGCCCTGCCTAGGGCAATACTACAAAAGACCCACTTCCTTAATGGGCACATTATAAGAGGCCCTCATGCACGCTCTATCAGGGCACTGTGGTGCCTCCCAATGTTTAGCAGCCCTGCCTAGGGCAATCCTACAAAAGACCCACTTCCTTATAATAGTACATTATTTAAAGAGGCCTTCATTACCTCTCTTCCAGGGCATTGTGGTGCCCCAATGTTAGCAGCCTGCTAGGCAATACTACAAAGCCCCACTTCCTAAAATGGCCACTTATTACAGAGGCCTCATGCACGCCTCCATCAGGCATCAGAGTGCCTCCCAACTTTTAGCAGCCCTGCCTAGGACAATCCTAAAAATGACCCACTTCCTTAAAATGGGCACATTATTAAAAGAGGTCCTCATGCAGGCCTCCATCCAGGGTCATTGTGGTGCCTCCCAATTTTTGGCTGCCCTGCCTAAGGCAATACTACTAAAGACTCACTTCCTTACAATGGGCACATTATTTAAAGAGGCCCTCATGCACGTCTCTATCCAGGGGCATCAGGGTGCCGCACAATTTTTGGCTGCCCTACCTAGGGCATTACTACAAAAGACCCACTTGCTTAAAATGGGCACATTTAAAGAGGCCTTCATGTACGTCTCTTCCCAGGGGCATTGTGGTGCATCCCAATGTTTAGCAGCCCTGCCTAGGGCAATCCTACAAAAGACCCACTTCCTTATAATGGGCACAATATTAAAAGAGGCCCTCATGTACGCCTCTATCCAGGGGCATTGGGGTGCCTCCCAACTTTTGGCAGCCCTGCCTAGGCCAATCCTACAAAAGACCCACTTCCTTATAATGGGGACATTATTAAAAGAGGCCTTCATGTATGTCTCTTCCCAGGGGCATGGGAGTGTCACACAATTTTTGGCGCCATGCCTAGGGCAATACTACAAAAGACAAACTTCCTTATAATGGGCACATTATTTAAAGAGGCCTTCATTTACGTCTCTTCCCAGGGGCATGGAAGTGCCACACAATTTTTTTTTTTTTTTTTAAATCTTTCATATAATCCAAAAAACTAACATACACCAACTCTGTCTCACAAGTGGGTATGAGCCCTTAATATTTTTTCCATGAAAATCCATTTTGGTTTCATTTTGTAACGTTTTCTTGACGGTCCGTAAAAGTGGCATAATAGTCTGACAACATTGTTGACATCAGTGACCTTGGGGTCTGAAATGCTTACAGGGGTCTTCCCCATGCTGTTCCCATGTCATTTCAGCACTGTTCTGATACTTTTGTGACATTTTTAGGGTTTTTCCATGCTGCCGGGGGTCATGCCAGAAAAATACTCGGGTCTCCCATAGGATAACATTGGGCTCGGTGCTCGGGCCGAGTACACGAGTATCTTGGGATGCTCGGCCCGAGCTTCGAGCACCCGAGCATTTTAGTACTCGCTCATCTCTAGTATGCTCCAAATCAAGTGGTGTTGTGCTTTTTGTTTCACTTTCTTTAGGAATAGATATCTTTGTGGCTTTGATTTTATACAACATTCACCTCTTACTGTAATTGTGCAATCAATTATCAATAGATCCTTTATCAATGCTTTCCTTTGTAGCTCCATTATACTTTCAGGATGTCTATGTCCTAGACGTCTATGTCACATGTGAATACAATTCTTGTGATCATGTGTACACAACTTCATCTGTTCCTTTAATGTAAATTTTCATAGAAAAAGACGGCACTCACCAGATTTGTGCAGCGGTGGTACTTTTATTCCGGGTTAGCAGTGATACATGCGCTGGTATGTGCTTCTACGGGTCCAAGCTCCTAGAAGCGCATACCAGTGCGAAACGGTGCCGTCATCCACCCTGCTACTCCCTCCCCGCACCATGTATCACTGCTAACCCGGAATAAAAGTACCACCGCCGCACAAATCTGGTGAGTGCTGACTTTTTCTATGAAAATTTACTGTGGACTTGTTTGCTATTAGACTTGGCACCCAGATAGCGCTCACTTTGCACCCAGCATGGCCTGAATGCTCAGCAGTGATACTGGTGCCCCAATTCCTTCTGTTTGCTCGTGTTCCTTTAATGTGTGTAGATGATATAATTGTTCATCTGCCTTGACAGTGATTATTACCTTATTTTCTGCTAGGATTGTGCATTCATCGTCTTTAAATTTTACATTAAGTCCTTTAGCTGTTAGATGTTTTACAGATATTATTTGTCAACTATATATCCATTTATTATATTTGTCATCTAACTTTTTGCTCCTGAGTCAATAAACCAACCCAATGATGATTTCTTATCAGTTAATTTAAATGTGCCATTGCAATTATTTTCACATGAATCAGAAATTGTGTTTTTCACCTTCTGTGTATTGTCTTTATAGTGTAATTTCTGTTGTTCTGCTTTCCATAAAGTACAGTCTTTCTTTAAATGTCCTTTTTTTACATCTGAAACAGTCTCTTGTCTCTTTATTATAGGATCTTTTTATTCTGTAGCTTTAAGAGCATTTCCATTATCTTTTTCAATAGAAGAATCATTTGTTTGTTCTTTGCTTCTTTGATATTCATCTATGAGTCTGATCTTCACAAACTCTAATGTAATGTCTGTTTCAGGTCTTGTCTCTAGTGCATTTATCAATGCAGTATATGAATCTGGTAAACTGCACAATAATATTGCTGCTACATGGCTTTTCTTAATATCTTCACCAATTGATGTCAGCTGTGATATCACTTCCATCATAGAGAATATATGCTTCTGCATGTCATTGTCTGCACTTAGTCTCATGCTGTAAAGCTTTCTTAGCAGAAATATTTTGTGATTTAAGCTGAGTCTTTCATGTAGCTTTCTTAGTGCTTCCCACATTTCCTTTGCTGTATCCTCATTCCTTATGTGGATTAATTGAGCATCATCCACTAATAGGCTGATGGGAAAAGAAAAATAGACCTATGTCAGATTATCTTCATCAGGTCTATCTGTAGTGATTACTTCCCATAAATCATCTTTAGACAATAACATCTCTACGTTGAACTTCCACAACTGATAGTTCTCATTATTTAGCTTAGCTACTGTAAGTTTCAGCTCTGTGCTACTCATCATCTTTAACTTGTCTTCCTTGTTTGAAGAGAATTGTACTGAAGAATTTTTCTGTATTCGCCAGGGTCTTGCTGAGAGATCCGGTGTCCTGGGTTTCTGAGGTCCTCGGTGCCTGGGATCATTGGTGCCTGGGCCCATAGCCTGTTGCACAGCTTATGGATGTACACCATTGCAGTAGAAACTTCACAGAGCAGATCACATGGGATAACAAGCTTTTACTTCTCAGAACATGAGGTAAAGAAGAAATGCACAGTCACTCAGTACTGCACCAGGAAGAAGTAACAAACTGAAAGTACAAGAGAGAATTTTTTCATTTACAATACAGTAAGCAAGGAAACTTTACACAACATTACCATCTATTGTTAGATCAGCATAAAGTCCTCCTTCACACAAACAAAGAAGTCCACAACTGTTGCATATACCAACAAAATTTACAGGTGATGCAGTTTCAAAACGAATTTCTACTTCTTTATATCATAAATACCATCAGTGGTAATACATTGCTGATGGCTGATAGTTCACCCACAGGAAGAGAGTATATAATATGTTTAGGGTGACAACTAACAAGAGCCAAATGAAACTGCACCATCTCTCAAGACTATAGTAAAATGGGTGTGGCCTGGAAGCTAATGGCACAGGCTGCATGAGCTGAGAGCTCCCGTGGGTAAACACTGATACCGGCTACTAGAGGCTTACAACCGACGGCATCTTTTCACCCAGGACCTCAGGGACACAAGTGGCACTGTTACCATGCTGAGAGGCCCCCAGTGAGGCGTGAAGAGGCCCAGAAAGTCACAGACTTCTTTCCTGTGGAGCGGCACCCAGAGCCCACCCAGCATATGGCACCAGCGCCAGAGTCCCCTGGAGCCTCCTCACATGCAACCTGGAGCCCAACAGCAGGATCAGAGAGGATGAGGAAGCCCCGGGCACTCAGCACTTCTTGCAGAGCCTTTTTGGGATCTCAGAGGCGATCATTACAGGAGGATATTAGAGGTATGCTGGGGGAGCTGAAAGTTGAGCTGGCCTTGCTGGGAGAGCGCAATTGAAACATTGAAGAGAAGATGGTGGAGTATTCCTCGGCCCACAACAACTTGGCTGATGACTATGCAGTTATGAAGGGGGACCCACACCAGATGAACCACAAAATTTGGGACTTGAAGGACAAATTAAGGTGCTGTAATCTCAGAGTGAGGGGCATATCTGAGGCAGTAGAGGATGCAAGTGCTGACAGATACTTCCTAATGTGAGTTGGGAATTGAGAGACTCTATAGGCTACCCAAACCAGCTCATATCAACCAGTCTCTCCCCAGGGATGTCAAAGCTGAGCAGGCACACTAAAAGACTAAGACGTTAATCGTGCAAGCAATTAGAAATCAACCTGCCCTCCCTGAGCCCTTTGCTGCTTTCTCGGTGTACCCAGACCTCTCTGTAGGCACCCTTGCCAGATGCAGGGAATTTGCCCCATACTGCAAAATCTTACAAGAGAAGGGCATTTTGTATAGCTGGGACTCCCCGATTTGGGTACGGTTTTGCTACAAGGGATCCAACCATTCCTTTCAGTCGCCTAAGGCCGGCTTCACACTACGATTTTTGGGATCTGGGGCTGTCGAGTGTAAACCAGACAGCCCTGGATCCGATTTGGCTCCTATTATATCCCTATGGCGCCGGATGGGGCCAGATTGCAGCTATTTGCCATCCGTTTTGCTGTCTGTCCGGCTGGATCTGGGGAATTTAGTTTTTTGCCCTGGACACAAAAAATGCTGCAAGCTCCAATTTTGTTTGTCCGGGGCAAAAATTGGACAAAATTGGATCCTCCTGGATACTCCCGAATCCAGCACCATCCGGTGCACCATAACTTGGGAGTCTATGGACGCCTGATACAACATAAAATCAGACAGGTTCTAGGATGCTGGGTGCTGAAAGAGAGTCAGCTGCTAAAAGCAGCCGCCCCTGAATTTCAACACCTAGAGAGCTTCTTAGCTGAAATTTCAGCACCTGGAGAGCTCCCTCCAGTCGCTATGCTGAAATGTCTGCACTTGGACAGCGGCAGCCTCTGATACCGGCAGAAATCAGGATCGGAGGGCACATTTTCTGTTTTGTCCAGGGCTGTCAGGTTCTGTCTGATGCTTCCTTCAAAACACCGGACAGAACCTGACAGCCGGAAACCGTGGTGTGAACCTAGCCTAAGCTGTTGAAAAAGCCTTAAAAGCCTGGAACATGCTCCCAGACATGGCCGATGAATCACTCCACTCGCAGAAGCACCGAATCCACCCAGGATTGGGAAAAAGTGGGCTGATCGGTACTTTGCATTGTTGGTCCCCTATTTTCAGATGAACGTTGTTAGTGAAGCAATAAAAAAAAAAGCTGAAATTGCTTATGCTGACCATGGTTAATATACCGTATATACTCGCGTATAAGCCGAGTTTTTCAGCCCAAAAATTGGGCTGAAAAGTACCCCCCTCGGCTTATACGCGAGTCAGTGCGGGGGCTGCTGTATACAGCGGTATACAGCAGCCCCCGCATCCCCAGTAATGCAGGCCCCCCCCCCTCATGCTCCGGTCACCTGTAAAGCAAGTTATACTTATCAGTGCCCGCTGCCGTCCGCGCCCGCCGCTGCCGACATGCGATCCTCCATCTTCATTCATCTTCTTCCTGCTCTGTGCGCGTCGCAGGCAGTGACGTCATTACCGGCGACGCGCACAGGAAACAGGAAGAAGATGCATGAAGACGGAGGATCGGGATGTCGGCAGCGGCGGGCGCGGACGGCAGCGGGCACTGATAAGTATAACTTGCTTTACAGGAGACCGGAGCATGAGGGGGGGGCCCTGCATTACTGAGGCTGCCTGTATACTACCACTGGGACTGCTGTATATAGGGGCCCTGCATTACTGGGGCTGCAATACCACTGGGGCTGCTGTATATAGGGGCTGCAATACCACTGGGGCTGCAATACCACTGGGGCTGCTGTATATAGGGGCCCTGCATTACTGGGGCTGCAATACCACTGGGGCTGCTGTATATAGGGGCTGCAATACCACTGGGGCTGCAATACCACTGGGGCTGCTGTATATAGGGGCCCTGCATTACTGGGGCTGCAATACCACTGGGGCTGCTGTATATAGGGGCTGCAATACCACTGGGGCTGCTGTATATAGGGGCTGCAATACCACTGGGGCTGCAATACCACTGGGGCTGCTGTATATAGGGGCTGCAATACCACTGGGGCTGCAATACCACTGGGGCTGCTGTATATAGGGGCTGCAGTACCACTGGGGCTGCAATACCACTGGGCTGCTGTATATAGGGGCTGCTGTATACACCACTGGGGCTGCAATACCACTGGGGCTGCTGTATATAGGGGCTGCAATACCACTGGGGCTGCAATACCACTGGGGCTGCTGTATATAGGGGCTGCAATACCACTGGGGTTGCTGTATATAGGGGCCCTGCATTACTGGGGCTGCAATACCACTGGGGCTGCTGTATATAGGGGCTGCAATACCACTGGGGCTGCTGTATATAGGGGCTGCAATACCACTGGGGCTGCTGTATATAGGGGCTGCAATACCACTGGGGCTGCAATACCACTGGGGCTGCTGTATATTGGGGCTGCTGTATACACCTCTGGGGCTGCATATACCTCTGGGGCTGCATATACCTCTGGGGCTGCTGTATACTACCACTGGGGCTGCTGCTGTATACTACCACTGGGGAGGCTGCTGTATACTACCACTGGGGAGGCTGCTGTATACCTCACTGCTGGGGGTTGTATACCTGTGCTGGAGTCCACCCTCGGCTTATACGCGAGTCAATAGATTTTCCCAGGTTTTGGGGGCAAAAGTAGGGGGGTCGGCTTATACACGGGTCGGCTTATACACGAGTATATACGGTAGTTTCTCTTAGGACTTTGCCCGTGGGGAGCTATACTCTGCCATACGTTAACACTTGAGCTTTCATGTCTGGCGGATTTTTGTCCGCGCAATGTTGTGCCGGACTAGTTTGACCCCTTGTGGCGGAACTTTGCTGGTTTTTCTGGTTTACATATATGTCAGTTTCGGTTTTGTGTGTTTCCCTTTCCCTCCTTCCCTCTCTCCTTTCCAGTCATACCACATTGTACTTTAATATAATGCGCTATAGTTTGTGTGTATTTTACCATGAGTGTGAAATTTATCTCTTTTAATGTACGAGGGCTAAACTCCTCGGCGAAACGGTCTTTATTATGGAGAGAGGTGTGTAATCTCAAAGCGGATGTGATATGTGTCCAAGAGATGCACCTACTAAAGGAGGACAACCACAGACTGCACCACCATCTTTTCTCCACCACCTTTATCTCCAATTTTTCTTCCAAGAAGGCGGGAAGAGTATGTATTTTGATTAAGAACTCTGTTTTGTTTTGTTTTGTTTTGTTCTGATTGATTGACTCTATCACAGACTCTAAGGGTTGGCATATTATCCTTACTGGCTTGTTTTCAGGTGTTGGTGTAAACATTTGCAAGGCTTACTACAACATTTTTCAGGTTAAGTATTTTAGAAATTTTCTTGCTAAAGTCTCGGAGGTAGCACATGGAAGGAAAATAGTATGTGGGGATTTCAATGCCATTATGTTGCTGGAGTTGGACTCCTCGGCTCTGGCTCCGTTGGGGAGGAGGGAACTCGGGCCCTCATGCTAGATGTTGTGCTTCCACGATGTGTGGCGCTATCATCATGCTCAGGAAAGGGATTACTCCTTGCACAGACAAAGGTTGTACTCTAGAATTTATCTTTTTCTGGTAGATGAGGATACCCTTCTGGCCTGTGTGTCTGCGGAAGTGGGACTGATCACGTGGTCGGGCCATGCTCCGGTGAGCTTGGAGATGAAGATGATAGAGCGCCCAATCCCCCCACGGAGCTGTAGGCTCAACGCCGGTCTCCTGTTGTACCCTGGAGTTGTTGAGGAGGTCAGGGGGATACTTATCGTTAAAAGCGAAAAACTCAATAACGGGGAGGTGTCTGATGACACCTTGTGGGCTTGCAACAAGGCCTTTTTGAGGAGAGTATTTATTCAAAAGGCCTCGCAACTTAAAAGGGCTGGTGACCATCTTAGGGCTGCCCTTCCTTCTGAATTCCACCACCTTGAGAGGGCAATTAAATTAAACCCTACCCCTCAGGGATCCCGTCAGGTCATTCAAGTAATATTCCAGCTCCAGGCTCACTTGCTTGCCCAGCATGAGTATGCCTTTAGACACCTCAAAACTCTTATCATGCGGCTGGTGACAGAGCCGAAGCAGTTCTTGCTAGAAGAATGAAGAAAAGAGATGCCAAATGCACAGTAGAGGTGATGGTGAACTCTGTGGGGGGGATGGTTAGAAATCCAATAGAGATAGCGGTGTCTTTCGCCCAATTCTACTCATCTCTCTATAATCTTAAGGAGGACCCTTCGGTTCCCCAGCCCTCGACGGAGGAGATAGATTTGTTTATGGCACATCTGAATCTCCTGCATCGGTCAGAAACCCACAGGGAGACCCTCAATACCCCTTTTACACCTGCAAAGGTATCTGGGATAAGCAATCCGCAAAATGCCACTACGCTGCCCAATGATTATTATCGTACCTTTCCCAATATTCTCGCCCTGTACCTCAAGAGGACCTTTCAGTTTTGGCAGCAATCTGAAGCTATTTCCCTGCAAAACTTGGAGGCAACTATAGTAACTATCCCCAACCAGGAAAACCCATGGATTCGCCGGTAACTTTCGCCCCATCTCTTTGGAAAACACTTTAACTGCTAACAGTTTATTAAACTGCATGTTAGACTTCAGGAAGTGCTGCCCTGCCTAGTGGCTTATGATCAGGTGGGATTTGTGGTGGGCCAACAAGCCAAGGATGGGGCTAGGAGCATGCTCACTCTCATTAAGGTGGCTGAGACATTTGGATTCCCCAGTCTATTCCTGTCGCTGGACGCAGAGAAGGCATTCGACAGGGTGCACTGGAGGTATCTACAACAGGTCCTGATACAAATTTGAGTTCTCTGGCATTAGGATTAAAATAAAGAGACAAGACAGCTGAAAGAAATGGGCCAGAGTTAACTCTTCGGCTTTCTCTCCTCTAGATTTCCTGTCACCAATGGCACCGATCTGGGATGCCCGCTCTCGCCTGCTATATTTGCCCTGATCGTGGAACCATTAGCAGCTTCCATCTGATCCAATTCGGGGATTTTGGGTATCCATATAGGCCCCACAGAACATATGATTGGTCTTTATGCAAATGACATCACCATTTCCTTTACCAATATTGAATCCTTCCTCCCAGAAATAATGTCCTCCTTATCCTGCTTCTCACAAGTTTCCTACTACAAACTTTATTTCTTTCGTGGATTGCAAGAATACAGGCCTTTAAAATATTTTTCTTTCCAAAAATTCTTTATTGCTTCAGATGTGTCCCAATCCCCATCCCACCAACTCTTCTGAAAAAACTTCAACGAGTGGTATCATCCTATGTGTGGGCGAATAAACATCCCGGGTGTCACGTAAAGTTCTGGTCCTCCCTTATGGGGATGGCGGAATACCATAGAGCTGTTGTTTTGGAAGAAGCTAAAGCTTGGTGGCTCTCTTCCCTTTGTACTGGATGGGTTCAGATTGAATCCTTCTTTGCTAAGGAGGGGTCTCTGAGGAAGCTGTTGTCCTCTGCGGTCCTGCATCCCTCAAGGGCTGCTCCCCTACTGAGCATTATGCAAGTAATACTTTGATATTGGAGAGAGGCGGTTGACTGGTGGATTTCCCTTCCCCCAGACTAAATAAATTTTAGAGCCCTTTGAGGCCTTATCCCTTTCTTAAACTGCAGGAGATGGGAGGAGACGGGGTGTCACTCTGGCTGATATATTGCAAAATGGAGATATTATACCTTTTGACTCCCTTCGATTAAAATCCTCTGCACTAAGCAACATGTACTATCAATATATTCAGGTGAGGCATTGCCTCTGCTCGACCCCTTACCTGCGTAGCTTGAAATCACACTGGGAGACATCAAAATTCCCAAAATTTTTACTATCCTCCCTGTGCCGTCATAAAGCCCTTTTGTCGATCTATGGGGGCTGATCTCTGTCCTCTCCCTCGAGGCCTGGTTACATGATTAGATGCGAGGAGGAGCGGAGAATCTTGGCTTCACTGGAGGATTGTAGGGAAGCCCTGATGGGAGTTCAAGGGGTGACTAGATGTCTGAATCACCTAGAGAATTTGAAGGAAACTCATCTCTGCTGGCATATCCCCGCAACCCGACTGTCGCGGTTCTCAGACGATCAGTCCCCTTTGTGTTGGAGACAATGTGAACAGAGGGGCACCCTATCTCATATGTGGTGGTTTTGCCCTAAAGTAGCCCCATTCTGGTCCGTCGTGGCTAGTGTGCTAAGATCTATTATGGGGATCCAGGTATACCTCTTCCCCCAACAAGCACTTCTGAATATAGGTATAGATCAGGTCCCCTAAGATCTCAGAGGTATTTTATCCTATATTTTAATAGTCTCCAGACTATTTGTATCGGCCAAATGGACGTCTCCTTCCCCTCCAACCCTAGGAGAGGTTATAGAGAAGACTAACTCTATCTTCCAACATGAATGCTATCTAGCATTAGACATTGGCAGGAAACAAGACACGCTTAATACCTGTACTCTCTGGGCTACCCATCCTCTAGCAGCACCAATCCTGCCTAGATGAGGGGAAAATTCCCCCCCACCCCATTTCTCCTTCCCTTACCTGCCACCACCGCGCCTCTACTTTACATGCTATTTGTACTGTATGTGTATCTGAATTTTTATTGAGTTTCAAATAAACCAAAACAAGCAATACACCATTACAAATACCATGTTTAACCCCTTAGTGACTGAGCCAATTTCCACCTTAATGACCAGACCGTTTTTTGTAATTCTGACCACTCTCCCTTTATGAGGTAATATCTCTGGAACGCTTCATTGGATCCGAGCAATTCTGAGATTGTTTTTTCGTGACATATTGGGCTTCATGTTAGTCGTAAATTTAGGTCGATCATTTTTGCGTTTATTTGTGAAAAAATCAAAAATTTGGCGAAAATTTTGAAAATTTTGCAATTTTCAAATTTTGAATTTTTATTCTGTTAAACCAGAGAGTTATGTGACACAAAATAGTTAATAAATAACATTTCCCACATGTCTACTTCACATCAGCACAATTTTGGAGAAAAAAAAAAAATTGTTAGGACGTTATAAGGGTTCAAAGTTCATGAGCAATTTCTCATTTTTCAAGCAAAATTTACAAAACCATTTTTTTAGTAACCACATCACATTTGAAGTCTTTTTGAGGGGTGTACATGACAGAAAACACCCAAAAGTGACACCATTCCAAAAACTGCACCCCTCAAGCTACTCAAAACTACATTCAAGAAGATTATTAACCCTTCAGGTGCTTCACAGGAATGAATGCAAAGTGGAATGAAAAAATAAATACCTTTATATTCTACCTAAAAATGTTTCTTTAGCCTCAATTTATTCACTTTTACAAGGAACAGCAGGACAAATTGGATGCTAAAATTTGTTACCATGTTTCTCCTGAACGCAACGATACCCCACATGTGGTCGTAAACTGCTATTTGCCCAAACGGCAGGACTCAGAACGGACGGAGCGCTATTTGAATTTTGAAAAGCAAATTTGGCTGAAATAGATGACAGATACCATCTTTCACTTCTTGGACCCCTGGGGTACCTAAACAGCAGAAACCCCCCACAAGTCACCCCATTTTGGAAACTAGACCCTTCAAGGATTATATCTAGGGGTATAGTGAGCATTTTGAACCCTCAGGTACTTCACAGAATTTGATAGCAATAGGTCGTCATAATGAAAATTTTCTTTTTTTTCACAAAAGTGAGCTTTAGCACCACATTTTTCACTTTTACAAGAGGTAACACCATAAAATGGACCCCACAATTTGTTGCCCACATTCTTGTGAGCGCGTCGATACCCCACATGTAGTCATAAAGTTCTGTTTGGACAAACGGCAGGACTCAGAACGGACGGAGCGCTATTTGAATTTTGAAAAGCAAATTTGGCTGAAATAGATGACAGATACCATCTTTCACTTCTTGGACCCCTGGGGTACCTAAACAGCAGAAACCCCCCACAAGTCACCCCATTTTGGAAACTAGACCCTTCAAGGATTATATCTAGGGGTATAGTGAGCATTTTGAACCCTCAGGTACTTCACAGAATTTGATAGCAATAGGTCGTCATAATGAAAATTTTCTTTTTTTTCACAAAAGTGATGCTTTAGCACCACATTTTTCACTTTTACAAGAGGTAACACCATAAAATGGACCCCACAATTTGTTTCCCACATTCTTGTGAGCGCGTCGATACCCCACATGTGGTCAAAGAGTTCTGTTTGGACAAACGGCAGGGACTCAGAACGGACGGAGCGTTACTTGAATCTTGGAAAGCAAATTTGGCTGTATTTGGAATAGATTGTCATATTTGCAGAACCTATGTATGACATGTCAGATCGCATGGAGATGCAGCAGCGGCGGCGGGTTTTACCGCCCGCCGCCGCCATTTTGTGACAGATCGGGGGAGGGGTGGGGGTGGGAGGAAGATCCCCGGTACCGGGGGTCTTAGGGCACTTAGGGGTTAATGCTTCACTGTCATCCGACGTGTGTTTTCACGTCGGATGAAAGTGAAAGCATTTTTTACCGGCAGTCTCATTTTTTGTAATGTGATGACCGGTAAACGGTGCTTACCGGTCATCACATTACCGGTGATGGTAAAAAAAGACCCCTGTTCATAATCTTGGGGGTCTCAGCTACCCCCGGTAGCTGAAACCCCGGAGATTTTTGACCACTGGGGGGCGCTAGAGCACTTTCCCTGGCTGACGTCTGCAGACGTCAGCCAGGCATAAGTACCCTTTTTTTCCGACGTCTCTGGACGTTAGGCCGTCGTTATGGGGTTAAAAAGATTATAGTAAAGAATGCAAAATCATCCCCTATCGTTTGTATGTAGCAGACTACAAAAGATGGATGGTCACCAGAGCAGCCAACATTGTACAAAATAAAAACCGGGAGGATTGTTAAAACACTGTAAATCTCAACATACATTGAATTAGACCCCTGGTGGACCCATCACCCTCACCTTCTCAACCCCATACAGTACAAATTACCACAATATTGTTGCCATTATTATAAAACTGGTACATTTTTCTTATCAGGATGAAGTCCTTAAAAAATTCTTGAAGAGGGATGGAAATCCGTAGCTCAGAAATCCAGAAATCTTGGGAGTGATTTATCACCAAATAGTTTTTCTTGCAGTGTGACACGGTGCAACCTTTGTAAATACATAGATCAGAGTCTTTCAGTAATGATCAGACAGGGAAAGTATATAAAAATTTCTCGTACATTAACTGTAATACTACTCATGTTGTATACATAGCTACTTGCACGATCTGCCAAAATTATTACATTGGTTGCACAACGCGCACTTTGAAGAAGCGATTGGAAGAACACATCCCTGGTTCGGATTTGCAGTCTAATGCAGGCGGATCCATTTCAGGATTATCACGACATTTCAAAGAATGTCATGAGGGGAGAATGGAAGGTTTTTGGCTCAGAGGCATAGAACGTGTCACCCGGCCAGTCAGCGGAGGGGATTGGGAACACTCCCTCCATAACAAGGAAGACTATTGGATACTGGCACTTGATGCCAGATACCCTCTAGGCTTTAATAAAAGTACATGAGATCTGTTTTATAATTTGTCTTATAAGGTGTCATCATTTTGTTTTGCAAAATAAGAACATATGTATATATGTGCGCTTTGATAGCATCTATATGTGAGTTGGATCTATATGCATGTTTAATTTGTATGGTGTAATGGGTCCTTTTCTCTATGTATATGTATATACGTCAACTTTGATAACATTTACTTACAGGTCGGATGTTTATGCATCTTTGAATTTCATATATCATTTAGACTTGTTTTTATAAATTGACATTTTCTACTCCTAATATACTATTATTCTTTCTTCTCGTTTTTTCTTGATTGTGTTTTGTATTTTTTCTGGTGTCTGTGTTGTGCTTTTTGTGGCCAAATGAACTTGCATAATACATCCCTTATTTTTGTAATCTGTTCATATGTAATGTCTAGTATTTAACTAGTTCTGTTTTTCCCAATACATGCTTTGGTCACTTATCTGGCCCTTTAAACAGTGTGCAGATTTAATGTTGTTATTCAGCTAAACCCAGACATGTGCAGTATATATATTCCTGCCCACATATGCGCAAAGTGAGCCTGGTTTGTCTTATTTTACTGACATTGTGGCACTCACCATATTATTCTGACAACAAGACACATTTTTTCCCCAAAATTTTGGGGGTAAGTGGGGGTGCATCTTATAGGCTGAATATACAGACTATGTGACTGTGGGGCTGTGCTGGGAGGACCTGCGGCTCTGGAGCAGGCTGGGAGGAGGCAGTGGGGGGCTGCTGAAGCAGCGAGAGGTCACATGCTCACGTTTATTATGCTCATATAATATGCACTGCATCCCGTTGTCCATCGCCTCAGTGCTGAAGCTGCTCTGAGAGATGGGCGAAAGGATACAGTGCATATTAAATTAGACAAAGTGTGCACACCCCTTACACTGAATATGGCCCCCCATTCTGCTGCACAAAAGAAAATAACTCACCCTCCATGGCTTCCCTCCATCTTTCTCTGCTTGCAGCACTTGTGTTCTGAGTCCTCCTGCGTCCTCGAAGCAGCTGATCATGTCATTGGCACATCAGAGTGACATCATCACTGGGCGACCCAATCACATGATCGAAAGCCCGGAGATGCAGAAGAACTCAGAACGTGAGTGCTGCAAGCAGAGAGACACAGAGAGACAGAGGGAAGAGCCCAGTGGGTGAGTTACATTGTTTGTTATGTTTTTGTGTGCGGCAGCATGGGGGGATATATTCAGTGATGGGGGTGGATATTCAGGATGAGAGGGCCATGTACCACAATAGGGGGCCATATCCAGGATGGGAAGTAATGTATCCGGATAGTGGGAGCTGTATACCAGGATGGGGGGCCATATCCAGGATTGGGGGCTCTATACCAGGATGGGGGCTATATCCAGGATGGGGGGCTATATGCCAGGATGGGGGGACATATCCTCGATGGGGGGCTATATCCAGCATGAGGAGCCATATCCAGGATTGGGGGGCTGTATACCAGGATGGGAGGCCATTTCCAGGATGGGGAGCTATATACCAGGATGGGAGGCTGTATCTTAGGATGGTGGGCTGTATCCCAGGATGGGGTGCTGTATCTCAGAATGGGGGATGCCTTATACCAGAATGGGGGGCCATATTCTGGATGGGCAGTTATATCCCAGGATGAAGGGCTATATACCAGGATTTTGGGTCATATCCAGGATGGGTACATTACTCCCATAAGTGTCAGCAGCACATCACCCCCATAACAGTGCATTGTAACCACATTTTTTGATCAATTTTTTTTCTCTGTTTTCCTCCTCTAAAATCTGGGTGCGTCTTATAGTCTGGTATATCTTATAGTTAAAAAAATATGGTATCTGTCTGGAGTATTTCTCTGTCCATTCATTTATAGCTTACTTGCACTTTCTTTGTGCCTGATTTTTCATTGCATTGGCAGGTGTATATTATATCTTATATTCTATAAAATGGCAATTTTTGTGTCTCTGTTTTTAACTTTTTAATTAATTTTGTATGTTTTTACATTAATAAAATTGATTTATATTAATTTTTATGATGATATGTTTGCAATTGCTGGCACATAGTACAGTATCACCATATCCAGAATGCTGAACACTTAAGAGGCACCTTTTGTTATAAGCATAGCCTCATCATCAATAATGGTGTGGAACACTCAAAAGAGTACTGGCATATACTTCTAGTAAGCAGTGGAGATGCTACTAAGTTTCAGTAAAGATAGCAATATAGTCATTGCTTATTGTCTAGTTTGATACGTAGCTGGGCATCTCTCTCCATTACTATGCAATTGTTAAGAATTCAGCTGATTTTTACAAATGTTGCATAGGCTGAAATGTACCTGATGACACAGCACTTGGGTAACATGAAAAAAAAACCTTAACTTTTTTGTGTTTGCATTTGAGAAAAATGTAAAGTTTTTCATTAGTGTCCTAAATTTGTTTTCTGTTAAAAATTTTAACACAATCAAATATTATCACCTGCGTGGCATTTGTTTTTCTCATATGCAAAAGAACAAATGTTCAAAGCTTCCTTTCCTCATTAAACAGTGAAAAATTGATAGCACTCAGATGACATTAGATGGCTATTTCTTTTTTTCACTCACTTTTTGACTTACGGTACATTGGAAAGTTTCATCCGTGGCACTTGGTCTAGAGAAAATATATATAGCGAAAAATTTGTCAAGAAGATAAAACTTAACATTTATTTTTTATTTTTAAAAGACTAGAGTGTCCATAAAACTACACAAGTAGTAACCACACTGTGCCCATGCGTCATACCAGTGATATAAATATCCTCTATTTTTCTCTAGAGGTTTAGGTCTTGCTGTGAGTGTGACCACCGAAATTAAACTCTCTCCTTCAGTGGCCACAAAACAACCTCTATATACACAGATTCCAGATATGCCAAGATTACAACGTTTACCCTTGGTATCAAATCTAGTATATACCCACTCTCCCCTTAAAAAACGTTTGTAACTTCAGGAAGAACCCGTTGAGAGCTTTCCGTTTTGAGTCCCTTGTGAACCGGATGTTCACGTCAATTGGGGAGTTTTCTTCAAAGACAACGATTTCTTCCCGGAAGTGACGTGGCGCGATGATGGGGGCGCGGCACACCATGTGAACGGTAGTTTGTTGCCATAAAGCGCGGTAGAACGCCGCGGCGGTGTCCTCTAGCAGACAAACACTGAACTGGACAGTGCTGGGTAAGTGACCCTGGGGGCATTATGTACCAGTTGGGCAGATACTTTACTGGTTCCCACACGGTGCATAGCACCGGTATTCCCCTTGTATAGTAACACTTGACTATGTCTTATTCCTGGAGACATCAAAATGCCATCATAGGGGGACCCTGTGAACAGGACTCCTCTGACAACTAAACCGTAAATCCCCTGATGAGGAATAAAAACCGAAACGCGTCGGGAGCGAACTATGGTGGCAATGTGAACATGCTAATATGAGCCCGAAACCTGGACGTCACTAGTAAAAGAATATCCGGTTCACAAGGGACTCAAAAAACGTTTGTAACTTCAGGAAGAACCCGTTGAGAGCTTTCCGTTTTAAGGGGAGAGTGGGTTTGTTACTTCCTGATACATATATATATATATATATATATATATATACTAGATTTGATACCAAGGGTGAACATTGTAATCTTGGCATTTCTGGAATCTGTGTGTATAGAGGTTGATTTGTGGCCACTGAAGGAGAGAGGCTAATTTCGGTGGTCACACTCTCAGCCAGACCTAAACCTCTAGAAAAAAATAGAGGATATTTATATCACTGGTATGACACATGGGCACGGTGTGGTTACTACTTGTGTAGTTTTATGGACACTCTAGTCTTTTAAAAATAAAAACTAAATGTTACGTTTTATCCTCTTGACAAATGTTTCGCTATATATACTGAATTGCCAGAATCAGGCACAAATTAACACCTAAATTGACATTGTTTAAAGGGATCCTGTCACCCCCAAAACACCTGCTAACCTATTAAAACCTGTCCCTAGAGCATATTAACACTTTCCCTACACTATTTCTACCTCCTAAATGCAGTAAATGACATTGACTAAAAACGTTTTATAAGTACCTGATTAGTGATGATAATGAGTGACTATCTATTCATAGTCACTCATCAAGACTGCCCCTCTGCTTCATAGCACGCCTCCATAGGCGTGATCGTCCTCCTAGATTAAAATTGCAGCCTCCCCGCTGTGCCCTGTGTCGTAGGAGGCTGCTGTGTGGCTTGTGACGCGATCCGCGTCATTCCCGGCGCCCTGTGACGTATTTACAGCGGCGCCGCGCTGTTAGCTTCAAAATGCGCACTGCGCATGCCCAATGCGCATGCGCAGTGCACATTTTGAAGCTAACAGCGCGGCGCCGCTGTAAATACGTCACAGGGCGCCGGGAATGACGCGGATCGCGTCACAAGCCACACTGCAGCCTCCTACGACACAGGGCACAGCGGGGAGGCTGCAATTTTAATCTAGGAGGACGATCACGCCTATGGAGGCGTGCTATGAAGCAGAGGGGCAGTCTTGATGAGTGACTATGAATAGCATAGTCACTCATTATCATCACTAATCAGGTACTTATAAAACGTTTTTAGTCAATGTCATTTACTGCATTTAGGAGGTAGAAATAGTGTAGGGAAAGTGTTAATATGCTCTAGGGACAGGTTTTAATAGGTTTACAAGTGTTTTGGGGGTGACAGGATCCCTTTAATGGTTTGTGCTTTGTTAAAATATCTTAGTACCATTTTCATAACTTGTCATAGTTAGTTGTCTTAATGAGGATGATTTGAATAACGTAACTTTTCACATTTATATCATGTACCAACGAGCTTTTTTAAAATTGGTTGCAGTAAATATTATTAACTTCACTCCTTGTGTGCTGCAAACTAAGAGATGCTTTGATACTTCCCAATAGATGCTGGAGAACAAGCCGTAGGCCTCTGTCCTGAAAGTGTGAGGTATGCACAGGTGATGACTCCAACACCTTGTGCAATGCTAAGGAAATCCTGAAAATATGCACTGTTTGCGGCCCTTGAGGACTGGAGTTGCCCAACCCTGTTCTACGGGAGTGTGCATAGTGTCTTGTATTTCCAGCCCCAAAGCCTGGCCCACTTTTGTCAACACAGTCAGCCCCTCATGTCCAGCTTCTATTGTGTCCTCCATTTGCAAATATAGGGAAAAAAAATCTTATACTCATTTTATCCAGGCTCCCTATCCATTGCAGTTCCATCTCCTCTTCTATCTTGTATAATGCTTTTGGCACTGGATGATGTGATGACATCACTTCCTTGCACTAGCTAACATCCCCTTCATGCGGAAGAGGCCTACTTTCTGCTGGAGTTTCTGGTGAGGTAGGGAGCCGATTACAATTCCTATGCCAGTGGCACTCATAGCAATTGTATTTACGTCTGACAGACAAGAATATAATACAGTGCAGGGAGCAAAAAACGTCTGGGGTGCAGGCAGAGAGATGGGCGACTGCTTTCACTGACAGTGTGTTGAATGACTTTGGCCTCACAAAGGTGCCAGGTGGCCACCGGTATTCAGCAATGTAATTCCCATCCCAAGATGTGCTCCCCTCAGGGAGACAAGAGGCAACACCCTTTGCAGGTGCCATCCCTGTCTACAGCCTCGTCGCTGCCCTGGTTGGTAGAGCTGGTACAATGAATAGCTGTAGTAATTTTTCTAAAGACATTTTCTAAGCAAGGTAAAAGCACAATCAATATTTTTTCCCTTCAAATCAGTATTTTACAAACCCTATAGGGCAGCTATACAAGTACCACTAAATCCTGTTTATCTAAGCTTATACCAAAGCACCCTACAGTAAGCCGTTTCTTGTGTGGAAGAAAAGCAAAAACACAAATACAAATCTTAAAAGTAACAACGTTTTATTTATGATGTTCTAGTTAAATAAAAACATACCAGTACAGTAATTTATTTCTCAATTGAAGCTGAATATAACAAAGGATAAATAATGCAAAGAAGGAGGCTGAATGACCAAATGTATGTTGGGGCATTGGCATCACACTCTGGAGCAAGTAGGCTTCCTGCACATACTCAGTCTAATCATGGACATAGGTTTTATTGGCACTTATTTTGATTATTGTTATTTATTATAATCATAGAACTTACTAACCATGGAACATAAGTCTATTTTTTGTAGGATTTTGACCTTCAATGTGGCACTTTGTCATCTATATAGTCCACCTAGGTAGAAAGGTATCGGCAAACAATTTTGTACTTGGCTGAATGATCTTGCACAAAGCACATTATTAATATTACTATCATATATCATCATACTGCTCACATACATATGATTATTTACACGTTTTTGTTAGTCTGCTTAATTATTGTGGTAAATGTCATGTTGTTTTATTCATTCAATTGTACTTTGGTAGCTTACCTGCCTCCTTGCTTTTGTTGCCACCTAGGGTTCCCCATTTTTAAATATGTCATTTTAATTGTTTGCAATTTGGCATTGATTAATATATTTTTTTTTGTACATAGATTTTTTTTTTTTTTTTTTTTTTTATTGTTTATTTTTTTATTGTTTATTTACTTTCAAAATGCAAAATACAGCAACTTTCTAAATATTCTTCATCAATATGCTCTAGTATTTTCCTGCTCCTAGTGTATGTTCTTTATCTAGCTGAAGGCTCTGAAAAAAGTTACAAATGCATCAGAGTTCCTGCTGGCTCTCGCTGAAACCCCTCCCTTATCTCAGTGTTAGTCCTCACTAAAACATCCATTTTTCACATTGGTGTTCTAGTTATTCCATCCGTATTTTCCATGGATATAATAGTCGTGTTCTAACTTACTGGTTTTTTGTGGATAAGCAAATTGGATCAAAAATGGACACATCTCATTTTTATTCTAAGTTCGAGCTCTCCATTCAAATTACAGGACCCTGATTGAAACGGATGGCAAACATGACATCTGGATATGACATGGATGTCATCTGTGAGTGCTTCCGGCCTTTTACTGCTTTATGGGTAGGAATAGCTTTGTTTTTTATGGAAAACCAAAAAAATCCAACAAAAATGTCAAAATGGGACATCAATGATATGAAGAACTGATAGGGAGTGGGATGAAAAATTGCTAAGGGTACTGCTTGCCTATCTGGCGTGATATGGGAGCAAAACGTATCCCAAATTGTTCTGAGTGGTTTGGTTTATTTCAATACGTGCTTGTATGCACTTTTTAGTATTTTTCTATGTGTGTCCTTGGGTTTTGATTTATAATCAATAACTATGTTTCAGTATAGTTGTTTCAATATAGTTGTGCACACATCCTTTAATATATTTTCTGTCAATGTAGACACATTATTATAAAGACAATGGTGAAAGCACATGAAGAGGAAAGTACAGTACCGTCACTGTACTACTATATGAAAGCAAGTAAACAAAGCCCTCTGGATACACATCTTACCTATATCCAACCTGTCTTACAGGGAAAGACAATCCGACAACACCAAAAATCTGAAACTTGGATCAGGCTGCAAACTTACTACCGTGTTTCCCCGAAAGTAAGGCCCCCCGATTGTAAGGCCACCTAGGGGGTAAAGGGGGGGCCTGCTAATGTAAGGCCTCCCCCGATTATAAGGCCTTACAACCAGGGGGGCCAATGTAAGGCCCCTAGCGGAGGGGGGGGGAGCGGGAGCGGGTCGCACGTCACGTGCGCCCACTTATTACATATGCACTGCATCCCCCTGTCAATCAGCGACAGGGGGAGCAGTGCATTATACGGTATATATGGGCCCCCTCCTGCTGGCACACTACCCCCCTGTTCTGAGGCCCCCACCGCTGCTGCTGCTGCAGACATCTTACCCTCCAGGGTCTTCTTGCAGCAGCCAGCACGTCGGTCCTCTGTCCAAGGCTGTCTCACGGATCATGTGACCGGCCGGTCGCAGTCGCGATGACGTAATGCGCTGCGACGGGTCACATGATCCGTGAGACAGCCTTGGACAGAGGACCGACGTGCTGGCTGCTGCAAGAAGACCCTGGAGGGTAAGATGTCTGCAGCAGCAGCAGCGGTGGGGGCCTCAGAACAGGGGGGTAGTGTGCCAGCAGGAGGGGGCCCATATATACCGTATAATGCACTGCTCCCCCTGTCGCTGATTGACAGGGGGATGCAGTGCATATGTAATGAGCGGGCGCACGTGACGTGCGACCCGCTCCCGCAGTGTCCCAGCAGGAGGGGGCCTGTAGGCCACACTGCTGGGGCACCCAATGTAAGACCCCCCCCCCCCCGAAAGTAAGACCGGGGGCCACTTTTGGCCCCCAAAAAAATGTAAGACAGGGTCTTACTTTCGGGGAAACACGGTATCACAGGTCAAAAAATAAATGAAGGATTGTAGACAGAAACTTAACAAAAGATAATCACTAACAAATGCAAAAATAATTTTTCCATGTTAAAAACATGCATGGCTGTTAATTTATTTAAACGTAAATAATTTCATGGAAAATACAAGTATTTACTAGAGTTGACATGGAATAAGAGCTGAAAGATTCTCTGTAATAAAATACTGAACAGTCTACCATCACAGGGTTTGGGATTTTAGCATTTTTCTTGCATTTTTGGTATCGGCGCCATAAAAAAAATTGAATGCTTTGGATATATCATTTTCTCTGGATTTTTTTTTCTCCTTCAACTATTGTAAAGGACTTGAAAAAGCTAAATGACAACTCAATGACATAAAAAAACAAAAGTGAATGAGAATGAAGATGAATGGGTTATAAGGTATAAATACATTCACATTTATTTTTGAGAAAGAACAAAATTTAAAGGTATTTATGGTAGGATGCAACCGTGGACACCTCTTATTCACTTACTGACATTAATAAAAGGCTTAAAACATGGAACATACACTTTACATTAATTCCTCAATACATATTTAGTGATTATTGAAAAAGGTTTTTATTCTTAATTCAAGAAAAGTCTAAAAACAGTAAATCTGTCCATTGATGGAAGCAATCTCTCTCCATAAAAAGTATCCCTGCCCTGCCGAATATATTTGCCCTTTAGCTATATGATGATGATGTTGCTTATTTATCTATCTCAAAATTTCTGCCAGCTTCTCCTCATAATATCTAGAGTTTTCTTCTAAATCTTCCCAGGGAATAAAGGCTCCTTGTTCACTCTGTTGCTCGCTTTCCCCTTCTTCATTCAGCACCACATCTGGCTCTACAAAATTTTGCCATACATGCAAATAATCAGCACTCTTCATCATTCTCAGTTGACATCCAGCAGAGGTAATGCCCCTTAGAGCACCACGGATTTCCGATTCCTCCCACTGGAAAAGCCGAGCTACTACCAAACGTATTTTCACTGTCTTACTCCTTCTCAGGCATCGTGCAATGGAGGCTGCACAATTAACACATGGGCTAGATGACACATAACAGATGACATTGACAGCACCAGAACTGAGAAACTGTGGCAGGACATTGGAGAAAAAAGCCTCCTCTGCATGGGCTGAGGCATGCTCGTCTTCCAGGTATCCACGAAAAACCTGGCCTTCTCCTCGCTCTATAGTATAGCATAACAAAGTCTTATTCCTGCCAGAGCTATACTCCACATTCTTGAACTGGAACATGAAAGAAGAAGCGGGAATGCGGCTCCTAGGAATAAGAAAACAATTTTCATGTGATTTAATTCATTGAATTATTATAGATGCTAAATTTACTTGGACATTAGATAGATAGACAGATAAATGTACATGTATCACTGTCATTCTACATTTAGAAGAATATTCCATGTCCTAGGGTTCTAGTGGTTTTTACACACTACAACAAAAAGCAGTGTATGTTTCAGAATTCCTTTCCCTCTTATCTATGTAATTGCAGAAATATCTAGCTTTCCAGCATTTTGTCCAGGGAAGAGTGATGTGTGGATTCTATATGTAACGTGTTTCAGTCTTCTCTGCTATTGTCATCTTGTTCAAGATTACAAAATGTTTTCTGTCTTTGTGACTGTGATTGTGCTTCCCTGGAAAGAGCATCTGTCACTTTACTTCCATGTGTCACTGAAATTTGGCAGATATTTTTAGATCAGCTGTAGGCTTCTCTTATCATCTGTCACTTTGCTAATCTCTAATAACCAACAGCATAAGACTCCTCATGCAATCTGTACGTTATTTCAGCTAAGGCCACTTACATTGGGGGTTGTGGGTAGGAAACAGGAAGTGTAGCATGTAAAAAGACTTTAAATCATTATTATGAGCAGGGTCGTCATTATTTTTTGCTTTAACCCCTTCCTGACCTATGACGTAGGAGGAAGTCATGGCACGGTAAGAGGTGTTTGATGTGAGCTCCGGCGCGGAGCTCACATCAAAGCCCCGGCATCTCAGCTGAGATGTCAGGGTAACAGCACCGATCGGATCCGGGATCTGATTGGTGCTGTTTGACAGTGGGATCCAAGGCGGCCGCGGCGGGGAACGCTCCGTTCCCCACCTGCACCGGAGATCCCGCGATTATGACAGCCCGAGGTCTTGGCTAGACCCCGAGGCTGTCAGAAAGCACTTCCAGGTGCTGCCAACCACAACACGTCCGCGATTCTGGGAGTTACTGATGAGCTGCAGCTCATCGGTATCTCCCAGAAGAGATCGGACTGTGCAACAAGGTGCCTCTAAAGGGGCAGTGTACAAATAAGGATTAATAAAAAAATAAAACTTTTAATAACCTGTAAAAAAAAACTAACAAACATTCAAATCACCCCCCTTTTCCCCCATTCACAATAAAAGTATTAAAAAAATAAAAAAAATACACGTTTGGTATCGCCACGTTCAGAATCGCCCATTCTATTAACATATAAAACCAATTAATGAGAGCCCCAAACTGCGTAATGGAAAAAATGGTCCAAACTCCAAAATTAAGTTTTTTTAGTCGCCGCAACATTGCTATAAAATGCGATAACAGGCGATCAAAACAGCATATCCACCCAAAAATGGTATCATTAGAAACGTCAGCTCAAGATGCAAAAAATAAGCTGTAACACGGCCCCAGATCCCGAAAAAATGAGAACGCTCCGTGTTGCAAAATATGGCGCAAAAAGTGCATTTTGTTTTTTTTCCAAACTTCTGAATTTTTTTTAACCACTTAGATACCAGTAAAGGCATACATGTTTGGTATCTACGAAGTCGTACCAACCTGAGGCATCACAATGTCAAGTCGGTTTTACCATATAGTGAACATGGCGGCTAAAAAATGCAAAAAACAAATGTGTGATTGCACTTTTTTTGCAATTTCACCGCACTTGGAATTTTTTGGCAATTTCCTCGTCCCGCAAAAAACAAGTCATAATATGTCTATATTGATGGTAAAAAAAAAAAAGTTATGGCTCTTGGAAGCAGGGGAGCAAAAAACAAAAATGAAAAACAAAAAAATTCCCAGGTCATGAAGGGGTTCAATTAATGTATGTTTTATAATTGTTTCTTATGACTGTTTGTTATTTATATAGCGTCAACATGTGTTGCACTGCTTTACAATTCAGAGGCTCATATACAATTATTATTATTATTTATTATCATAGCACTATTTATGGTGCTTTATATTTGAAGAGGGGTATACAAAGTACAATAATTATGAATGATATAAGGCACAGACGGGTACAGGAGGACAGAGGACACTGCCCATGAGGGCTCACAATCTACAAGGCATGGGTGAGAATACAGTAGATGAGGGGTGAGGACCCTGCCCACAAGGGCTCACAATCTACAAGAGATGGGTGAGGATACAGTAAGTGGGGGGAGAGGACCCTTCCCACAAGGGCTCACAGTCTACAAAGGATATGTGAGGGTACACTAAGGGAGGGTAGAGCTGGTCATGAGGTGGTTTAGTGGACTGAGGGATCCTGAAGGTTGTAGGCTTGTCTGAAGAGGCGAGTCTTCTTCTGGGACTGTTGTTTATTATAATTTGTATTTCCAAAATATAATTTATACATTGTTATATCACATCACTATTTCAAGCGTGAATTTCATAATTTCGGAAAACAATTGCTTTATAATAATGAATCCTAAATTATATATATGTTATATGTTAAGATAAGCCATAACATATAAAACATAATAGACTTTTACCTTTCTGAGTGTTTATTGGCATAAAGCATTTATCAATTGTTTGCTGGCCAGCTGCCACTGTAACTGTAGAGGGGTTATTGCGGTCTCTGTTTTGGGAACAGTAAAATAGCAAGCGGCAGCCATGGATAAATCACTAACAACAGTGGCAGAAAACTTTCCAGTGGAACAACAGATCTTCTTGACTTACAGCACTTTCTTATTACAGACTAAGTATATATATATATGAAAAATGTATTTTCAACTGATGGACATGTTATTTTAACCTAATAAACTAACATTTACAAAGCTACCAAAAGTGACCCCAACGAAAGCAAATAGTATTCTTCTCCATACAGTATATTGCCTGTACACTCTATACATCTGGGCTCTGCTGGTGCTACAAACATCTAATCAATTGGGGTGTGAGGTGTCAAACCAAACACATCTGATTTTGATGTCCAATCCTATGACTGTAATAATTTTTCTAATTTTTTTTTAAACAATCCAATATAATATCTTTAAAGGGAACCTGTCAGCTGTGGGGACATAACTAGCTATCACTGTCTGTAGCTGCAGCTTTATAATACCAGTCTAATCATCCCTGTCTGAGCTCAGAGTGTAATGTGAAAGGTGAAAAAAAAACATTTATACACTTACATTTCAGTCTACACCTTGGAGGAGGGGGACTGTCTGGCAGGATAATAGTTAACTCACTATTAACTTGCATGGCTAAAGGACCTGTGTGATGTAACGATCATATGATGATAGTGGGCGGAGCTAAGCGAGCAAACTTATATTGTAACAGGGACATAGCTCCGCCTATTGTAGTCACATGGTTATGACATCACATCAGGTCTCCCAACATGTTCTAACATAAGGCTGAAATATTAACTATTAACCTGCCAGTCTCTGTCCTCCAAGCTGGAGACTGACTGCCTCATTACATAAGGAAATGTAAGTGTATAAATGCTTTTCTTTCACCTTTAACATTACACTATGAGCTCAGACAGGGATGATTAGAATGGTATTATAAAGTTACAGGTACAGACAGTTATAGCTGGGAAGGCATAAACTAGCTGAGAGGTTTCCTTTAAGTATTACTGCTTTTTAATATAGTCCCCCAAAAGGTTAGATAGACCCCAGGTGACCCCATGACTTTGCTTTCATTCCATTTTTTGATCCTGTACTGTAAAATATTCAAATGAAATGGTTAATGCTGCTTATGTAAATGTTATTACTACTGACAAGTCATATATGTGCCAGTTTAACCTTACTTGTCAGCAGTATATGTGTGTAAAAGAGACACCCAGGCCTTTCCACTTGGATCATCCTCTGCACAGCACTTTTGCTGCAAGAAGACAGTGACTTACAGTATAGTACGTGACATGTAAGAGGAGTACTAGGCTTGTTAGACTTCTCAATGCAATGTTTATTCTGAACTAGCAGGTGTACTAGATAAAAGCGGGCACAAAGAAAGCAAGCCCTGCTTGATGGTAGCATATGGTGGGGAGGACTAAAACAACAGAGATTATATTTTTATAGTTCTTGGCATTTACATTGCTTGTTAAAGTTTCTGTCATTACTGGATATACTCTTTTAACTTCTTGTAATAACAAGACATTAATTTCCTTTTTATATTTTTATGCCAGGCATACTCTATGGACTACAGGCAGTTTGCATTCTGTAAATTGACTGCTCACTGACAAACCTCACAACTTTGCAAGAACAGAAAGAGGGGCCTAGTTAGACCATACACCTAGCAACACCTCAATCCATACCCATTTGCCATTTATTTCTACCGACTTGTCACAGCCCATGTATTTACTGTAGTAGATGAATTAATAGATGAGTATGATTGTGACTGACGCCAGTGAGACGGTGACTTTTCATGGGCAGAAAGTATTTGATTACAGTTTAATCCAAACTTACCGGATATATAATATTATAAAGGATTTAGTTTGATAAATTACATTTAGAACTTGTGTAGCATATACATATATATGTATATTCAGTGTTTGATTGTTCTATAACCTATTGTACTAGTTCCTAATTGCTCTGCATTGTGTTTTATTCTGATTTGTGTGTGATAAACCTTCATTGTGAGTTACTACTGCACCACTGAATCCACCGCTCCTATTCTTCATGAGTGAAAAAATAGATAATTTTTTGAACCATGAACAGCATAAATCAGAGACAAGTTCCTTCATTATAGTTGTTTCCCATTGTAATAATTTCATTATGAAATGTAACGATTCAGTGAGCAGTCATTTGTCTTTGCCTTTACTGTAGTCTGAATATGTTTAAGTCATATCATGTATAAGCCTGCCAAGTCCTGCAAACATTACATACAGATGATCTGTGGGGATTTACATGAGTATTAGGTTCCTTTAAGTATTGCAAGGTAACTCGTCACCCCTTTGGGAATTGTAGACTGAGCCCACCAGCTTAAACATGATGTAAATGTGGTTCTTGTAACCCCCTTAGGGTGCCCAGTCGTCCCCCTCATACCTGAGAAATCAACTTTTACTCTCTGTCTCCCTGCATCTTATTAGGTTTGGGAGGCTGCTCTCTGGTCTTGGTGGATTAGGTGCTCGCCTCCCCTTGTCAGCAAAACCCGCCTTTCAATTTGAAAATTCCCACCCCTCCTGTGGATTGGGCACTGAGTGTCAGGCACACTGGTGCCCGCGCAGTGGAGCGGGTCACCGTTTCCTCCATTTTTGGGGAGTTTTGAGGAGCCCATGATGCCACTCCTCAGAGAAGATGCAACTAGGAGAACAACTTGCAAGTGGACACCTGAACTAGCTTTTCTCATGATTGGATACACCGGGCTATGAAGTACAAAGCTCAATGAGGTTACCAAACCAATTTAGTGCTTCAGTAAGTCAGTAAAAAGTAGTTAGGAGTATTCAAATCATGAAAATCAGAAGGGTGCCCATACTTTGGCACCTGTCAAATTTTTAAATAATGCATATTTCACATTCTTGGTTAGTACAATAAACCTCATTTCAAACCTGAAATATGTATTGTGTCCATCAGTTATTACATATATCACACTGAAATAGCTGTTGCAAAAAAACAATTTTAAGCAAAAAAAAAAAAAAAAGAGTAAGATTAAGAGGGGTGCCCAAACTTTTTCATATGACTGTTATGGGGTACAAAGATAGTGGGGCCATTCTTCATCAATGGAAACCTCAATGCCACTGGATATCTGAAATTACTACATGATTATGATATCCAGTGGCATTGAGGTTTCCATTGATGAAAAATGGCTCCACTATCTTTGTACCCCATATACCACACCATACCATCAGTTTTTGTGTTCTAACAGTCTTGGAGGGATCTATCCACTGTGGGTTAGTGTCACACTAATAGCGGTGGATTTGTTGTTAACTTCACCATGCACAAAAAAGTTTACCTTATCACTCATCTGAAGGCAATTGTTTATACTGTGAAGATATGAGATGTGCAGCATCTGAAACAACAGATACTGGAAGCCTGTGCTAGCATTTCTTCTGTGGAGTTGCTAACAGTGTGTCAAGAGTGAGAGAAGAGGGTTGCATTGACAATCCCCACAATGGGCAGCACTTTGAACACATTTTATAAGTGGTCATAAACTTGCAAAACTCATGAAAGAATAAAGTTACATTAAAACCAAGCACGCCATTGTTTTTTCTTATGAAATTCTCAATAAGTTTCATATGTCCCATGACCCTCTTCCCATTGAAAAAAATAAAGTTGAATCCAAAATGGCTAACTTCGAAATGGCCACCATGGTCAGCACTCATCTGGAAACGTTTTCCCCCTCCCATATACTAATGTGTCAGAAACAGGAAGTTGATATCACCAAACATTCCCATTTTATTTAGGTGTATTCATATAAATGGCCCACCCTGTAGTATACTGGAAAACAGGAAATAAAAAAAAATTGCAAAGACAAATTCCACAATTTCACTACACTTGAAATTTTAAAGGGAACCTGACCTCTAAAAATGAGCCCTCAGGCTCTTTTAACCTGTCCCTGCACCATTCTAATCCATTCCTAGCCATCCCTAGTTTGTAAAAGTTCTTTTTATTCCTGTTCTTCTGCAGCTTCTGATTATATGAGAAGCCGCAAAAGGCGGTCTTTTCTGCATCTCCCCACCAATGGCGTGTTAATTATGCATGCCCATATGGGCGTGCTATAGAGCAAAGACTGTGCTTGTGCTGCAAGGGGGCGGTACAGGTGATATGACAAAAATCGCGTCATATCGCCTGTACCGCCCCCTAGCAGCATAAGCACAGTCTCTGCTCTATAGCACGCCCATATGGGCATGCATAATTAACACGCCATTGGTGGGGAGATGCAGAAAGACCGCCTTTTGCGGCTTCTCATATAATCAGAAGCTGCAGAAGAACAGGTATAAAAAGAACTTTTACAAACTTTACAATAGCGATTTAGGGACAGAAAGGGATGGCTAGGAATGGAAAGCCACCTGTAGCAATTAGCGTGGTGGCTACATGGGAACATGGGTCCCAGGGGTTATTGCTGCAGTCAGTATAAGGTTAAGGGTTAGATTAATTGAGTTTAATAAGTTTTTTATTTCATTAAATGCAGTGAAATTTAAGCTGGTGAGGTGTCTTCACCTGTGGGCACATAGCATTTTTGCTATCTGCATGGTAACAGGCAGGCGAGGTTGCTATGGATACCTGCTTGCTTGGTGAAGGTCAGCCAGGATTGGCTGAGAAAAAGCGGGAAACGGTTGTTTAGATCTAGTCAGGCTGAGCCTGACGTCATTCGTCAGCTGTGTGAAGAAGAGACAGCTGTATGAACAGGTCCTGTCAGAGATGGAGGCACTGTTGGCGGAATTTAGGCAGAAAGTGGCAGGTGAAGGAGGACTGGATTGGTTAAAATCATGTTTGGCTATACCGACGAGCACATTGTCGGTGATACCGGTCGTGGAAGAGCAGCCTGAGGGGCCAGTGGACTTACCAGCGGAGGTGGCTCCTGAGGTAACATTGCCGCCGGAGACCGGGAGAGAGGCGAGAAAGCGCAGGGCTACAGTGGCCTTTTCACCGCCGGTGTCCCCCAGAAGGGGGGGATCAGAACAAGGTTCTCGGTCAGGAAACCGGAGGGAGGAGCCTGTGTGGCCCACAGCGCTTCCGGATGCAGGTCGGAATCAGAAGGGAGATGGTATTGTTCCCGGCGGACGGAGATCAAGGGAACAAACTTCTGGTGGAAACAAGAAAAAAGATGGCGGCCGTCATAATATGTTGCCAGTCATGGAACAGAGGCCGGTGGCTGCTAGAGCTCGGGCCCCACAGAGGAAAGCGAGATCTGAAGGGCGTAGGAGGGCATCCCCTTCCCCTCAGAGGAGAAGATCCGGGCAGGCTGCGGCAGGGGAGGCATCTGCGAACATTGCTGCTCGTGCTTGGGCATATCCTATCCTATCATCAGATGAAGACGTCGGCGCAGCTCTTGGCACATCGCCAAGGGAAAGAAGTCCAGAGAGGCCTCGTGCAGCTGTGCTGCATCAGGGTGAGCTGTTTGTGCCGGATGAGTGTTTATCCATTAGCTCCCAGCGTAGTGACCTGCAGGGGATGGTGCAGAGGGCAGTTCAGGAAGCCATGGCACATATATCTGGGTCCAAAAGGAACGGCCAGTGTGGCTCAGAGGTTCCCAGGGCTCCTGGAGTATCGGAGACCTTTTTAAAAGAGGCCTTAGTATGTCAGGTGTCACCTTTAGGGTTTCACCTTCCAACCTCGGTTAAAAACAAGATATGGAGTCAGGAATATTTAGATATATTTTCCCTTCTCCCAGTGTCTAGAGCTTCTGGTGATAAGAAGGAGGAGAAGAGTGAGGAATGACCGTAGGAAAGCTTATAAATCATTTCATATGTGGTTACAGGCCTTTTCCATATATGCTGCAATGCTGGGTGAAAGAGAGCCTAGCTTGTGTAGTGGCTTGTTCCAGCATGTCGAGTGCATACTGGAGGCATACCGCCAGTTTGGGGGTTCTGCGTGGCTTAGCTATGACGAGGCCTTCCATCAAAAGCTTGCAGTCCACCCTAGCATTGTTTGGGGAGTAAAGGATGTGGGTCTGTGGGTTACGCTTATGATGCCGCAGCGAGGGAGTTTTCCCCGGCAGCCCGGTCTACACAACAGGTCAAAAGAGGAATATGTTACGCATTCAATGATGCTGGGTGCAAGTGGCCGAACTCATGTAAGTTCCGCCACGAATGTTCCTTTTGTGGCGGGGCCCACTCAGCCACGAAATGCTTCAAGAAGCAAAGGCAGCAAGTGCCAGCTTCCTCAAAAGAGAGTGTGGGTAAAGGGGCGGACTCCGGTGAGGCTTCCCGCGCTACAGCCTCTACTCGATTTGTATCCAGATCGAGCAAAGGCTCATCTGCTCATTAGAGGTTTTTCTAACGGATTTTTTGTCCCGGGCTTTAAAGGGCATGGATGTGTGGTGCATGATAACCTAAAGTCTGTGTTTTCCCATGAAGACGTGGTTAGGGAGTACATATTGAAAGAGATTTCAATGGGTAGGGTTGCGGGTCCGTTTGACCGCCCCCCCTTTCCAGATTTCAGGGTGTCCCCTTTGGGCATTGTGCCCAAAAAGGAAGCTGGCTGTTATAGGGTGATCCACCATCTTTCATATCCTTCAGGGGGTTCCCTCAATGACGAAGTAGCGTCCCAGTTACCGGCCGTATCTTATACGCCTTTTGACGTGGCCATTGATTTACTTAGGTTAGGAGGTAAGGGTTGCTTGTTAGCCGAAGCTGACATCAAGTCGGCGTTCAGACTTTTACCGGTAGACCCATCGGGTTTTAGTTCATTGGGTTTTTGTTTTCAAGGGGAGTTTTTCTTCGATAGATGTCTCCCTATGGGATTCTCTTTATCTTGTTATTATTTCGAGGCATTTGCGTCGTTCTTGCAATGGGCCACGGAGTCTTCCTGTTCATCAGGTAGGATGTTACACTATCTCGACGACTTTTTGTTTGTGGGACGGCCTGAATCTGATGAATGTGAGATGTTGGTAGGTAGTTTTCAGAATCTGATGTCTTCATTTGGTGTCCCATTGGCCCCTGACAAATCGGTACCTCCTTGTACTTGTTTAGAGTTTTTGGGTATCACGTTGGACTCAGTGGCTATGGAAACCTGGTTGTCTGATGCTAAGGTCGCCAAATTGAAAGCCGCATTGCAAGCGGTGGTATTCTGTAATAAGGTTACGCTCAAGGGACTTCAGTCCTTGCTGGGTAGCCTGAATTTGCCCATAGGCATGATCCGTAATGCGAGAGTATTTTGTAGACGGCTGTATGATAGTATGAAAGGCGTGAATTCACCGTTTGCTCACATTAGGGTATCCAGTGATATGCGACAAGATCTTTTGGTGTGGATTAGGTTATTGGAGGAGTTTAATGGCCGTTGTTGCGTTCAGGAATCGTTTACCAAGGCGTCAGATTTGGGTTGGTATGTTGGTGATTTTTCGGAATCGGGTTTTTTGACGACATTCCAGGCCCAATGGGTTTTATGCCCATGGACCTTTTGACGGTCGCATCAGTGAATCTCAACGGAGTATAGTTAGATATCAGATTTTTACCGTGCTAGTTGCCATTGCAGTATGGGGTTCTTCGCTTCAGGGTAAGCGGATTTTATTAGAGTCTGATTGCTCTGGTTTAGTAATGGCAATCAATACGTTGTCATCTAAATGCTCGAATGAGGCTCTTTTGTTGCATCAGCTGGTCTTCTTGTGTCTTAGAAATAACATATGGCTGAAGGCATGACTGATTAAGAGCCGGTCTGATGTTTTGGAGTTTTGTGTTTCTCCGCAGCTTTGGTTGGACACCCTGCTTTTACGTCTAGAGATGGAAAGGACGGGACTGAATTGTCCGGAATACCTATGGGAATTACTTCAGATTTAATTAATGACTATATTAAGAATTCGTTGGCTCCGGTGACATGGACAACGTATTCTGCAGCATGGTTGGAGTGGCAGCGATTCTGCAATACCGAAGGGGTTAATTGTTGTGATGTGCAAGTGCCTGTGACATTGCAGTTTGTACCACATATGCTCTTACGTGGATGTGGCTATGCCCATATTTATAAGTCGTTATCTGGTATTTCCTTTTTCTTGAAACTAGCTGGGAAGTAGTCACTGTTAGCTTCATTTCCAGTAAAGCAATTGCTGAAAGGCTTACGAAAACGTCAGTCGTGTCCTGACGGACGCAGACCGATTTCATTGCCCTTGTTACAGTTGCTTTGGTCTACGCTACAAGACGTATGTTACGATGCGGTGGAATGTAAGATGTTTAGGTGTTGTTTTACCCTAGCATTTTTTGGGGCCTTTAGGATTAGTGAGCTTATTTGTTATAGTAGGTTTCGCCCATCTGGCATCAGAGATTCGGATGTGGTGATTTTTCCATCATTCGTTTCCATTTTTTTACATCGTTCAAAAACCGACCAGTTAGGTAAGGGTGTAACAGTTAGATTGAACCGTATTGCGGGATCTCCACTGTGCCCTAGAGATAACGCGTCCATGTGGGTAGATGCAAAATCGTCTCCCCTGGCCAATTTTTTACGCGTTCTGATGGGTCAGTCTTGACAGTTTTTCAGTTTAATAGCGTTTTGCGGCGCTGTTTGAAGGAGCTAGGGTTGGGGGATACACGCATCACATCTCACTCGTTCCGCATTGGAGCTGCGACGGAGGCGGCAGGTTTGGGTTGGAAGGAGAGCAAGATTAGGCGCATAGGGCGGTGGGCTTCAGGTAGGGTACGTTCGTATATTCGTCCCGACTTGAGTGTCTAATTTTTGTTCATTTTGTTCATTTTTTTTGTTCATTTTTTCCACAGGGCCCCGAAGAGTTTGGTTATTGGGCCATTCGTATATATATTGGGCAAGGAGGAGAGCACGTACCTGCCAATATACGGAGAACTTGTCTTTTAATACGGAAGAGGTTACGGTTCTTTGGCACGGCATACGGGGCATGAAATGGGAGAAATTTTGTTTTGCAATGCAGCGCCTTTCTTTGCAACATGCACCACCCGACTTGGTTGTTGTACATTTGGCGGGGAACGATCTCGGGAAGGTCCGCACTATGGATTTACTTTAAAATCGTTTTTAATATGCAAGTGGTTAAGGCTATGTTTCCCTTAGCTTCTTTTGTTTTCTCCGAGATCGTTCCTCGTTTGGTGTGGAACAGTGAGGGTTTACGTTTTATGAACGGTATTAGACGGCGGATTAACAGGGCGACTTCCCGTTTCATGCCTTCGGTAGATGGTTTTAGTTTTCGGCATGTGGAGTTAGAAGGGTTTGTGAGTGGGTTATTCCGGCCAGATGGTGTCCATTTGGACGCTATTGGTCTGGATATATTCAATATGGGGCTCCAGACGGTGGTGGAGAGGGGGCCTCCAGGTCGTTCGGCCGTTTGGGGAAAATTAACCCAAGGAGTTTTGGGTGTGTTGGTAATTATAGCGGTACAAAAAGGTGGTTTATTGTTTAGAGTTATATAGGATATTTTTATCTATTTATTTGGTTTTTGTACCGCTCTTTGTTACCCTGAATTAAAGCCTTACGGCCATTTCCTGCCACCGTCTGGTGTAGTTATTTCGCTGTATAGTTAAGTAAGGGGGGTGGGCCCTATGTTCCCATGGATTAGAATGGTGCAGGGACAGGTTAAAAGAGCCTGGGGGCTCATTTTTAGAGGTCAGGTTCCCTTTTACTGACATGTTAGTTTTGCCATATCATGATCATGTTCAGTTAAAGTATACATGTTTGATCTGAGGCATTATACTTTTTATTTAAGTGATGAAAAAAAATCTGAAGTTTAGAAAAAATAAAAAAGAATTGCGTTTTTGCCACCCTTTTCTGAGATCTCTAGTGTTCCCATTTTTAGGGATCTTGGGCTGAGATGGCAAACTTTTTTTGCGTCTTTAGCTGTCATTTTTAATTACACCAGCTTTGGGTAGATGCAATGTTTTTATCGCCTGTTATCGCATTTTATTACAATGTTGCAGCAACCAAAATAATGTAATTTTGGCATTTTGCCTTTTTTCTGTTATAAAATCAATTAATGAATTGGTAAACTGCATATTTTGATAGAATGGGCTTTTCTGAATGCAACAATACCAAATATGTGCTTTTTTTTATACGAGTAGTTTTATTTTCAATGAGGCAAAAGGGATTTGAACTTTTAGTTTTTTATATTTTTTCTATATTTTTTTAAAATTTGTTTCCATTTTTATTTTATTTTACTTGGCCCTTAGGGTGCCTCAATACTCCAGTGTCTGATCACTTCTGCAGTTCAAGAGCAATGCTTTGCATCCCTCTGTATTACAGAAAGGATCATCTTCTGTAAACACGTGCATTCAGCAGCACTTGCCGCACCTGACCGCAAGCCCCATAGACAATGCATGTAGCTTACCGCAGGTGTGCCACAAGTGTGGTCGTTAGGCGGAGGATGCGGCAGATGCGGCAATTCTGCCACATTTACATAAAAATGCCTATGTGAAAGTGGCCTCACAGATGTGGGTGGGTCAGAGAGCAGTCTGCAGGTATTATCCCCTTAGATCGTGCTGTCAAACAGTGACAGCGCGATCTAACACAGCGAAGATCGTGCTATTCCCAGCCAATGTGTTGCCATGACAGCGAAGGGTCAGATGATGACCAATGTCACTGTCATTACTCACTTCCTATTAACGCTAGCTGAGTGCAGTAATTCTGCCGCATCTGCCGCATTTTCATAAAAACGCCTATGTGAAAAGGCCCTTAGCTGCACATGTTGGCTGATCAGATCATCCAGCATGTGCAGGGAATGATGTGAGTTCAGTCAGCTCAGTGATCTTGCATCAAATGGGCAGGACAAGGACGTACCTATATATCCTTGGTCATTAAGGGGTTATAACATTTTGTACAATTGGTTGATGTTCTGAATTCATGTAGGAATGTAGGGAGTGTGAGGTAATATGTTCAAATGTAAGGCAATAGATGTTCCAGTCATTGTCATTTATTAAAATGCCCAGTTACAGTTGATGGAGAACCATCCAGTGTGGTATTCGCTACTTGATACACATCAGCAACTCATCTGATGTATGCCTCTTGTTCCCCAAGCTCTCAAGTTGTAAACCTTCTTGGCATCACTTTACCTAGCTGAAGCGACCGGTGGTAAGGCCGCGGGTGTGTGTGTATGATCTTTCTCAACAGAATCCCCAAACTCAGGTTTAACCGATAATAACTTTTCTTTACTGGCAAACATGTTTATATCACAGTCAACCAAACTATATGCGCACTTGTATATATTAGAGTCTCTGAATCTTCACTTCTGCCGGGTACGCAGCAAGAAAAAACACAACAATGAAGGTATCTTTCCCTAACTTTCCCTAAAATCACGTACCGGTCTTATCACAGAAGAAGATGTCGCTCCCACGTAGCAGGCCTGGGGATCTCCTCAGTCTTCTGCTTCGGTCTCCTTCCGCAGGTAACAGAACTTTTCTTTTAATGTCTCTCCCAGTCTCAGGGCACACAGAGCAGCAGCAGAAGAGAGATCACAGCAGTACAACTGGCTCCCTTATGTCGGTCACGGCCCCTGCACATGCACTCTGGGTGCTCGGCGGGAAAGGTTTTGCAGAGCGGCAAGAGTCACAGCACCAAAGTCCAGTGGTCCAGGATCAGTCGCAGGGGCTTCTGCGAGGTGATTTTTCCGGCAAGGTGTAGCAAAGTAGTCCACTTTCAACAGACATCCACAGGCAGATCTTCTCTGGTTCAGCTCTGGCTCTATACTGACTTCCTGAGTAAACACATTTGCTGAAAAAGGGAATTTCCCAGTTTGTTTCAGCACTTGTCCACAAGGGGCAGTATCGGACTGTGCACAGTTCATTTCCATATCCATTTCTATGATACAGTCTGAATTGTACACCTCATTACATAGCTTCAATGAAAACAATGAGGGCAGCGGGTGGATACAATACTGTGCCCTATTGCTCTTGTGGAAGGGGTCATATTGGTTGAGGAAGATTTGATGGAGGTAAAGGAGTAGAAAGGTTACTGGCTGGCGGTGTAAGCAAATGTAGATGCCAAATCTGAAGGCTTCACCAACTGTTACGCCTATGATTTTTAATCACTACCACTGAAAACATTCACCCAGTGAACCCTGAAACTAATGTATTGCCCCTGCCCTTGTTCCCCTATTTCAAATTCAATACGAACATTGACGATTTGGTTCATGATCAGAAAATCTGAGCAATTTACTAAAAAATCGGCGAACACGACTTTTAAAATGGCACTAAAATAAATTTTAATTTTTTCCCCAAAACACTTTCCTTAAAGGTTTGGGGCCAAAAAACTCTCCACAAGACCTGGTGGTTGTAAACATCCCTAACCTGAGATTAGGTGTTGTTCACAGCCATTGGGTCTACCGGTTTCTTTCAATCTGTAAGTTAATGGAGTTTTAAAAGAAAGACTTTAAGCTTCTTTGAGTTTCCAGGTGTTGGGACACTTGTAGGTTGTGAATTTTTGACACAATGCCAGATGTGGCAGCATTTGGGAAATCAAGGAACCTTAAAATCGTCTTTAAATGTCCCTTTAAGAGAGCTTTTAATTTTTTAAAAATGTTTTAAATAATTTTTTTATTTATTATTTTAATTTTTTTAAATTAGAGTGCAAACCTTTATTATTGCAGAGGGTCAGCAGCATGCAAAGCCACCTCTTCTACACTCATACTTCTAGCAATTCAAATAAAAATTGCCTGTGTCTATTATATTCTTCACATACATATGCTTATAGGTCTGTTCACAGTCATGAAATACCATAATATGGATATTACTTCTTGAAAATGTATTCTAAATGTATGGAATGAAAGGAAATAAAGGGATTGTACAAATTTGTGGAATGTGCACAAGTGTGTTTAATTCTATAATATCTTGGATCTGTCCATGCACTAGTCTTATATTTTTTCAATTCATCTGGAATTCTGAATATTTTTGTGTGAAATGGCCACGTCCATTCCAGTCAGCATTTAAAAAGATGCTGCAGTCTTTTTACTCGAGTTAAAGAGGACCACCCTAAAAAGGCCTTTTGTTGGGTCGCCTAGCCATCGTGAAGTTGCCCTGTTGGCCGGATAAGGACTGTTTGCAGTTATGACAAGAGCAAGGCCTGTTTTTATGTTCATATTTACCCTTTACATTTGTAAAGCGCCATGGAAGCTAATGGTGCCATTTAAATAAATAATAAGAATATTTTTCCCCTTACCACGTTTAGCGCCAGTTGTGCTTCCCCCTGCTGGATTAATGGGATTGCAGCCTTCGGACAACAACTCAAAGCCCTTAATGGAATGTGCCCTTAATGGACTGTGCCCCATTATCTTAATAGCCTGTACCTCGTTTTAATGGAGTCTGCTGATTCTTGTGGGACTTATAAATAGACACTAAGGCTGCTTTCACATCAGCGTTTTACGCTGATCGCGGCAGTTGCAGTGAAAAAAACGCAACTGCCGCGATTACCGCATAACGGCCGCACTTGCGGTTCACTTGCGGCAAGCCCCATACAATGTCTATGGTGCTTGCGGCAGGTGCAGCAAGTGCAGTATCGGCCCTTGCTGCAGGTGCGGCCATGAAAAAAACGCGGCATACCCCGTTTTTTTCGCAACCGCACCTGCCGCAAGTGCCGAAACCGCACTTGCCGCACCTGCCGCACACTTACCGCAAGCCCCATAGACATTGTATGGGGCTTGCTATTATTTGGTAATCGCGGCAGTTGCGGTTTTTTCACCGCAACTGCCGCGATAAGCGAAAAACGCTATGTGAAAGGACCCTTAGACACACATATATATTGTATTTCAGACTTATTAATAATAGACTGTGCTAAATCCTTTTTTTAAAATGATCAGTGTTTTAGTAACATAAATGTGAAAAATTACATCATGTACCAATGTGCTTTTTTTAAAATTTGCTACAGTAAATATTTTTTACTTAACTCCTTCTGTGCTGGACTATTTCTGCAATGTAAGAGGTGCTTTGAAACTACCCTTCAGATGTTGGAGAACAAACCACAGGCCTTAGCCCTGAATGTATGAGGTATGGAAGGCAAGACACTATGCACACTCCTGTAGAATAGGGTTGGGCAACTCCAGTCCTCATGGCCCGCAAACAGTGCATGTTTTCAGGATTTCCTTAGCATTGCACAAAGCGTGAATCATCACCTGTGCAGGAGATTAAAATACCACCTATAGAGCCCTTGAGGACTAGAGTTACCCACCCCTGCCCTAGATGTCTCAGTGGAGGTAGCAAGGAGGCAAGAGGAATCCTGAAGCCCTTCCACCACTACTGCGGCTTTCCCTGGACCTTTCAGCATGCATATAAGAGGTCACGTTCACAGAAAGCATCTCCCATATTCTGTGAGAGCAGGCACTGGTGACAGTGTGACAAGTGGTACCATCACAAAGATTAGTGCAGTTTAGACTTGTGGGTTCGAACAGGGGCTATCCCACAAGTTTGACCTTTTGTAAGCTTGCACCCTTTATTGCCTTTCATGTTGCACTAAAGGGTGTTTTAGCCTTTCATTTAGTTAGAAAGAAATAATTAATAAAAAAAACACATGGGGTACCCCTATTTTTCATTGTCAGCTAGGGTACAGCAGAGAGCTGCAGCCTGCAGACCACAGATGTCACTTAATCGTGCCTGGTAATCAAAAACACAGGTCACTCCAAGATATTTTTTCAAATTATTTATTCAGAGATAATGAAATATTTTTTTAAAAAATCACGTAGGGTCTTCCCCATTTTGGATTATTAGCCAAAGTAAATCCGACAGCTGAGGTCTGGTATTCTCAGGGTGGAAAGCCATCTTTCATGGGTGCTCATCACCCTAAAAATAGCAGGAGCAGCCGCCCTAGAACTCGCGCCTCCATAAGATTTGCCAATCCTGGAGCTTTGTCCCTCGCCCCGGCTCTTCCCACTGCACTGGTGCGGTGACAGTCAGGGTAATAGAAGGCGTTAATGACAGATTGTCAGATGTCAGCAAACCCTGCGTTGGTAATGTTGAGGCGTTCATGATACCCCCACATTACCAATCCAGTGACTAAATAGTTAAAAAACAGACGCTTAGAAAAATCCTTTATTAGAACTAAAACAGAAGGAGAAAATTCCTTTACTGTAGATAAAACACACAGACAACCCTCTGTCACCCATTTATTGAGCCTAAACATATCCTCCAACAATAATCCACAGCAATGTCCAGACATGGCTACATGAAGTGAGCAGAGACCATTACAGCATCTACACTCCGTAGCAGGTTGCTCGCAGTGACAGCCAGCTGTGTTTTCCATGTCCACAATTATCCTCCTTTCTATTTGACAGCCAGCTGTGAGGAGTGATGTCAGACAGCTCATCTGAAGTCACCGCTGAGTTACCATGGTAACCGCAACAGTTTTTACCATGGCCTCAGATGAACTGTATGGCCTCACTGCTCACAGCTGCGGTTCAGTGTGTGGCTGGAGTCACACTAGGTGACAGACATGATCGAGTCTCACATGCATCACACTGCACAGCCGCTTGCTGTCTGCTGTATTTCTATGGAGCTGCAAGCAGGGCCGGCTCCAGGTTTCTGTGGGCCCCGGGCGAAAAAGTCTCAGTGGGCCCCCTTTAGTACATATCGCGGACTATAATTTTATATATATATATATATATATATATATATATATAGCCGCACACTTACCGCAAGCCCCATAGACAATGCATGGGGCTTGCTGCAAATGTGAAGCAAGTGCAGCCGCTAGACGGAAAATGCGGCAGATACAGGTTTTTTTTTACCGCAACTGCCACATTTTAAAAAACTCCTATGTGAAGGCAGCCTTGAAGGAATAGTGACTGCCGAAACCAGCAAGAGCTGTTTCTGACAGTGAGTATATTACACGTTGTTAGGAGCGGGCTAAAATGAATTTGCGTTCCCTTGCGCTTTTTAAAAATACCCTTCAAATGCAAAATGTTGCATTTTTGTGCGTCTGAGGATGCTTGGTATATACACAAGCATCCTCAAGCGCACAAATAATGCAAGCAGCTCAATGGAGCCGCACTGCCATATGGGTGGCACCGCAGCTTAGCGGAGTGTCTGGCCGTCCGGATCTCTCTGTCTCCTCACCTTTCTTCTCGCTGCTCCGGTCCCCTCCGGTCGCTCTGCACATATCAGCACGGTCATGACAACATCGTGCCCCTCCATGCTGAGCTGCAGAATACAGACAGTGGCAGAAGAGACTCTGGAGAAGAATGCTGCTGTCAAAGACGGCTGGGACTACAGGAGCGGAATCTGCGGGGGGCTACCACTGGTACACATACCTCGTACACACGCGGCTCTGCTCCATACACCTCGTACACACGCGGCTCTGCTCCATACACCTCGTACACACGCGGCTCTGCTCCATACACCTCGTACACACGCGGCTCTGCTCCATACACCTCGTACGCACGCGGCTCTGCTCCATACACACATCGTACGCACGCAGCTCTGCTCCATACACCTCGCACGCACGCGGCTCTGCTCCATACACCTCGTACACACTCAGCTCTGCTCCATACACCTCGTACACACTCGGCTCTGCTCCGTACACCTCGTACACACACAGCTCTGCTTCGTACACCTCGCACGCACGCGGCTCTGCTCCATACACCTCGTACACACTCAGCTCTGCTCCATACACCTTGTACACACTCGGCTCTGCTCCGTACACCTCGTACACACACAGCTCTGCTTCGTACACCTCGCACGCACGCGGCTCTGCTCCATACACCTCGTACACACTCAGCTCTGCTCCATACACCTCGTACACACTCGGCTCTGCTCCGTACACCTCGTACACACACAGCTCTTCTTCGTACACCTCGCACGCACGCGGCTCTGCTCCATACACCTCGTACACACTCAGCTCTGCTCCATACACCTTGTACACACTCGGCTCTGCTCCGTACACCTCGTACACACACAGCTCTGCTTCGTACACCTCGCACGCACGCGGCTCTGCTCCATACACCTCGTACACACTCAGCTCTGCTCCATACACCTTGTACACACTCGCTCAGCTCCGTACACCTCGTACACACTCGGCTCAGCTCCGTACACCTCGTACACACACAGCTCTGCTTCGTACACCTCGCACGCACGAGGCTCTGCTCCATACACCTCGTACACACTCAGCTCTGCTCCATACACCTCGTACACACTCGGCTCTGCTCCGTACACCTCGTACACACACAGCTCTGCTTCGTACACCTCGTACGCACGCGGCTCTGCTCCATACACCTCATACACACGCGGCTCTGCTCCATACACCTCGTACGCACGCGGCTCCGCTCTATACACCTAGTACCCACTCGGCTCCGTTCCATACACCTAGTACACACTCGCCTCTGCTACATTCACACTGTAAATCCCTCCTGTCTCCTGACCCCACACATAAACTTCACCTCATCCAGCACCATGACAACTGAGGAGCTGATCATGTGACCCCTGACTCCTCCCCTCCATGTGACATCATCACAGGTCCTGTAAGCACAGTGTGTGTGCTGCTCTGTCGGCTCCCATGGAGGGGGGAGGAGGGAGACCTCCGATGCTGCAGGAGGTGACAATGACCCCCCAGCTGCCCCCTGGATATGGCCCTGGCTGTGGGGGCAATGTGCTCAGGGGCCCCTGAGGGCTAGGGTCACACTTGCATTGTGACCCTAGCCTGATGCAAGTATTTTGGCTGCAGCACATAGCTTTTAATGCTATGCGCTGGAGCCCATAGAAACCCGATGTTTACCTTGACAACCACTAGTTGTCAATGTAAACTTCGGGTTTCTATCGGCTCCGTTGCTGGCAGCGCATAGCATTAAACGCTCTGCGCTGCAGCAGACAATACTTGCGTCAGGCTAGGGTCACAATGCAAGTGTGACCCTAGCCCTCAGGGGCCCGATGGGCCCCCTCCAAGCCTTCGGGCCCCGGCACTTGCCCGGGTACGCCGGGTGCTGACGCCGGGCCTGGCTGCAAGCTTCTGTTCAGAGTGTGCTTCAGTGGATATTGTGCTGTATGGATTACCATTGGAGCTGGGTATGTTTGGGCTTAATAAATGGTGAAAGCGGGTTGTATGTGTGTCTTATTTCTAACAAAGGATTTTTCTCTGCGTCTCTGTTTTGATGGTAATGGTAACGTGGGAGTATCATACATGCCTCAAGATTAACAATTCAGGTGTTGATGACAGCCGACAATACTGATTTGTCATTAAGCCCTTTTATTACCACATTCGCCATTGCACCACCGCAGCAGGAGGAGTCAGGAAGAAGTGCCAGGATATGGCACTTCTAATGAATGTGAAATATTATTAAGTGGCTGTGGGCTGCTATTCTTACCCTGTGGGGGGTGCAATAACTACGTGCCTCCTCAGGGTAAGTCTACCCAGTCGTGCGCTTTATCTTAGCTGGTATGAAAATTGTTGTCAATTTTTTATTTATTTATTTTTACAGTAATCTGATGTCAGTTTGGTTGTCATACAGGCAACCAATCACAGATGCTGACAGAGAGTGTGGGCGGGGTTAAATCTAACTTGATCCTCACTGTTTCCCCCCCTTGATTGGTTAATGAGTGGGCCCGGAAGAAGGGTGACAGTGGCGCTGAAGCTTGCTAAGTAATACATTATGAAGTTAATGGCTGCACCAAAACAGCGGGGCTCCACTGTAAAACAGTTTGAGCTGTGTTTGGCAGCTTTTATGCCCCTATTAAGATGTTTTCTAGACCTCACACTGATTTGAATAGGGCTCAAAAGTTCAGGGAACCCTTCACCAATCTATTCAGCGAATGTATGCCCGCTCGGCAAACCGAACCCAAACTTCAAAAGGTTCGCTTATCTTTAATGATGACATCAACCAAGTTTTACTTGGAAATGTGGCTTGAGAAGATGAATAGGAGTAGAATGACAATGTGAGCCTTGCTCTGATTGCTGGTCAGCTTGCTTTTCCAAATTAACAGGTAATGTATATTGCATTATTCTGTATGGAGGACTATATGAGACCCATCATTCTATATGAAGGACTATGTAGGGCACCTTATTCTGTATGGAGGACTATGTGGGACCCATTATTCAGTATGGAGGGCTATGTAGGGTCCATTATTCTGTATGGAGGACTATGTGGAGTGCATTATTCTGCATGGAGGGCTATGTGGGGCCCATTATACTGTATGTAGGACAATGTGTGGCACATTATTCTGTAATGAGTATGTTTGAAACATTATTCTATAACCACGGATACTTTTTCTGCTGCCCATCATTCTATGTAGAGGACTATGTGGAGTGCAATATTCTGTATAGATGGCTATGTGGGGCCCATTATTCTTTATAAAGGACTATGTGGGTCCCATTATTCTGTATGGAGGGCTATTTGGGGCACATCATTGTCTATAGAGGACTATGTAGGGCACAATTTTCTGTATGGGGAGCTATGTAGGGCCCAATATTCTGTATGAAGAACTGTGTGATGTCCATTATTCTGTATGGAGGACTATGTGGGGCACATTATTTTTTATGGAGAACCATGTAAGGCCCATTTATCTGTATGGAGGCCTATGTGGGGCCTATTATTCTGTATAGGGGGCCATGTGGGGCCCATTACTCTGTATGGAAAACTAAGAGGGGTGCATTATTCTGTATGGATGGCTATGTGGAGCCCATTATTCTGTATGGAAATCTATGTTGGTTCCATTATTCTGTATGGAGGAATATATGGAGTGCATTATTCTGTATCCTGACTATGTGAGGTCAATTATACTGTATGGAGGACTACATGGGGCCTATAATACTATATGGAGGTCTATATGGGGATCATTATTGTGTATAGGGGTCTATGTGGGGCCCATTATTCTTCATAGAGGACTATGGGATGCACATTATTTTGTTTGGAGGACCATGTGGGGGTCCATTAAACTTTATGAAGGACTATATGGGGCCCATTATTCTGTATAGATGAGTATGTGGGGCCAAGTTTTCTTTATGAAGGACTATGTGGGGCCCACGACTAGATTGGCCAACAACTGTGTCCAAGTTTTTAGCCTTTTGGGTACTTGAAATTGACGTCTCTGGGGTAATGTGGTTAAGGGGCTAAGGAACTAATGAATAGAAATGTCATTGATAGCAGATATTAAAATCAAAGTATGGGCTCAATTCATCATTGACAGGGTTTTTTGAGACACTTTTCTTTTTATTCTTTGGTATTCATGATTTTTACATCATCAAAATGCTCTATTTTTGCCTATTATTCAGGAGGATTTTCTGGTAGATATGCCTGGTGCTTCCAGAAGTATTACAAAATCCTTAGTCTTCCAAGAGTTTTATTTTAATACAAGATAAATATAAAATAGCTAGCATCTAACGGAGTGCCGGGAGGATCCGATTTTGTCCAATTTTTCCCCCAGACACAAAACCATTGCTTGCAACATTTTTGTGTCCGGGAGAAAAATCCAAATTGCCCCAGATCCTCCCGGACAGATGGAAACCGGATGGCACATAGCATTCCTATGGGGCCGGATGGAGCTGGATGGCAGCTATGGGGCCGAAACCTGATCCGGGGCTGTCCGGTCACACTGGACATCCCCAGATCCAGAAATCCATGATGTGAAACCGGCCATAGCCATATGAGGGCACGGGCTGTCCGGTGTAAACCGGCATATTTGCCCTCTGGTTTTGTTTGTAAATCAGGTCCGGGGCTGTGTGGTTTACACCGGATACAGCTGATAGCAGCCGCAGCTGCTGCAATTTCAACATAGCTGTCATCCGTCTCCATCCGGCCCAATAGGAATGCTATGGGCCTAAACCGGATCCGGGGCTGTCTGGTTCACACCGGGCAGCCCCGGATCCAGAAAACTGTGGTGTAAAACCAGCCTAAGTTTTAGTTTTGAAGGGCACCAATTAATTTTACCATACAATATATTAAAAAAATAGGAAAAAAATTAATAGTGTGAGGAAATGGTTAAAACAATTAACTGCTGCAATTTTTTTTGTGGGGCTTAGGAGATTAATGATTACATGGCAGTTTGATTGCAGAATAAATGCCATAGAAAACATTGTCCACATCAGTCCTATTACGGTGATACCAAACATGCAACAATTTTTTCCTATTTAAGTGATGAAAAAGAAATCAGAATATTGAAAATGTTATGTATTTTGCAATATTGTGGGATGACACAAGAAATACTTTTTTACAATATTCTGCTGATGGGGCTGAGTAATAGCTTTTTTCATGTGGTGAGCTGACATTTATTGCTACCAATTTTGTATACATACGATGTTTTGATTGCTCATCATTACTTTTTTGAGGAAAGTGACCAGAAGAACACATATATGGCATTTTTTTCTCTCTACAGCATGTACTGAGCAAGCTAATTAACTTAATATTTTAATCGTTCAGAATTTTACAAGCACTGTTATATCACATGTTTATTTAGTTATTTTTTGCTTTCTTTATTTTTATTAGAGCAGATTGAATGTTAGGCTCTCTCTGGTGAGCACAGCAAGGTGTTTTATAAAGTAGAAACACCAAAAAGCACACCCTCCCACCCTGTCCTGGAAACACTTATTTTATGGCCGGATGCGTGTGGGCGAAGACTATCACTAATTGACTAATATTGGACTCGCTATTTGATGAGTATGCGAGTATTACAAAGTACTCGTTACAAGTATAGCGATTACAATTACTTTGGTACTCGCTCCTCACTTATTAAGATTTAGAAAGAGAAAATCTCTGTGGCTCTGGGGGCGAACACATGCGGTGGTGTCCTTTATAGAAGCTGCAGGATGTGTATTAATATACATATATATAAATAAATTTTTATATATATATATATATATATATATATATATATATATATATATATATATATAATCCATGTAAATATCCCCCCGTGCTCTGTCTCTCTCCCCCTGTGCTGTCTTCTCCTCTTGTGTGCTCTGCTTGCTGTCCTTTCCCCTCATGCGCTCTCTCCTTTTAGCTGTCCCATCCCTGTGCTGCACTCTCTCCACCTGTGTGCTGTCTCTTCCTCAGGTGCTCTCTCCCTGGTATGTTATCTCTCACACCTCTGCACTGTCACTCCCCCCAGTGTGCTCTCTCTCCCCCTAGTGTGCTGTTTCTCCCCCAGTGTGTGGTCATTCCCCCAGTGTGCCAACTCTCCCCCTAGTGTACTGTCTCTCCCCCCAGTGAGCTGTCTCTCCCCCCAGTGAGCTGTCTCTCTCCCCCTGTGTGCTGTTTTCCTCCTTATATAATGTCCTCTTCTTTGAGATGTTTCCCTCCTGTGCCGCCTCTCCTCCCCCTGTGGCGCTCTTTTTATTCCCCTGTGTGCTGTCTCTCTCACCCCTGTTCTCTCTTTCCTCAACTTGTGTGTGCTCTCTCTATCCCCACTCTGTCACCGGGCAGCATGGAATGCAAATATGAGGAACAGTTCCTCCTCCTATGTACACTCCACAGTAGAATGCAAGTGGAAAGAAGTAGGGAAGGATGTGACGCTGGCCCTGTGATGTGAGGATGTGGGTGGGCTCACAGTATTGTGGGCACCCTGATTGTACTTGTACACCCTGTCATGCATAGTAGCGGAACAGGTATCCAAACATGCGTACATATGCACACTCACGCCGCCATCATTTTTGTTCACTGTCATACTCAGTAGCAGCGTGGGTTTCCAAACATGGCAGCAGCATGTGTAGGGCTCTGAGGTGGTGCGAGAGTGGAGGCAGAGGCAATGAAGAAGGAGGAGGAAGCGGCAGAGATGGTGGAGAAGGACACGGAGAACAGCAGCATGTGGCAAGCATATTGTCATATATGATACAGTCTATATAGAGTCTAATGCATGGGTATAATGAGACACATGAGACAGATGCTTCTTAAGCAGCTCTTGTATTGCTAAAGTAAATGTAAGTTGCAGAGTGCAAGGCAAAACAACCAAGGACATCAGAGCATTAAAGCATAGCACAAGTTATTCAGCGTCTATTACTTTCCTGTCAGGTGTTGCTGGCAAACAGGAGGATTCTGTGTCCACAAATGATTCCAGGCAGAGTAAATCCAGGCTTCAGAGAGCAAGTCACAAGCTGGTTGCAGACTTGATTCAGGAGCACAGGTAAATCATCTGAAACTGATTAAAAGGGCAATTGGCAAGGAACAGGGCAGGGACATCAAAGCTGAGGACTCCATATTGTTTGAGGGCAAAAGTCAATGCACAGGGCAGGAAACAAGATGGCCGACGACAAGCTGAGAACTCCATATTGGTTGAGGGCAAAAGTTAATGCACATGACAGGAAACAAGATGGCCGACAAAATACACTAAATGCAAACATAACAACAGATATAGCAAAAAAGACTGAAAACCTTACACATATTCACACAACCATCACTTGGGTGTGCCAATATGGGGGCCACTTTTTTTTCTGTGTTTCAGGTGGACAATCAGGTGGTGCCAGTCAGCTGGCCAATCAGATGGTGAATATCTGGGATATCAGGACACAAGGCAATTATTTAAGTAGATAGCTGATATCCCTCAACACCTGAAAATGCCTTGTCTAAAATTAATACTGTTTTCAAATTCCGGTGTATTAGCTCAAATTAACCCCTGTCCAGAATAAATGCGAGCATAGTTTGGCACAAGCCAAAGTATACACCAGGGGATAAACTGTCCCAGTCAAAATTATACACATAGTATACCCTGGGGGATAAAATGTCCTACACCAAACTACATCTGTAGCACCCTGCTTACACAGGGAGCCACAGACTTCTCTAATGCACAGTTGAGTTTCCACAGCAGGTACCTACTACATGCAACATCTTCCACCCCGACACAGTAGGGGAGCTCCACTTGCTGACCTTAGGCAAGATCCCCTATAAATACTGCTGCTGGGGGAGGAGTTAGTTAGAGTGTGCAGAGGCTAGGAGAGCTGCGAAGACGTCCTGGTGCCGTGGTTAGGCCCGAGCCAGTGACCTGGAGTGGCCCTTCTGACGTTCCGCAAGCCTAATTGGGGCAGAAGGCGAGGAGCAGACAGCCTAAAGGGAGCACGGAACTGGTGGAAGTTCGCCTAAAGACGTCCTGGACATCGGGGATCCGCACCTGTGGGATACTCCAGGACCACAGAGAACCCCGTCACACTGTGGAGGCTTCAGCCACCCGGTCCCCCTGTGGGTCAAAGAGAGGGAGCCAGACACAGCAGTGTACCACCGCAGTGATCAGAGAGGGTAACCCGTGGACCGCACAGGAGGAGAAGACAGATAACAAAGACCGGAAGAGAGAGGAGGCCAGTCAGGCTGCAAGCAGGCTGGGCTTTAATTACCACAGAGAAAGAGAGGAGGCCTTATACCCACTTGCTGTGGGGACCCACTGTGCAACCTGGTCACCATTCAGTGCCCTGGACATCTTTACCTGCGTACCACCAGTAAAAACATAAAATAGACTTCTACAGTGTGCGTGTGTCATTCCTCTCCATTCCCGGTGCCTCTCATAGACTGCTCCAACACTCCCCATCCCCTCTACAGCTCCACTACAAGCTGCCCCTTCACACTATGCTGCCCCGGAGGTCCAGCCCTAGCTGTAGAGGACTTTGCCAACTTGCCGCATTACCATCTAACTCCGGCGGACTGTGGCGGCGCTGGTGACACCTCACCAGAAACTACAGGCGGCGTCATGAAAAACTTGGAATTATTTACAGGGGATGATATTTACCCTTTTTGAAGATATACCCAGGACACGGGATCAGGCGCGGCCACCACTCCCCGTGACAATAGGAGCATTAACCCCTTGTAGCCTGATACCCTAGTACCCCAAAGCCTGGGCTCGATATATCCAGGGGTGTAAAGTAGACAGGGCCGGCGTCAGCACCCGGCATACCCGGGCAAGTGCAGGGGCCCTGAACAGCTGGGGGGGCCCATTGGCCATCAGGGACAGGCAGCCCTGACAGCCAGGGGCCCATTAAGGACAGACAGCCCTGTTAACAAGGGCACATGGGGCAGACTCCGCAAGGAGCTGAGTGCTCCGCTGAGCTCCCAGTGCACATGGCAAATTTGCATGCGATGCAGATTAGCCATGTGCTGGCTCCAGAGAGCAGTGGAGCTTCCTCCTTTGCCTACAGCAGCAAAGTGATGAGTCATCATCCTGTGAGCTCATCACACTGCTGGAGGAAGGAGGAAGAAGCGCCACAGTCCTGGGAGCTGCTGCTATAAGGATGTGGTGGGGAAGAATCTGAGGAGGACACAGCCCCGGGGGAGTGGATGGAAGGTATGAGCAGCAGGATGGGGGATTATATGTACCATGGAGGCTGTTCTGACTGTACGAGTATACAGGCTGTGCTGACTGTATATAGAGGCTGTGCTGACTGTATATAGATGGTGTGCTGACTGTATAAAGATGCTGTGCTGACTGTATATAAAGGCTGTGCTGACTGTATATAAAGGCTGTGCTGACTGTATATAGAGGCTGTTCTGACTGTATATAGAGGCTGTGCTGACTGTATATAGAGGCTGTGCTGACTGTATATAGAGGCTGTGCTGACTGTATATAGAGACTGTGCTGACTGTATATAGAGGCTATGCTTGGGTATACAGAGGCTGTGCTGGGGTATATAAAGGCTGTGCTGGGGTATACAGAGGCTGTGCTGGCTGTATATGGAGGCTGTGCTGGGGTATACGGACGATGCTGCTGAGGTATATGGAGACTGCTGTTGTGCTGTATACATAGTATATATAGCTCAACACAGCTTCCATATTATTTGGAGGCTGTGCTGGGCTGCCACAGCTTCCAAATAATATATACAGCCCGGCACAGCCTCCAAATAGTATATATAGCCCAGCACAGCCCGCAGCCTCTATACTATATATACAGCCCGGCAGTCTCCATATTATATATACAACCCTGAACAGCCTCTATATTATATATGCAGCCCACCCAGGAGCCTCTATATTACATATACACAGCCTGCAGCTTCTATATTATATTCATGAATCATAGTATGTGTTAAAGAGGCCCACTGAGACTGTTTCGCCCGGGGCCCATAAAAACCTGGAGCCGGCCCTGAAAGTAGCCTAGGCCAAACTCTAGCCCCTATTTTATAAACCCTTCTAAAGAAGAACATTTTTTTTACTGACTTACCTTAATGGACAACAGCGTGATCTCAGATAAAAATACCTCCCATTACGTGTAAGTAGTTTTAATGAGCCCTTGTAAATAGTTTAAGATTACATTACAATTGCATTATAGCCAAGCAGGTAGAAATGCACACTGTGATCTTCTGCTGTAAAATGGTGCATATGATGGTGCACAATGTGTGCTGTCATATATGAGGCTAGGAGCAGAGGCAGAGCACTGCATTGATCGATTCAGCACTGGCATGGTCTTTCCTCCCCCACAGCAGTTGGCAGATTCCTGTCCTATGAAACTGTAGCACTATGGATATGGATTTTTTCCTTGCAGATGTGAACCTACAAAGCATATTTTCAGATCTGCAGTATGTCAACTCTTGCATTTTTATTTTTGCATTCTTCTCAGCATTCATGCTACATTTATTTACAGTGTTCTTGGGTGCAGATTACATGTGCTTTCTCTACAGTACTTGTCATACAGAAGTGTGAGGGGCTGGAGTGTAGGATGATCCTGCAGCTCCCAGCATCCATGCCCCAGACACACCTCCTCTTCTCACCAGCAGCATGAGACTGTTGGACTGAAATTCTTAGACCCCTAAGCGGGAGTGAGAGCAAAAGAGAAGGTTTGATTTTATTGATTTCTAAGCAATCTATAGATCCTAGAACTGCAGTGTACGGCTCTGCATCTTCATGTAGGAGGGCAGGGACTGTACTAAAAAGTTTTCTCTCTTGGAATTCCTCTTTGTCCCTATTGTGGCTCACAATCTTAGTGTTGCTGATGCATGTAAAGTGCTATGGAATTAATGGTGCTAAATAGTTCATAAAATAATAATATTTATTAATATATTATTTTAATGTGTATTTACTGAGAAGATTCTTTACCTCATTATATATTTGTGGAAGTCTAATATTTTTACAGTTGTACACTACATTACAATTGCATCTTAATGTTCTAGATACAGTGCCTACAAGTAGTATTCAACCCCCTGCAGATTTAGGTGGTTTGATAAGATGCAAATAAGTTAGAACCTTCAAACTGCAAACGAGAGTAGGATTTATTAACTTTTTGGTTTGTAAGATTTATGCTTCTGTTATGTTGCTCAGTTGAATTTTAATAAATTTTAAACATAAAAGTGTGGGTCAATTATTATTCAACCCCTAGGTTTAATATTTTGTGGAATAACCCTTGTTTGCAATTACAGCTAATAATTGTCTTTTATAAGACCTGATCAGGCCGGCACAGGTCTCTGGAGTTATCTTGGCCCACTCCTACATGCAGATCTTCTCCAAGTTATCTAGGTTCTTTGGCTGTCTCATGTGGACTTTAATCTTGAGCTCCTTCCACAAGTTTTCAATTGGGTTAAGGTCAGGAGACTGACTAGGCCACTCCAACACCTTGATTTTTTCCCTCTTGAACCAGGCCTTGGTTTTTTTGGCTGTGTGCTTTGGGTCCTTGTCTTGTTGGAAGATGAAATTACGACCCATCTTAAGATCCTTGATGGAGGAGCGGAGGTTCTTGTCCAAAATCTCCAGGTAGGCCGTGCTATCCATCTTCCCATGGATGCGGACCAGATGGCCAGGCTCCTTGGCTGAGAAACAGCCCCACAGCATGATGCTGCCACCACCATGCTTGACTGTAGGGATGGTATTCTTGGGGTCGTATGCAGTGCCATCCAGTCTCCAAACGTCACGTGTGTGGTTCAAGGTTCTATGGTCTGATCAGACCAAGATCGAGATCTTTGGTGCCAACCAGTCTGTCTCACAGTTCTCCAAGTAATCATGAGCAAACTGTAGACGAGCCTTGACATGACAGTTTGAAAGTAAAGGTACCTTACGGGCTCGTCTGGAACGGAGACCATTGCGGTGGAGTACGTTACTTATGGTATTGACTGAAACCAATGTCCCCACTGCCATGAGATCTTCCCGGAGCTCCTTCCTTGTTGTCCTTGGGTTACCCTTGACTCTTCGGACAAGCCTGGCCTCGTACGGGAGGAAACTTTCAAAGGCTGTCCAGGCCGTGGAAGGCTAACAGTAGTTCCATAAGCCTTCCACTTCCGGATGATGCTCCCAACAGTGGAGACAGGTAGGCCCAACTCCTTGGAAAGGGTTTTGTACTCCTTGCCAGCCTTGTGACCCTCCACGATCTTGTCTCTGATGGCCTTGGAATGCTCCTTTGTCTTTCCCATGTTGACCATGTATGAGTGCTGTTCACAAGTTTGGGGAGGGTCTTAAATAGTCAGAAAAGGCTGGCAAAAGAGATAATTAATCCACACATGTGAAGCTCATTGTTCTTTGTGCCTGAACTACTTCTTAATACTTTAGGGGGACCAAACAGAATGCTGGTGGTTTGAGGGGTTGAATAATAAATGACCCTCTGAATTAACTTTTAACGCTTTAAAAAAAAAAAAAAAATTAAAAAATCATTTTGGCTGCAGTGCATTTCCCACTTCCAGGCTGATCTACAGTCCAAATGTCACAATGCCAAGTTAATTCCGCATGTGTCAACCACCTAAATCTGCAGGGGGTTGAATACTACTTGAAGGCACTGTATGTGCTTTTATTTAAATGGGTAACTACTAAGAAGTGCAGTAAGATTATTTACCTCAATATATCTGTGGAAGTCTAATATTTTTACTGATAGACTTTACTACTAGAGCCAAAAAAACTTCAATGTGTTTAGAACTATAAGCTTTAGATCAACTATCTTCCCACATATCTTACCTGACAAACCTGAACCCCTAGTAAGATGTTGAAAATGTAAGTAATTTGTGTTTATATCACTCAATGCTGCTGATGTAGGGTATAATTCGGCATGACAAGGTATGAAGTGGACTAGGCTATAATATACCCTGAGTATAATCAAGCCTACGCCGCTTTAACCCCAGGTATAGCCTGGACTCAGGTATATACTCTGGCCTGTAATACCAGGAAGGGTCCTTGGTTAAATAGTCCTGGTATTTGGAAAACAGACCAGCACAGATTAATGTATAGATTTTGGTTATTTTTTTTTTCTATTTTTTGATAACCAAATTAAAAGTTCCCAAGCCCAAAAAAAGATGTTACTAAAATTGTTAGCCGGGTACATTCACAGGAATACAAACTCAACAAAGCAGCAGCCCACAGTATTGTTGTGTCACAAAGGCCTTTCAAATTGGATTAATGAAATAAGCATATAAAGAGTTAAATGTGTGTTTTTCTCCTTTCTATTTTTAAACACTATATTTTATGCCTTACAAAAAGTCCATAACCAAAAATACCACATTGGTAGGTAGGTACATGTCCAGAAAGAAAAATGCTACAGGCTGCACTGTTGTACTACGGTGTAAAGTTGAAAAATTGCAGTAGTGTATTTCCAGGTGCTGGTAAGTTAGAGGGGGGAGGAAGATAGCTAAGGGTGCATTCAGATGACTGTATAACTCAGACTGCAATGCTTGGAATGGTTACAGCTGTGTCAACCTGACCCAACCCAAGCCACATAGATGCATAAAGATATATGAAGCTGTCACATGTTGCACCCTGCGGTACAGATGGCCACAGGAACACCTAGTGCATGGAGGGATTTCCACATCAGGTGACCTTACACACACAAAAACCTTCCACCCCATGCTTGTAGGGGGAGACCCGCTTGCTGCCTGAGGCAAGATCCCCTATAAATACAGGTGCTGGAGGCGGAGTTAGTTAGTCTGTTTGTACTGCACTGGCTAACAGACTGAGCAGTACTGTGAAGACAACCTGGTAGCGGAGCCGTGCTAGGCCCGTACCAGAGGAGAGCCTAGCCAGAGTAAGGAACCCGAGAGTAAGGGTCAGAGGCAAAGGCGAGAGACAGGTTGGGGGTAGAGGAAACATACCGGTTCACCCCAGGAAGCAACAGGACACCAGAGTCTGAGTCTGCTAAGGAGCACTTAGCCCAGCAGAAAACATCGGTTCCAGTCTCCCGGACACCTGTATCAGCAATCAACACAAAAGCCAAGAACCGCAGGAGAGAGATAGCGGCATCCAACAGAAGGTTCTTACTACCTACCATATGGGTGAGAGACACAGAGGAGGCCAGGCCAGGTTTTACACAGGTCAGGGCTTCAACACAAGTAATACAGGGACAAGGAGGCCTTACAAATCACTTGCTGTGGAAATCCTGAAGTGCTTCCCGACCACCTGGAGTGTACCCTGGACAGTGCCGGTTTAACATCAGTAAAGGTACGGAAAACTACTCCCAGTGTGTGTGTGTCAGTTCTTTCAGCCCTGATCCTGTCCAACACAGAGACTGTAGAGACATCCCGCTGCAGAGCCACCTCCCTGAGCCAAATCCTATTCCCACATCACTGCCCCTGGGACCTCGCTCCACCTACAGGGAGCATCACCATCAGGCTGCCCATCCATCATCCCCGGAGGTCTGCAGCAGCTCTGGTGCCATCACCAGACACCTTAGGTGGCGTCACAAACTCTTTAGCACAATATCCTTTTATTTTTTACAACCCCTTTTTGAGCGACCACCAGGGCCATGGAGCCGGGCATCAACCGCCAGTGACAATACCTCGTAAACAACGCCCCGGATTCGAGTCCCCACGGCCTTGGGGTGGGTTATCACACATAGGTCGTGATAGCTGCAGCCAGTCCAAGCACTGTGGTTTGATCTTGGTCCAATTAATATGGTTGTCTAAATACATCCTAACTTCAACAAATGTATTATTCACTATCAGTTCCATTTTCTATCTTCACAGTGCTGCAATAGTTGTCTAGTCTGTTTTAGGTCTACCTCTAATGAGGAATTGAGTGCTCTGAGCTTCCCTGTCCATGCTGTAAAACGTGAAATTGGCCCTGCTTTCCAGGCCTCAGCTCTTATATTGGCTATGATTGGCTGTGCTTTACCATGTGATGTGGTAGCTGCAAAGTATAATGGAGATGCCTGCATGGCAGGGCCTGTGATCATGTGAGTTTCTGTGGTTGATGAAATCTTCTAAAGTGTATAAAATGGTGCCACTCATATTTTGACTTCTGGCATGAACTGAATAAATTAAAGTTTGTTGAATGTTATGAAAGTTTTCAACAAATTCTAAGATGTGATTATCTATAATCATAATGTGTGATTATGCCAATTTGTTCTGTAACATAACTAACTAAAATGATATATACATATCATACAATATCATAAATGATACATTGTCACACAAGTAAATATGCTGGGAATCATCTAATCAAAGACCTTTAGAGTTAGTGGCTGAGTTGCACAGTGGACATACAGATTTTATACTGTATATGAGAAGCACAATAGTGTTCACCAACTCAGGGGCGGACTTACCGTGGTGCAACTGGTGCAGCGGCACCAGGGCCCCGACAGGCTAGGGGGCCCCCCCTCAAGGCACGGAGAATAAGCCGACATGCTGCCGGCCACGCCTCTTCTAGCTGCCGGCCACGCACCCTCACAGCAGCTCAGGAGCGAGGACAGAGCCCCAATCACAGTGCAGAGAGTGAGTCATGTGACCTCTCCTGCACTGTGGGGAGGACCTCACGCAACCAATCCTGGCAATGCGCGCGGGCCTCTGAAATTCTCTCCACATGGCTGATGGCTGTTCAGCATCAGCAGCAGCAGCAGATGAGGGGACACAGCTCTGCACAAGGACCCAGGTACAAGGAAAGGGACCAAAGACAGGGCACAGGCTGAGGACAGACCCGGGGGGGGGGAAGGGGGTTTGCTGCTCTGTGCACTGCTTTTATGCTTTTACAGGACCTGTGATGATGTCACATTGAGGGGAGGAGTCAGTGGTCACATGATCAGCTCCTCAGTGTATGCAGGACTCTGCTGTGCTGGTTGTCATGGTGCTGGATGAGGTGAAGTTTATGTCAGGAGGGATTTACAGTGTGGATGTAGCAGAGCCGAGTGTGTATGAGGTGTATGGGGCGGAGTTCTGAGTGTATACGTGGTGTAAGGAGCGGAGCCGTGTGTGTACGTGGTGTACGGAGCGGAGCCGAGTGTGTACGGAGCGGAGCCGAGTGTGTACGAGGTGTACGAAGCAGAGCCGAGTGTGTACGAGGTGTACGGAGCGGAGCCGAGTGTGTACGAGGTGTACGGAGCGGAGCCGAGTGTGTACGAGGTGTACGGAGCGGAGCCGAGTGTGTACGAGGTGTACGAAACAGAGCCGAGTGTGTACGAGGTGTACGGAGCGGAGCCGAGTGTGTACGAGGTGTACGAAGCAGAGCCGAGTGTGTACGAGGTGTACGGAGCGGAGCCGAGTGTGTACGAGGTGTACGGAGCGGAGCCGAGTGTGTACGAGGTGTACGGAGCGGAGCCGAGTGTGTACGAGGTGTACGGAGCAGAGCCGAGTGTGTACGAGGTGTACGGAGTGGAGCCGAGTGTGTACGAGGTGTACGGAGCAGAGCCGAGTGTGTACGAGGTGTACGGAGTGGAGCCGAGTGTGTACGAGGTGTACGGAGCAGAGCCGAGTGTGTACGAGGTGTACGGAGCAGAGCCGAGTGTGTACGAGGTGTACGGAGCAGAGCCGAGTGTGTACGAGGTGTACGGAGCAGAGCCGAGTGTGTACGAGGTGTACAGAGCGGAGCCGAGTGTGTACGAGGTGTACGGAGCAGAGCCGAGTGTGTACGAGGTGTACGGAGCAGAGCCGAGTGTGTACGAGGTGTACGGAGCGGAGCCGAGTGTGTACGAGGTGTACGGAGCAGAGCCAAGTGTGTATGAGGTGTATGGAGCAGAGCCGAGTATGTACAAGGTGTACGAAGCGGAGCCGCATGTGTGCAGAGCCGCGTGAGTATGAGGCAGGGCCACATGTGCGGGACATATGGAGTAAAGCCGTGTGTGTACGTGGTGTACGGAGCGGAGCCGAGTGTGTACGGAGCGGAGCCGAGTGTGTACGAGGTGTACGAAGCAGAGCCGAGTGTGTACGAGGTGTACGGAGCGGAGCCGAGTGTGTACGAGGTGTACGGAGCGGAGCCGAGTGTGTACGAGGTGTACGGAGCGGAGCCGAGTGTGTACGAGGTGTACGAAACAGAGCCGAGTGCGTACGAGGTGTACGGAGCGGAGCCGAGTGTGTACGAGGTGTACGAAGCAGAGCCGAGTGTGTACGAGGTGTACGGAGCGGAGCCGAGTGTGTACGAGGTGTACGGAGCGGAGCCGAGTGTGTACGAGGTGTACGGAGCGGAGCCGAGTGTGTACGAGGTGTACGAAACAGAGCCGAGTGTGTACGAGGTGTACGGAGCGGAGCCGAGTGTGTACGAGGTGTACGGAGCAGAGCCGAGTGTGTACGAGGTGTACGGAGTGGAGCCGAGTGTGTACGAGGTGTACGGAGCAGAGCCGAGTGTGTACGAGGTGTACGGAGCAGAGCCGAGTGTGTACGAGGTGTACGGAGCAGAGCCGAGTGTGTACGAGGTGTACGGAGCAGAGCCGAGTGTGTACGAGGTGTACAGAGCGGAGCCGAGTGTGTACGAGGTGTACGGAGCAGAGCCGAGTGTGTACGAGGTGTACGGAGCAGAGCCGAGTGTGTACGAGGTGTACGGAGCAGAGCCGAGTGTGTACGAGGTGTACGGAGCGGAGCCGAGTGTGTACGAGGTGTACGGAGCAGAGCCAAGTGTGTATGAGGTGTATGGAGCAGAGCCGAGTATGTACAAGGTGTACGAAGCGGAGCCGCATGTGTGCAGAGCCGCGTGAGTATGAGGCAGGGCCACATGTGCGGGACATATGGAGTAAAGCCGCGTGTGTACGGGGTATGTGGGGCGGAGCCACGTGTGCATAAGGTGGATGGAGTGGAGCCGCATATGCTGGGGCGTCCTGTAGAGGAGCCACATGTGTACGGAGCGGAGGCATGTGCGCAGGGCATGTGGAGCGGAGCCGCGTGTCTACAAGGCATTTGGAGCGGAGCCACGTGCGTACAAGGTGTGTGTGCGCCAGTGGTAGTTCCCCGCAGATGCCGCTTCCGTTCATATAGTCCCGGCTGCCTCTGCCGGCAGCATTCTTCACTCAAGTCCTGGCTGAGCTGTCTGCTTTTTGCAGCTCAGCATGGCGGGGCACGATGATGTCATCACTGAGTGCCACTGTGCTGATACGTGCAGAGCGGAGCAGCAAGAAGAGAGGTGAGTATTTACTTTTTTTTTTTTAACCCGTGAATACAGTGATGGGAGACTATGTAATGTGCAATATAACATAGGAGGAGTATGGGGTGCAATATACTATATGGAGGAATATCAGGGCCCATTATACTATATGGAGGACTATGGAACTGCCTTATACTATATGGAGGGCTATGCGGGTGTATTATAATATATGGAGGGTCGTGGAATGCATTATAATATATGGAGGACTATGGATGATGTATTAAAATATATATAGCAAAATTATATTAAAATGGCTTCCATATTATATATCTGGAGGGCTCTGTGGGGGCATGATAAATTTCTTGCACCGGGGCCCACTACAGTCTGGGTCCGCCCCTGCACCAACTGATAACCATGAAAATATTAACTAGTATTAAGCAGTTTAAAAAGTAAAATATACTCCACTTAGAAAGTTTATATAGTAGAGAACATGTATGGAAAGTTGATCATACACTTTAGATAACAGTAGATAGTGTTTGGTAGACAGATTTCCTTTTGACCCACCCATTCATTTGAGCAGAGCAGTATGTTTGAATGGGAAGTACACCCATGGCAGTAGCTTATGTTACAAGAATAATAAAAATCCAATAGTTTGTGAAGTTAGAGTACCCCTATTCACATAAAACGTCAGGGCATTATTTTTAGATCACAGTTCAGCATGGAATCACTTGGTTATATGCTCTCCAATTGACCAAACACTGATGTAATATACTAGTGCATCTCAATGAATTAGAATATCATTAAAAATCAATGTAATATTGCCATGTTACAGGGCGTTTCTGGGAGTCCTGAAACACGTTAACAAAGGGTAAATATAATATTGATTTATTAGTCATCTCATGGAATACAGCAGTGCAGTTTTTAACCCTTCATCCCCCTACTTTAATTTGCTGGAATAATGACCTTTGGGTTTTCATTGGCTGTAAGTCATAATCATCAACATTAACATAAATAAACACTTGAAATAGATCACTCTGTTTGTAATGACTCTATATAATATATGCATTTTACTTTTTGTATTGAATTACTGAAATAAGTTACTTTTTTGATATTCTAAATCATTGAGCTGCACTCAATACCTATTGTATTACATGTGTTGGGTCAGTCACCTTCAAAATAGTTTAACTTTCCAGGACTATCTCCATCTACTAATATTACCTTCAAATACACCTTTTTATGCCCTATTTCAAACACTTACCCTTCCACTACTTCAAAGGGAGGCAACTCTTCAAGTTCTTTCTTCTTAGAGCTCTCTTCTTCTGGGGCCTCTGAATTATCCTTGGGCACCTCATTATTTTTGTTATTAGGCGTAGCTTTGTTATTTCTGTTGGCCATTATAATATGAAGGGATTATAAATTACCAGAGACAAAAGGAAAAGAGAAAATGTATCATATGAGTTGCAATAGGAGAAGAGAAGAACTGAAGAGCTTGCTGTAAAGGATCAGAGCCAGGGGTGGGCTGGCAGAGCACTTGGGTGGAGGACAGATTTATCTAGGTTCTAAATATGGCACCTGGGAATGACAGACAGGGTGACCTCTCTGGAATGGACATCCCCCACTCTGACACATATCCCTTTGCAGCCAGCAAACTGCAACTAATGACTAGAATGAAGCAGATGAAAGCTGCATCTTTATTTTATAGCTCTACTGACTGAAATAACAAAGCCCTACTTGTTATTTCTGCACACGTGGGACAGGTGTCTACGACTTTGTAACATTTGATAGCCCTCTTTAAAAAAAGATACAATGCTGGCCAGAGAAAAGAAATATTAATGTTGAAAATATTTTCAGTATAATTTCTTTGTATACAAATTAACAATTTAAAATGCTCATTAAGCTAAAAGTGAAATGATTAATTATCACACAGAATAACTCCTATAATGATTTTATATCATGTAATTATGAGTGAGCACTGAAATGCTCGAGAGCTCGGTACTCAAAACAAGCAGGTCTGATGCTCGAAATGGCTCGACTTGAGTATTGAGTATAATGGTAGCTACTGGTAAACTTTTGGACTTTTCCGGGAGACCCGAACAGGAGGGCTGGGAGGAAGGGGGTCAGGAAAATTGCCGATTGGAAACCACACTCAAATGGAATAGGAACAACATGGGGAAGAGGCCTGGACTCCCAGGTCGCTGACCGGTAATTAAATTGTAACACTGATGACAGTTAGGTAGTTGGGTGTCACACATGTAGGATCAGATATCACAGTCTCTTAGTAGCCACCTCACTACTACATAATTCCTGTAGAGCAGTTGTCTCGCACCAAGGGCTTTAGGTATTCGGAACTCAGGCGTACTGGTATGGGGATGTAACGGGTGGTCGGTGCCCCTGGTGACAAAATAAAAAGGGGTATATTTACAGGGATTAAAGTTATTGTCAGTCATGATGCCACCTGTAGGTCCGGTGGTGGCACCCGCGCTGCTGGGACCTCTGGGGTGATGGGCAGCAGAAAGGTGTTGGAACTCTCTACATGAAGAGTGGATTCCCTGGGGCTGTAGGGTATGATTGTGGTATAGGGCAGCGCAGTTGGAATAGGGCTACACAGTCTTGTGTGAGTGTCCATTCCTTCGGCCTGTCCCTCACAGCAAAGAAATTCTTTCCGGTACCTTTACTGATGGTTCTCCAGGTACACGTCCAGGGTTGAAGGGTGCACTTTGGGATTTCCACACAGAGTGAAGTATGGGCCTCCTTGTCCTGCTCCCTTGTCTTGAGTCTGGCGTGTATGAAACCAGGCCTGACCTTTCCTGCTCTTTCACACCCGTATTGCTGCACTGAGGGCTCTCGCTTGGCTACCGCTATCTCACCTGCGGCTCCTGGCTCTCAAATGTGGGTGTTGCGGGTGTCCGGGAAGCTAGCCTCCATGGTTTACTGGGATTCTCTGCTGGGCTAACCTCTTTCCCTTGCAGACTTGGACTCCAGTGACCAGTGTTCTCCTGGGGTGAGCCAGGATGGCTCTTCTGACCCCACTCTAGTGTTCCTCGCCTCTGCCTTTCATCCTCACTCTCTGGACCTCACACTGGCTCTGGCAGTGTGCTGATCTTGGGCCTACCACGGCACCGGTGATCAGGTTAGCTCACTAGGCACTGACCTGATCTTCACAGTTCTCCTAGTGACTGCACATTCTGGCTAACTCTGCCCCAGCACCTGTATTTATAGGGGATCTGGCTTAACAGCAACCAGTGGTGCTCCCCCTACAGACCTGGAGTGGAAGGTGTTGGGTGTATGTGAGTGCCAGATGTGGAAACCCCTTAGTGAACTAGTTGGTTCTGTGACTTACGTGGCACAGGGCGCCACACAGTATTCCCCAACTCCAGTCCTGAAGAGCTAGCAACTCTGCATGTTTTCCAGGATTTCATACTAAATAAAGGGAGACGTTGGGCCATCATATTATATAGGTAGTAATGTGGGCCATTATGCTAAAGAGAGGGGGGGGTCCGAGGGCACAACCAAGATTATAGGGAGGGGATCAACCTCTAACACCGTATCTGGTGGTGGTACCAGCAATTTTGTGGCCTCGTTTCAAGATTTTTTCAGACCATCATTTTCAAGGCCTGAAGACACGAGAAGTCTGACACATAGTCAACGCCTGGAGAGGATGGTACACGAGTATCTCCAACTTAACATCGATGCAATGACTGGTGAACTGGAGCCTTGCTCATTTTGGGCTACCAAACTGGAAAAATGGACTGAGCTCACCACTCGCGCCTTGGAGATCTTGTCGTGCCCCACAGCCAGCGTTCTCTCAGAGTGGTGTGCTGACAGAAAGGGGCACGCGTCTGTCCACCCTGAATATATATATTCCCCATTCTGGTATATAGCTCCCACATCTTGGTACAAGGTCCCCCATTCTGGGATCTAGCTCCTATCCTTCATGTGGCCCCCCCATCCTGCATATGGCCCTCCATCCTGAATATGCCCCTCATCCTGGATATGGCCCTCCCATCCTGGGTATGACCCCCTTATCCAGCTTGGTACATGGCCCCCCATCCTGTATATGGCCCCCCATTCTGCTTATGCCCCCCTTATCCTGGTACATGCTCCCCCATCCTGCATATAGCCTCCTTATACTGGATATGGTCCCCTTATCTAGGAAAAAGGGGCCATATGCAGGATTGGGGGCATGTACCAGGATATGACCCGCTTAATCTGGTACATGGCTCCCCATCCTACATATAGTCCCCCCATACTGGTACATGCTCCATATGGCCCCCATGCTGGCGCACACTAAAATAATAGACGCTATTGACTCACCCTCCATCACTCCCTGCTCCCAATTCAGCGGTGTCTTCCTGTGTATGTGCCTGGCATCCAATCATGTGACTGGGGCACACAGAGATGATATTGTGGCGCCCCGCAACGAGTGCGTCACAGGAGGGTATTGCAGCCATAAATGCAGCCGCAATATTCTCTGACTCAGCAATGATCTGGTTCATTTGGGAATCCAACCCTGCATGCATCACCTAGAACAGAGGGCCAATCCTAGGTCCTGGTGGGTGGAGTGTTAGGGAAGTGTAGTAGAACACACAATAGTCTAGACAGAACAGAAGGAGTCTGGAATCTAGAGCAGAGCCTAGAACACAGAACTTGGAGAGGAGCGGGGGCTCCGCACCCCGTGCGGGCCCCTGGGCCGTCACCTGTCGGGTGTCAGCACCTGAGGCCTTAACTACCGGGATTGGGCATTATTCACACGGGTTCCTAAAAGACTCCCGTGCCCACAACTCACAGCCGGTTCACTGGTACCGAAGCTGGCAGCAGTTCACCTCTGCTACGCGAACCAGAAGCGTGGAGGAGCAGCTTCACAGGAGCACCCCACCACCAGCCAACTTCCAGTCGTCTAACCAGTGGTGTACCCACTGAGGGATCCAAGGCTCCCCAAAATATCCACAACGTACATCATGGATAGGGCATTGAGGCAGCCTCCCCGTACCCGACCTGGTATTCCTGGGCGACACTGGCAATCAATTAGTTAGAATGGAGGAACACTGCGGATTTCTAAGGGACACCATCACTGCTGAGTCCACCTGGTCTACTACCCAACCACTGTATGCCATGTATTGCCTGCTGGTTACAGTAAAGACCCGTTGCAGAGACTTTCTGTGTCCGTGCTTCCTTATGAACTGTCCGTCCGCACTACAAGGTAACCGCAGCTGCCGCACAACATCTTGAGCAGCTCCATCCTCCGGGGATCACCGCTCAGCCTGTGGGGAGCGTAACATCTTGCTGCTGTCCATCCCCCAGAGGTTTCGCAGTGTCAGTAGTCCTTACCGAAACTACTCATAGGTGGCGTCACGAATAAATTAAAAACCCCTTTAATCTGTTCCACCAAGACGTCTTCAACACTTTTGATCTGCACTACACCGGGCCCCACTACCGGCAGGCGCGGTTCACCCGTGACAAGGAGGAAGGAAGCATCGCCTGTCTAAACCGGAGTCCCGGCCACGGTGAGTCAATATCAATGTGCTGCACCGATCGCATGATCGGATGCCAGGCACAGACACAGGAAGACACCGCTGACCTGAGAGCAGGGAGCAACGGAGGGTGAGTTAACAGCGTTTATTATTTTAATGTGCGTGTCAGCAGAGGGGCCATATAGAGTGACAGCTGGGCCATATCTCCCCCCACCCACCTCTCAGCACCAGTACTGAGGTGAAGAATACGGGATGCAGTGCATATAACATGAGCCCAATGAACAGGCCAACAAGATTACAGGCAGCAGCTGCAGCCTGCATCCCTGCCTCCTCCAGCCCCCAGACACCACTCCAATGCCGTTCACCCCCTACAGCACAGCATATAGATTTGGATTATAAAATACAATTTTGTTAACCCAAATTTTGGGGGAAGGTCGGGGGTGCGTTTTACTGTATAATCTGAAAAATACAGTAATTTTTTTGTGTAAAAAAATAGATGTTAGTATGAAGTACAGTATATGGGAGCTGTTTGTTAAACATTACATTTAAAGAGATGATCTTATAAAAAAGTAATAAAATGCTTCACAAACTGGAGAGTCAGAACATTTTCATGTTAATTAATAATTACCTAGAAATGTTTAATGTGTTCAGAATCCCCAGCTCTTGGTCAGAGCATAAGTGGTTATGATTAGCCTAGGTTATGGGGACTGGGCTCTCTGCTGCGGTTAGGGATGTCACTGGTGACTTGCCCAGACCCGTGACCCTGGTGGTCAACTAAAAGGGGGTAATTGTAAGGGGAATAAAAGTTAAACGTTTATCGTGATGCCACCTGTGATATGTGGTGACTGCACCAGCGCTGCGTAGGGCCTCCAGGGATGATGGATGGGCAGCTGGGCGTTGAAGCTCCCCACAGGCGGAGCTGGATCCCTGGGGATTTTGGTGATGATGATGAGGGAGGGAGCAGGGATTTGGCCGGGCTGTTGGATAATGGGACAGTCTCTGTGTCAGTTCCTTACCCGCGCCCCTGCAATCAACACACACTGCTGGTTGTTCTTTACCTTTTACTGGTGTTGATACAGGTAAACGTCCAGAGCACTGCCGGGTGTTCAGGATGCACTTCTGGGTCTCCACAGCGAGTGGGTATAAGGTCTCCTTGTCTCTTTCCCCAGTGTGTGTGAAGCCCCTGCCTCGTGTGAAACTTGGCTGGCCTCCTCTGCTCTCTCTCCACCTATGCTGTCGGCGGCACACCTTCTATGGACTACCGCTATTCCTCTCTCTCTGCGGTGCCTGGCTCCCTGGTGAGTGACTGCGCAGATGCCCGGGAGACTGAAGTCTCCACAGTATACCGGTATTCTCTACTGGGCCGGGTGCTCTCCAGTAGACTCGGACTCAGGTTCACCCAAACAGCACACCGGACACCGAACACTGGCTCCTCGGTTCCACTCTGTTCTTTCTGTTCTCCTCACCTTCTGACCCCACTCTTGGGCCTTGCAGGACTACTCGGAGACTGTTCTGGGTCACTGGCTTGGGCCTCACGCAGCTCCGACCACCAGTACGTTTTCACAGCTCTTGTAGCGTCTGCACACTCCGACTAACTCTGGACACAGCACCAGTATTTATGGGGGATCTTGCCTAAGGGCAGCAAGTTGAGCTCCCCCTACTGTGCCTGGGTGGAAGGTGCTGGGTTTCCACAGTGGGTACGTGGACACGAACATCTGTGGTTACCTGTGTGAGCATCCCTCCTTGGAGGACTCATCCTGTATGACACATACGGTCCAAAGTTAATGGACGTATACAATGTGTTCCAAATTATTATGCAAATTGGTTTTAAGTGTCATAGGGTTGTTTTTTTGTTTTTTTTAATGAAACCCATTGATGGGATTGTGTCTCAGAGTTCTTTGGAACACTGAAATCAATCTCAGATACCTGTGATAATTAGTTTGGCAGGTGAGCCCAATAAAAGGAAAACTGGGTGTTCCACAATATTACACAGGCCACAGTTTTCAAGTAACATGTGTGGTGATGCGACCCCGATGTGTCCCCTGACCGGTGCACAGCACATGGGGGATTGTATCTTTTGCTCTGTGGCAGCACTCACAGGGTTAACAGAAGTGCGATCTGAGCTAAGTGCTGATGGAAAGCAATCAGCCCACCTGTAATGGGATAGGAGATGATATGAGCTGCCCTGGGCTGAGGAGTGGAGGAGAAGTGGAGGAACTGCTGTGTGAAGCTAACAGCAGCCTGGGAGCTCTCTCAGAGAGGACGTTCAGGAGAATAGTGAGCGGACGGTGCAGAGAGAGAGTGGTTGTGTGCTGATAACACAGCCTAGCAGTGAGGACCTGGCCCTCACCAGTGGAGCCGGCCAGGACAGAGCCTGTCCTAGGTACAGAGGTACTGTGTGTGTTGGGTGAACAGAGTTGAACCAGCTGTGCCCCAGAACCTGGAGGTTTGTAATATACCTGAACTGTACCATTAAACTGTGTGTTGTGTGAACAGTTGCCTGAGTCACTGCCTTCCGTCGTGCCGATCCTAACCGCTACCTTACACATGGGAAAGAAAAAGAATGTCTCTGCTGCCAAAAAGCAACAAATAGTGCACTGCCTTGACCAAGGGATGAAAACATTAGATTATTTCACGAAAACTAAGCGTGATCATCGTACTGTGAAGAGATTTGTGGCTGATTCTGAGCACAGACGTGGTGGTGCAGATGGCTGGCAGAAACCTTCCTCATTCTGCCCTTAAGTTCATCGGATTAAGAGAGCAGCTGCTATAAAAGCCTTACAAACCAGCAAACAGATATTTGAAGCTGCTGGTGCCTCTGGAGTCCCTCAAACCTCAAGGTGTAGGATCCTTCAAAGGCTTGCTGTGGTGCATAAACCTACTATTCGGCCACCCCTAAACAGTGCTCACAAGCAAACGGTTGCAGTGGGCCCAGACATATATGAAGAGTAATTTTCTACCAGTCTTGTTTACTGATGAGTGCCGAGCAACCCTGGAAGGTCCAGATGGATGGAGTAGTGGATGGTTGGTGGATGGCCACCATGTCCCATCAAGGCTGCGATGTCAGCAAGGAGGCGAAGGAGTCATGTTTTGGGTTGGAATCATGGGGAAACAGCTGGTAGGCCCCTTTAAGGTTCCTGAAGGTGTGAAAATGATCTCTGCAAAGTATATAGAGTTTCTGACTGAGAACTTTTTTCCATGGTACAAATAGCAGAAAAGTGCCTTCAGGAGCAAAATCATCTTCATGCATGACAATGCACCATCTCATGATACAAAGAATACCTCTGTGTCATTGGCTGCTATGGGCATAAAAGGAGATAAACTCATGGTGTGGCCACCAACTTCCCCTGACCTCAACCCTATAGAGAACCTTTGGAGTATAATCAAGCAAAACATCTATGAGGGTGGGAGGTAGTTCACATCAAAACAGCAGCTCTGGGAGGCTATTCTGACATCATGCAAAGAAATACAAGCAGAAACTCTCCAGAAACTCACAAGTTAATAATATAATAATAATATTTATTCATTTATATAGCGACAAGTTCAATGGATGCAAGAATTGTGAAGGTGAGATCAAAGAAGGGTTCCTATGTTAACATGTAACTTGGCCTGTTAGGATGTTTTGGAGTTAAATAGCTTTTTATTTCAGTGAATGTGACCTCCTAATGCTGCCAATTCAACAAGTGAGCATTTTCTGTTCTTTTAAACATGTCAAATGTTTAGAAACTCTACTGTGCGTAATAATTTGGAACAATGCATTTAGAGTTTTTTTTATTTTTAAGATTATACTGTTATCATTGGGAGTTTTTTTCAATGAAATTCAATGTATACTCTAACGGGTGATGACTTTTATTACACTGACTGTCATTTGCACTGATCATTTAGGAAAATCAGAGAAAAAGAACATTTGCATAATAATTTGGAACACAGTGTATATGTATGTGCTCAGTGCATACATATATGTGTTTGTTTGTGTCTGTCTATGTGTACGTGGTTGAGCCTAGAATGTATGGACTCTTTGTATACGTATGTGTGTGTGTGGTAGAATTGCAGGGGTGTTAATACTTTTGACCACAACTGTATGTGTGTGTGGAGACAAAGCACATACACACATATGTGTGTAAGTGCTCTGTGTGTTGTGAGGTAGCGACATTGGTTAACAAGTCAGGAGACAGGTACCCAGGCACTGGATTACACAGCACACAGTTTAATCGGCACAGTCCACAACAGTACACACCTCCAGGTTCTGGGGCGCAGCCGGGTACATTTCATACAGTCACAATAGCCGATATAGACACACAGAACCGGTAAGAAGGGACACTCTTGGCTAGGTCCCACGCAAGACCAAGCACTCCTGGCTAGGCTGTGTTATCTCAGCACACAACCTCTGCTCTCTCTTTACCGTCCGCTCACAAGCTTCATGAGCTTCTACTCAGAAAGAGCCTCCACAAGGGAACCACACCCTGTATTCCAGCCCAGCTTTTAACCCTGTCCCTACACCTGGGGAATCCTCCAAGATCCAGAGTGGAGGGCTCCTATAGGGATATGGAGGAAAGTCTGGGAGACACATACCGGCCATCATAGATCACCCCGGTCACTGTCTCACAGTGTATATACATATATGTGTATGTGCTTGGTGTATTCATGTGTATGCATATGTGTGTGTAACATAACTGTGGATGCCACATACATACAGTATGTGACATAAACACTTTATCATTCTCAACAGCACAGATGAGAGTTGATAGGTGTAAACAGGTCAGCAATCACTCAATGAACAAGCAAAATGCTGCTCATTAATTGCATGATTGGATTGTTTATGGCAGAACAAAAATTATCATTCTCAGCAGCACATTGACGGCTGCAAACTGTAGATGTACCAGTTTGAACTCAGTATAAGTAAATGAAGCCCTATATGCTCACCAACATTTAGGTTACATGTTAAATTTCCACCCAGGGTCCGACTTTGTCTAGTCTGTATGCCAGATTACTGTGTTCCACGATATAAACTTAAGATCAGGAGGTTGTATAATGTGGTAATGTATTGTTGTTTTATATACTCCTCTTTGATTCTTGGCAAAAGGTTTACACTGCAAAGGGTGATAATCAGGTTTATTCATTCCAGAGAGAAATTGAGTTTAAAATCTACTAGAGAACCTATGAAACGTAAGAACCATTATAATTACAGTAATTATGACTAGTAATTATAATGAAGAAACACATCACAAGTGACTAGACAACAAATAGCCAGATATTATTAATCATATTCACTGGTTATGTGAAGCTTATCAGTGTTGACCGTGCCATGAAAGTGTCAACAAATGGGTGAGAAACCTTTGAGTGGCCGAAGAGGAAATGTCCTAAAAGTTGATAATATGCTTGTGTTTGACCATTAGTTCATCTGAAGGTACGTGCTCAAGATTTGGTCTTTAATAGACCAGTTTAGGAATCTAGCAATAATTTAGGTGACTTCCTCCTTTATCCCTAGGAGGACCTATGCAATAGCCTCTCTCAGCCATCAGTGAGTCCAGAATGATAAGCAGTTGCAAGTCTTGTATTAATCTAACCACCTAATCTTACTGTGAATCTATTTCCCTAAAATTTGTGGGACACCAATGAATAGGACATTATTCTGCCTCTTTCTATTTTCTAGGTTATCCAACTTGTTACAGAGAAATGTGTTCTCTTTGACTATTGTTGGATGCCTAAGCCATAAAAGTGATGGTAATTTCACTATAATTGATCCTATTCAGCAATTATCTGGTACATTTTGCAAATTCTGGGCTCGAGTTTAATAAGAGATTGGATATCTTCCATGCATCTATTAATTCAAGAGTGGAATGAGGAGTCTTGAGACTTCTTGAGAGACAAAAGTTGCTTGTAGGTTTTCTGTAGTAGTTGAAGCTGGAGGAGTGTGGCATTGTGACATACTAGGTGGAATAATGTCCTTACCCTCACCTACTGTATCTTCACCCATCCCTTGTAGATTGTGAGCCCTTGTGGGCAGGGTCCTCTCTCCTCACCTACTGTATACTCACAGATCCTTGTAGACTGTGAGCCCTTGTGGGTAGGGTCCTCTTGCCTAACCTAGAGTATCCTCACACATCCCTTGTAGAGTGTGAGCGCTTGTGAGCAGGGACCTCCGCCCTCACCTACTGTATCCTCACCTATCCCTTGTAGACTGTGAGCCCTCGTGGGCAGGGTCTTCTCCCCTCACCTACTGTATCCTCACCCATCCCTTGTATACTGTGAGCCCTTGAGGGCAGGGTCCTCACCTCTCACCTGTTTCCTCAATCATTCCTTGTAGACTGTGAGCCCTTGAGGGCAGGGTCCTCTTACCTCACCTACTGTATCCTCACCCAACCCTTGTACATTGTGAGCCCTCATGTGCAGGGTCCTCTCTCCTCCTGCACCTGTCTGTGCCTGGTATCATTCACGATTATTGCACTTTTCTATGTATGCCCCTTTTCACATATAAAGCGCCATGGAAGAAATGGTGCAACAATAATAATAATAATAATAATAATAATAATAATAAATAATAATATGAGGAGAAGTGGGGGCCACCATATTTTATGAGGAGAAGTGGGAGAAATCATACTATATACTGTATAGGGAGTTTCAAATGAGAAAGACTTATCCAGCATTCAGTACTCGTAAAGCCTCTGTTTTTTCTGTTGTCATCTAAGAAGTTGTCAGTAGTTGTTTACCTTTATTAGTTTAGAAATTGTAAGTTTTCAGTAGTGTAAAACATGTAGGAGTTCCCAAACCAGCAATACGGGTTGACATTTGTGAACTCTGGTGAATTCTTTTACTTTGACAAATTCTAATCTTGCACAAAGAAAAAATAAAAAAGTTTTTTTTTCAGAATCAATTACTTGTTGGCCCCGCAGCTATGCAAGTTGTAATTATATTTGTATTTTAGCAGAGCTGTAATATTTCAGATGGTCCATGGATCAAGGCTGTGAATTATAAATCAACCACTAGGTGGTGCTGTGGCACAACAAATACAACAGCATTGCTTTGTAACAACCATAGTCATGCTGAAACGTTTTGCTAACCTTCTGTAGCAAAGCCAATTTTTACCTTAATAACCTTAGAAACTGACCATTTTCACTTTGAGATTGTTTAAGTGTTTACATTTAATAACTCATAATCACCGGGATGGGATCTGTTGGTTTGGTTTTTTTGGGACATATTTTCTTCATATTAGTGAAAATTTAGGCCAATATTTTGGAATAAAAATCTGAGAAACTTTCAAAACGTTTGCCAAATTTCAATCTTCAAACGTTTTATTTTTATTCCAGCCAGAGTTTATGTTACACGTAGATATGTGATAAATGTTATTTACTAATTATTACTTTACATCAGCATTATTTTTTTTGATTATTAAGTTAGAAGGATTACATTTTTCCAACAGAGTTTACAAAACCATTTTTTTAGAGACCGCATCACATTTGAAGTGACTTTGAGGGGCCTATGTGACAGAAAAGAGCCAAAGGTGACACCATTCCAAAAACTGCACTCCTCAGATTGCTCAAAACCACATTCAAGAAGATTATTAACCCTTCAGCTGCTTCAGAGGAATTAAAGCAAAATGTAATGGAAAAGTGAATACATTGGGGATGAAACAACATTTTTAGTTAGAAAAAAAATTACGAAACATTTTAAGAGATAGCATGACAAAGTGGGCACAAATTTTGTTACCCAGTTTATTCTGAATGCTCTGATACATCACATGTGGTCAGAAACCTCTGAGCCCTCCCATTTGTTCAGAGTGGAAGCAGCGCTATTTGAAATGTGGAACACAGATTTGGCTGAAATAGATGACGGGCACCAAGTTGCATTTGTAGGGTCCCTAAAGTACCTAAACAGCAGAAACCCCCCACAAGTTGCCCCATTTTGGAAATTACCACACTCAAGGATTATATCTAGGGGTTTAGTGAGCATTTTGAGATTACAGGTACTTCACATAATTTGAGAACAATAGGTCATCATATTGAAAATTTTCATTTTTTTTTTTACAAAAATGTGTTTTTGCAAAAATTTCTCACTTTTACAAGCGGTAATGTGGTGCCCCTGCAGTTAAGTTGCCACAGTGATATTGCACCTTTCCAACAGGTGTAATGCCATGTTCAGAGGGAAGATGGGAACACTAAGCTGAGACACACCAAAACACACCCAACACCAATCCAAACTCCAGGCCAGGAGATGCTGGGTGGAAGAGGCTCGCTGATAGAGCAGACCCCATCTGTTAGCTTGAGGGAGGACTAGGTTTAGGAGGTGGGATGAGTGAGTAGTCAGTTGGAGAAAGAGGAGGAAGCAAGATGGAGTTATAGGGGAAGCTGACTAGCGGGACCTTGTGTGTTGGGTCAATTGCAAACCCCCCAGTTCTGAGAACCCTGAATCTACAGCTGGCCATCTGGGTTGGGTAGAGGAGCAAGCTGCAAGGGGTGCCAGCTTCTAATCGGTTTGGATCTGCAAGACCAACTGTCTGGCAGTTCAGTGACCTCCAGTTTCTCAGTCGCTCAGAAGGGCCCGCAGTTGCCTGTTTGGGACTTGTAGCACGAGGACAGGGAAGTAAAAGAGAAAAGTGTCAGGAAAGAGTAGCAAAGAAGGGCTTATACCTGATGTCTCAGTGAGTTTGACCCGGACAACCTGTGAGCTGGCCTGGCTGCAATCATGGAGGACACAGTACCCCAGCTGGACAAGGACTGCTAAAGAATTTCAGTAAAAGAGCTGGTAAGAACTGCATTCCTTGTGTTCATCTACTCCTTCCTGCGCCCTTCTACAGTTTCCACTACAACCACCATTATACAAAAACTCTCACACATCACATTAAACCCCAGGGGCCTGCTCTGTCTTTGGGGAGTGCTCCATCAAGCTGCCTACCCATCTATTCCCTGGGAGCTCTTACAAGCTTGATCACCGTTTATCAGAAACCACATATGGCATCACGAAAAACTCTTTTCCCCTTGAAAATATAACCCCTTTTAACGACCGGTTGCGGCCACAACTTTCAGGGAGAGCCACCGTGACATCCCCTGAACTGTTGTGCCCTGAAATCTGAGTACCCTGGCCCCATGATTGCTGCAGTAACACCAAAAAGTGAACCCCACAGTTTGCTACCCACTTTCTTATTAGCGTGGCGATACTCCAAACAGAACTTTTTGACTACATGTGTAACAGCAGGACAGAAAACGGAAGGAGCAATATTTGAATTATGGAACACAAATTTGGCTGAAATAGAATGCAGGCACCATGCTTCATTTGGAGGACCCCAAAGATACTTACACAGCAGAAACTTCCCCCATTTTGGAAACTAGACCCCTCAAGGATTTTATCCAGGGGTATAGTGAGCATTTTGAACCCACCGGTACTACATATAAAAATTTTTCTTTTCACAAAAATGTTGCTTTAGCACCAAATTTGCCAGTTTTCTATGTCAACCTATTGTTATCAAATTCTAACAGTTAATACCAAAAATTGAACCACACAGTTTGTTAGTGTCTTTCGTTTGAGCGCAGCGATAACCGACACAGCTTCGGACTGGAGCACCTTGGGTCCACCAGAGAAAATCATTCTTAGGGTCCATTATGTAGCTACATAGAAATGAATACAAGACCTCCAATTGTGTGGTAAAAACAAGTTAATATCAGGGGATAATACATTTAAAACCTGGACAGATGCTTTAATAAGCGTATTATTATTATAGAATAGTTCTTCTAATCTAAAACCTCTAACCTTACTCTTAAATTAACAGCAAAAATGCAATGTGGATCTAACGGATCTGTTAAATGTATCTGTTTCATCTGACCACAACTTTTGGTACATCAAGTGTATGCATTATACTGTACATGTAAATAGATACAGTTTTTCCCTGAAAATAACAAATAGTCGGGGTTTGCAGAACTGCTAAATATAAGGCCTCCACCAAATTAAGTTCTAATAATTGATCCACACTCTATTCTATGTATTTATTTCCAGTACCTGTGGTTGCTCTGGAATAAAAAAATCTCCCAGCACTCACAGCTTCATCAGGTCTTTGCCTCTTTATTTTTCCTCCACACTGACTACTGCTGTGGAAAGCCTGAATGAGGCTGAAACGTTCAATCAATAATCAACATAACATTTAAATATAAAAAAAAAACACATAATTCCTGGATTAACATAAATGAATATTCAACAATTTCATGTAACGAAAAAAACATAACGCAATATTCATTGCAAAGCCATACAAAAAACATAATGTACTATTACACAACAGTGTAATAGGCATTTTGTGCTGAAATCAAGAGTGATTCCTAAAACTGTGTGTGTTGACAAAGTCGCGTTTTTGCATACAGGAAGGGGTTACCAAATATTATCAGTTTCCCCTAAAAATGCTCAGTTTGGCCTCTAACCTGTTAATCCCATTTCCTTCAGATTCCCCTAAAAAGCTCTGTTTGACCTCTAACAAGTGCTTTCCAAATCTGTGTACATAAAAGATGAGTGGGAAATCCAGAGGCTACGTTGGAAAGGGGAAGAGAAAAAGGTTGTTGAAAGAGGGAGTGGCTTGGCGTTGGAGAGGTACGTGGGGTAGGTGATACTGCTGCTAATGTTACTGAAAGCTGTAGTAACCAAACACTGGCTTGTCGTCGAATCCCAATTGAAATGACAATTTCTGTTATTGAGCAGCCTACTCCAGTCTACTTGTTTGCCAGCAGCAGAGCGACACGAGTTGTGGATGAACTACTTAAAAACGTAAAGTGGAAAGATTCATACATTTTCGCTACTCTTGATGTCACATCATTATACACCAATATCAGACATGAGACAGGACTATTATGTGTGGAATATTTCCTTAAACAGGATTTACAAATGGATGTTTCAACATCAGAATTCATATTGGATGGCTTAAAGTTTATTCTTCACAACAATTTCTTCACATTCAATGGTGAAATGTACCACCAGAAACAGGGCACAGCAATGGGGTCCAAGGTTGCATGCTCATATGCAAACCTGTTCATGGGTTTGTTTGAAGAATTGTATATGCTGAATGATGAATTTAAAAAGGGCATTATTATCTACAAGAGGTTCATTGACGACATTTTCTTTATTTGGGATATGGATTTTTGTGATATAAATAGGTTCATAACATCTATGACCCAAAACAATGGGGACTTGGCTTTGAACCAACGATACATAAAAAAACTGTAAATTTCCTGGATTTGACAATTTTTGTGGAAAAATCCGGAATCTGTACCAAAACATATTTCAAATCCACAGATAGGAACTCTTACATCAATTACAAAAGTGGCCATTATGCCAAATGGCTAAAAAACATTCCAGCCGGTCAATTCAGACGTATAAGGAAAAACTGCTCTAATCATGAAGATTACATGACCCAATCCAGAATCTTGAGTAGGAGATTTCTGGACAGAAAATATCCCAAAAAGTTAGTGAAAAATGCCCAGAAAAATAGTGGAGAAATGAGCCAGGAAAAGGAAGGAAAAATATTGGATGCTCAGTCTTGATACCTTGAAACCAAAAGGGATGAATCAAATAACTGAATTAATATAATCCCTCTGGCTGATGTTCTTCTTTTACACGTAATGACACTTTAACCACTAATATACAACTGATCTGGCATAATGAACTTGACAACATTTCTTTTTATCCTTGTGACACTAATGACACTTCATTTCATCTTGAAACCACTAATTTCTTGCAACTTAGTATAAAAAAAAACTCCTATTTATTCACATTAATTATTGATTCATAATATTTATTTATTTATGTATTAACACTAAAAGATGATGTAAGATATTAAAGGAATATATATTTGTAGTCATTTTCTTTGAACTTGATACCATTTTTTCTTCTACATTGCAATGAATACTCCTTACTGCCCCTGGCGGCGGAAATTTAGAGCGTACTGGCCTTTGGTACCCGTGTCCATAGCAACTGCCTACAGAACTTGTACTAAGTATTACACCTATCGCCATCTTGTGGTTTCTTTACAGAATGCAGTCCTTTAAACTTTTAATACTTTACAAGGGAATTCACTATCATATGAGATTCTTGTAGATATAATTGAATATAAAACTTTCTATAATACTTTTCTCATTTATATATATAATTTTTATGTATAGTTTTATATTCCCAATTAAGTATTTTGAATGGGAATAGAACCAGGGAGCCTACACATGGGTGCCCCAGCATTCTTTTGATGAGCCACCTCTCAGCTGATAAAGTCTGAATGTTTTTTACTAAAATTTATTTTATTCCATTTCTTATTAACACTTTTACTATATATATTTTTTTTTCATATTAACATGTCTTAATAAATACATATAATATATTTATAAAAAAATATAATTTTTAATAAAGTAAATTTTTAAAATAAAACAAAAAAGTTTTTTTCATTTTACAATAAAGTTTAATAATGCTTTGATTCTTTTTACGCCAATGATTTTATTGAGTTTGGGCAAATTGTTCATTTTATCATTTATATTTTTGGTGGTAATTTATTGTATCCACAACAATGAGATTTCATTATTTGCATAGCCTTATTATCAGAATATAAGGTGGTGCCTACTACTAAACACCTTAATATATATCCATGCTTGTGTGGCCCCAGGTTCTAGTCCCATATAAAGAAATGAGGAAGTTTTTTTATAATAAAAACTTGTATCAGGGATATCTTTCTATCATTTATTTTTTGCTTTTTCTGCATTATTTCAATAAAATTTAAATATGAGGGCAAAAGTAATTGTTCTATGAATGCAGTGTGCACTTTATAACCACAATTCAAATTACACTTTAATCTTTGTAGAAATTGCGCCAAAATGTGGAGATCCTCCCATTTTGATGATGATTATCAGTGATGTCATTAACAAACACCCTTTTATTGTAATGCATGGGGCTATAAAAACCCCACTGTATTGATGAATGTAATATCCCTGAGGAAGGTGCCAGGTGGGGCGCCGAAACGCATTGGAGGAAGGAGAATAAAAGAATAGAAATCTGTTTTATGGAACTCTGACTCATTTGTAAGTTTTTTCTTGAGCTTGGAGCAGCGCGGACCGTGACACACCTTCATTCCCATCATCATTCTGGATATCACCACTGGTTAGTGGTCGGTGGAGGTCCTGCAGCAGCTTGGAGTATTATACACCTTCAAACCAGTTGTGGGGATCACAACTGTATCTGGTGAGTGGATTCACAGCACCACCTTGACATCCTGTATTGTCACTAGTGATAGGGCACTATTGCGCCTCTTGTCCCCCAACCTTTTATATTTTTACTATATACCATTTTATTTTTCTATACCAGTTTTTATTCCATTCAACTTTTTGGCAAAAAAAACAAAATGCATTTTCATCATTATGATGAAAATGCAAAGTTTTTTTTTATGTTGTTTACTGAAGTGGTTAATTATTGTAAATTTTTTTATATCATGTCTTTATTTTGTGTTTCTATTTTTGAAGTATTCTTTCAATCTTTTTAAACTTTTTGTTTTATACATAGAGCAGTCAATCACACCATAGTATCTCTATGGGACATCAATTTTCTAAGGGTGCATACCCACAATTATTATTATTATTAGGTATTTATATAGCGCTATTAGGATACATGGCGCTGTACAAGTTAGAGGGTAGACAAAGACAAGTGGTCGAAAAACGACGACAAATCGACAAAACAATCGTACGGGTACAATAGGGCCATGGATCCTGTCCCCGAGGGCTCACAGTCTAGAGGGGGTGGGGAGGGAGACAGTAAGAGGGGGATAGGTGAGATGGTGCAGTGGATTGGGTCTCAGTGTGTGTTGTAGGCTTGTAGGAAGAGGTGGGTCTTCAGGTTTTTCTTGAAGGTTCCCAGGGTAGGAGAGTGTCTGATGTGGTGGGGGAGGGAGTTCCAGAGTCTGCTGGAAGCACGAGAGAAGTCTTGTGTGCGGTTGTGGGAGGTGGAAATGCGGGGGGTTGAGAGATGGAGTTTCTGAGAGGAGCGCAAGTTGCGTAAGGGTAGGTAGCGGGAGACTAGGTCGGAGATGTAGGGAGGGGACAGGTTGTGTATGGCCTTGTAGGTCAGGGTTAGGGTTTTGAAGCGAGATCGCTGGGGGATGGGGAGCCAGTGGCGGTCTCGGCGGAGAGGGGAGGCGGGGGAGTAACGGGGAGATAGGTGGATGAGACGGGCAGCAGAGTTGGGGATGGTGCGGAGAGGTGCGAGGGAGGTGGCAGGGAGACCGGTGAACAGGAGGTTGCAGTAGTTCAGGCGGGAGATGACGAGGGCGTGGACAAGTGTCTTGGCCGTGTTGTGGTCAAAGAAGGAGTGGATGCGGGCAATGTTTTTTAATTGGAGTCGGCAGGAGGTGGCGAGGGTTTGGATGTGGGGCTTGAAGGAGAGGGAGGAGTCGAGGATTACCCCGAGGCACTTAGTGTGGGGGAGGGGTGAGAGTGTGCAGTCATTGACGGTGCTAGATAGGTCAGGAAGCGGGGCGGGGTTGTTTGGGGGAAAGACATAAATTCGGTCTTGTCCATGTTGAGTTTTAGGAAGCGGGTAGAAAAGAAGGATGCAATGGCGGATAGGCATGGAGGGATTTTGGACAAAATGGAGGAGATATCAGGGCCAGACAGATAGAGCTGGGTATCGTCAGCGTAGAGGTGGTATTGGAGTCCATGTGACTCGATGAGATTGCCTAGGCCAAGGGTGTAAATGGAGAAGAGTAGTGGTCCCAGGACCGAGCCTTGCGGAACACCTACAGAGAGGGGGTGGGGCGAGGAGGAGGTGTGAGAGTGGGTGACGCTGAAGGTCCTGTCCGTTAGGTAGGAGGAGATCCAGGAGAGGGCGAGGTCAGTAATGCCAAAAGACTCAAGAATTTGGAGTAAGAGGGAGTGGTCAACAGTGTCGAAGGCAGCAGAGAGGTCGAGAAGGATGAGGACGGAATAGTGTCGTTTGCAGATTGCAGCTATTCCAGATCGCCAAGAGCAATCTGGGATAGCTGCATTTTGGACACAGAGTATTGCCGCTGCGTCCAAAACGCTTTGTTGTAAAGTACAAGCATAATTTATGGGATTTCTAGAAATCCTATGCTCACTATACTTCTCCCCACCGCAGCGTGTTTTCAGCTGCGGTGCAGGTTGCCGCGCATCAACATTTCTGCACCATGTCAATTTCATGCTGCCTAGTCGGAAGAGATCTCCAGTGGTTAATGGAGGGAGAAGTCACCGTGCACGGACGCAGACATGGGCACAGGGTGGCTGCAGTCTCCCTACATTCAACTCCAGCTTCCTGCAGGTCTGAAGGCACTGCACCCAACATTCAGTGCATCTGGATTATGCACACATACCTTAGCCCTAATACTCTGATGGATAATTATTTTCCATTGCAGACACAGGAGGTATGTCAGGTCTTGCGCTACTGTGCCTGGGTGATCCCACGGCCATTATTTCGCCTGAGGTCACCACTAAGACCATCGGCATGACATGCAACACATTTGCGTTGAGCTGATTACTGACAAAAGGGAGGGAGCTCAGTCTTAGCTGTATATTTCTGGATCAGTCGCTATTTAAAGCAACTTAAGTGGGGTTAAAAGGGGTTATCCACTACCTTTTACAATGATGACCTATTCTAAGGATACCAGCACGTAGCTCCACACAAGGAATATTACTCCCCTCTCCACACAGCCACCACTGCATGCACTAGCACTTCATTCTAGACACAGTCCTCCCAGACACACTGCAGAACCCCCTTCTATGCACATTCCCCCAGCATGCAGCACTGACTTCTAGAGAGCCCTCCCAGCATGCAGCAGCAACCCCTAGCACACATAGAAGTGTGGCGCACCACTGGGTAGGCTGCCACCAGAGGTAATGCACTCCTCCATTAGAGGGAGAGTTGTGCCTCTGCTCTCCAGGTGCTGGGATGGTGCAGTTGAGCTTCACACACACAGACACAACAATTAGGACCCAAGCGTAGCAGGGAGGGAAAAAGAGAGTGAGTGGAAGGAAGAAGGCAGAAGAGGTGGCGGAGTAGAGGTCAAGGGGTGAAGGAGCTGAGTGGTGTTGACTCCCGTTGGTTTGAGCATGACCACGGTCACCCCGTGAGGGAAAGACCAACAGGTGTGTAGGAAAAAAGGAGCCCTTGGGGTACTGAATGAGACGAAGATCACCATACGTCCATATCTGGCGAGAGTACAGAGGGGCTGGTGGACGACACAGGGAACCAGCCCTGAACACGGCGCAGATGCTGTAGGCCTGAACCGTTGAACCGGAGGCCCCGAGTTCCTAATGGGAGCTGCGGCCGAACACCTGGCACAGCTTGGAGAAGGCTAGGGAGCAGTACCCGGTAGGGATACAATTGAGCACCTGTGGCTGTCAGCGCCTCCGCACACAGAGCTCAGGTACTGAGATTAGTGAAGAGACACGCTTATAGCGCTGAGGGACCACCAGAGAAAAAAAAATCTGGTAAGAGAGAGAAAGGAACACAAACAGAGGCTCGACTGCACTGTCCAGGTTCTGGAGAAAAAGCTGAACCGGAGATTGGCAAGGGAAGCCATGCTGAAACAACTGAGTAAAAGTAACAGAACTCCAGCTGTGGTGTGTGAGACTTTTCTTAGCAGCGACCATTGGCCGCAGAGGCCCCATGAGATAACAGGGTGCTGATGACCTAACAAACATCTGCCAAGGTAGGACCTGACTCCTCCATCCTGCTGCCCTGGGGACTGTGCTCCACCTGCGAGGAGCGAAACCATCAAAGCTGACGGTTCTACAGCTAGTGCTGCTACAAACAACCAACTAGAATCAGCCAGTGACACCGGAGCCGACAGAAGTGCCACCGGCTGCCACATCAGACCTCCCTGAACCTGCACCAAAGTCAGAGGGTGATGCAGTTGAGCTAGAAAGCAGCGCAAGCTCGGCAGGAACCCCGGAGGTTGAGAGCAGGAGGGCGCATTGGCCATCCTACGAGAGTCTAGCTGCAGGGTGTCCGATTGCACCCAGTAGTCACCATCGTGTCTGCAGACCAGGCGGTGAGCAGGGTCAAGAGCAAAGACAAGTCGCTGAGGAGGAAGAGCGATGACAGCACCGAGACCGCTGGCAGCAGCAAGAGGAGGTCAACCTGGAAGAGAAAGCCTATGTATGAAAGACTCTGGGACCCAACTTGGCGGAGCGGCGCCGAGGAGTAGTTGTGGGCTTCGACCTCTGGACCGGCTGGGGGGTTCATAAAGGAGTACGGCCTGAAGCAAGAGGTTTTCATCAGCAGAAGAGATGTCGAGTCGTACCTCCTGAAGGGACACCCCAGTCGGGATCTGTACCCCGGAGAAGAGGTCAGTTACACCCGGTGTATTGGACCTCGAGGCTGGTATGCGTTGCGGGTGCACAAGATCCTGCAGTCTCGAACCCCATATGCATAGCCGGCTGAACTGTCGAGTGGGGAAGATGGTTTGCAGGCAAGCAGCCCTTACTCATAAAGTGAGACCTGGAAAGTCAGTGGAAATAGTAGCTAGAATGTTGAATCGTGTAAATATTGTATGCAACTGGTTAGTTAGCTACCGGGAAACTGTAAAATGTAATTGTAAATTGTACTTAGTTAACCCTCCATGATCACTGTATAGTCGGGCGGACGACTTTGACCAAAAACTGTTTTTAAATTCCGGTAGGGAACACTGCTCAACAAGAGTGTGGACTTTGTTTTATGAGTGTGGAGCCTACAGGGACAGGGTACTCAGTACCGGACCAGGGTATCATGGCAGTCTTGGTCCGGACCGTGTCCCGAGCCCACAAGTAATGGGTGGTATTTACAGGGGAGAAAGTCGTGACGCCACCCGTGGTATGTGGTCAGGGTGACTACCGCTGCTGCAGAACCTCCGGGGATGATGTTTGGCAGCCAGTGAAGTAACGGCTCTCCACGGGCAGACCCTGGTTCCCCGGGGCAGTGGTGATGATAATCTATGGAAGATGCAGGGCAGGGGTTGTGGTAGAGATGATAACAGTTTGTGAGTGAGAGTAGGGCTCAAGCGCAAGGATCACACAGACTCACAGTTTTGTAGCTTTCCAATTCTTTACTGTAGATGTTGTTCAGTAGCGGATTGTCCATGGAGTCTGTACCGGGGCCAGGTTGCTCCCACCCTGGCCGGGTCCTTTGGCTTCCTACTCCTGCGCTGTGTGTGTGGCCCTGCTGCCACTTTAGCTAGGCTGCCGGCCCTGTCTCCCCTCAAGTTGCCTAGCAAGTTTGGTACCCGTGAGTCTTATCTTTGCGTTTCTGACCCCGCCATGTTGCTTCGCTGTGGTACAGTGAAGATATATAATCGGATCCGGTATCCGCTCATTGCGCTTCTCTGGGGTGAGTCTCAGGGGACTCGGTCTCCCAGGTGTGTTCCTCTCTGCTCTGTCTCCTTTTCCTCAGACCCTGGCTTGGCCTGGAACTGGACAGTGGACCGTGGGGTGAGCCTAACGCAGCTCTTTAACACCCAGGTCTTTCTTCCTCAGTTCTCTCAGGAATATGGATGCTGTAGGCCTGAACTGTTGAACCGGAGGCCCTGAGTTCCTAATGGGAGCTGCAGACAAACACCCAACACAACTTGGAGAAAGCAGCCAAACTAGGGAGCAGTACCCAGAAGGAGTACAATTGAGCATTCGGAACTGTCAGCACATCCGTACACAGAGCTCAGGTACGAAGAGGAGGGGAGAGACTAGCTTATAGCGCTGAGGGATCACCAGAGAAAGAAACACCCAGTAAGAGAGAGTAAGGAACACCAACAGAGGCTCGACTGCACGGTCCCGGAGACAACACTGAACCGGAAGGAAACACCTGGCGGCCTTGCTTAAACAACTGAGTAAAAGTAACAGAACTCCAGCTGTGGTGTGTGCGGCAGGTGGTCGCCGCTAAGAAAAGTCTCAGAGGCCGCATGAGACACTGGGGTGCTGATGACCTAATAAATATCTGCCAAGGTATGAACTGACTCCTGCATCCCACTGCCTGGGGACTGTGCTCCACCTGCGAGGAGCGAAACCATCCAAGCTGACTGTTGGTTCTACCGCTAGTGCTGCTACAACCAACTAGAATCAGCCAGTGACATCGGAGCCGACAGAAGTGCCACCGGCTGCCACACCAGACCTCCCTGAACCTGCACTAAAGTCTAGACACCGCCCCACAACACACAGCAGCACCACCTTCTCTGCACAGTCCACCCAGCAGCACCCCCTTTAAGCACAGCCCCATAGCATGAAGCAACACCCCCTTCTAGGCACAATCCCCATAGCACCCCCTTCTACACATAGCCCCCCAAAGATGCAGCAGCACCCTTTTCTACACACAGCTCCCCAGAACATAATACCCCCTTCTACACATAACCCCCCAGTATGCAGCAGCATCCCCTTCTCAACACAGCCCCCCAGTACATAGCAGCACCCCCTTTGACACAACCGCCCTCACCCAGCATGCAGCACCCTCTTCTACACATGTGGTGTCCCACAGAGTAGGCTGCCACCAGAGGTACTGCACTCCTGTGATAAGGGAGCGTTGTGCCTCTGCTCTACAGGTGCTGGGATGGTGCAGTTGAGCCAAAACACACAACCCACAGGCCCCTGGGACAGTGGGTGGACCCAGAGGGAGGACCCAGACAACAAAAGGGGGACAGGAAAGTGTTGTGAGTAGTCAAGGAGTTGGAGGGGAGAGACCAGGAATGGAGTGGAAGTCGGGAATGTAAGGGCGGTGTGGTGCCGACTCCCGTGGGCTGGAGAGCATGACCTTGGTCTTTCTCTACCGGAGACAGCGTGAAGTGTGGAGAAAGAAGGGAGCCCTTGGGGTACGAAACGAGGTGTAGATCCCCTGAACACGGTGCGGATGCTTCATGCCTGAACCGTTGAACCGGAGGCCCCAGGCTTCTAATGGGAGCTGTGGCTGAACACCCGACACAACTTAGGGAAGGCGGCAGAACTAAGGAGCAGTGCCAGGGAGGGGTACAAGAGCACCCGTGGCTGTTGGTACTTGAGCTCTGTGCTGCAGAGGCGCTATGTAAGGAGCGGCGAGACGAGCTTTTAGTGCGAGGGAACCACCAGATACAGAAACACCTAGTGAGAAAGTGAGAAGGAAAGGGGCACCAACCAAGGCTCGACTGCGCTAACCCGGTTCTGGAGACAACTCTGAACTGGAGGTTGGCAAGGGACGTACCCAGCGGCCATGCTGAACCCACCAAGTAAAAGTAACAACTGCACCTGTGGTGTGTTAGTCTGTTTCATGTGGCTGCTGGTCGCCGCTGAAGAAAGATCGGGGTACTGATGACCCAGTAAACATCTGCCAAGGTACAAACTGACTCCTCCATCCTACAGCCCTGGGGACTGCGCTCCACCTGCGGGGAGCGGAACCATCCAAGCGGCCGGTCACCATGCCCAGAGGTTCTGAAGCAGTGGCAGCCGCCCTGGCAACATACCATAGATGGTGTCACGAATAACCCTTTCCCTAGTCATCACGTCATCTACCCCCGTTTATTTAAAATTACACTGTGGCGCCCCTGTGACCAGGGTGTCCACATAGGGAACTGCAGCCAGGCAGAAGGTTGACAGTTTGTGCATCAAACACCCTCACAGCACATACACACCCACTAGAGCACAGCACCCAACCCGGAGCCTGGGACTCTAGGCGGGCAAGGGGTGGTAGGGTTTAGAGGAAAGTGGGTGGGAAGGAAGGAAGGTCAGGTGGTAGACTAGTACAAATAGAGGAAAAGAGGAGGAAGGAATTAGTAGGCCAGAATGATCCGAGATGTAAAGACAAGAGCAGACAGAAAGTGACACATCCCGGTGGGGTTGGGCTCCCTGGAGACACAGAATCCAAAGAGACACAGATCCATGGAGAGAAAGCTCGTCCATAGCCGGCATCCCAGGGGAGTGTGAGGACAGAGACCGGACTGGTATCACCGGGTCCGAGGAACACGGCGCACTGACTAAGTACAGACGGAGTAGTTTCCCTGATTTGTGCTGGAATCACACGGGTTAGATGGAGCCTGGTAATGGCCACTTTACACGTCCCAATATTGTTCCGATATTGTATACAACGTGTGAGACAGTGCGGGGGATCATATGCGAGGGGCGCTATGTCTCCCTCAGAATGCGCACTGTCACGTATTGAGCCCGGTGTAGGGTGTGAGAGTAAGGGACGGTCCGCTCCCTCCGCTCCGGGTCTTGCAAGGTCCCGGAAGGAGACACGGAGTTAAAAGCCTGAGCAGGAGGCAGGGCGGGGTTCCCTGTACACAGATTTGTGCCTTAGCTGCAGGAGCAGCAGAGATAGACTGGAGAGGTCTAGAGTTCCAGGGGACTGTGTGCTATACTAACACGGCCTAGCCCAGGAGGGCTGGGGAGCTCGGGGTGACCTATAACGGAAGCCCATAACCTGAAGGAACCGGGTTACTTTGTGTGAACTGTATCCTGTGTACCCGGCTGCGACCCGGATTCCGGCAGACTGTGCCACTGCTGTGTGTGTATCAGCAATAAAACCGGGTACTGCTTGAACTACTCCACGTGTTGCCTGACTTGCCATCCCGGCGCTGCCCCACATATGGTGGAGAATGCGGGCAGCCTGAACCACGAACTGCATGTCCGTACTGAAGCCGGCCACGCTACAGTTCAGGCCTGCCGCTGATATGGAGGAACTCCTAAGGCAGCTGGTACTTACCCAGCAGCGGCAGCAAGAGCAGCAACAGCGACACGAGGAGCAGCAGCTCCGACAGCAGGAGCAGCAACAGCAACAGCAGAAAACGAACGAACTGCTTCTGCAGCAAATCATGGCCCTACGAGACCCACCAGCAGCGCCTTCCCCGGAACGGCGTGAGGCCCGGGACCGAGTCCGGTCGGCACTGCGGAAGCTGAGTCCAAAGGATGATGTAGAAGCCTTCCTCACAGTCTACGAGCGCACCGCAGAGCGAGAAGGCCTCCTTCCCGCTCAGTGGGCTGAAGTGGTGGCGCAGTTCCTGATGGGCGACGCCCAAAAGGCCTACACAGATCTCAGTTGGGAGGATGCACAGGATTACGCCAGACTCAAAGGTGAGATCCTTGCTAGACTGGGGGTCAATACTTATGTCCGAGCCCAACGGGTGTTTTCCTGGTCCTACGTGGAGTCCAAGCCGGCTCGCTCCCAGGCGTATGACTTGTTGCAGTTGGTGAAACGATGGCTCCAGCCTGAGAGCTTGACTCCGGGACAGATGGTGGAAAGGGTGGTGGTCGACCGGCTGGTACGGACTCTGCCGGTTGCGATACAGCGTTGGGTGGGGCAAGGGGACCCGGGTACCTTGGACCAGGTGGTTAGCTTGATAGAGCGATATACAGCCACCGAGGAGTTCATACGGGACTCTGCCCCACTGAGGCAGTTACGCCGGCCTCCAGCGTAACTGGGTAAAGGTGTACGTCCATCCACAGGGGACTCTCCTAAAAACGTACCCGCTGTGAGGACACCCCAGAACGGGGCTGGCAGGAGACCAGGCTCCCCAAGAAGGAGCTTCCGGCCCAGCGCTGCCACTGCTACGTGGTGCTGGCGGTGCAAAGGACCGGGACATGTGGATGACTATTGCCCACTAACGGTGGAGCACATGGACTGCGGGTTCACACGCCGGCTCTCGATGTATGCCAGTCCCGTGTTCACCACAGATGTAGTGGTTCCCCTAACGGCACCACATCTGTGCCCGGTGCTCGTTAATGGACACAGAGCAGAAGCTCTCTTGGACTCTGGCAGTTAGGTGACGCTGGTTCGTGCGTCCTTAATCCCCGGGTTGCAACTCACTGGGGGATTGGTTGGGGTCCGGTGTATTCACGGGGACCTACGCGAGTATCCGACCACGGAGGTGACTCCGACCACGTGAGTCACCTCTCCACAGGGAGTGGACAGAGTGGTAAAATCTCTACCCTACGGGACGGTGCTGGGAAGAGACTTACCATTGTTTTGGTCCTTATGGGGAAGGAGGAGTAACCCTTCTCTGAGGCCAGGGAATCAGGGTGCTGAGCCCGACGACCCGGAAACCGGGACACCTGCCGTAGGGGTCGCCAACATAGGGCTAGAGTGTTACCCCGATAGGTTCCCGTTAGACGTATTGGTAGGCGAGGTCGAGGAGACCCCACCGATGACAGAGTTGGAAGTATCGTGGGGAGCGTTTGGGACAGCCCAGCTACAGGATCCCACACTGACCCGGGCCCGAGAAAGGGTAACCGAAATAAACGGGGTAGCTCAGCATCCGGGGGCAGAGAAGGTATGTCCACGCATGGTGATTAACCGGGAGTTACTCTATTGGGTGGACAAAATCAGGGATGAGGTTGTGGACCAACTGGTAGTACCACAGCCACACCGCCGGGCGGTCCTAGAGATGGCCCACTCCCACCTGCTAGGGGGCCACCTTGGAGCTAAAAAAACGCAAGAATGCATCTTGCGGAGGTTCTTCTGGCCGGGCGTGTATGCGGACGTCCAGAGGTACTGTGACTGCTGCCCGGAATGTCAGCTGACCACACCCATTGCCACCTTCCGTAGTCCTTTGGTACCTCTACCAGTTATAGAGGAACCTTTTGAACGGATCGCAATGGATTTGGTGGGGCCTATAGTGAAGTCAGCACGAGGCCACAAACATATACTCGTGGTTGTCGACTACGCCACCCGGTACCCGGAGGCGATTCCGTTACGCCGCACCTCGGCGAAACTGATTGCCCGGGAACTGTTTGCTATGTTCTGTCGCCTAGGACTACCCAAGGAGATCCTCACGGATCAGGGGACTCCTTTTATGTCCAAGGTGACCCGGGAACTATGTAAACTGTTCAACATAAAACAGTTGCGCACCTCGGTGTATCATCCCCAGACCGACGGATTAGTTGAGGGGTTTAATAAAACCCTGAAGTCCATGCTAAAAAAAGTGGTAGCGAAGGATGGAAAAGATTGGGACATGTTACTGCCCTATTTAATGTTCGCCATCCGGGAGGTACCGCAGTCGTCTACGGGGTTTTCACCCTTTGAACTGTTGTACGGCATCCTAGAGGGCTATTGGATGTTGCCAAAGAGACGTGGAACAGGAACCCACTCCCTATAGGAGCGTGATCGACCACGTGGCGAAAATGCAGGACCGGATCACAGCGGTCCGGCCTATTGTAAAAGAGCACCTAATGGATGCCCAAGGAGCTCAAAGCTGCAGGTATAATACACGGGACATCGTTAGGACCTTTGAGGTGGGGGACCGGGTATTGGTCTTAGTGCCCACAACGGAAAGTAAATTATTGGCCAAATGGCAAGGACCCTATGAAATCCGGGAAAAAGTAGGGGAGGTCAATTACAAGGTATACCAGCCCGGGTAAAGGAAACCCGTGCAGCTATACAACGTAAATTTGCTTAAAGCGTGGAAAGACCGGGAGTGCCTGATCATGGAGGCATCCGATGCACCCGGTGACCCTTCCCCTTCGGCCCCAAGGGATACCGAAGGGGTATGAATAAGCGACACCCTCACTAAGGCCCAACGACGGGAGGCTCGAAAGTTGGTACAGCAGAATCCCGATGTGTTCTCTGACCTGCCCGGGCGCACTTCGGTCATTCAGCATGACATTGTCACTGAGCCCGGGGTAAAAGTGCGAGTGAAACCGTACCGGTTACCCGAGGCCAGACGGCAAGCCATCGCGGCCGAAGTTAAACACATGCTTAAGTTAAGGGGTGATAGAAGAATCCCGGAGCGAATGGGCTAGTCCCATCGTGCTCATTCCAAAGCCGGACGGATCGTTGCGTTTCTGCAACGATTTCCGGAAGCTGAATGAAGTGTCTAAGTTTGATTTATATCCCATGCCCCGGGTGGACGAGCTGATTGAAAGACTGGGGCAAGCCCAGTACTTCACAACGCTCGATCTGACAAAAGGGTACTGGCAGGTGCCGCTAACAGAGTCGGCCAAGGAAAAAACTGCCATTGTTACTCCGGAAGGTCTCTATCACTACGTTGTGTTGCCGTTTGGGTTGCATGGAGCCCCGGCCACATTCCAGCGGCTCATGGACATTGTTTTAGAACCTCATCGGAAGTACGCGTCCGCCTACCTAGATGACATTATCATCTTTAGTCCAGATTGGCATACCCACTTATCCCAGGTTCAGGCCGTGGTGGATTCTCTCGGGGCAGCGGGCCTGACGGCAAATCCAAAAAAATGTGCCATGGAGCTCGAGGAGGTCCGGTACCTGGGGTATGTGATTGGGTGAGGGGTTATCAAACCCCAAATAAACAAAATCGAGGCCATTCAAAATTGGCCCCGACCGGTGTCTACCAAACAGGTGAGGGCGTTCCTCGGCATAGTTGGGTACTACCGACGCTTCATACCCAGCTTTGCTGGGCGAACGGCGGCCCTGTCCGACCTGTTAAAAGAGAAGAAATCTGCGTTGGTGCGTTGGAATCCCCAAGCAGAGGCCGCCTTTCAAGCCATGAAGTCGGCCTTGTGTGGACAGCCCTGTCCTCATCAGTCCTAACTTCAAACACGCCTTCGTTGTACAAACAGACGCCTCAGAGGTAAGGCTGGGGGCTGTGCTGTCGCAAGAAGTGGATGAAGACGAGCATCCGGTCACTTACTTAAGTCGGAAATTGTCCCCGGCGGAAAAAAGTATAGCGTAGTGGAGAAGGAGTGCTTGGCTGTTAAATGGGCCTTGGAGTCCCTACGTTATTATTTGCTCGGGCGACAGTTCCGGTTGGATACGGATCACGCTCCCCTGGTCTGAATGCGTAACGCCAAGGAACGGAACGCTCGGGTCACCCGGTGGTTCCTGTCCCTCCAAAACTTCAATTTTACGGTGGAGCATCGGGCTGGCAAGTTGCAGGGTAATGCGGATGCCTGTCCCGGGCACCCTGTTTGTTGGCTGGGGTTCAACCCCACAAGTTTGAACCGAGGGAGGGGGTGTGTGAGACAGTGCGGGGGATCATATGCGAGGGGCGCTATGTCTCCCCCAGAATGCGCACTGTCACGTATTAAGCCCGGTGTAGGGTGTGAGAAAAAGGGACGGTCCGCTCCCTTTGCTCCGGGGTCTTGCAAGGTCCCGGAAGGAGACACGGAGTTAAAAGCCTGAGCAGGAGGCAGGGCGGGGTTCCCTGAACACAGATTTGTGCCTTAGCTGCAGGAGCAGCAGAGATAGACTGGAGAGGTCTAGAGTTCCAGGGGGCTGTGTGCTATACTAACACGGCCTAGCCCAGGAGGGCTGGGGAGCTCGGGGTGACCTATAAGGAAGCCCATAACCTGAAGGAACCGGGTTACTTTGTGTGAACTGTATCCTTTGTACCCGGCTGCAACCCGGATTCCGGCAGACTGTGCCACTGCTGTGTGTGTATCAGCAATACCGGGTACTGCTTGAATTACTACCGGACTCCACGTGTTGCCTGACTTGCCATCCCGGCGCTGCCCCACAAACGGCACAGGAGTGCGCACTTTTTTGGATGAAATCCAAGATCGCATAGGAGATGTGTTGCCTGCCGATATCGCCCTGTGTAACAACTGCGCCCCCTTGGACGAGCGAACCTGGGAACAACCTGTTAAACATGGGAGTGAATAGGGGAACTTGTGCTCCAAGTCGGTGTTGGGCTGTCACACAGCACGATCCGGCCAGATCGTCCATCCAATATCGGGCAGTTGGAGAGCCTGCTCATTTCTCCCCCTATATCGGTTTGGCATCTTTCCTGCATCGAATTGGTCATTTACATCATACAACGCATGAACGATATCGTCGCCAACGCACGAACCACGTGACTTTTTATTGAAGTTGGACAACGATATCGCGCCGTGTAAAGTGGCCATAACACCTTGGAAGATTGGTGTGTGCCTAGCCTGCAGTGACCCTGAGTGTCAGCTTGAGGGGAACTGAAGTTCCATAGCCAAACTGTGTGTACACTGGACCCGTAGAAGCGGGACATCCCGCGAAACAGTCGCCGTCGGTCCTAGCACCTCCCTCCCTGTATCATGCACCTGCTGCTGTAATTTTTGCATTAAATTAACCAGCTGCAAAATTGGAATGCTGAGTGCCGCCACCTTTCTTTTTGATAAGGTAAAGAATATTTATACCGTGTTAGATTGCAATATATTTTTCTATCTACTGGCTGAGAGTCCTCAGTGGTTGATACCTTTTAATGGCTAACTGAAAAGATAGTAAACATCATCTTTCTTTTTCTAATCCTTGTAAAAATCCCTTTACTTGTGAGAACCCGGGACACGGTCTGGACCAGGACCTCAGTGACATCCCCAGCAGTACCCCGGTCCAGTACCAAATAGCCCGTCCTAGTGGGCTCCACAACACTGCCAGGATCATGGGACCGGGTCTCAACCCCGTCCAAGAAGTGAAGAACAACTGTTGCCCACTCCAGGGCCGGTGAAGACGCAGGAACCGGGCGTGGCACACACAGCCCGCCAGAACGCAACAATACCCCTTTCTGCACATAGCCCCAATATGCAGCAGCATCCCCTTCTTCAAACGGTCCTTTAAAACGGTTTTGGTACGTGCTGAACACTGCCCACCTGGCATTTAATCCCAATACACAGCAGGCCCCCTTTTACACATAGCCCTCAAGCATGCAGCAACAGCTCCTTAGTATGCAGCAGCACACTTTTCTCCACACAGTTCTCCAGCATGCAGCAGCACCCCTTCTCCACACAGCTTCCCCAGCATGCAGCAGCCAACTCTCCACACAGTCCCCAACACGCAGCAGTACCCCTCCTCAACACAACTGCATCACCTTTTTCCACACAGCTTCCCAAACAAGTAACATCATCCTGTTCTCCACGCAGCCCCAGCAGTATACAGCAACATTACTACTAAGTACAGCCCCACCCCCAGCAAGCAACATCACCCCCGTCTATATACAGCCCCCTTAGTACCACATTTCTCTGCATAGCACACCCAGAAACACCCCTTTTCAGGCACAGCCCACCCAGCATGCAGCAGCACCACCTCCTACACATAGTAATACACCGTTCTTCACACAGTCTGCCCAGTATGAAGCAGCACCCTCTTCTCCACACAGCCAAACAGCACACAGCCACCCTTTTCCACATAGCCCTCCCCAGTACACAGCAGCACCTGCTTCTCCATACAGCCCCCCAGCCACAGCCCCTTCTTCACACAACCTTCCCCCCATCATGTAGCCGTGGTGCCCCTATGGCAAGGCGCCACAGGGAGGTACTGCACCCTAAACAGAAGGTGTAGTGCCTCCATAATCAGGGATATGGGGTTTCTCACAGAGTCTGTCATAAGCGCCCATAAATAGGACACCTTAGGACAGGGGACCGTATATTCAGTAGGTCCCAGGGGGTGGAGCCTAGAGTAGAGTGGGGGACTTAGAGTGACAGTTAGTCAGTCAGGAAGAGGACGGTGCTGAGGAAGCAGCAAGGGCATACGTCAGGAGACTGCGTCCGTGGCAGGAGCGCACCTCTTTGGAGAGAGCTGACCCAGACACTGGAGGGGACAATCCAAGACCGGTTGGAGACGGCTGGAGAGTCCGGGGTCGTCACCAGCATACCGGAGCCGAGGCAGTCAATTGGTCTATTCCTGACTGCATACCGACAAACTGTGGGACCGACATAAGAAAGCCATAGCGCCATGGACTGAATCCCTACCTCTGTCCCAAATTGGGTCCAGGACACTTTAGGGAAAGGACCGAATTCCGGTGACAGGAGGATTAGCTTGTGTCGCTCTCGTCCGTACCGGTAAGGAACTGACTGTCCCTAACAGTAACAGACCAGCGGACTGGCAAAAGGGCTCTTCAGTGTGGTTAAAGGGAGTTAAAGAGGAACCCAGACCCAGAAATCTATTAAAAAGGTACCACCGACAGACTCTGCAAAGTTACCTCACAATCTGTGGCTAAGTCCCCGCTAAACCAGACTGTACTGTGTACTTCAACATCTGCCTGGTACCAGTAAAGAAACGTTTGCATTGAAGCGGTATCTGTGCTCCTTTCCTCCATCGCCCCTACAGCATCAAAGAGGTGAGGACAACTACTCCCCTCATCTACCCCCCGCTAACCTGAGGTAAAGCTCCACTACTCTGAGCTGCACCTCCATCACCTCAGCGGCCGGCCGCAGCGCTGGTATCCACGTTAGCAGGTACCACAGGTGGCATCACATTACCATTTCCCCATCCATCATCATCATCATCCCCCACCATCCCCGCCATTGAGGGTCCAGGGCATGGAACTGGGAACCGACCAGCCGTGATTCCCCACCGAGGTAACAACCTGTCCCGGTAACCAAGTACCCCCGTCCCTGTCGACTGACTCACAGCAGCACCCTCTTCTCCACACAGCCGACTAGCACGCAGCAGCCCTTTTCCACACATCCCACCCCAGTACACAGCCACCCAGCCACAGCGGCAGCATCTTCTCCACACAACTTCCACATCATGCAGCAGCACCCCTTACTACACACTGCCTCTCAGCATGCAGCAGCACCCACTTCTCTATAGGGGTCCTCAGCATGCCACAGCACCCCCCCCCGGCATACAGCAGCAGTACACCTTTCTACACACAGCCTCTCAGCATCCCTTCCCTCTCCCAGCACATTGGGGGGCATTGTGGAGAAGGGTGTGCTGCTATGAGTGCAACATGGAGCAGCATCTCCCTTCTCCACACAGCCCCTCAGTATGCAGCAACACTCCCTTTAAAGCACAGACCCTCCCGGGACACAGTAGCAGTCCGCTTCTAGGCAAAGCAATCATAGCATGCAGCAGTGCCCCCTTCTACACAGTCTCCCCAACACGCAAAAGTACCCCCTTCTACACATAGCAGCACCCCTTTGACACACAATCCGCCTAGAATGCAGCAGCAACCTCCTGTACACACAGCCCGCATAATGTGACAGTACCCCCTTCTATACACAGCCACCCAACATGCAGCAGCATCCCCTTTTCATCACAGTCTCCCCAATATACAGCATCTTTCTTCACAGAGACTCGCCAGCATGTAGCAGCACGCTTTCTACACAGCCCCCCCAGCACCCCATTCCACACACAACAGCACCCCTATTTATGCACAGCCCACAAGCATGTAGATACATGTCTTTCTCCACACAGCTCCCCAGGACATAGCAGTACACCCTTCCCCACACAGCTCCCTAAGCATGCACCACCCCTTAACACAGCTCTGAACATGCAGCAACACCCTGTGCTCTACACAGACCCCAATGCACAGCAGCACCCCTTTCTACACACAGCAGCACCACTTTTCTCCACACAGCTCCCCAAACAAGCATCATCCTGTTCTCCACACAACTCCAGTAGTATGCAGCAGCACCAACTCCTAAACACAGCCCCCCAGCAAGCAGCAGCACCTCATTCTATGCACAGTGCACACAACAGCACCCCCTTATGAACACAGCCCACTCAGCACGCAGTAGCACCCATTCCCACACATAGCAAGACCACCTTCTATATACAGCCTGCCCAGCATGCTGGAGCCCCTGCTTTTCCACACAGCTGCCCCAGCATGCAGCAGTCTCTGCTTCTCCACATAGCCCCCCTAGCCACAGCACTAGCTCTTCTCTGTGTAGCCCCCAAGCATACAGCAGCAGCCTCTTCTAAAAATAATTCTTCAGCACACTGCAGCATCCCCTTCTCCACACAGCCCCATCACACAGCAGCACCATCTACATACAGCCCCCATCACACAGCAGCACCATCTTCACACAGCCCCCAAGCATGCAGCAGCAACCTCTACTATACACTGCCTTAGCATGCAGCAGCATCCCATTCTCCCTAGAACCCATTAGCATGCAGCAGCAACCCCTTCTATACACAGCCCCCTCGGCACCCTGCCGCCATCTTCACCAGGTTTGCAGGGCATGGTAAATCAGAGCTGAATCCTCTCACGGTGTCTTGGCTGGCTCTGGCAAACCACTGGTTGGAAGGCAAATGTAAAAAAGTGAAAGATAGAAACTAGCCCCTGCGATCCACCTAGCTTAGTCCAGCTATGAAGTAGTAGCAGAGATGGTTGTGATCTCAGAAGAAAACACGGACACCATAAGTTTTTTGAACAATTAAGAACTTTTACTCCATATTGAATGCAAAGTCAACAATGTACATTAAATTAATTCTCCCTCTTCTTTAGCTTTGATAGTTCCTTAGCAGTGGGGATCTTTGATTAGCTTTTCTTTGGTTGGTTTTTCAGATTTTGCTTTGCACAGTCCTACTTTAGTGTTTATGCTAAGGTGTGCTTTCCAAGCCACCCTTTTCAAGAAAGTTCTCTGTAAAAAAAGTGTAGCCTTTACCGCTAGTAATCCCTAGAGGACAGGAGCGAACAGGTGATGCCATTTCTCCTAAACACACAGCGCTCGCATCATCACTATTGAGTCCTCACATCTCCAGCTGCTACACTCAATGTCAGAAGATTCCTCAGTGTTGTTAAGCTACCTTTGACCACATAAGGAAATTTTTGGCGTTTCTATAAACTACAAAGGACATTGTGGGATTAGACTAGCTCTGAGAGTGGTAGCATAAGTGTATGAGCAACAATACCCAACATCTACTATATAATTGCCTAAGACGTTTTCGTGTCGGACCCCGACAACGTGCCGTGGATATGTCACACTCTGTGACGTCATCACGGCGAAGCATTGGCCGCGTAGCGGCCATTGCGAGCCGCTGACGTCACCACGCACGAGCAATGGCCGCGAAGCGGCCATTGCGAGTCGGTGGCCGAAAATAGAACCAGAGGCTCGGCCACAAATTTAGCGATGTACCGCTGAGGTAGCGCGAGCAATGGCCGCGAGGCCATTGCGAGTCGCTACCTCAGCCGCCCTGTGCCCCTGTGCCCCTGTGCCTCAGTGCCTCAGTGTGCCCCTATGACTCCCGCTCCGAACCTGTGACCCTGTGCCCCAATGCCCCTGTGCCCAAGTGCCCCTGTGCCCCTGTCACCCCCGCCATCCCCTGTGCCTCAGTGCCCCTGTGCCTCCCGCTCCGAAGCAGCTGCTGTCAGCACATGCTGATACAGTGCTCCGGAGCCTGTGCCCCTGTGCCCCAATGCCCCTGTGCCCAAGTGCCCCTGTGCCCCTGTCACCCCCGCCATCCCCTGTGCCCCTGTGCCCCTGTGCCCCTGTGCCTCTGTGCCCCTGTGCCCCTGTGCCCCTGTGCCCCTGTGCCCCTGTGCCCCTGTGCCTCTGTGCCCCTGTGCCCCTGTGCCCCTGTGCCCCTGTGCCCCATTGCCCTGTGGATTACCGCAACCGCGCCGCATATTAACTCGCTGGCTCAGTGCGAGCACTTGCGGCGCGGTTGCGGTAAAACCCATAAGGATTACCGCAACCGCGCCGCATTGCGAGTCGCTGGCTGAGTGCGAGCACTTGCGGCGCGGTTGCGGTAAAACCCATAAGGATTACCGCAACCGCGCCGCATTGCGAGTCGCTGGCTGAGTGCGAGCACTTGCGGCGCGGTTGCGGTCAAACCCATAAGGATTACCGCAATTGCGCCGCAAGTGCCAGTTGCGGCGCGGTTGCGGTAATCCCCATAGAAAGTATAGGGGGACTTGCGGCAGGTGCGGCAAGTGCGGTTTTGCCGCACCTGCCGCAAGTCCCCCTATACTTTCTATGGGGATAACCGCACCGCAGATGCGGTTTTTTAATAAAATAACATAATTTTAATACAAAAAAAATAAAAAATAATAAATAAATTTAATAATAATAATCGTAAAAAAAAATAATAAAAATAAATAATAAAATAATAATACAAAAAAAAAAAAATTACATTAAGATATTAATTACATTAATTTATTAAAATATAAGTATTGGACCCCCCCAAAAGTATTGGACCCCCCCAAAAAAATTATGTGACCCCCCCAAAAATCCACATAGAAAGTATAGGGGGACTTGCGGCAGGTGCGGCAAGTGCGGTTTTGCCGCACCTGCCGCAAGTCCCCCTATACTTTGTATGGGGATTACCGCAAACGCACCGCAGATGCGGTTTTTTAATAAAATAACATAATTTTAATACAAAAAAAAACACTTAAAATACAAAATAATAAATAAATTTAATAATAATAATCGTAAAAAAAATTATAAAAATAAATAATAAAATAAAAAATAATAATAAAAAAAAAAAAAAAAAAAAAAAAAAATTACATTAAGATATTAATTACATTAATTTATTAAAATATAAGTATTGGACCCCCCCAAAAGTATTGGACCCCCCCAAAAAAAGTATGTGACCCCCCAAAAAAATTATGTCACCCCCCAAAAAAAATATTGGACCCCCCCAAAAAAGTATGTCACCCCCCCAAAAAAGTATGTGACCCACCCAAAAAAGTATGTGACCCCCCAAAAACTATTCACACCCCCCCGAAAAGTCCTCACACCAGCTATAACTACTATAATCAAATTAATGCACATTCTAGACACCCGATGCATTTGCATCGGGCTCACAGCTAGTATATTATAAAACAACACATGGCATACAACCCCTTCTCCCGGCAAATCCCAAAAAGCAGAAGCAGCCCCTTATCCACAGCCACCAAACACACAGCAGCACCCCCTCCTCCACATAGCTCCTCCAACATGCCATAGTGTGGCGCCCCGCAAAGCAGGCGACACAGAGGGGTACTGCACCCATAAAAGTGGTGCAGATACTCCAGCTGCAAGTTGATTTCAGGCTGATGGGTGGAAGCTACACACAAGCACCCCCACACTAGATCACATGGTAGGAGGTACCCAGGAGGAAATAAAAACCACCTCCAGGGGGAACTAGTGAGAGAGCTAGCAACCAGGCAGTGAGCCTGAGGGAGCAAGGAAGGTCTCTCGGCTGAGGGACCCGGGAAAGACTAAGGACAGATCCCAGGCGCAGATAGCCAGTTGGGGATAGAGGAACTTCAGGAGTTCGCCCCAGGAAAGACACATCCTCCAAGGACCACAGAGAATCCGGCGTTCTGAGGAGTATATCTATATACTGCCCAGACTCTTAAGCGACCAAAAGGGGGAACCAAACACAGCAGGGCGAAGCTGCAGTGTTAAGAGATGGTTACCCGATGGGAGCGAGGAGAGCGAGAGACAGCAGGAGGCCAGATCCACTGTATGGGACTTCAATTCTTCCCTGCTTCCCAGTAGTCAGTGTGAAAGAGAAAAGGCACACGCTGAGGGTTCCATCTGTAATGGATGCCCCCCACACCTTTCGGGTGAGGCTGTCGTCTTAATTGTCTGCCGCCAAATTGGATGCTTTGTCTGGGTGTGTGCACGTCACTGTATAAAGAATCCACGCTGACACTGTCATTAAGCTCTACATTGAGACAAATACTAAGACCTTTATTAAAGGAGCAGCTAGCAGTTTTATTACTTATCCTTAAAGGGATGAGCAAAGGGGTGTTACCAGATATTGCGTCATTTTATGCTGAATATACATTTTATTCTGGAAAACATTTAATTATATTTTCTGCATGTTAGTTAGTTTAACTAGCCTTGAAGTTGTACAGGACGTTCAGTATATGTTGATAAGAACTTCTATACGGCTACCTCTAAATCAAAACATTTATACAAAATCAGAGACACAGAAAATTCTAGAGGAAAGTGCAAGGATCCCATAACCATGTTTTTGGAAGGGTTCTGAAATGGCTTCAATTATTCCAATAAAATTATTAACTATTTATTGCCATAACATTCCCCCGGTTGGAGACATTCAAAATCTTACCCAAAATCCTTGCCCTAGGTGACAGAGGGGAAGAGGTAGAAAAAAGTGGGAAAGGAGTCTTCACCAATATGGAGACAACCATATTGTCTAACCGTAATGACAATCATAACGCTTATGAAAATAGTCTTGCCGCACCCTAAACTGTTATCTAAGATGATATCTCACCTCTCTATTCAATACTACTGAAATACATAGTAAAAGTTATACACACAAAAATATGGAGATTATCTAATATATAAAGCTGAATGTGTGTATGTGTGTATGTATGTGTGTATATCCGGGATTGGCATCTACACCGTCGCAACTATAGCCACAAAATTTTGCACAGTCACACGTCTTGACCCCGGGAGCATCATAGGCTATGTTGTGAGGTGAAATTTTAACCCTGCGCGTTCCAGTTCACCAAACAATTTTGGCCCTATCTACATAATGGGGAAAAAGTGAATGGAAAAATATTGGAGGAAAATTGACAACTGTCAGCTATAGAGACAAAATTTTGCACAGTCACATGTCTCGACCCTGAGAGCGTCATAGGCTATGTTGTGAGGCGAAATTTTAACCCCGCGCGTTCCAGTTCACCAAACAATTTTGGCCCTATCTACATAATGGCGAAAAAGGGAAAGGAAACGTGTGGGAGGAAAATCGACAGATGTCAGCTATAGAGACTAAATTTTGCACAGTCTTTTGTCTGGACCCCGGGAGCGTCACAGGCTATGTTGTGAGGCGACATTTTAACCCCGCGCATTCCAATTCACCAAACTATTTTGCCCTTATCTACATAATGGGGAAAAAGTGACAGTTACCAGTTGACAGTTGTGAATGAGAGGGGCTTAATGATAGCGCCAAAGACTAACAGCACTTACCAGCATATAGTCACTAAGGTGGGGCCCCAACATGAGATATTCACCACGCACGGGGACATGTATACACAACACATGCACACAAAGAGTAACAGCAAGTGTATAGTCACTAAGGTGCAGCCCCAATATTGGATACTCACCACGCACCCGAACAAACACACACACACCACAAAGCGACACACACAACACAGAGACACACACCCCCAAGGGGACACACAAGCACTCTATAGCAACGCATGCACTCACCCCACAGGGACACACACACACCACAATGAGACACACACACCACACAGACCCCCCCCACAGGGACACACACACATACACACCCTATAGGGACACATGCACTAACCCCACAGGGACACACACCACAAAGAGACACACACAACACAGATACACACACACACCACACAGACCCCCCCACAGGGACACACACACATACACACCTTATAGGGACACATGCACTCACCCCACAGGGACACACACACCACAAAGAGACGCACACAACAGAGACACACACACCACACAGACCCCCCCACAGAGACACACACATACACACCCCAGGGACGCACCCACCACACAGACAGACACAGATGTGCACAAATCACCTCACACAACTCGCCTCATACGTGTGCTATCTTTATTTTCCAAACATAAACATCTGATTAAAAACAGCCAATGTGCAACACGTGCCATATAGGGAATTAAGGCAGATGTCAGTCACATGAGCTGTCTATTATGTGTATGTGTGAGGTAACATATACTGCCTGGCCAGGGGGAGGGTTTACTGTTGGCTGGAGATTTATTAGGCTGGCTATAGCAATCAATCACAGCTCAGCTTCTATTTTCTTACAGGTCATTAATATGACATATTCAAATTCTATTTTGTTGTAGCTAACATCAGTTATTTATTAACCCGGGCTTGCCAGGTACTACAGCTAGTATTTATTAAAATAGGTTCTAAATATAATAAAAATGAATGCTGCTCCCACAGTTCCCTTCTCCCGTGGCAATGAGTGAATGTGAACCAAAGTGCATGCACACAGACCTACTCAGGTAGGTACATTCTCCTCCCCTAGTTGACGGAGTCGGTCTTCCTACACCACTTCACCGGATTCCCCACAAAAGTCTGCCCATTACACCATCGGATGGACACAAACACTCACAAACCATGGCAAACAAGGAAACTATACGAATGCCGCAATCAAATACCGGTCATAATTATGACTCAACTGTTAGTCATTATATTTCACATTCTCCATAACCTCACTACGGTCTAATTCAGGAGGACATGGCCTCGTACCAAGTCAATGTTGCTTCAGTCTTATCTAAAATAAGTCAGTCCTTGATATTCAAAAAATAAAGGTGTCCTAAGCGGTCAGTGTCCCTTGGGATGGTTATATCCAACACATATAGGCCAGTGTCTGTAGTAAGAGACATTCGGTAGTTCTCCTGGGCTCATCTGCCTTGTAGTGTAGATCTTGGATCTAGTTGGGCTGCCATTTGAGCTTCTTCAGCTGTCTCAGTCATCCGCAGAATTTCTGACGTTTCTTCTGACCATCACTCCATCTCCAGACTGTGGGAAGCGACTTCGGTCCACAGTAGCTGCATGTTAAAGGGGGAGAGAAAGCTCAAAAATGCATGTTAGACAAGCCCTTTATAAGTGTCAAAACATAAGAAAAACCTATCACGGGGAATCTATCACCTGAACAACATTTTCAACCATAATCTCATAAAAATTTGTACCATTTTCATAACTATCTATGACATAGTAATACCCTGCAACACAAAAACAAATCACAAAATTTTACTTATAACTTTATAACCTTAAGAATATAAGTCAACCCCCCGAGCATCTTATCATCTAATATTACGTAAACACACCATCTTTCAAGAAAAAGATATAAAAAGAATATGGCATCAGTTCTTGACTTACCTATAAATGAAAAACAATCATCCCTTAGGGTATGTGCACATCAGTCGTTTTGTGGGCTGCTTTTGGACGTTTTCCGTCGGCGTTTTCCGCTCAGTTTTATGTTAATTTATGTTAATCCTATCCTCCGGTTGGATTAACATGCTAGTCAATGGATTTTAGAAAACTCTGTCTTCACTAGAACGGTTTTCTTCTGGTCGTTTTCAGTCAAAACTGAGTTTTCTCAGTCAAAACTGAGTTTTTCCACCGGTTTTCCAAAAATAGAGCAAGTGACTTCTTTCCACCGTTTTTCCAGCGGTTTCAGCTGATCAAGTGCACAAAAAACTCAGTTTTCAAAACCGCCGAGAAAACCGCCGAGAAAAACGCTGTAAAACCGGGCGGAAAACGAGCAAAAAACGAGGGACACTGCTGAGCACAGAAAACTCAGTTTCTGCTAAAAAAAACCAGGTTTTTGGACGGACTGCAGAGATGCACAAACGTCAGATGTGCACATAGCCTAAGAGAAGAGGAAGAGATATACTATATATATGTGCAGTGCGGGGCTTGAAGCAAACAGAGCGGCGCGGGTGTAATACGTCACCCGGCGCCGGAAATGACGCGGTTTGCGTCACACAGCCCCACTGCAGCACGGCCGCCACATGACAGAGCGGGGAGGCGGCGCATTTGAATAAGAGATAAAGATCACGTCTATTGAGCGTGTTATCATGAAGAGGGAGAGCCTGGCTGGGTGACTATGCATACAATAGTCACTAATTATAATCACTAATGAGGTACTGTAATAACGTTTATCTTCATTCTCAGTAGATGCTTTTAGGAGCTAAAAGGAGTGTAGGGTAAGTGTTACTATGCTCTAGGGACAGCTTTTAATAGCTTTAGAGGTGTTTTTGAGGTGACAGGATCCCTTTAAAGCTGGAAACCTACCTAACCAGCGGAGGTCGGCACCCTCTTGAAACGCCTGTGGTGCCCCCGCTCCACGTCGACTCACCCTATCTGTCCTTAACCAATCCCTGGTCTTATATACCTTTTTCAGTTTGTTTGTAAAGTGTTGCTTAGTCCATTACCTTCCATAAACATATACCGCAATTGCTCAGTCAACATATATATGAGGGTCAGTAGATACACTGTCAATAGTCTGTAATTGAAACAGGTCTCAGCAGGTCGGTCAGAGCACAAATAAAACAATATAATACAATGTAAAGCCAAACAAATATAACGTATAGTATAACATTAGACAATATAATTACTGTATACTCATCATCAGTGGTCTCTTCTGCTTTTCTGAAAAACAGGTCAAAAAGGTAACTGGATATCTGGGAAAACTTCCAATTATTTATTATACAACTACCATATTCTTTTTTTACATGTATATTTACTCATTTACCTACTCACTCTGTTTCAGAACATTTGTAACCAATATATTAGACATCTTATGGTATTCTATATAGGAGAGAGAGATCCACACCTACTAGGACATATTTAGAACTTTTCTTTCCTTGTCCGCACCCTATTTGCAATTCTTAAGGCTTCTGGAGCGGCTGCTGCTTCAAACTCTTACCTTTCTGAGTTGTGTTGTGTGTAGGAATAATGCAGGATTGTACACGAGGCCTTACCTGTAACCAGGAGCGAACCAGGAATTATTCATCTGACTACACTCGTGACCGGTCGAGGTGTATGTGGGGCCAAGCAAAGACTATTCTAACTTTTGTTGAAGAGACGTCATCATGGCCTGTCCTTTTCCCCATCCTTCAGCACAACTCCCTTTTTGTTCTTTTAGTATTTATTTAGTTCTGTCCGGGCAGTCCGATACCGAAGGGGTGCTTAGGCAGCCAGACGTAACAAGGCTGGGATGGATGACCTCCCGCCATTTACCTAGACTAACTTTATTTTAACTTCAAATTGTACCTTGGCCTCTACCTCTAGGGGTCACCTGTAGTGACTGTCAGCATGATTATACCATCCTAGACTGGCAACATGGTGTCTACCTCACCGTGATTTACCAATTCTGCATTCAATATGCTTACCGTTTTTGTAAGAATTGTACCTAGAAGAAGCTCCACCTGCTCATGAAAAAGTGCAAAAACTCAGAATCAATTGCTCTGATTACCTCATGCGAGGATCCTACCAGTGTCCTGCGTAAGATCATCTCTGCTTACGGACATCTGAAATAAAACACTCAAAAATTCGTATTAGAAAAAAAAAATACTTATTCAACAAAATTCTTATTACAATTCTCTACTAATTATATTGATAGCTATAAACTATGACTGTTTTATGCTTAACCAAAAACCCATTTAAATTCTGTTAAAAATGTCTCCATTCGCGCTATATTTATAAACTATAACTGTATGATGCTTAACCAAAAACCCCATATATTTCTCCATATATGTCTCCATTCCCCCCTGCATGAGGGAATCAGAAGATATCAGAGTAAAGATATATATACATTATTTTTGTATAATCATAACTGGATATATAATTTGGTTGTGGAACTAACTGTGATGTAGTCTCATTGTTAACAGGACTTTTGGGTGGCGCAAGATGGCTGCCATAGGAAGTTCTGACGGGCAAAACTTCCTCTGACTCTTACATTCCTAAGATGGGGGGAACACTCTGAGCTGAGGTTTTCTATCTGAATCTGAAAACAAGTACATCCCCCACTTGGAGCCAGCACTATAACAACAAAAAAAAACTACATTAGAAAACAATGGGATTAGAATCTGAAGATTTAACACACATATACTAAGTATTATTATCTGTTCTCTACGCCTCTTCTAAAAACTATTGTTCCTCCGTAAAATTTAGACAGAAACATACAAAAATTATCCCGAATAATGATCATAGTGTCTAAAAAAAATATTAACACAACACAAACAAGAAGACACGGTGTCAGTATGACTCAATAAAATAGAATAATCCCTGTATGAAAATCAGTAAAACCTAATTCTGTATAACTTCGAGCAGGAATGTACAAAAACTGTCCAAAATAACTATTATTGCATCCAATAATAGGCAATATTACTAGCTTCCAACTAAATACACAGTAAACAATTATGATTCTTAATGTTCACAGCCAAAAAGAAATACCAAAAATTCCTGTCTACTCATTCAGAATGTTAAAGAGATCATTTTTACATGCAGTAATAAAAATCAACACGCAGACTCGCACCTTCCGCCCCTCCCACCTGATGGGAGGGGAAAACATCTGTGCACAACTCTAACCTTCTAACGGGGAAACATACACACATTATAAGGTAGCGTTCTCCTTAGGGAATTGTTTGGCAACATGTATAACTACACACCTGCTTCACATCCCGCGTGATACAAAACGTCTAAACGTAATGTCAGGGTTGACTGTATATCTCACATCTCATACAGTATACACAGGGACCCCGATTACAGTTTCATTCAACACTTATGTGCACCACTCACAGCCTTCTAATTGTTTGTTTGCATTTTTAACATACTTTCTCCCTTCTCTTTCACGGACCATATTAATGTGCTTTTCCTTGAAAGGAGGCAACATCTTTAATCACTATATACCGGTGTCTCTATCCCAGCAAATACTTATGCCACGGTACACCAGTCTTCCCTCCTTCTTGGAGAGGACGCCCGTCCTCATACTGACAGCCTGCATTCCCGTATTTAAAGCGAATGCGTCCTAACAAATAATCACAAAACCACAGTCTTGATTATTGCATCTCTACTCGATCAAGTCACCTATAATAATAATAATCAAGTCAAAATGACTTCAGTCTGTGATTCCCAATCACAGTACAAACATTACAATTATCATTATATTCTTAAACTCCATCCAATTTCAGAAGTCTGACTCAATAACTTATAACAATCAGTAGCTGCCAGCCCGATCCCCCCCCCTCCTTTTCCCTGCCGCTGTGATTAACTTTCACACAAGCATTCCTGCATTCCATTGACTCGGCTCTATTATAAACAATCTTTCCAAAGGAAAAACAAAAGCAGTGATTCTAGTACAATGTAAATTAATATATTTTGTCTTGACAAAAAGAAGGACGGCACTCACCGGTTCGTGTCTGTGCTTTATTCACGGTACGCTATTCACAAGGTGCAGGGAGGGAGAAGAGGCTAAGATGACAACGGCACCGTTTCGCGCTGCGTGCACTTCAACGGGTCATGAGCTAATGGAGGTATAGCTCGCCCCCTAAATAGGAGGAGTCTATATCAAACAATAACGCCACCATTAACTAAATAAAAACTTTACAGAATCTTAAAATCATGATTCTCATAATCACCAACTGCAAAACAATAGGACTTATTAAGCAAAATGAACAAACATGCATATTATACTATACATTTTAAATTTTAAACGTATTCCAATCAAAGCATGAGAGACTTCAGCTATTGATGAAGGCTGCAGCGCTCAGTGAACAGACTGCATGAAACAGGTAATAAGTTCTGAGACCAAAATCAGATCCCAGAAAAACCTGAATGTAATTAGAAAAAATATATATAAATGTATATGCAAGCATCATGCCACACACATACAAAACATGGAATTATAACAGAAAGTCAGTTTATAAATTGAAGGTAATAATTACTATACAATATAATCCAAAAAATTGGCATAATCCGACTTATTACTGTTTTAGCTATATGCTCCAATAGTACGTGTGAAAATACTGGCATTGAAAGGCACTATAACCAAAAATGATAATAATAATTATTATTTATCTCCAATTATACATGCAGTCTGAATCACCTCACAAGCAGCAAACAAACATCTGAAATGAGCTTCAGGTGATAAAAATATATAAATGACCTATGGGGAGAGGGTCACAAAAATAAACAATAAAGACCAAGATCAAACAATTCACAATAAAAATTCCAAAAAAACAGCGCAAGAAGTGAAGAGGAGAGAGCAAAAGAAGGAAAAAGAGCAAAAAGAACAATGAGGCATAACAATTGTATTCAAAAGACACATAGCTGTGCGGATCGCGCAACAGCGCAGAGTCCTACTTATCCAATCAAAAAAACCATTATCCGTCCACAAAAATATGAAAAAAGCACAGCGAAGCGGCCATTGTGAGTCTCCCGCCCCGGCGACGACCAATAGAACCAAGGGCCCGGCCATACTTCGCTCGAAACACCGCTATGTATCTCTATGGGAAGTGAGGCGCTATGCTGATTGGTCGGCGCAGCACACAGCTACCAATCAGCATAGCGCCTCACTTAAGCGGGAAATTTGAAACTCAAAGTCCTCCATTATATCTCTATGGGAAGTGAGGCGCTATTCTCATTGGTCGCTGTGTGCTGGCGGCGACCAATGAGAATAGCGCCTCACTTTCAGCGGTAAATTTGAAACTCAAAGTCGTCCATTATATCTCTATGGAAGTGAGGCGCTATTCTCATTGGTCGCTGTGTGCTGCCGGCGACCAATGAGAATAGCGCCTCACTTTCAGCGGTAAATTTGAAACTCAAAGTCGTCCATTATATCTCTATGGCAAGTGAGGCGCTATTCTCATTGGTCGCTGTGTGCTGCCGGCGACCAATGAGAATAGCGCCTCACTTCCCATAGAGATATTATGGACGACTTTGAGTTTCAAATTTACCGCTGAAAGTGAGGCGCTATTCTCATTGGTCGCCGCCAGCACACAGCGACCAATGACAATAGCGCCTCACTTCCCATAGACATACATAGCGGTGTTTCGAGCGATGCATGGCCGGGCCCTTGGTTCGATTTTCGGCCACGACGCTCGGCTGTCGTCGACGGCCCATGAAACTCGCAATGGACCTACGTGCCGGAGTGACCGCGGCTGCAACGACTCGCCTATCTATATCTATCTATCTATCTATATATCTATATCTATCTATCTATCTATCTATATCTATCTATATCTATCGAAGCGCCCATTGCGAGCAGTTGCAGGGGCGAGTCTCCGGCCCCGCCGACGACCGACAAGCGCCGAGCGCCGTGGCCGAAAATAGAACCAATGGCCCGGCCATAAATTCCTCTAAACACCGCTATGCATCTCAATGGGAAGTGAGGCGCTATGCTGATTGGTCGGCGCAGCACACAGCGACCAATCAGCATAGCGCCTCACTTAAGCGGGAAATTTGAAAGTCAAAGTCGTCCATTATATCTCTATGGGAAGTGAGGCGCTATTTTCATTGGTCGGCGCCAGCACACAGCGACCAATGAGAATAGCGCCTCACTTCCCATAGAGATATAATGGACGACTTTGAGTTTCCATCTCGATGGGAAGTGAGGCGCTATTCTCATTGGTCGCTGTGTGCTGGCGCCGACCAATGAGAATAGCGCCTCACTTTCAGCGGTAAATTGGAAACTCAAAGTCGTCCATTATATCTCTATGGTAAGTGAGGCGCTATTCTCATTGGTCGCTGTGTGCTGCCGGCGACCAATGAGAATAGCGCCTCACTTCCCATAGAGATATAATGGACGACTTTGAGTTTCAAATTTACAGCTGAAAGTGAGGCGCTATTCTCATTGGTCGCTGTGTGCTGGTGCCGACCAATGAGAATAGCGCCTCACTTTCAGCGGTAAATTGGAAACTCAAAGTCGTCCATTATATCTCTATGGGAAGTGAGGCGCTATTCTCATTGGTCACTGTGTGCTGCCGGCGACCAATGAGAATAGCGCCTCACTTCCCATAGAGATATAATGGACGACTTTGAGTTTCAAATTTACCGCTGAAAGTGAGGCGCTATTCTCATTGGTCGCCGCCAGCACACAGCGACCAATGAGAATAGCGCCTCACTTCCCATAGACATACATAGCGCTGTTTCGAGCGATGCATGGCCGGGCCCTTGGTTCGATTTTCGTCCACGGCGCTCGGCTGTCGTCGGTCGTCGCCGGCCCATGAAACTCGCAATGGACCTACATGCCGGAGTGACCGCGGCTGCAACGACTCGCCTGCCTATCTATCTATCTATCTATATCTATCTTTCTATCTATATCTTTCTTTTTCTAGTTATCTTTCTATCTATATGTATATCTATCTATCTATCTATCTATATGTATATCTATCTATCTATATGTATCTATCTATCTATATGTATCTATCTCTCTATATCTATCTATCTCTCTATATCTATCTATCTGTATCTATCTCTATCTATCTATCTATCTATATCTATCTCTATCTATCTATAGCTATATCTATCTATCTATAGCTATATCTATATAGGAAAAAATTGAGCAGCGTCTCTTGGTTAGCATACGCCCAGTGCTTAGCAGTCCTTCAGAGTGGTATCCAACCACTAACTCCAGACAATATATATAAAGAAATAAGGCTGCAGCACACGACTTTAGAAAAGTTCAGCCTTTAATGGCTTCTTATGGCATTAGAATAGCTGCCAGAGGAAGGTCTGAGGACCGAAACGTCGCTATTCTAATGCCATAAGAAGCCATTAAAGGCTGAACTTTTCTAAAGTCGTGTGCTGCAGCCTTATTCTTTATCTATATAGCTATATCTATATATATCTATATCTATATCTATCTATCTATCTATATCTATTTATCTATCTCTCTCTCTCTCCCTCTCCCTCCAGATTCTAGACTCCCGATTCTTTAGAATCGGGCTCACAGCTAGTTTATATATATTTTTTCTAATTACATTCAGGTTTTTCTGGGATCTGATTTTGGTCTCAGAACTTGTTACCTGTTTCATGCAGTCTGTTCACTGAGCGCTGCAGCCTTCATCAATAGCTGAAGTCTCTCATGCTTTGATTGGAATACGTTTAAAATTTAAAATGTATAGTATAATATGCATGTTTGTTCATTTTGCTTAATAAGTCCTATTGTTTTGCAGTTGGTGATTATGAGAATCATGATTTTAAGATTCTGTAAAGTTTTTATTTAGTTAATGGTGGTGTTATTGTTTGATATAGACTCCTCCTATTTAGGGGGCGAGCTATACCTCCATTAGCTCATGACCCGTTGAAGCGCACGCAGCGCAAAACGGTGCCGTTGTCATCTTAGCCTCTTCTCCCTCCCTGCACCTTGTGAATAGCGTACCGTGAATAAAGCACAGACACGAACCGGTGTCGTCCTTCTTTTTGTCAAGATTTATCTGCATGTTGCCTTTGTTACTGGCACCTCCGGGTCTGACACCAGTCGCTCTTTCGTTGTTCTGCCGTGCAGCCGGCAACATTGGTGCTCCTCCTCCTCCTGAGCTACTTAATATATTTTGTCTGTTCTCTATTTGCTCACATATATTCCAATTAGGAGTTCTGTTTGTAAACCTGTGGATCTGGACTTTGACTGATTAACACCCATATTATAGCTTAAACCCAAGTCTCTATGTTTCTATCTTGGCTATAACTGTCAGCAGGGTTGTATAAAGGGGAGTCAACTGGGATACCTTCAGTGAGCCGGGCATTAAAGTATATTCTGAACTCTCTTAATAACCAACATTTTCCTACACAGGGGATAATAAAAACTCTAAAAGGTATATGTTGTGAAATGACTAAGGGCCACGTCACACACACAGATAATTGTGCAGATATTGTTCACAGATCTCTGGTTGCAGTGAAATCATGGACACATTGCTCCATTTTGTGGCTGTGTACAAATGTAACAATGTATCCATGATTTCACTGCAACCAGAGATCTGTGAACAATATCTGCACAGATATCTGTGTGTGTGACATGGGCCTAAAGCCTAGGTCTCACATAACGATATTGGTAACGATATCGTCCTATTTGTGACGTAGGAACGATATCCTTACCGATATCGTTGCGTGTGACTGATAGCAGCGATCAGGCCCCTGCTGTGAGGTCGCTGATCGTTGCACAGGGCTCCTGACCATTTTTTGGTCGTTGGCCCCCCCGCTGGTCACCACACATCGGTGTGTGTGACCGGCGGGGGCAGCGATCAGCGACCTGTCAGGATCCCCCGCCATGTCACAGCGCCGCACAGCAGCGCTGTAACATGACATCCAGGGTGACAAGCGGGCTTAGAGACCCGCTTGTTTACCATGGTTACCGGCACCCGCCCGCTTCCGAGTTGCGGGGAGCGAGCGGGTGCCGACCTCTCCTATCCTGTCCCTCACTATTCTCATATCTCCCTGCTATTTCCCTGTTCCCTACTCTATCCCCTATCCTAAACCCTAATCCTATCCCTCTCCTTGTTCTAAATAAAGAAATCCCCCCCCGAGGCTCACCGGCATCAGAGGCTCCCATACCGGCATCTCTGTAATGGAGATCTCAGGGGTAAAGGACCTGTGATGAGGTCACAGTCATGTGACCGGCCTATACTGTACAGTATAGGCCGGTCACATGACTGTGACCTCATCACAGGTCCTTTACCCCTGAGATCTCCATTACAGAGATGCCGGTATGGGAGCCTCTGATGCCGGTGAGCCTCGGGGGGGATTTCTTTATTTAGAACAAGGAGAGGGATAGGATTAGGGTTTAGGATAGGGGATAGAGTAGGGAACAGGGAAATAGCAGGGAGATATGAGAATAGTGAGGGACAGGATAGGAGAGGTCGGTACCCGCTCGCTCCCCGCAACTCGGAAGCGGGCGGGTGCCGGTAACCATGGTAAACAAGCGGGTCTCTAAGTGCAGGAGAGACCCGCTGTTACCATGGTTACCAGCGTCCGTCCGCTCCCAGGATGCAGGGAACGAGCGGACGCTGGGTACCAACGATCTGGCTGCCCAGAGGTCGCTGGTGAAGTCTGTCAGTGTGACAGCTCACCAGCGACCTGATAACGATGTGTCAACGATGCATCAACGATGCTGATCGTTGTCGGCATCGCTGACACATCGTTATGTGAGACCGGGGCTTTAAGCTTACTTAGTATGCAGAACAATAACCATTGTATTTACCCTAAGGCGGCCCCTGGACACACCACGTGTGGAACAGTTAAACCTAAATTCAATAGCCACTTCTGCAGAGCACCTTGTAACCCCATTTGAAATATATCTAAACCTCTCTCATTTAAGTGTACTCCATCTGCACGGTATAGTTCCGGAGAAAACGCTTCCAAGTCTGTGTGGCAGTGTGAAAAACCACCCATCATCGGCATAAACCGCTCTACCGCTTTGTTGAAGCGTTTCCGATCAGATTCTAGAAAACCTGAACCACCACAAAACCAATGTAGGCGGGGAATGATTTCTGAAAAAAATATAGCAGTCTCAGGAACATAGAATGGACAATTTTGATGTCATGTTGAACTTTCTGCAATAAATCCGAAGTACAGACTTTTCCAAGATCATTACCTGCCAAATGGATAATAATAAGATCTGGTAGGGGAGAGTGACATATCAAGTCCGCCAGAGTAGAACATAAAGAATTCCAGCGCATTCCCCTATGTCCGTACCAGCGTATATGGATAAAATCCTTGGGAAAAAATAAATTTTCTGAATACAGACGTCCGTGGGCCCTCTTCTCTGCCCAATAGATATATGAATGTCCAACAATCCAGACATGCTTCCCAACGGCTCCTGTAGCTAAGAGCTAAAGTGTATGAGCAACAATACCCAACATATATTATAAAACAACCAGTTTCTTCCAGTGCATATGGCACGTCAGTAACATGATTTATTATCCAGCAAGCGGGTGTAATTGCTAGCTCTAAACCTGTTTACATAAGCGGCACGCACGTCATCCGGAGAGAACGGAACAAACTCCTCACTACCAAAATCTACATAAATTACGTACCCGTCCACCACCGTAGCCAGGACTACACGCCATCCTTAGCTTGCGCGCGCGGTGGGAAAACCATCAGCCGTATCAGAGGCTGGAACACCAGTAGTGGAAGAACCCATCTGCCCCCCTTACACCAGGGACCGGGAAACCATCAACCCTATTATGGATTGACAAATCATCAGCTCTATCCCCTGGGAATAGAGCTGGCAGCCAGGGAAACAGAATCTCCCCATTCAGCCCCGTCTCTCCGTTCTCCGTGCTTTCTCTCTATGTTTTCTATTTACTTAAACTATTAGAACAAAACAGGGGAAACACAGAAAGCCCATCTTTTTAACATATTAGGAACTCTACAGACTATATATACCTCAGAAATGAGTTCTTTATTCTAATTCAAATATGTGTCTTGTACCCAGTAGTTTTAGAGAAAACCTGGAGATCCCACAAGTAATTTTGCTCCAAAAACACTTTATTGAGAAACACACAGGTAACAATTAAAAAACCAAAAGGTCATGACAACAGGATCACAGAGAAAGGAACGATTAAATAAGAAAAGTGGAGGAAGAAACCTAGAGCCAAAACCTCAGCTAAAGATCAAACCGGTTACAAACAGCACAATGGATAAGGTAATGCCACATAGCAGAGCAGTTGAAGGAGAAGGAAAGGCGAAAATCATCTGCGGCAGAGGGTGGTGTAGATTACACCTTTTAGCCCTAACCTGACCAGCAGTGCAGCCCATACACAAAAAAAAAAAAAAAAAAAAAACAGCAACAAGCTCAAAAGTTCAGAGATCAAGGCACTTACCCATTATGGAGACCGGATTAAGGATCTAGCAGGAATATGGCTCAGAACCCCGACATGTTTCGTGCCATGCAAGGCACTGCATCAGGAGGTGTGTGGGGGAAAGTGTCATTAAAGCGCTTTTTATACAGTGCTGAATAAGACTGCAACTGCTTGCACATGTGTTATGGGGGCGTGATTAGAGCTGCTTCCTGGTGACTAGGCCATACCGACGCCCCCCTGAGAGAGGAAAACCTCTTCAGACGTCATTACCACTCAGGGGGGCGTGTCTACTGACGGCCGCATCATCAGAGGCTCAGGCCACGCCCCACCATGTGCAAATCGTCACAGCGCCATCTTGGTTGAGGGCATCAGCTGTTAATATCATACAGAGGTGAGGGAAGGGGCTACATAGATAGTTTTAACTGCAAAATAGAAAAAAGCAGCTATTTATCCCCCAAACAAACTATGTTGCCCATGAATAAAACTACCATGGGAAACAATTGATCTTTTACCTTCAATGCACTCTGTCTATCAGAATTAGCCACCAGATGGCGCTAAAAGCACCAAAGACCAGAATAAATAGAGAAAAAAGACAAAAAAGTCCAATGGAAGCTGATAAGAATATCTATAAAAGAGTAGAAAAATCAAGAGTATACAAATAACACAGCTCAGTAGTATAAAGTGCAAATGCATTTCTTCACAAATAACCAGTATATAATAAATATAAATATAAACATGGCTGTTATAATCTTGATAGTAGATTCTTCCATAAGCTTCATAGACAATTACGTCCCAGGTGCTACAGCACAAAAAAGCGCGAAGGTAAACAGTTTACTTAAACTGTAGCAATGATAGCACTGACATAAACACAGACAAACTCAGGACCAGGTCGCAAGAACACAAATAAGGCAGACAATTAAGGAATTCTCAGGACCGGGTTGCAAGGGCTAGGACTTCTCAGATCCGGTCATCTATGTCCGAGTCTGACAGCCAGCTACCTTCATCATCCCTGCACGGAGTTACAGGAGGGTCTTAGGTAAGATAAATAATTTTCTTACCTCATTGTAGCCTGCAGGACTACCCCTCGTGTCTGGTCCGTCTGGGGAATGAAGGTTCAGTTGTGGCTGTCGTCCCCTGGACGTCTCGTCCTAGCATGTTGGGCGCCAACTGTAATGGATGCCCCCCACACCTTTCGGGTGAGGCTGTCGTCTTAATTGTCTGCCGCCAAATTGGATGCTTTGTCTGGGTGCGTGCATGTCACTGTATAAAGAATCCACGCTGACACAGTATTTGTCTCAATGTAGAGCTTAATGACAAAGACCTTTATTAAAGGAGCAGCTAGCAGTTTTATTACTTATCCTTAAAGGGATGAGCAAAGGGGTGTTACCAGATATTGCATAATTTTATGCTGAATATACATTTTATTCTGGAAAACATTTAATTATATTTTCTGCGTGCTAGTTAGTTTAACTAGCCTTGAAGTTGTACAGGACGTTCAGAACATGTTGATTTAGAGGTAGCCGTATAGAAGTTCTTATCAAAACATTTATACAAAATCAGAGACACAGAAAATTCTAGAGGAAAGTGCAAGGATTCATATAACCATGTTTTTGGAAGGGTTCTGAAATGGCTTCAATTATTCCAATAAAATTATTAACTATTTATTGCTATAACACATCCAACTATCTGTGATCCGCTTGCAGCCACCCGTTAGTGCAGTAAGATGTTAAATGTCAAGTAACTACTGGAACTTTAGCAGCAATGGTTACAGTTCTCAAAGTACCCGGAGTGAAGTGACTTAGGTTCACAGGAAAGAAGATGCAGCAGAGTCAATTCCTTTCACAGGATCGCTGCCCCGGAGGTTCCCGTCCTGTCTGGGGAGGATCACAACATCTCAGCCGCGATACCACCGACCTCCGGCGGACTGTGGTGGCGCTCGTGCTACTTCACCAGAAACTGCAGGTGGCGTCACAACAACTAACTTTGTAAATAATCCCTTGTACATAATCCCCCTTTTTCAAAAGAACCGTCCCTCGGGGCACGGGATCAGGCGCGGCCGCCATTCCCCGTGACACCGTTAACCCTCTTGCCGCCTGAGACCCGAGTACACCACACCCTGGGGCGACACAACAGCATCCCCTTCTCCACACAGACTATCCCAGCATGAAGCAGCATAAACTTGTATGCACAGTCTTCCAGCACGCAGCAGCACCCCCTTCTCTACACAATCCACCCAGCACACCCTTCTAGACAGCCTCCCAGGATGCAGCAGCACACAGAAGCACACCCTTCCACATAATGTAGCACCCCCTTCAACACACAACCCCCTCATCATTCAGCAGCACTCTCTTCACACAGCATGCAGCGCATAGTCTTACCCTTCTCTACACAGCCTCCCCAGCACGCAACAGCTCCCTTTCTACACACAGCCGCCCAGCACACAGCAGCACCCATTTCACCACACAGCCCCCAACACGCAGAAACACCCTTCTCCACACAGCCCCTCCAGCACACAGCAGCACCCCTTTCTTAGTTCACACAGCTCCCTAATCACGCAGCAGCACCTGTGTAAGGGCTGAGGTACTCAGCAGCTGGGTGTCACAATGGTCTCTCTTACTTGGGAGACTTGCAACATTTTAAACATGTTTCTTTCCTGTGGCAGTTCAGGAGTTAATGTCAGTTTTCTGCTGCCAGCAGACTCCTTGGTTTCCTTACCAGGTGTTGATAATTCCCATACCTTTCATATAGTCACAAGGTTTCAGCATGCTTTGGCTAGGAATGTTCAATCACCGGCAAACTTCCTGAGGAGAAAAACGTTCTCTGGATAGTGGACTACTGCTAAGCCATCTTCTGCCAAGGAACTAGGCAGCAGGCATGAAGCTGGCCTGTTGTTCCCCTGTCTCCCCTTCCCTCTTCTCTTCTTTATTGTAGTGATTGGGACTAGTGCTCCCGCCGGCCATTTCCCATTGAGGGTTAACATCAGGGCCAGCGAGGGCCTAGATATCCTGTTCGACGAAGAGTTAAAAGAACTCATATAGGGATGGTATGGAGATCAGGGCCCAGCCGCAGTGAGTACAGGAGGTTGCCTCTACCCCGTTCTCTATGAGCAGGGCCCTCCGCTATATTGCCCTCTCCCTCCGGTGTCTCCCCATCTGTTGTCTTGTGTTGTGCACCGGACATCATTGGTCCATGCGCCACTGTCATGCACGGTAGCTGGACATCCCCTTTAGTCCAATCGTCACATTGGGCCAGTAAGCAGTCTTCACGGTGACTGCGCCAAGTGCTGTAGCCCTGGCTAACATAAATAAAAGGGGAAGTAAAAATGGAGAAAAACAATAAATAAATCAATTATTTTTCTTTTAATTTAAGTGTTTGCGATGCCAGCTGAAGTTTCCAGCCACTACGTCGCAGGCACTGCATGTTTATATTCAGGAGTTAGATGTTGTGGCAGTGAGATGGAAAATCCCCTCCAGTGTGAGGCTGGCTCCTGAGATATGAGGATGGATGGTAGGATTTGTAGTAGGCTTGCTGTCTGGGTGTTATGCTTGACTCTGTATATATGGGGTGAAGGAAAGATCAATCTCTCGCCCGCTCTTGCCGCTTGTGTCGAACACCAGGCCCTGGGGTACTCGGGTATCAGGCTCGGAGGATGTTTTCACGGGGATGTCACGGGTGGCAGCGCCTGAGCCCGTGGCCTGGGTGACACTTCAATAGAGGGGTTATGTACAGGGAATAAGAGTTATTGTCACGTGACGCCACCTGTAGTACCTGTGAGGGATTACCAGCTCTGCCACAGTCCTACAGAGGGCGATGGTATCGCGGCAAGGATGGCAAAGCTCCCTACAGGTGGAGCTGGTCCTCCAGGGCAGCGTTCCTGTAAGCAAACAGGTTGAATTCTGCAGCACAAAGACACGGAGGCAAAGTCACTCTCCCGGGTACTTTACTGTAAACAGTCATCAGCATACAAGTCCACAGTTCAGCAACAGTTGTTTAAGAAACAGGTTGCTCTACGGGTGGCTGCAAGTGGATGCCAGGTGGTATGGTGGTACCCATGGTATGCCTTAGTTGACGAACCCGTGTCCTTTCTTCTCCGCCTAGGATGAATCTATACCCAATGGTTCCTTAAAGGTACACTTGAGGCTCCCCTCCCTCGTGGTTAGGAAGCAGGCAAACTGCTCCGTCTGGCAGTGTGCCGCCAGCGGTGAACAGACCGCAGCAGCCGGTTGACGACTTCAGAGGTGGACTCTGGCCATTTCCTCAGATCCGGCGTTCCCGTAGTGGACTGGAGAATTCCCTGGAGTATGGTTGCTCCACGCTGGGGTTCCCCCTTTCTCTCTAGGGCCCAGACTCCCACGTCAGGCATCCTCTCTCAGGATCCCTTCAGGATCCTCTCTCATCTTCCCTCCGAATCAGCGTAGAGCTGCCCGGGCTAACCTTCCACCTCGTTCCACACTCCTCCTCAACTCCTCTCCAACTCCCTTCTCCTCACTCACTCAGACTATTTCTGTGGCACCCCTATGGCTAGACGCCACAGGGAGGTACTGCACCCCAAAAAGGTGTAGTGCCTCCGTAGCTAAGGGTTTGGGATTGTGCTTATGGAGTCTGTATTATCACCCAACACTAGACCACCTTAGAATAGGGGGGACTGATATACAATAATTGCCAGGGTGTGGAGCCTAGGTTTGACTAAAAACTCTCTATTTCCTGGTTTTCCCACTCTGACAGTTCTGGGAAGGCAGTCAGTTTTCCACTCAGCTGTCAGGCGCGTCCTGAGGGATCACCCATCTCCAGGAGAGTGACCAGGGACAGAAGGGGATGAACCAGCACTGGTTGGAGCTGGCTGGTTTAGTCTGGGGAAACATCGGCAACACGGACGCCGAGGCGGTCAGCAGTTCATCCCTGACCGCAAACCGACGAGCCGCGGGCCCTTTAAAACCGGGTAGCCATAGGCGCCACAAGACGGTATCTCACTCCTCAGGCCCATAATTGGTCCAAGACTATGAGGGTAACGGTCCAGATTCCGGTGGCGGGAGAGAGAGTGCGTTCCTGCTGCTCCCATCCGTATCAAGGATAACTCGTGCCTCACCATACAAGACCAGGGGACTGGTGAGAGAGCTCTGCAAAGGTGGTTAAAGAGAGAGAGGAAGAATTAGACTTAGGCCCCAAAAGATAATAAGAAAGGAACATCTTCAGACTCCATAGGGGCTCCCTGAACCTGCAGCTATGTCCCAGTTCTTCCAGACTGTACCGTGTATTGTTTGACATCTGCCGGTACCAGTAAAAGGATGTTGAAGCTGTCTGTCTTCCTTCCCGTCGGTGCCAGGAAGGCCTCAGCATCCTCAGAGGGGTAAGAACAACTACTCCCCTCATCCATCATCGCTGCCCTGAGGCTGTACTACATTAAGCTGCGTCCCACCACCTCAGTGGCCTACCCACAGTGCTGGTACCAACATTAACAGGGTCCACAGGTGGCGTCACGGACTACTTATCTTTGGTGAGCGGGGAATGTTTACAAATGACAGCCAGGGCACGGAACCGGGAACCCGACCACCCGTGATTCCCCATCACAGCCATCAAATCCATCCCGGTGTCCGAGTACCCCTCTTCCTATGTTCATCACTACTACTCTTTGACTCCCTCTAGAGGTGAATATATCTCCCTCTCAGGAGTAACCTCCCACCACTACTCTAATGTGGGAGTGCAGGAATGGGTCCCACTCACTAGCCTAGGATCCACTTGCAGCTGGGACAATTACACCACTTTTACAGGTGCAATACCCCACTATAACGCCTGACCATGTGACATCTGACAAAAACCCTTACTGTGGCCCTGATTCACTCCTGCCTTCACTATTGTAATTCTCTTTTAATTGGTCTCCCCCCCACTAGACTCTCCCCTCTCCAGTCCATCCTTAATGCAGCAGCCAGGATCACCTATCTACCTAACCGTTACTCGGACACTTCTGCTCTATGCCAATCATTGCACTGCCTGCCTATACACTATAGGATCCAATTCAAACTGCTTGTTCTCATTGACAAATCTCTTCACAGCGCAGCACCTCTCTACACCTCATCACCCCACCTGTTTTCTTCACTCTGGAAGTGACTTTAGACTCACTTCTGCATTAATCCGAACCTCCCACTCCCGGCTGCAAGACTTCTCTGGAATGCTCTACCCCAAGAAATTAGGTGTATCCACAACTAAGGGGCCTTTCACACTTGCGTTTTTTTCCTGATTTGGAAGATCAGGAAAAAACCTGATTCTTACAGGATTCATTTTTTTTGCCCATTCTCTTTAATTTTGTCAGGTAGAATCTTGCTTCATGTTTTCTCCTGAAATCATTAAAGTGAATGGGCAAAATACAGTAAGAACGGGTTTTTTCCTGATCTTCCAAATCAGGGAAAAAACGCAAGTGTGAAAGGCCCCTTACATAGTTTCAGGCGATCCTAAAAAACACATCTTTTTAGGGCGGCCTATTATGATCCCTAGTCAAAATCACTTAGATATAGCCTATCCACTCCACCAGTCTCACATGCATCACAAATAATGGTTGGTGGCCTTTTATGCTGCTCCTATCTGTTCCCCATCTTATCAAGTTGACTATACCATCATTGTAAATAAGCACCTGTACCTTGTGTCAGCCCACCCACCTCATTATTAAGGCCCTGTCACACATAAAGAGATCGCTAACGAGATCGCTATTGGGATCACTGTTTCGTCACGAAATTCGTGACGCAACAGCGATGTCGTTCTGTGTGACATGCACCAACGATCTGGCCCCTGCTGTGAGATCGTTGATCGACGCAGGAATGACCCAGAGCAGTGTGAAACGTTGTGCTCCCGCTGGGAGGACTACATCGTTGTGTTTGACAGAGATAATAAGCAACGACCCAATGCTACGCTATGGCGAGAAAATTCACAACCCCGGTATAGTTCTGGATCGCTAGTGCGTCGTTTTCACATCGCTGGTAAGATGCCTGTTTGACATCTTACCAGCGATGTGTAAACGACGCACCAGCGATCTCTGCACATCGTTATCGGGATTGCTGATGTGTCGTTATATGAGACTGTGCCATTAGATTCTAAGCTTTTATGAGCAGGGCTGTCATTATTTTGCTTAAATTATTGTATTATGCTTTGTATTGTATTTTGTATTGTATTTTCTGATAACTGTTACTTATGATTATTTGACCATGAACCTCTGAATTGTGAAGCGCTGCAGAATATGTTGGCGCAATATAAATAAAGATTAATAGAGGAGCAGAGTGAGGAGGAAGAAAGGCACAACCTACAGTCTCTTGCAGTTCTTTACCTCTTTACAGTAGTTGTTGCAGCAAGTCCAGGGTATTAGTACAACCAGGCACGCAGTCCAGCCAGTCTGGAAAGAACTGAAGTCCGCTCTGCTGGAGTGAGATAATACAGCCCTTCTTCCTGACTGGTCTCTGTGGTGTCTAGGGGCTTTGGAGCTCTCCTGTACTCTTTCTGTGTGTAGTGAAAACCAACCAGGATGGTGATATTGACCCTACGAGTGGATGCTTCGCCTCAACCCTTTAGTCCTCTTTACCACTGTGCCCCAGACGGGCCAACAAGTGTGGCTACTGGACCTACAGTCCAGCAACCTCCAGATCTGGTTGCCAGGTTGTGAAAACCTGACTGCACTCAGGGCAACAGGCCTAAGGCTGCTTGTCCCTCTTCCCAGCCTTCTGGCCGGCTGCAGACTAAACTCACCTATTGCTCTCCCTCCCTAATTTAACTCTTCCCTCCAACCAGAAATAGGGGTCTGCCCAGGGTGGGTTTCCTCCACCCGCAATTCTCTGGTTGGAGTTTAGAATGTGTTGGATGCTTTGGGTGTCCAGCAGAGGATTGTAAACAATTCAGGACAATATCATCTGTGGCAGCCAAACCGCAGGGGCATTACATTCCCTGTTCTCAATATAGCCCCCCAAAATGCAGCAGCACCCCCTTCTCCACACAGACCCCAACATGCAGCATCACCTTCTTGTCCACACAGCTCCTCCAATACACATCAGCATTCCCTTCTCCACACAGCTCCAGCACACAGCAGCACATCCTTCTACACCCAGCCCCACCTCACATTCAGCAACACTCTTCTTCACAAAGCCCCCATCACACAGTGGCACCCCCTTTTCCACACAGCCCCCAAGAATCCAGAAGCACTACATTTTCTATACAGTCCCCCAGCACCTCCTTATTCACCCAGACCCCAACATGCAGCAGTACTCCCCTCTCCACAAAGCACCCCAACACGCAGCACCCCCTTTTCAACACAGCCTGTATAGTACTGTCTTCACACAGACCCCAACACACAGCAGTATTCCCTTCTTCACACAGCTACCCCAATACGCAACAGCATTCCCCCTTCTCCACATATCCCCCACTTAAGTAACATAATAACTCTTCCCAGTTCTGCCCCACCCCACAATAAGCAGCCCCATACAAGCAGCCTGTGAAACTCTAATATGCAGACCCCATGTAAGAACATCATCCATGTTTATTTGCCCCAAAACACATTCTCCGATAACTCACACTTATGTTACGTATATAAAAAAACCCTTATCCCTTTTTCCATCTCCACACAGCTTCATAGTGCAGCCTGTAAGTCAACTTAGTATCTTGTTTCCACAGCCTCATCTCATCCAAACAGCTATATTATTATTTATTTATCTAGAACCATTAATTCCATGGTGCTGTACATGATAAGGGGTAACATACAAAATTATAGTTTACAGTAAATAAATTAACAATGATTGACTGGTACAGAGGGGGAGGACCCTGCCCTTGCGGGCTTACATTCTACAGGACAATGGAGAGGAGACAGTAGGTTAGTGGTGTAGTAGATCTGGTGGTGGTGAGGCGGCAGCGTGGTCATTGCAGGTTGTAAACTTTCCTGAAGAGATGGGTTTTCAGGTTCCGTCTGAAGGATCCGAGCATGGTATAATCGGACGTGTTAGGGTGCAGAATTCCAGAAGAAGGGGGAAATCTTGTAGGCAATGGGGTGAGAAACTAATAAGTGTGGGGGAGAGGGGAAAGTTTTGGAGGATTGAAGATTACGTGAGGGAAGATATTGGGAGATTAGTTCAAAGATATATCGAGGGGACAGGTTATGGATGGCTTTGTAGGTCAGTGTTAGTTTGAACTGGATTCGTTGGGGAATTGGGAGCCAGTGGAAGGATTTGTTGAGGGGAAAAACAGGGGAGTAGTGAGGAGAGAGGTGGATTACATGGGCAGCAGAGTTGAGGACAGACTAGAGAGGTGCAAGAGTGTTAGCAGGGAGGCCACAGAGAAGGATGTTGCAGTAATCAAGGCAGGAGATGATGAAGGCATGTATAAGCGTTTGAGGAAAGGACAGACTCTAGGAATATTTTTGAGCTGGAGGCTACAGAAGGTGGCAAAAATTTGTGTGGTTTCAAAGACAGGGCAGAGTCAACAGTTACTCCGTGGCAGCGGATTTCAGGTGTAAGAGAGAGCTTGATGCCATTTACCGTAATAGATGTATCTTCCCTACCTGATCTAAGAGATGGAGGAAAGAAAGAGAATTTTGTTTACGTACCGTAAATTCTTTTTTCTTTAGTCATCAATGGGAGACCCAGACAATGGGGTTTAGGGCTCTGCCCTCCGGAGGTCACACTAGGTACTACAAGTTTGTAGACACCGCCTCCTCCGCTTATAAACCCCCACCGTAGGAGACATCCTCAGTTTAGTCCATAAGCTGCGAGGAGAAATTAAACCACACCCGAAACATCGGGAAGAATGCCGTGCACAGACGGTTCAACAACCCGGCAAACACTGTCTCAACAGAGAACAGAACAAGTGCAAAATATGCAACGGAACAACTGGGTGGGTGCTGGGTCTCCCATTGATGACTAAAGAAAAAAGAATTTACGGTACGTAAACAAAATTCTCTTTTTTCTGGTCGTCATAATGGGAGACCCAGACAATGGGGATGTCCTAAAGCAATACCCCAGGGCGGGAAGAGTTCCTCAACAAGACGGATAACACATGGTTCCCTCTAAAGGTGGGCAACCGCCGCCTGGAGAACCCGCCTGCCCAAACTCGCATCCGCAGAGGCATGGGCATGCACCATATAGTGCTTAGAGAAAGTGTGTAGGCTGGACCAAGTGGCCGCCTGACACACCTGTAGAGCAGAAGCTCGATGTCGCAAGGCCCAGGAGGCACCTACAGCTCTCGTAGAGTGTGCCTTCAAACCCACCGGGAGAGGCAAACCAGAAGACCGGTACGCCTCCTGAATGGGAGCCTTGATCCATCTGGCCAAGGTCGACTTCGAAGCCGCGGCCCCCTTACAGCGACCCATCGTGAGGACAAATAAGGAATCCGAACTCCTAAAGGAGGCGGTCCTGGACACATAAATGCGTACAGCTCTCACGAGATCCAGAGTATGGAGGTCGCGCTCAACCTGATGAACGGGAGCGGGGCAAAATGATGGAAGAACAATCTCCTGGTTTAGGTGAAACGTTGAAACCACCTTCGGCAGAAATTCAGGCCGTGGGCGCAACACCACCTTGTCTTGGTGAACCACCAGAAAGGGAGACTTGCACGAAAGTGCAGCCAATTCTGAGACCCGTCTCAGAGACGTAATCGCCACCAGAAAGACCACCTTCTGGGACAGACGAGAGAGAGAGACGTCTCTCAGTGGCTCAAACGGCGGTTTCTGCAGTGCCGCCAGGACCATGTTTAGGTCCCAAGGGTCCAGAGGTCGTCTATAGGGCGGGACCACCCGAGACACCCCCTGCAGAAATTGACGTACCTTCGGGAGGAGCGCCAAGCGCCTGTCAAACAACACTGAAAGTGCTGATACTTGACCTTTCAGAGAGCCAAGGGATAATCCCAACTCCAACCCCGACTGTAGGAAGGCCAACAATGTCGGGATAGACAAAGGCCACGGAGAGCGGCCACCAGAGGCACACCAGGTAAAAAAGATTTTCCACGTTCTGTGGTATATCTTCCTGGAAACAGGTTTCCTTGCCCGATTCATAGTGGCAACCACTGTAGGAGAGAAACCTCTGGATGTCAGCAGCCAGGCCTCAAGAGCCATGCAGTCAATCTGAGGGCCCTGGAATTGAGGTGGAAGAATGGGCCTTGCGCGAGTAGATCTGCGCGTTCTGGAAGAGCCCACCTGTGTCCGCCTGACAGTTGCCACAGGTCCGGGTACCAAGACCTCCTGGGCCAATCTGGAGCCACTAGAATGGCCACTCTGCATTCTGTCCTGATCTTCCACAGGACCCTGGGAATCAGAGCCAGAGGCGGAAACACATATGGCAGCTGAAAGCTGGACCAGCTCAGGATCAGGGCGTCCGCCCCCAGAGACTGGGGATCCCAAGATCTCGCCATGTATTGGGGCACCTGATGATTCAGCCGTGAGGCCATCAGATCCACGTCCGGAGTGCCCCACCTGCCGCAGATGTCCCGGAAGACGTCTGGATGTAGGGACCACTCTCCGGCGTCCATCCCCTGTCGGCTCAGATAGTCGGCCTCCCAGTTCTCGACCCCTGGGATGTGAACTGCGGAGATCAGGCAGCCGTTTTCCTCCACCCAGAGTAGAATGCGGTGGACTTCGGCGAGGGCCTGAGCACTTCTGGTCCCTCCCTGATGATTTATATAGGCGACGGCCGTCGCATTGTCGGACTGTACCCGAATGGGCTGTCCTGACAGGAATTTCTGAAACGCCAGTAGCGCCAGATAGACCGCCTTGATCTCCAGCACGTTGATCTGCAACGCCGACTCCGACTGAGTCCAGAGGCCTTGAGCCCTGTGGTGCAAGAACACCGCCCCCCAGCCCTTCAGACTGGCGTCGGTGGTCACCACTAACCATGACGGTTTTAGGAAGGACCGGCCCCGTGACAGGTGATGTGGCTGGAGCCACCACTGCAGAGAGTCCCTGGTTGGTTGTGACAGTGTCACCAGCCGATTCAGAGAGATCGTCCTCTTGTCCCATCTGCGAAGAATCTCCAGCTGGAGAGGACGGAGGCGAAACTGTGCGAACGGCACCGCCTCTATCGCCGCTACCATGCGACCCACCAGTCTCATCAATACCCGTAGGGATGACTGTGGAGACAGGAGGACATTCTGCACTCCTGATTGGATCGCAAGCTGCTTGGCTTGAGGTAGGGACACCAGGGCCGAGTCCGTGTGGAAGTCCATGCCCAGATATGTCAATGACTGGGTCGGAACTAGGGTCGACTTTTGAATGTTGATAAGCCACCCGAACTGTTCCAGGGACTTCATGGTCACCTCCAGGCTCACCCGACAAAGGTCTTCCGATGGCGCCCTGACCAACAGGTCGTCCAAATAGGGTATGACGGCGTGTCCCTGCGCATGCAGGAGAGCCATCATGGAGGCCATCACCTTTGTGAACACCCGTGGTGCTGAGGCTAGCCCGAATGGCAGTGCCACAAATTGGAAGTGCTCTTCCCCCACTGCGAATCTCAACCAGCGCTGATGAGCTGGTGCAATGGGGACGTGAAGGTAAGCGTCCCTGATATCGATGGACGCTAGGAAGTCTCCCTGTGACACAGCCGCGATCACTGAGCGCAGGGATTCCATGCGGAACTTCCGAACCAACACGTGACGGTTGAACAACTTGAGGTCCAACACCGGGCGAAAAGAGCCGTCCTTCTTTGGGACAATAAAGAGGTTGGAGTAAAAACCCCTGAACCTCTCTTCCGTGGGCACAGGGACCACCACTCCGTCTCTGCGGAGTCCCTCCAACACCAGGTGAAAAGCCTGAGCCTTTTCTGGGGATGGAACCGACCGATGGAATCGGTGTATTGGTTGTGACGTCAGCTCTATCCTGTAACCTCTTGAGACTACGTCTCGAACCCACTGATCTTGAATGTGAAGAAGCCACTTGTCCTGAAAGCGGGACAGGCGGCCCCCCACCTGTGGGGAGGCAGGATGAGAGAGCGAGTCATGTCGAAGCGGGCTTGGGGGTGGCAGCCGCTGCCCCTGCCGGCTTCTTCTGACGACTCTTGGAACGCCACTGAGTAGCAGGCTTGCCCCCTCGGTCTGAGCGAGTGGACGCCGTTGATGACTGTGAACCGGAGCGAAAGGACCACTGCTTAGGGTTCCTTTTCACGGTGTACCGTGGCTTAGGCTTATTCTGCGGGATCTTAGACTCAGCAGAATCCTTTATCAATTTGTCCAGTTCAGTGCCAAAAAGCCTGTCACCAGCGAACGGAAGATTTTGTAAAATCTTTTTAGATGTGGCATCTGAGTCCCAAAGACGCAGCCACAACAGCCTGCGGATCGCAATTGCATTGGCCGAGGCCACAGCAGAGCGAGTGGCAGTTTCCAAAGATGCCGTCCTGGCATAGTCCGCATAGGCCCTTGCTCTCTCAGTGAGAGCCAGGACCTCTGGACTGGACCTAGCTAGATCAGTGATACCATCCAAACAGATAGTAATCGCTTGTAGGGTCCAGACCGCGGCAAAATTAGGGGCAAACGAAGACCCCACAGCCTCATAGGAAGACTTGGCGAGTTGCTCGACCTGTCTATCAGTAGCATCCTTCAACGAGGAGCTATCAGAGGCAGAAAACAAGGAGCGCGCAGCAATCCTAGTCATGGAAGCATCCACCTTGGGAGACTGCGACCATTCCTGGAGCGCCTCCTGGGGAAAGGGAAAACGATTGTCCTTAGTTTTACGGACATAACGCCGCCCAGGATGCAACCTGGGAGCTTTAATCACCCTTCCGAAATTAGTGTGGTCCATGAAGGAGCCACTTGGTCTAGCCTCTGGCCGCAGCCATTGGTATATCTCCTTGGGGTGTACAGTCACCTCCTCAGGAGGAGTGACAAGACGCAATGTCTCATTGATGGAGGACACCAGATCCTCCACCCCATCTGGAGGTTCAGACATAGACCCAAGAGTAGAACCCCCATCATCTTCCTCACCATCAGAGGAACGCTCCTCCTCAGAGAGAGTCTGGAGCTCAGGAGAAGCCTCACGGGCTCGCTTAGGGGGTCTTACAGCAGAAGTAAGAGACACCCGGGGGTAACTAGGAGGAGTAGCTGGGTTCTCCAGTCTCCTATGCAGTGCCTCCAGGGTTTGCGACATGGAGGACATCTGGGACAGCAGAGATTCATTGATCTTATTCTGCGTTTCCCATGGCCCTGGGATCACTTGAACCTCAGGGTATAATCCCGGATTTGCAGACTCAGTAGTAGCAGATCGGGCCTCTGGGCGTCCGCAGTTATTGCAGGACCCCTCAACCAGTGTCCCGTTGCATGTAACACAGGCAATGGAGACCACCGCCGCCTTAGCAGCATGCTTCCCAACTGAGGACATCTCCACAGTGAGGGGAATATAAGCCAAAGTTCACAAACAAACCGGGAATCCCGGTGGCTTACCGACCGCAGTAAAGCGGTAGGAGGAAGCGGTGTGTGTGTGTGACCTCCGCGAGTTCCGGTCTCCCTTGCAAGTGCAGACACGCGCTGCAGCCAGATCCCAGCCGGGAAGTGAGGGAGAAGATGGCCGCCGACAGTGAAGATGTGGGCGGAGCCAGGAACACGCGGGAAGAACACACAACACGCCCAGCGGTGATGTCACCATAAGGGCTGCCTCCTCCTCCTCCAGACTGCCTCAGCAATGGAGGTGCCGGAGCCCGCAGCGCGGGAAAAGAGTGTGAATATCACCACATACACTCTCAGACTGCATGTACACATAAAAACACTCGCAGTCTACAGCCTCAGCCCCTGTGATACACAGGGCGGTCAGCCAGGGAGACCCCAGCACAGGGTCACCGCCAGAACCGCGGACCCGAGGGTAACCGCGCGGTCTGAGTGTCATGACACCACAGTGACAGACACTACCCCCAGGCACACAGGAGACACACCAGGTGCCTCAGTGCCGGTCCGGTCTGTAAGCACCTTTAGGGAGGCCTCGGACGGGGGTACAGCACCAGTCCGGAGTGTAAGCACCATTTAGGGAGGCCTCGGACTGGGCTGGCTCCGTCCGGTCTGTAAGCACCATTTAGGGAGGCCTCGGACGGAGCGGAGCTGTGCAAGGCTCCAGGCTCCCCCTTACCAGAGCCTCCATGGAGGGATGGAAAGGAAGGAGCGCGACAGCGTACCGGGAGAACACTGAAGTGTCCAGGCTAAAAGCCCTCCGGTACCTCCACCAGCGTGTTCCGCAGAGGGTGAGCGGGGAGGCTGTCGGGGGTCCCGAGCGGGACCATTTTACCTTGTCTTCATACGCCATCACGTAAGCTGTGAGAATGCAGTGAAGTGCAAGCAAAGCGTGATCCTCCGAGCACACTAAGTTAAAAACTGAGGATGTCTCCTACGGTGGGGGTTTATAAGCGGAGGAGGCGGTGTCTACAAACTTGTAGTACCTAGTGTGACCTCCGGAGGGCAGAGCCCTAAACCCCATTGTCTGGGTCTCCCATTATGACGACCAGAAAATAATGAGTTTGGTTTGGTTTTGTTTACATTAAGTTTCAGGAAGCGAAAGGTGAAGGAGGATATGGCTGACAGACACTCCGGGATTCTAGTCAGCAGATAGCTGACATCTGTGACAGAGATGTAGATCTGAGTGTCGCCAGTGTACAGGTGGTACTGGAAGCCATGAGACTTTACCCTAGGCATAGGACAACTCATATAGATGGAGAAAAGGGACCCCAGGACAGAGCCTTGTGGGGCTCCAACAGACAGAGGGCAGGATGATGAGGTAGTGTGGAAGTGGGAAATGCTAAATGTGCGGTCGAAAAGGTATGAGGCGATCCAGGATAGGTCAAGGTGTTTGATGCCAAGGGAAGAGAGAATCTGTAGCAGTAGGAATTGGTCAACTTTGTTGAAAGAAGAGGACAGGTCTAGAAGGAGAAGGATGGAGAATTGTCATTTAGCTTTGGCTGTAAGTGGTTAGTAATTTTGGACAGGGCAGTCCCGGTAGAGTGGTAGGGCCGGAAGTCAAATTGGAGATTGGCGTTAGATGAGAGATGGGAGGAAAGTTGAGCATGGACATGCTGCTCAAGGAGTTTGTAAACAAACGTAAGCAATATGGGGCGATAGCTAGGCATAGCAATCGGGTCAGTGTTTGGCTTTTTGAGGATGGGTGTGATGATGGCATGTTTGAAAGCATTGAAAGCAAAGGAGGTACCAGAATTTAGCAATAGGTTGAAGAGATGGGTAAGGGCTGAGAGGAGCGAGTTAGTACTTTTGTTAGGCAGGTACTCGATCCCTTCCCACCTCCTCCTCAACTTATACTTTGCCATCTGACAGTGCACTGACAAGGACAGGATTAAGCAGAACCGGGCCCCAACAGAGTAAACCATACCATGGGACGCCACACACTATATCATGTCCAGCTCAAAGGTAGGCTACACCTATGTTTGCATGACTGCAAAACAACATGAAATAAAACCAGGGCTAGAACTAAAGTGATACTCTGCAGTGGCTCGAGTTCACATTCGCCTCATAATGGAAAACACAACAAAAAAAAAACAAATGAGCAAATACTCAAAAATAAAAATGCTAAAGTGTAAAAAAAATAAATTATCATTTTAAAGGTACTTGGTGACATAGATATGATCATATGAATGCATAAGCTGTCCCACCAGAATGTCGAAACGTGCAAGGTTTCTGTGAGGATGTGCTAGTGGCTGTACATTGGGGATGGGTGAGGAGGACAAGGATGAGAAAGTGAGTAGATGGTAGTCAGAGAGGGGGAGAGGGGAGGTTATGAGATTTGATAGGGAACAGAGATGGGTGAAGATAAGGTCTAATGTATGTCCGTCTGTGTGGGTGGCTGGACTAAATCAGTGGTCCTCCACAAAGTATGAAGTGACAGGGGTTTGGAGGCTGCTTACTGGCTGGTGTTAGTAGGCATATTAAAGTCACCCATGATGATGGTGAGAATGTTAGCGGAGAGAAAGTGAAGAAGTCAGGGGAAAAAATTGGTCAAAGAAGGCAGTGGCCGAGCCCAGAGGATGGTATATAAAAGCCATTTGGAGATTAGAGGGAGAGTAGATATGGACAGAGTGAACTTTAAAAGAAGGAATGATAAGGGAGGGAAGGGGTTGGATTGGGTTGAAGGAGCAGTTTGTAGAAAGAAGGAAACATGTTCGATGCCTGGGCGAGGAGTGTGGGTAAAGTGGAGGCTATCATAGCTCAGTTCAGTAGGGGTCAGAGGTGTCAGCTATGTCTCCGTGAGGGCCAGGAAGGAAAGGTTGCAGGAAGTAAAGAGGTCATGGATCATACGGAGCTTGTTGCAGATGGAGTGGGCATTCAAAAGTGCTCCAGAGAGAGGGAGCAGGAGGGTGGTGATAAGGGGCAGGATTTGCGGTAGTCTATCTTAGATTGAGAAAGATAGGGGTAAGGATTAGTGGAAGGTATGAGGCGGGGGGGGGGGGGGGCAGGATTGTGAGATATGTCATTAGCAGTGAGAAAAAGCAAAGAAAGGGAAAGCAGGTGGGAGAAGGAGAGTGGCTGGCTTGTTTTATATTTTAGTAGGAGAGGTCTAAAGTTAAGGAGCAAGTCTGCAGATGAGGTGAGGTGGGGGGGTAAGAGGGAGGGGGAGAATTATTTGGTTAGAGGGTGCTGAGGTTTGGGGATAGTGAAGGAGAGTGAGGATTAGTGGAGCAGCAACTGTGAGGGTAAATGTGAGCATGGTGAAAGAGCAGAGTGAGAAAAGAAAGGCAACTATATTTAGTGACAGTGATGACTCTTCTCTACTGAGCAATTTCTGGAGTCAGGCCTCTGTCACACATCTGTTCCTCCGGTATGTGTGTGGTCTGTGCCGACACGTGCCAGAGGCACAGACATATGGAGGCACATAATATTCTATGGCCCCCTTCAGACATATGGAGTCACATCATATTCTATGGTCTCCATCAGACGTCTGTACATCTGCATGTGCCGTGTCTCTGTGTGGAGCAGATGCAAATCTGTGTACTCCACACGGAGACATGTCCATTTTTTGCCGGCAGCACAGAGCGGTTTTAGCCAAAAATGTCCTGAACACAGATGTCCTCCATGTGACATCCGTGTGTACGGACCAGAGCCAGGAGTTTTAAGTGTTAGGTAAGTATGAAATTCTTTATTTTGTCTCCAGCACTGTGTGCTCCTCTCTCCTCCCTCCAGTGCTGTCTGCTCCTCTCTCCTCCCTCCAGTGCTGTCTGCTCCTCTCTCCTCCCTCCAGCACTGTCTGCTCCTCTCTCTTCCCTCCAGCACTGTCTGCTCCTCTCTCTTCCCTCCAGCACTGTCTGCTCCTCTCACATCTGGGGCTCAGCAGGGTCATCTAATATTCACTGCACTGAGTGCAGTGCCCCAGAAGAGAGGAACAGGCAGCGCTGGAGGGAGGTAACTATGCAATGACTGATATCACCAGGATAGCACAAGGACAGTGCATGCTTTGCTCCCCTCCCCTGGTCACCATCTCTGCACGTTCCCCTTCCCCGGTGCCAGTCTCTGCATGCTCCACATGCACCGCTCCTCTGATCCTGTTCTCTGCATGCTCCTCTCCACTCCCCTCCTCCAGTCTCTGAACACTCTGCTCCCCTCCCCTGGTCTCTGAATGCTCCGCTCCTCTCCACCGGTCATGGTCTCTCTCTGCCGCCCTGTGTGGAGAGTGCAGAGTGCACAGGCGGCACAGGGAGAGATCGCACAAGGGGAGCAGAAAAAGCGCATGGGAGGCAGGGCGAGCGTAAGAGGGGCAGGGAGAGTGCACAGGGGCAGGGAGAGCACACAGGGGGCAGGGAGAGGGCAAGGGGGGCAGGGAGAGTGCACGGGGCAGGGAGAGCGCACGAGGGTAGGGAGAGCACACAGGGGGCATGGAGAGCGCACGGGGGGCAGGGAGAGCGCACGGGGGGCAGGGAAAGCGCACGGGGGCAGGGAAAGCGCACGGGGGCAGGGAGAGCGCACGGGGGCAGGGAGAGCGCACGGGGGGCAGGGAAAGCGCACGGGGGCAGGGAGAATGCACAGGGGACAGGGAGAGCACATGGGAAGCAGAGAGCACATGGGGAGCAGAGAAAGTGTACAGGGAGCAGAGAAAGTGCACGGGGAGCAGAGAAAGTGCACGGGGAGCAGAGAAAGTACACAGGGAGCATAGAAAGTGCACGGGGAGCAGAGAGAGAGCACATGGATAGGGAAGATAGAGCACAGAGAGCAGGACAGAGTGCAGAGGGCAGGACAGAGAGCGCACACAGTGTGGGGCAAAAAGAGCACACGGGGGGGGGGGCAGAGAGAAATCGCACAGGCAAAGGAGAGAGCACGAGAGGAGAAGACAGCACAAGGGGAGACAGGTCAAAGGAGAGAGCACAGTGGGAAGTGAGTCGGCACACGCGGGGGGAGGGGGGGGGAGCGGACAGGGAGGAGACAGCCATCGTCCCCAGCACCACAGAGCCACCCCCATTGTGATGTCGTCTGCATGAAAATCTTTACCAGTTAGGACGATAATAATACAGCGTCCAAAAAATGGTTCCTTCATTACACATATCAGTGTAATCAGCATCGCAGTGACAATATGGCCATGGTTGTACTGTATAGTAATAATCCTGCTGACAGAAAGTGTTGTGATATCTGCTGCTCTGTATAGGGATATTATTCTATCTGGACCCTTCTTAGTAACAAAGGAGAGCAAGAGCCCTGGTCACAGGTGCGGACAATCTAAGGACACAGGAATGACAAAGAGCTTCTATACTGATCACTATATACTATCTATATATACACTGTACAGGTATATAATGAGGAGGAGGAGAGCCCTGATCACAGGAGCTGACAATCTGAGGATACAGGAATGCTAAAAAAAAATCTATACTGTTTGCCTGGGCAGGCATCTAGTGAAAGTTCTGTAATCAATACAAGGTACGCAGGGTTATTGACAAAAAGAGCAGTTTTTGAGTCAAAAGAGTTGGCTCTTTTTGGTGAACAGAGCCGAATGAGTCGGATCACTAAAAAGAGCCGGACTGCACATCACTAGATTGCAGTTAATAGCACATTTGGACTGCTTCAAAGCAGGAGAAGGAAACAAAACAAGATGAAAAGATAGGGGTAGGTGTGAACAAGCACATATGAATGTGTTCAGTAGATATGGATTATGATGCAATGTATTACAGCCAGGGAAAAATAGCAGGACATGACTTCCTGGGTTCAGCAGCTCCACTCTACACTGGATATTGAGATATCATCTCCATCACAGGAGCAGCCCCACTAGATATGACCGCTACCTATCCAAGTACATGCTAGCTATTGGGCTGTGATATGCAGTGAAACACCTCCCACCACTCAGTTAATCAGGGTGACATGGTGCAGTCTGAATAAAACTGGGTCATGTGCTTGGGATGCAATGGCAACTTACATTGGCTGGAAGTTGATAGAACTTCACAGGAAATGAGTAATGGTGGCAGCTAGGGATCATGTGACTTGCACTGAGAAAACAAGGATAGTGCTCCTCAGTGGCAACAATGAAAATAGAATGTGCTTGAAGAAATAATTTTGATTTAAATTGATTTCCAGAATATATTGGACAACCTCTTTAAAAGAGAATGCTGTAGATAGTCTAAAAGGTTAACAAACCTGAATCCTATTGAGTATTTAATCAATAACAAACAATCATCGAAATATAAATTTCCTAATAATGCTGGACATAGTTAAACCCACAATCTGTTAAACAGTGTTTTAGGCATATATTGTAATAATTCAAAGGATTTCCCAGTCTCCAACTACAGATGTTGATGTGTTCCATTGCATTGAAAGGACACTGTCAGGTCATTTTTCAGTATATACTAATATTACCCATGAATAGTGTCTGGCAGAACTTTCTTAAAAACATGTAAAATCATTATTGTACCATTTGTAGTTTCCATGTTATCAGCATTGCCAGACCCTGCAGGGAGCTCCTGGATTAGTCCTCTCCATTATAAGCAAACAGGAATAGTCCGGCTGCTGTATAAACTGTCATGTAATTATGCACTCACTCTCAGCAGCGCTCTCCACCCTTCTCCCTCCTCCCTATGTTCTTAGAAGGTGCAGTGTCAGGTTTCAGTAGCTTCTGTTCTGTTGAGGAGTGAGAGAGCTATTGCAGATCTGCCTTATCTAAACTGCATTTAGTTCTCTAAGCAGGAATCCCTGCTGTGACAGTTTCTGTGTCGCATTTGACCTGTTGTGATGCTGCAAACACAGAGCAGAGAGGAAAATACAGCCCCCCCTTTCCCCGTAATCTCCTGTGCAGTGATGTGGTGTGAGTATGTGGCATGCATAGTCATCCTATGGGGAGTGGACAGCAGAGAACTAAGTGGATAATTCACTGTGAGTGATAGATGGAATGAATCTATTTATTCAAAGTTTACAGAAGATAAGAGGGAAATATAAATAAAAGAAATACATAAATAGAGAGAGATTAGAGCAAGAAAGTAGAAAATGATAGCAGTTACATACAGATTTTTGCCCCGCCCCCTGCGGAGACGTCACCACTTATACCCACCTTGCTCTATGGTTAACATAGAGCAGGGCAGGGAAAGGTGGTGATGTCAGAGCAGGAGGCCAGCCGCCCCGCCTCCTGCAGTGACATCACTGCTTATACCCGCCCTGCTCTATGTTAACCATAGAGCAGGGCTGGTATAGGCGGTGACGTCACCACAGGGGGCGGGGCTAAGCGGCCATTTATAAAATAAACTCTGTGTTATGCTGCAGGCGAGGGAGACAATGATTGGCATCAGGGAGGCAGCGGTGGGCAGATTAAACATGCGGGGGGGTGAATCTGCCCTTCGGCTCCAGCCTCTTTCTGGCTGCAGGATGTAAGTTTCTAAGTGTATTTACTCAGGGTACAGAGGGGCTCAAGGGCTGGGGGACCCCTAGCCTGGACGCAGCAGACATGCTGCATTCAGTGCTGTAATTAGATCACCATGATTGGTTGGTGACAGGTCCTCTTTAAAGTTTGCCATCTTCATTGGTTTTCAGCCATGCTCTGGTCCTCTTCTGGGCTGTGTGACCACTCCTCTCTTTTTCTAGCTCTCTGGGTGAGGCAGTTCTACTTCCACCAATTTAATTCTAAAGATGCTCAGAACAAAGATCCATAGACTTACATTATGAAAGAGATTTCTAACACATGTGTAAATCCATGTGTGATCCAGCTAGTCTCATTGTAAGTTATGTGACCAATATGAGGATTGGAGTGACAGTGGAAGCAGGGAAAATTGGCGACTGGTAAATATTTAAATAAAACTACGGTACCTCTTTCATGTTCATTACATGAAAGAGGTAGAGTTTTCAAATTAGGCCAGAGGTACACAATCGAGGCACTGAGCCTGTGGACAGTTCTTGGTGCTCTGAACATTGGCCTTGCAGTCTTTCAAGTCTGTCCAAAATTCTTTTATTGCTATACTAGAGAAAAATACAAAAAAACAACAACAGAAGTGTAGAAAGGCACATTTATTAAGCATGAATATATTCAAGATACACCATAACAATTTACCCTTTATTCCCTGAGAATGTAACATGAGAAAGGCATAAATTAGCTCCAAACTGTTGGTCTACGTAAAGGATTGGTGTTTAAAATAAAAGTGCCAACATCATGAAACTCATGTATAAAATCTACAGTCTTTGAAAATTAACCCATAGCTAATATTGGGTTAAAAATTATATTAGCTATTCACAAATTAAGAGTCCTCATGACTGCAGCAGCATTATGTGCCGTGCATCTGAATGATGAAGAAACATACTGCCACCAATGGGTCCATTCCTCAGCGGTCAAGTGACGATAAACGGCGCATCAGGAGCTGCAGTATCAGAACAACACCCAATGCCATGAGTACATACTTGATACTGTCATTCGTTAGTTTAAGGACAGCAGCCTGTTTGAAATAAGAACAAAATATCAGAAAAAGAATATGTAAAGTTCTTAGGCATGTATTTTTCTGTTTTTCTTAGTCCACATACAGTATATAATTTACCTTCAGGTAAATACTACAATACACATTCTCTACAATTTCATGAATAAAGCTTCTAGCTGTGGAGCACTTTAGGAGTAGACAATTTGTTAGAGTAGCAGGGGTAAGTAAAAAAAAAAGTATTATCCAAAGAGGACAACTTAAAGTAACTTTTTCAATTTGTATTTTGAGTAACTAGCAGCTCTCCAGTTTTCCTACTAGCTAGTTTGTGAAGGCATGCACTCTGCAGTCCAACAAAGTTCTATTAAAAAGCTAACCAAAATTGTTACTGAGAGCAAAGGCCTCCAAAAACAAGAGATGGCTGGCAGCCAAACAAAGGTAAGGCCATTTGGCTCTCCCATACAAAAAACAAAGAGTGCTTGTTGGCCAAGTAAATGTGTGTCTTTCATATGCAAGTAGGTACCAGACATGTCTGTTAGTGGCTTATCTCTGGTAGATCAAAGCAATTGACAGTCTGAAATTGGAAATGTCTGATCAACATCTTCCCCAACAGTCAGTTGTCCAAAAGCCACCAACATATTAGTTTTAGATCCCATTAATGTCGGATGATCCAGCTGATATCAAAGTGTATATGATGGGCCTTTGTTGTCAAGAGTATACTGTTATCACTATATTTGCATTTAGAAATTTAAATCCAGACAGGCAGTCCTCTTTTTCCTCAGCCCCAATATCATACATTGAATAAAATGCAAGAAGATGATGAATTGAGTGCTGATCCTTTTTCTATATTTGCATTTAGAGAGAACAGATCCTTTAAACAAACACATGACTTAGGGAAAGTAAGAGCTGTGGTCAGGAGCTGCTCTCTGGAAGCAGGTAAAGATGAAGGCTGGTATTTTTACATGACTGATAACTGCTCAGAAGCGGAAGTGAGCATCTGTTTTATAGACATAAATGAGAGATGAGAAATTTCTGCATTACCCCAACGATCAGTTTTAAGGAGACTAATCTACTAGATACATTTGAATTAAATTTGTCTTTTAAATACAAATAATTTGGGAACTTTTCCCTATTTAGCTACCTTTTTAAAAGGTTTTTCACTTTCATATAAACTTCCTTCTAATTTAGAAAAATGCATTGGCACTTCTGTAGATAAAAATCTTTCAACTTTATTCCATTAAATTAAAAAAAGGAAAAAAAAAGAAGAATATCCATGATGGTATTAAGTAAACCATCATATTCAAATGAAATAAAATTGGAAATTTTATCTACAGAAGTGTCAATCCATTTTCACTTGCAATGCTGTTTACTGATTGTCAGAGCGGTTTCTGGATTGACAAATTTTGATGTGAGCAATGTCTTGTGAGATTACGCAGTGAGGCTTTTTGTCTTATTTGTTCTATGTGATTTAATTTCTTTTCATTGAATCTTCAAGCATTTTACCGTTTCGTTTCATGGGTTCTGTCATTTGCTTGCATTAGGTCTCATTCAGATGTCCATGATTTTTTCACACAAGGTCTCAGTTTCATCAGTCTGTTGCATCCAAGTTTCATCAAGGATTGGTCACTGCAACCGTTTTTACTATCGGTGTTTCATCAGTGATTTTAATGTATGAAAACAAACAGCAATACATTAAATTCTCTCCTATACGTTTCCATGTAAGTCATGGACAGCACACTGATGCCATCCATGTGCTGTCTTGTATGGGTAATTTTGATCTGTGGTTCCGATCATAAACAGACAAGTCTCCATGATTTAGTTATGGACAAAGGATCCTCAAAAAAGCACAGACATGTGAATAACGCTATAGACCTCATTGGGTACATATACTACCCATGAAAATAAGAGCTAGAACATATACCGTAAAAAAATTGGGCTGAAAAGTACCCCCCTCGGCTTATACGCGAGTCAGTGCTGTATACCGATGTATACATCGGTACATACCGATGTATACATCGGTATACAGCAGCCCCCGCATCCCCAGTAATGCAGGGCCCCCCCAGCCTCCTCCAGTCACCTGTAAAGCAAACTATACTTATCAGTGTCCCGCTGTCCGCGCCCGCTCGCCGCTGACATCCGCGATCCTCCATCTTCATGCGTCTTCTTCCTGTTTCTGTGCTCGTCGCAGGCAATGACGTCATTCCCTGCGACGAGCACAGGAAACAGGAAGAAGATGCATGAAGATGGAGGATCGTGGATGTCAGCGGCGAGCGGGCGCGGACAGCGGGACACTGATAAGTATAGTTTGCTTTACAGGTGACCGGAGTCAGGCTGGGGGGGCCCTGCATTACTGGGGCTGCCTGTATACTACCGCTGGGGCTGCAATATACTACCACTGGGGCTGTATACTACCACTGGGGCTGCTATATACTACCACTGGGGCTGTATATACCTCTGGGGCCCTGTATACTGCCACTGGGGCTGTATAAACCACTGGGGCTGTATATACTGCTGGGGCCTGCTGTATACTACCACTGGGGCTGTATATACTGCTGGGGCCCTGTATACTACCACTGGGGCTGTATAAACCACTGGGGCTGTATATACTGCTGGGGCCCTGTATACTACCACTGGGGCTGTATATACTACCACTGGGGCTGTATATACCTCTGGGGCCCTGTATACTACCACTGGGGCTGTATATACTGCTGGGGCCCTGTATACTACCACTGGGGCTGTATATACTACCACTGGGGCTGTATATACTACTAGGGCTGCGTCTATACTACCACTGGGGCTGTATATACCACTGGGGCTGTATATACTACTGGGGCTGCATGTATTCTACCACTGGGGCTGTTGTATCTACCTCTGGGACTGGTGTATACCACACTGCTGGGGGCTGTATACTTGTGCTAGGGTCCACCCTCGGCTTATACACGAGTCAATAGATTTTCCCAGGTTTTGGGGGCAAAAGTAGGGGGGTCGGCTTATACACGGGTCGGCTTATACACGAGTATATACGGTACATGACTCACAGAGGTCTGAATGAGGCTTTAGGTACACTGTCTGCCCATAATGGTAATGCAACAAATTTTAAGGGATATACTAATCTTGAAAAGTTAAAGAATATCCTTAAATGTCTTTTAATTATCGGTACCTCCTTTGGGACATGAATATATCTTGAGAATCAGGGCCCATGTCATGCTACAAAGAATAAAGAGTAGGCCGCAAATGCACTGCTCCCAATAATCACTTTAATGGGAGCTATGGAAATGACTTTGCATGCTAGCTAAAACCAAAAAACATTGCAGCACCAGCGGGTGCCAATTTTCTGTAATGGTCTCCTTTGCCCGTTGACAGTAGAAGCAATGCTATCAATGTTGGTGCTGCTTGGATGCTGTGTCAATGGATGTCACATCCATTGGATGTGACGATGGTTGTCACATGGACAAGAGCCATGACTGGGCTGTTAATTTACAGGGCTATAGTCTGTTCAGAAATGACCATACAAATAAGTGAGGGGGACGTGTGTGTTTATATGTAAAATCATCCTTAAAAACTATCCTTTGTGATAATATATGTGAATCTAATGAAAATGTAGAGTCCCTGTGGGTGGAGATAAGGGGAGGGGAAAAATAATAAATTACCGTACTTTTCGCTTTTTAAGACACACTTTTGTTCCCCCGAAACTGGGGGGAAAACGGGGGTGAGTCTTAAAAAGAGAAGGTAAAAAAAATGTTTTAAAAAAAAAAAAAAAATATTACCTAGGGGGGATGCGGGGTGCGGGGGATGGATCGAGGTGCCTGATGCGGTTGTCACGGTGCCAAGGAGGTTGGAGGCCAAGGCACAAGCTGTGGGGGTGTTGCGCTGATCTCCGGTGGGCGCCGCCATTATTATTTACCAGCATGCATTGCCGGTCTGGCAATACATGCTCTTGTGTCTGTAAATGGCCGCGGATGGGGTCTGCGCATGCGCCGCGGCCATTTTTATGTACTCCAGTACTATGTTCTCCAGTCTTCAATAAAATGGCTGCGGCGCATGCGCAGACTGCGATTCGCGGACAATTCTGGACACAAGAGCGTGCATTGCCAGACCGGCAATGCATGCTGGGAAATAATAATGGCGGCGCCCACCGGAGATCAGCGCAACACCCCACAGCTCCTGCCTTGGCTCCAAACCTCCGTGGCACCCCCGCAGCTCCTGCCTTAGCCCCCAACATCTGTGGCACCCCTGCAGCTCCTGCTTAGGACCCAACCACCACAAACCTCCCTCGGTAAGATTTGGGGGGCTATGTAGCAGGATGCCATTTTGGGACATATATGAGGAGGGGGAACATAAACCAGGATTGGGGCATGGATACCAGGAGAGGACCATATGTTAGGAGGGGGGCATATACCAGGATGGGGGCATGGATACCAGGTGGGGACCATATATTAGGAGGGGGACCATATATCAGGAGGTGGACACATACCAGGATGGGGGCATGGGTACCAGGTGAGGGACCATTTAATTAGGAGGGGGCACATATACCAGAATGGAGACAAATATACCAGAATAGGGTACATATAAACTGATTGTAAGACGGACCCTGGCATTATAAGATGGACCCCATTTAACATTAAAAATAATTTTTATTCTTTTTTCCTTCACCAAATTTGGGGGTGCGTCTTATAATCAGGTGCGTCTTATAAAGCGAAAAATACGGTACTGATAGGGGTTTGTTATAAGTTACTAACAATAATGGAGGTGGAGGAGAATATCCTCATAAAGCAAATAGATGAAGCAGCGACTCAGGGAGAAGTCATTATTATGGGAAACTTCAACTACCCTGAAATACATTGGGGAACAGAAACCTGCAGTTCCAGTAAAGGTAATAGGTTTTTGACAATTATGAGAGAGAATTACCCTTCACAATTGGTTCAGGACCCAACAAGAAGGGGGGCACTGCTGGAACTAATATTAATCAACAGGCCGGACCGCATATCAAATATACGGGTTGGAGGTCACTTGGGTAATAGTGATCACAAAATAATAAGTTTTCAAGTATCCTTTAATAAGATGTATAGTAGAGGGGCTACAAGGACACTAAGCTTCAGGAAGGCAAATTTCCAACGGTTGAGAGATGATCTTAGGACATCGTCCCAGTTTATTGCACTGAGACATAAAAGTACACAAAGCAAATGGGAGATGTTTTTTAGCATCCTGAATAGGGCCTGTGCACAATATATACCCTATGGGAATAAACATGCTAGAAATAGGAGGAAACCCCTATGGCTAAATAAGGCTGTAAGGGGTGCAATAAGTGACAAAAAGAAAGCATTTAGGGAATTAAAGTCCCCTATAGACTGTGAGCCTTCATGGACAAGATCCCCGCCCTATTGTGCCTGTTTAACTGTCATCACTTTTATATTACTGTTCTTGTCCTTGTTCTACCCCCACACATATAAAGTGCCATGGAATCAATGGCACTATATAAATCTATAATAATAATAAAGCAAGTAGGTAGTGATGAGGCATTTAATAAATACAGAAAATTAAATAACATCTGTAAAAAGCAGAGACAGAGAAACTCATTGCCAGAGAAAGTAAAAAGAAAAATACCAAAATATTCTTTAACTACATAAATAGTAAGAAACTAAAAAATGACTGTGTTGGTCCCCTTAAAAATAGTGGATGAGGATGAGGAAAAAGCCAATATGCTAAATGACTTTTTTTAAACAGTATTTACACAAGAATATCCCATATCAGCGATAACAAAAACTCTCCATTAAATGTAACCTGCTTAACCCAACAGGAAGTACGGTACCGTCTAAAAATCACTAAAGTTGACAATTCCTGCAGTACTCTGGGGTGTATCCCATCCGAAACCTGGGGATTTAAGTACCATCAAAGATTAAAGATTATAAATAATGGTTTAAGATTCCATAATAACAGGGTCTGTACCACAGGACTGGCGTATAGCAAATGTGGTGCCAATATTCAAAAAGGGGACAAAAACTGAACTTGGAAATTATAGGCCAGTTAGATTAGCCTCTACTGTGGGTAAAATCCTAGAGGGTTTTCTAAGAGATGCTACACTGGAGTATCTGAATAAAAATAACCTCATGAAACAATATCAATATGGGTTTACGAGGGACCGTTCCTGTCAAGTTAATCTGATAAACTTCTATGAAGAGGTAAGTTGTGGACTGGACCAAAGAAATGCAGTTGATGTGGTGTATATGGACTTTTCAAAAGCTTTTGATATGGTGCCACACAAAAGGTTGATACATAAAATGAGAGCAATGGGGATAGGGGAAAATATTTGTAAGTGGGTTAACAACTGGCTCAGTGATAGGAAACAAAAGGTGGTTATTAATGGAACACACTCAGAATGGGTCACAGTTAACAGTGGGGTACCAAAGGGGTCAGTATTGGGCCGCTTCTTTTTAACATTTATTAATGACCTTGTAGGGGGCATACAAAGTAGAATCTCAATATTTGCAGATGACATTAAACTCTGCAGGGTAATTAATAAAAAGGAGGAAAATTTTATATTACAGGAGGATTTATGTAAACTAGAAGCTTGGGCTGATAAATGGCAAATGAGCTTTAATGGGGATAAATGAAAGGTCATGCACTTTGGCAGAGGAAATAAAATGTATACAGTCATATGAAAAAGTTTGGGCACCCCTCTTAATCTTACTAATTTTTTTTGTTTAAAATTGGGCTTTTGCAACAGCTATTTCAGTGTGATATATGTAATAACTGATGGACACAGTAATATTTCAGGATTGAAATGAGGTTTATTGTACTAACCGAAATTGTGAAAAATATACATTATTTCAAAAATTGGCAGGTGCAAAAGTATGGGCACCTAAACAGAAAAGTGACATTAATATTTAGTAGATCCACCTTTTGCAAAAATAACAGCCTCTAGTCGCTTCCTGTAGCTGTTAATGAGTTCCTGGATCCGGGATGAAGATATTTTTGACCATTCCTCTTAACTGAACTGGAATTGTTTTGTAAAGTTTGATGGTCGCCGAGCATGGACAGCCTGCTTCAAAGCATCCCACAGATGTTCAATGATATTCAGGTCTGGGGACTGGGATGGCCATTCCAGAACATTGTAATTGTTCCGCTGCATGAATGCCTAAATAGATTTGGAGCGGTGTTTTGGATCATTGTCTTGCTGAAAGATCCATCCCCGGCGTAACTTCAACTTTGACACTGATTCTTGAACATTATTCTCAAGAATCTGCTGATACTGAGTGGAATCCATGCGACCCTCAACTTTAACAAGATTCCCGTTGCCGTTATTGGCCACACAGCCCCAAAGCATGATGCTACCCACTGTCAAATTTGGGGGAGGGTCCAAGTGTTTTTCTTGGAATGCTGTGTTTTTGTGGCGCCATGCATAACTCCTTGTTGTATGACCAAACAACTCAATCTTTGTTTCATCAGTCCACAGGACCTTCTTTCAAAATGAAACTGGCTTGTCCAAATGTGCTTTTGCATACCTCAGGCGACTCTGTTTGTGGCGTGCATGCAGAAACAGCTTTTTTCGTATCACTCTCCCATACAGCTTCTCCTTGTGCAGTGTGCGCTGTATTGTTGACCGATGCACAGTGACACCATCTGCAGCAAGATGATGCTGCAGGTCTTTGGAGGTGGTCTGTGGATTGTTCTTGACTGTTCTCACCATTCTTCTTCTCTGCCTTTCTGATATTTTTGTTGGCCTGCCACTTCTGGCCTTTACATGAACTGTCCCTGTGGTCTTCCATTTCCTTACTATGTTCCTCACAGTGGAAACTGACAGGTTAAATCTCTGAGACAACTTTTTGTATCCTTCCCCTGAACAACTATGTTGAACAATCTTTTTTTTCAGATCATTTGAGAGCTGTTTTGAGGAGCCCATGATGCCACTCCTCAGAGAAGATGCAACTAGGAGAACAACTTGCAAGTGGTCACCTGAAATAGCTTTTCTCATGAGTGTACCTCATAGTCCGATGTATCCAAAGCTCAATGAGGTTATCAAACCAATTTAGTGCTTCAGTAAGTCAGTAAAAAGTAGTTAGGAGTATTCAAATCATGAAAATCAGAAGGGTGCCCATACTTTGGCACCTGTCAAATTTTGAAATAATTAATATTTCACATTTTTGGTTAGTGCAATAAACCTCATTTCAAACCTGAAATATTACAGTGTCCATCAGTTATTACATATATGACACTGAAATAGCTGTTGCAAAAACCCAATTAAAAAAAAAAAAAATGAGTAAGATTAAGAGGGATGCTCAAACGTTTTCATATGACTGTAATTCTGTGCTTAAAGGGGTTGTCCGGGCTTATTTTTTATTTCATATTTATATCTAGGCTGCAAAATGTTGACAATCTGCAATATACATGTTGTCAACATTTTGCAGGGTTTCCTAGATATAACACATTTACTGATGGCAGAGAGTGTCCAGGGGGTGTGATTGTGCATACTGGTCGTTTACACCTACTGTAGCACAATCACACCCCCTCCCCTATACCTAGTATGGCCAGCCACCCCCAGGCCATACATGCCCACCCCCTGCCCACTAAACACTATGTAATGAAACCACCCCCAGGGCTCCTACTGGCCGCCCCCACCCCGATCTCCCCAGACCTCCAGTACCATAGAGCAGAGGCTGTGGAGCGGTCCTCTCTAAACCGCTCCACCAGCTCTATGGTACTGGAGGTCTGAAGAGATCTGGCGACGGGCACCGCTCCGCACACATTACAGATACGGCTGCAGTGTGGAGAGCCCGGCTGCAGTGTGGAGAGCCCGGCTGCAGTGTGTGGAGCCCGGCTGCAGATGACCGGGACCAGGGCGGACCGTGACCGGCTACACAAGAGGAGGGTGAGCGGCACAGATATGCAGCGGGTCCCCTGCTGCACTGACAGTGTGCCGGAATCGCTTTCACAGCAGCGGTTTCGGCACCTTGTATCAGTGCACTGGGGACCGCTGTTTTGCAGAGGGTGGGTGGTGATTTAGGGGCTGGGGCGGCCTGTAGGAGCCCTGGGGGTGGTTTCATTACATAGTGTTTAGTGGGCAGGGGGCGGGCATGTATGGCCTGGGGGTGGCTGGCCATGCTAGGTATAGGGGAGGGGGTGTGATTGTGCTAGAGTAGGTGTAAACGACCAGTATGCACAATCACACCCCCTGGACACTCTCTGCCATCAGTAAATGTGTTATATCTAGGAAACCCTGCAAATTGTTGACAACATGTATATTGCAGATTGTCAACATTTTGCAGCCTAGATATAAATATGAAATAAAAAATAAGCCCGGACAACCCCTTTAATTGTAAAACACTGGGCAAAATTACCACTGAAAAAGACTTGGGTGTATGAGTAGATGATAAACTCACATTTAGTGCCCAGTGTCAGCTGCTGCAAAGGCAAATAAAATAACTGGATGCATTAAAAGAGGCATAGATGCTCATGAGAACATAATTTTACCTCTCAGGTCAGTAGTGAGACCGCACTTATACACCAGAATTGTACACAATATTCTAAGACGTAGCTGAAATAGAGCGGGAGCAGAGAAGAGTGACCAAGGTTATTAGAGGACTGAGGGGTATGCAATACCAAGACATTTTGTGTAGGCCCCTTAAAGTCACTTCAAATGCAATGTGGTCACTAAAAAAAAAAGTGGTTTTGCAAATTTTGTTCAAAAAAGTTAGAAATTGCTGATAAACTTTGAACCCTTCTAATTAAAATAAAATTGTTTCAAAATTTGTGTTGATGTAAAGTAAACATGCGAGAAATGTTATTTATTTACTATTTTGTGTGACATAACTCTATGGTCTATCAGATTAAAAATTCACAGTTTAAAAAATTGTAAACCTTTTCAAATTTTCGCCAAATTTCCAATTTTTCTCACAAATAAACACAAAAAATATCATTCTAAATTTACCACTAACACAAAGTACAATATGTCATGAAAAAACTGACACACAATCACTGGGAAGTGTTCCAGAGTTATAACCTCAAAGGGATACTAATCAAAACAAAAAAAAATTGGCTAGTCATTAAGGTGAAACCAGGCTAGGTAGTAAAGGGGTTCATTCATCTTTCAATGATAGTGATGAGCTGAGATCTCCATCTGCACATGCGCCATCACCGACTCCATTTTGCAGAAGACCACCAGAATTTACACAGAGCATGTGCTGCCTCTGGCGCCATTTTGTATGACAATGCGGCGAGGTGTATGTGGTCAAGCGCCGCCCTTGCCATGAAATTTGAAAAAGGAGGATCATACAAATGTGGAGAAGCCACAACAAAGCCTAATACCATACTCACAGTTCTGCCCTAGAATCTTGGCCCAAAGCACAAAGAAGTTGTAATACCAGGACTTGTAAGGTGAATTATACAAGAACCAGTCATACTGATTTTAAGGGAGAGGTGTAGTGTAAAAATCCGTAAACAGGGCCATTATGGCCATAGCTTTACTTTAATAGGTTAATTCCTGATGACAGGATCTCTAAAAGGCAGCACATAAAGTATCAGAATCTCTACAATAATAACTGCTAGATAATTAGAAAAATAAATGAAGGAAATCAGAAGCCGATTATGTTTTACTTCAAGTTCTCGACATATAGTTAATGTACATAGTAAAAACATATATGAAAAAGGAGGCATAGCAGCTCAAACGTTGCTGTTACGCCACATGGGTGAATAAAAGTTCACTATTTTGGATCTAATTTTGGAGTGCTGCCATTCATTTTTCTTCTATATAGTAAATACAGTAGTGATTACTGTATCTCTTAAACCTCTAAAAAACGTCCATTTTTTTCCACTTACCCAACCACCTTGCCTTGCTATCCACTGTGCAATTCGACTTTCCACTAAATATCTAGCAAGACATTGAGCAATTTTCTTTAAGAATCTATGCTGTCCCTTTTTCCAAATGTAGATAGCCATTCGGTAGCCAAAACCAAGCAGCATTAAAATACGGCCCCAGTTGACATCAGTTTCAAAAACACTGCAAAAGAAGTTAGTAATCATTAATTTGTGTTTTTTATGAAAAAAGAAAACATAAGAGATATTCAAGACAAATAAAGGAAAATGTGGTAAAAGAGCAAATAAAGTACTAAACCCATAAAAAACCTATAAACAGAAAATGTGGTTAAAGGGAAGCTAACCTGACAATAAAGTTGACCCCTAGTAAATTGTAATTGATTATACAATCCCTGGGAAAAATGATGGAATCACCTGGCTTGGAGGATGTCCATTCAGTTAATTAATTTTGTAGAAAAAAAGCAGATCTCACACATGGCACAAAACTAAAGTCATTTCAAATGGCAACTCTCTGCCTTGAAGAAACACTAAAAGAAATCTTGAAAAAATTGTGCTAGCCAGTTATTGTTACTTTTGTAGACCAAGCAGGGGGAAAAATTACGGAATCACTCAATTCTGAGGTAAAAATTATGGAAACACCCTGTAAATTTTCATTCGGAAAACTAACATCTGCATCAAATAAGATCTGCTCGTTAGTCTGCATCTAAGAAGGAGTGATCATACTGTGCAGAGCTGTTGCACCAAGTAGACTGACATGAATCATGGCTCCAACACGAGAGATGTCAATTGAAACAAAGGAGATGATCAAACTCTTAAAGGCCACGTTACACACACAGATATCTGTGACCAACTTCTGAACAGATCTCTGGTTGCAGTGAAATCATGGACACATTGTTCCATTTTGTGGCTGTGTACAAAATGGAGCAATGTGTCCATGATTTCACTGCAACCAGAGATCTGTTCAGAAGTTGGTCACAGATATCTGTGTGTGTGTAACGTGGCCTTTAAAAGAGGGTAAATCAACATGCAATGTTGCAAAATATGCTGGTTGCTCACAGTCAGCTGTGTCTAAAATCTGGTCTAAATACATACAACATGGGAAGGTTGTTAAAGGGAAACAAACTGGTAGACCAAGGAAGATGTTAAAGCCTCAAGACCGGAAACTTAAAGCAATATGTCTCCAAAACAGGAAATACACAACAAAACAAATGAGGAACGAATAGGAGGAAACTGGAGTCGATGTCTGTGACCGAACTGTAAGAAACCGCCTAAAGGAAATGGGATTTACATACAGAAAGCTAAACAAAAGCCATCATTAACACCTAAACAGAAAAAAACAAGGTTACACTGGGCTAAGGAAAAGCAATCGTGGACTGTGGATGACTGGATGAAAGTCATATTCAGTGATGAATCGCGAATCTGCATTGGGCAAGGTGATGATGCTGGAACTTTTGTTTGGTGTTGTTCCAATGAGATTTATAAAGATGACTGCCTGAAGAGAACATGCAAATTTCCACAGTCATTGATAATATGGGGCTGCATGTCAGGTAAAGGCACTGGGGAGATGGCTGTCATTACATCTTCAATAAATGCCCAAGTTTACATTAATATTTTGGACACTTTTCTTATCCTATCAATTGAAAGGATGTTTGGGGATGATTAAATCATTTATCAAGATGATAATGCATCCTGCTATAGAGCGAAAACATTCTTTGAAAGAAGACACATAAGGTCAATGTCATGGCCTGCAAATAGTCTGGATCTCAATCCAATTGAGGCTCCAACCTGATCTGGCAACAGCAATCAGAGAAAGTTGGAGCCAGATTGATGAAGAGTACTGTTTGTCACTCATTAAGTCCATGGCCTCAGAGACTGCAAGGTGTTGTAAAAGCCAGAGGTGGTGCAGCAAAATACTAGAAATGTATTGGAGTGTTGTTTTGTTTGTTTGTTTGTCATGATGCCATAATTTCTAGCTCAGAATCGAGTGATTCCATAATTTTTCCCCCTGCTTCGTCTACAAAAGTAACCGTTACAGGCTAGCATATTCTTTGTCAAAATTTCTTTTAGTGTTTATTCAAGGCAGAGAGTTTCCATTTGAAATGACTTTAGTTTTGTGCCATGTCCATGTTCTGCTTTTTTTCTACAAAATTAAATAACTGAATGAACATCCTCCGAGCCAGGTGATTCCAAACTATTTGTCAGAGGTTGTATGTGCAAGTAGCCCAGCGATGAACTGAAACTCCTTTATTTTGTCAATCCATTACCTGAATCTTTAGTAACCCACGTTTTTAGCCATATGCAAATGAGGAGTTAAGTGTAATGGGTGGAAGAATGCACTTAACCAATAAGTTCATCATTCACTGGGCTAAATAAATGATTGATATATATCATATATCATATATACATACACACCATGTTTCTCCAAAAAATAAAAAAAAATACATGGTCTTATATTATTTTTGGCTCCAAACGATGAGTTAGGGTTTATTTTCAGGAGATATGTTACATTTACCAAGTATTATGAAATAGAATTTGGGCAGCACTTTCAGGGTATGTAACCTTTATTGCTACATGTTGCCTCTTTGTTTTGCTGTAACCCCCAAAAAATGTATCTAGTCATGTACGTATGTTAATGCAAAATAAATGTTCATCCATCCCCAGCCCACTTCTCTATGCTGGCATAAGTGATTGGATGAAGTGAGACTGCCATATTATTTGCCTGAGGATTGCATCACAATCCTCAGACTAGCCTATGTAGTCCTGAAATGACTTTTCCAGGAGGTATTTTTATGCCACTGTTTGGCCACGTGCACACACTGAGAATTTGATGAGTTTTTTACCTCAGGATTTGTAGCCAATCCCAGGAGTGGGTGATAAATACAGAAGTGGTGCAGGTGTTTCTATTAGACTTTTCCTCTGATTGCTTCACTCCTGGTTTTGTCTACAAATCCTGAGGTAAAAAACTCATCAAATACTCAGCGTGTGCACATGGCCTTACTCTCAGTTCAGGAAATCAAATAGCCAGTGCAGAGGGTTGGGTAGAATTATGGGTGGAGGAAGGGCTAAATATTCATTAACATTAACATACGTTTGACTAGCCAATGCATGATTAAGATTTTCTGGTACTTACAAAAACACAATGGGGCAACTTACGACAATAAGCGTTACATACATATCCTGAAAAGGCTGCCCGAGTCCTATTTCAATATATTGGTATGGTACGGAAAAGTGAAGCACAACTTGGGTTTATTTTTGGATAGTTGTAGTAGGGTGTATATTTTAAAAAAGTCCCCAAAATTCCGCCAAGGCTTATTTTTGGTGTAGGAAAAGTTCTCGTGTTAAATGACGCTATTCCCTTTAGTATATAATGGCTCCTTGATCACATTAACATTTACAAATGTTGAGGCTGTTGTTATTTGATGAAAGCAAAAGGTTAGACTGTGGATTAATGTGTAAGTGATATGCCATAATCATTCACCTAAATGCAGCATTATTTATGCAGTGACATGAGAACTATAGCCATAGCCATTGGCCCTGTAAAATCAAGCATCTGCATTTATCTTATGCACACTGTTGTCAGCAAAGAGGTGGACGGAATTCCCATTCACGACAGGACCCATTTCATGAAACAGTTGAGGGTCCCATACTTATGCAAAAAAGTAAATTAGTATGTATATGTGTTTTTCATATTAAAACACATATACATACTGTGATTATATATTCTAGCATTCCCTTAAATACTGTTGAGCAGGACAAGATTAGGTGGGATACAATAATACAGGAGATTTAAAGCTGTCCTATGAATTCCATTACTATATCTTTTTGAGTCGATGAGCGAGCAATCTGCCTTTGTAATAAGATGGTTACAGAATCATATATAGATGACAGATCTGCTTTAAAAGTGTATTCACATTCCATATTCACAGTGTATTCCTAACATATATCACCAATTGGATATACATTTATCTTGTGTACAAGGCCATGACTTACATTGCTATCTCCCACACTCCAAGACATACCGATACGGAATTTAGCTTAAGAGCCCCAATAGGGAGAGTGAAAATATTGACTGTAAAGCCATACGTAATATGATGGCACTATATAAGGTAAGCAAAATAAATAATAAATACAAATCTACTTTGCAGTTATGACCATATCGTTGGGATATAAGTGTATGTATGAGATAGGAATACCCCTTTGTTGGCGAGCTAATTCTAGAATGTTTCCTGTATGTTCTTACTGACTCCTCTAACAATGCAGCTAGTATTTAGTACAAAATAAAATACAGAATTTTCTGTATGTGCATGTGAGTATGTGCTAGGAACCAGCCCTAATATTGCATTCATAATAGTATATGAGACTAGAATTACCTCAGCATGCATGTAGTCTAGAAATACACATATTTTGTAAAAAAAAATCTTTCCTTAAGTTCCAGTTACATAACACATTGTAAATTTCTTATGTACAACTGAATGACTAGACCTCAATTATGGAGAGGTGTCTCCATGACTTTAAGAAACGTAACGAATGTTTCAAAAGCCATTCTTTTCACTGGCAGTTCTTTTGTGTGGTCATAATTACAAATTAAAAGGGATAATTATTTTTCATTTTGCGGTTGAATCAACTTATTACATTCACTCACAGTTTACTATCCTAGACTCTTTTTCTCCACACACATTACTTACAGGAACAGTCTCCCCTGGGTTGTACATAAATCACGTTTAGTGCTGTCACAATTAATCCAACTCTCTTCACAGCATGAAAGACTCAAAGTGCTCACATTAAACTCTGTGCTGATGCTCACTGACATACCCTGCTGACTCCATAGTGATCCTACCTTTCAGTGGTCTCAGCATACATCACACCTAATACCTTAAATACACTATGTGACAAAACAGCAAAAGGCACTTTAATGTAAGATGTAGAAGAATTTTATCTGTTAAGGGAAATCAGAATAACAAATGGAATGGTTAGGAAAACAGAGAATGCAGAGGATTAAAGAGAACCTATCTGTCAGCACGATTATGTAATGCAAAGTAAAGACATTTCTATAATGGCGCTACAATACTAATTATATTGATATGTGGCACCCCAGGGGTTAATGTGCCACAGTAACATCACAAGGGTTAACTCCCCACACAACACTGGACACTGCACTAGCACCTCTAGACCAGAATGGGGAGATAAAGCACTCCCCTATATATTCTGGTGTAGAGTGGAAGTGCAGAGCAGTACTGAGAGAGTTCAGTTCCTGGGAGAACTGAGGAAGATTGTGGAGTAAAGGGGCTGCCATAGGACTCTCCACAGTCTGCTACTCAATTCCAGGCCTAGACAGGGTCTGATGGAAGGAGTTTAGTAAACAGAAGAACACATCTGGGAGACTGAGTTACCTCTCAACTCTCCCCAGAGGAGCGTAGAAACAGGGTACCGGATCCGAAACTACTGTGCTGCGTGTGTCAGTCACAAACACCGGAATAGTGGAGGTTGCAGATCTACACTGTACCACAGAGAAGCAACAAGGCAGGGTCAGAACTACACGGAAAGACACAAGTTGCCTAGCAAGTGGGTACCTGTGAGGAGAAACAGGGCCAGCAGCCTAGCTAAAGTGGCAGCAGGGCCACACACACAGCGCAGGAGTAGGAAGACGAGGACCCGGACAGGGTGGGAGCAACCCGGCCCCAGGACAGACTCCATGGACAGTACTCTGCTAACAACATCTGCAGTAAAGACTTGGAAAACTTCAAAACCGTGCTCTGTGTGATCCTTGTGCTCAAATCCTGCATTCCCTCACAAGCAGATATCATCTCCAGTACTACCCCTACTCAGCTTTAATCATAGAATGTTACCATCACTGCCCCGGGGAACCAAGCTCTGCCGTGGAGAGTCGTTACTGCTAAACATCATCCCCGGAGGTTCTGGAGCAGTGGTGGTCACCCTGACCACATACTGCGGGTGGCGTCATGACAAACTCCCCTGTAAATATCCCCCCTTTTACTTGCGGAACCCGGTCTGGACCAAGACCGCCATAATATCCCCAGCAGTACCCCAGTCCGGTACCGAGTACCCCATCCCAGTGGGCTCCACAGATACTTTGGTGAAGAAATCCACTTTGGGGTTTTTGTTTAATCATCATTTGAAATTTCCTGCTGATTAGATTTCAGTGCCCAGGGGCCGGTCTGTACACTGGGTTTTCTCCTCGCTGTCTGTGATTCCCCAGCCCCTCCATCTGCCTTTGGTCTATGAATGCCCTGCCTTTTCCTTTATTTGAAAGCTCAGTAGAGATGGAGGGGCCAGAAAATCACAGACAGGGGGGAGATGACCGGCATCTGTGCACCAAAATCTAATTACCAGAAAAATTAAAATAGTGAATAAATAAGAATCATAAAGCATATTTCTTCACCAAGCATATCAATGTAATCAGTATTTCAGCACCATTACAGCAATTTATTTACTTTAAATCACAAAACTGTGCTAACAAGTCCTTTTTAAAAAGAAAACAAAAAATAGTATAAAATTACCTGAAGACATATGGAGAATACTAGCCCATAAAGTGGGCTGGAAGGCAGAAGAAAGAACAAAAACGTTAGACACGCATGTACATAATGCAGAAAACAAGGACAGTATATAATAGAAAATTGTTCTAGATATGTTTTATCTACATATATGCCATAAATACAATTTTATTGTCTACATAAAAAGCTTCTTAATTAAAGGGAGTCTGTCACCCTCAAAACTGAAATTTAACTATTTATACATTCATATAGGGCCTCAGCTCCTATAAATAAAAATTAGTAACATTTCTACCAAAAATTATATGTGAAAACAGTTTTATTACACATGTAAATGAGGCAGCTATGGTGCACCTTAGTGTGGTCAAGTGCTTAATTTTGCCCCATCATTTACTTTCCTCCTCCATTTTCCTTGCTGCCTATATTGAATTCTCAGCCCTTCATATACTGATATACAGTATAAACATATACTGATCCGCCTTCCCTGTCTGCAGCAGCTGCTTGGTCCACAAACACAATCATAGCCAATGCTGAAAGTCCAATATATAAATGAATAAAAAAGGCCTAATTGAATCTGGACTGGTATGTTCTTTGGCTGCAATATCTTGTATTGTCCTTAATACTGATTGACAGAAAGAGATTATCTGGTATATAGGCGAGCGCTCCAAGGTCCAGACAGACACAAACCAAATCCTTCTTATTTTCCAAAGAAGTAATTTATTCCATTAGTAATGTAGTGGAGAACATACAACGCGTTTTGGCTTTACAGGAAGGCTTATCCTTACTGTAAAGCCGAAACGCGTTGTATGTTCTCCACTACATTACTAATGGAATAAATTACTTCTTTGGAAAATAAGAAGAATTTGGATTGCGTCTTTCTGGACCTGGGAGCGCTCGTCTATACATCAGATAATCTCTTTCTGTGGACACACCTAACAGACTCCGGGCTGGGAGCTCTGTCATTTCTGGGACATAGCTGCAAACCAGGAGGCAAGCACACTAAAGAGTGGATCAACCAAGTTACCACACAAGGAATTGTTACATGAGAAAATAAAGACATCAAAAGGGTGAGCATAATACATATTATCTATCACCATACTTTATAATCTACACTTAGATTTGCGCCCTTTCTTTCTATCTCCCCCACCACCCAGACCCCAATGCCCAGAGCTCGGACTTCCTTGAATCAATACTGATTGAATTATATTGACTCCTGCACTTCTATCTGAACTGGTATTTCCCTTACAGCAATATCTTAATATGTAATATCCATTCAACTCCTTCATCTTAGTTTCATAATTATTCATATCTTTGCATCCTGTTCGGGGTTTCCTTCTCCAACTGAGTATGAAAATTTGGATTGCTACAAATTCCAATCTGTTAATTACCCCTGCTGTGTGATCCTAGCTAATCTGGCTGTAGCTCATCTCTTCTATTTACACCTGGTCCATTTCATTTCCACTTGAGAGATATTTAAAAATAGCCAGGCCAGTCTGATGACCTAGGTCTGGGTGTGTCTCCTAAGTGTGGCTCACAAGTGTATTCCAGAAATATACCAGTAATTGGCCAGAAGGTTAGAGCTATCACTGTTTAATAAACATACTTTCCTTTCTTTTCTCACCCTGCTCTTTCCCCATGCTACTTTATGTCCTTACGGTTTTTCCTCCAGTAATACTCACCTTCGCTATCCCCAAACCGCAGCACCCCCTAAACAAACAACCACCTCCCCCTCCATCTTACCCCAGCACCTGACCATATCTGCAGACCTGGTCCCTCAGCTCAGATACCTCCTGCTAAAATATAAAACACGCCAGCCACTCTCTTTCTTCCACCTGCTCTCCCTTTCTTTGCTTCTTGTCACTGCTGGAGACATATCTCCCAATACTGCCCCCCACCTGATACTTACCACTAATTCTCTCAAACTAAGATAAACTACCATAATCCCTAAACACATAAAACCTGTGCCCCTGACCCCCTCCCCTTTGTTCCCTATCTCTGGAGCACTTTGGAATTTCACTTCATCTGCAACAAACTTCATATTAGCCATTACCTCTCTACCTTCCGCAACCTTTCCTTCTTGGGCCTCACTAAGACATGGCTGACACCCTCTTACACTGCCTCCCCTGCTGCTCAGAGCTATGCCAGTTTCCACTTTACCCACACTGCTCGCCCTGGCAACAGATATGTCTCCTTCTTTCAACAAACTGCTCCTTCAACCCAATCCAACCCCTTCCCTCCCTTATCCTCCTTTCTTTCAAAGTTCCATATCTACTCTCCCTCTAATCTCGAAATGGCCGTCTACACCGACCTCTGGGCCCGGCGACTGCTTTTATTGACCAATTCTCTACCTGGCTTCATCACTTTCTCTCTGCTGACATTCCATCATCATAGGTGACTTCAACATCCCCACTGACATCTGCTAGTCAACAGGCTCCAAACTCCTGTCGCTGACTTCATCCTGTGGACTTAATTAATCAGTGGTCCTCCACAGCCACCCACACAGACAGGCATATTGTATATTAGACCTTACCTTCACCTGACTCTGTTCCCTATCTAATCTAATAAAGCTCCTCTTTCCCCGTATCTGACCACTCACTTTCTATCTTTGTCCTCCTCACCTGCCACCCATGTCCAGCAACTAGCACACACGCAGAAACCTCCACATCTAGACATGCACACACTCTCTGACCCTATTCTACCTCTGTTCTCCATATCTTCACTCCAGGACACTGACAGCACCACTGCTTTCTACAATGTCCACACTCACATCAGCTATTGACACGGTCGCCCCTCTCATGCATGGCAAAGTGTAGCAAACCAATAGACAACCCTGGTGCAATAAACTCCCCAAAACGTTTTGGCAAGTGTCAAGGGTCACAAAGCGGCATTGGAAGAAAACATGCTTGCAAGATGAAATCACTGTATTCAAACAAGCAACACTCATGTTCAAATCAACTCTCCTAAACAGACCTACTTCACAACCCAAACTTCCTTATCCTAAAACCCCAAACAGCTGTTCAGCACTTTTAACTCTCCCTTCCACCTACCAATGACCCCTTCAACCTCCCTCATCTCTGCTGAGGACTTTGCCACAGTTCAAAAATCAGATCGACCAAACAAGGCAAGCATTTATTTTCCCACCACCCAAACCCCTGTATACAAGATCTCTGCCCTTCCCTCATAACCTCCATCTCCAAAATCATTGAAGAAGAGCATACTCATCTACACTCCAATCACACCCCACCACTTGTGCACTTGACCTCATCCCACCTCCCCCCTAACCTCACCACCATGCTTATCCCAGCCTCAACCCACCTCTTCAACTCATCACTAACTTCTGTTAAATAAATTCCCCAAAGCTTTCAAACATGCCACCATCATGCCTATCCTCAAAAGGCCAAACCTTGGTCTGACTGCTATATCCAGCTATCACCCCATATTGCTGCTCCTATTTGTTTCCAAACTACTTGAGCAGCATGTCCCTTCTCAACTCCCACCTCTCATCTAACTCTCTTTAACAACATACAATCTGGCTTCCAGCCCTACCTTTTCACCCAAACGGCCCTGCCTAAAATTATTAATGACTTACTTTCAGCCAAAACTAACAGACAAATTTCTATATTCCTCCTTCTAGACCTGTCCTCCATCTTCTACACAGTTGACCACTCCCTCCTATTAAACCTCTCTACACTTGGCATCAAAGACTTTGCCTTATTCCTTGATCTCTTCTTACCTTCTGACCACATATTTTGCATTTTCCACTCCCACACTACCTCCTCATCCTGCCCTCTCTCTGTTTGAGTCTTTGCTTTAGGATTCCTACTCTTCTCCATCTAAACCTTTGGCCTGGGACAACTCAAAATGTCCCATGGCTTCCAGTACCACCAGTACACTGATGACACTCAGATCTACCTATCTAGTAGTCCAGACCTCACCTCTCTGCTGTCTAGAATCTCGGAGTTTCTATATGCCATGTCCTCCTCCTCTCGCTTCCTAAAGCTCAACGTGGACAAAGCTGAACTCATTATCTTTTCTCCATCTCACATATGTTCTCTACTTGATCTATCTATCATAGTAAATGGCATCATGCTCTCCCCTGCAACTGAAATCTGCTGCCTCTCTGTAACTCTTTACTCCTTCAAACCATACATCCAAGTTCTCGCCCCCTCCATGCTCTTATCTCCCGCCTGGACTACTGCAACATCCTCCTCTGTAGCATCCCTGCTAACACTCTCACACCTCTCTAGTCTGTCCTTAACAATGTTGCCAGACTAATCCACCCCTCTCCTCATTACTCCCATCTGCAAATCCCTCCATTGGCTCCCGATTCCCCAAAGAATCCAGTTCAAACTACTAACACTGACCTACAAATCCATCCATAACCTGTCCCCTCCCTATATCTCTGAACTTATCTCCCAATATCTTCCCTCACATAATCTCCGGTCCTCCAAAGACCTTTTCCTCTCCTCCACACATTCATTCCTCACCAAATCGCCTCCAAGACATTTCCCGAATATCTGTCATCCCCTGGAATTCTGCACCTTAACATGTCTGATCATTCACCATGCTCAAATTCTTCAGATGGAATTTGAAAACCCATCTCTTCAGGAACACTCCAACCTGCAATGAGCAGCTGTTGCCTTACCTCCCCTGCCGGCGCTGCCACAACCCCTGACCTACTGTCTCCTCCTCCTCATCCTATAAAATGTAAGCCCATGAGGGCGGGGTCCTCTTCCCTCCATACCAGTCTCTTATTTTTTATTTGTTACTGTAACCTATATCTGTAATTTGTAAAGAAACCCCTTCTCATGTGCAGCACCATGAAATTAATGGCACTATATAAATAAATAATAATTTCAGTTTTGGAGGCGAAAGATCACTTTTAAACCAATTATTTTTGTTTAAAAATGTTGTAAACATTACATTTGAGTATTTTTTTCTTCAGTTTTTCTTAACACTATCCAAAACAATATATATATATAATAACAGCAATCTTGTCGTTTTAACAGGCTGTTTAGTAACCAGTGTGCACACGGGTTAATAATCCAAAAATGAGCATTCATAAAAGTGCTCGTTTCCAATCATTGACCATATTAAAAATACTGTTACTCAACTGAAAAACATGCAAACCACTTGGTTGAGTGATCAGATCATTCACTGACATAAAAATAACTGTTGTCGCTTCATTAGGGGAAGGAGCAGTCAACAACATCATGTATAGGGACAAAATGAGATATCAAGGATTGTTCTTCCATATACAGTTTCTATTGGCCCATGTGGAGCATCCAGCAAATGTGACAGATCATTGCTTATTAACAAGCCAAAATAAACCCATCTAAATGAGCCTTAGGTCTAATATACGACTCTTACTATTACATAAATTCTATGTAGATGATATTTCAGCAGTCATTATAATTAAAGGCCGAGATTGAGCCAAAGGCTTTTAAATAATAATAAATGATATCCGTCATTATCCATCTGCCTTTAATGATAAGATATCTCTGTACAATAGGTAACACAGAATCCACCATTTACAATAAGAGATGGGCACGGCTCCCGTCTTCTTTTCTTTACAATGATCATTGCTCATATTAGAGAACATCTAGAATGCTCTACTTAAAAGGAAAGGTGCTGTAATTTATATTTTTGTATTAATAATCATTGATTATTTTTAATTCTGAATATTAATTATTTTTAATACAAAATTAAATTCATTGTTCACATTTTCAATTATTATTTTTTTTAATTTTAATCAACCACTGGGGGCTGCCATTTGCATTTTCTTGTGTGTAGCGACAATTACACACCTTAAATATAGCAGCCCCTGTTCATAGGAACCTGTAGAGAGTGTCTGACCCCATCTCCTGCACTGAAGCTGCCTCCTGCTGTGACCTCGGGACATCCCATTGTGCAACCACCAGGAGGGGATGAGACATCAGACACATGGAGCAGATCCAGCCCTCGTTTAGGCTTCACATTTGCGTTCGGCACTGCAGCGTATGCAGCGCATACACATACGCAGTGCCGAACACAACCACTTTCATGTGAAAGCAGCGGAGATTGTCCGCATGCATTGACATGAAAAATGAAAATTTGATTGTAAGCCGCCCTGCATCCAATTAGCGGCCGCTGATCTCTGACTCCCGGCCGTCGCCACTGAGCTCTTCCTACCTGCCGCTGGTTTAAAATAGCCAGCAGGAAAGCCAGCGGTGAAAACACTTCACCAGCGCTTTCCCGCCCACTAATTCAAATGATCAGCATCAGCTGATCATTTGAATTAGTGGGACGGGAAAGCTGGTGGTGAAGTGTTTTCACCGCTGGCTTTCCTGCTGGCTATTTTAAACCAGCGGCGGCAGGGAGGAAGAAAGAAGATGACAGAAGAAGAAAGAAGAAGAAGATTGAAGAATAAGGAAAAAGAGGAAAGAAGAAGAGAACGACAGGAAAGGATTCAGCTGTAGATGACCTCAGAGGAAGTCATCTTCCACAGATTGCAATGATGGCAATGCGCACAGATTGACTTCCATTCATTTCTTGTGCGCGGCTGTCTGCATGCGCATAAGGCAAGCACACAGCCATACATAAAAAAATTCAACATGGTGCGTTCAGCATGTGCATAAATTATGTGCAGCCAAACGTAAACGCATCTGAGCGCAGGTACACACAGGCATTATGCGTTCCTATGTTAAACATAGGAGCGCATAGTGCCTGCGTCTAGTTGCGCTCAGGAACGCTGCGTTCACAGCGCACATCGTGCACAAATGTGAACCCAGCCTTACAGCCTTAATGTGAGCTAGCTGGAAACTAGGTTTTTGTGAATGTTTCAGCAGCTGCTCCCACTTGCGATTAAAAGTGGAAAACATCAAACATTTGTAATTATTTTTCATATCATAATCCATTAAAAAGAAAATATATTAAAAATAAATAGATGAAAAAAATATATAGTATTATGTTTTATTTGTAGAATTTTTTTTGGGGGGTTGGGAGGTGGCACCTTCCCTTTCCAGTCAATGAGTCAGCAGGCTGCCCATATGCATTTGACTGCTATAGTCATCTGTACAGAATACGTAGGAGTCTAAGATGAGGTCTGCATCATGATCAGTGTAAAAAATACACCATTTCAGTTTTAATATATAGTGAAATGGAAATTGTTAGTTACACCCAAAAAGAACCACAAAACACATAAAAAGCTTCCTCCTGCAAATAACTCAGAACATAACTCTGAATTTGTTGTACCTGTGACAGATTTGCAGGGATTTGATTTATGTGAATGTAATTAGAACTAGGTGTCAAGTTAGCGCACTGATGATGCAAAATGGGAACTTTTCACAACCTATACATAAACATTTTTAACTGCAACTTAAAAGTAGTCAGTAAGTAGACAGTTTTACCTATTGCTGGCTACATATGGATAGAGTCTGCAACAAAATCATTATATAAAGCAATAGGACAAGAGTGAACAATTAACCTGTCACCGGTCACCACGGAAAATGCTACTTAATAGGGCTAAGCAGCAGGTAAATATTTTTACGATATTGCCTTAATTGGTCCCCTTCTGCTAATCACCACATTTCAGTCATGGGTGTGCACAGAGCGGCTACAGTTCCCGGTCACTATACTAAAAGCAGTGGTTGCATGCACCTCCGCACTTTGACAGCTCAATATGCACAGATTTACTGCACCTTGGGCAGTAAAGTGCCAGGCTCATTTACAGCCGTTGCACACAGTATAGTGAGCACTATTATATAGTGAACGATGACTGTAGCTGCTCTGTGCCCATCCCCATGACTTAAAGGTGGTGGCTCCCAGGAAGAAGGTAAAGTGTGATTACAAGGAACAAATTAAGGCAGGAGTCAGAGTTCCATATAGCATGGACGACAGTTGCATTGAAATGTATGGAGTGATCAGAGGCTCCCCTTATCCTAGCAGGACAGCTGCATGTTCGGGTCAGAGGAACCTCCACCCACTCCAGGCATTTCAATGTGATCGTCAAACGTGTTATACCGCAGTCTGACCCCGGCTTAAGTAAGACAGCGGTAGCACTATATTACTATTTATAATACTTATCAGAAGACAACATTTTCCAAAGGTGACATCTTCTCTATTATTGTTTTGATTCCAGTCAGCAACACAGATTCTCAGATTGTCTTCATTACCTTGAAGCTATTTTTTTGAACATGTCGTAAGCATTTCCCAGGGTGGGGTCCAAGTCTTTAAGGATATTATCGAATGTCGACTCATATCGCTTATATATGTCATCACCAATTGCAGCTAGCTGCTTCCCCAAAATATCTACGTTACTGTGGAAAGGGAAAAACAAGAAAATTTATTTGCATGCATTTTTTTCTTATTAGAAACACATACATAATAATTATACCTGTCTTATTTATTACCTAAAAGGTTTTTTAATTACATAATTTGTTAAAACATGCCTATGATATTCCATCAACTTCCAATTTGAAGAGGTCTCATTGCTATGACAGTCACTGTCTGCTGTCAGATCCAGGCAGCCAATTAATCTGCCATTGAGAAACTTGCAAATAGATTAGTGGAGCCAACATAAAGTACGGTAACTCCCACTTTCCAGATACAACTGCTATTTCATTTTAGTTATAGGTGGGATTTTCTTCATGATGCCAGTATGCCTTTCTTTTTGAAAGTGGGGTTTTTAGAATAACAGCTGTAGTAAAGAATGTTATCACTGGAAGATTACAATAACATTTTATGTTTCTAGCAGCAGGACCTGTCTCCAGGGGATAGGGAGATTGGGTCCAGTCTTTCCGCTGGCATCCCCCTGTTCCGCACACTCTTACTCACCTGGTCCTCGCTCCCGCAATGTCCCACCGTGCTGCTGTGCAGTCCAGTCACGTCTCCTCTGCTTCCACTCACTTTGGGTTGTGGAGGAGTGCACGTATCGAGTGAGTGCCACAGACTGTTTTCGTTTAAAGGGCTAGCGCAACCTTTTTTTTTTTTAGAAATCACCTCTCAGCCAATCGCTGAGAGGTTTTTGTGTATTTAAGGTCCTCACTTCCTTAGGGAGGTGACTAGGCAACTTTGTACTGTATTGCAAATGTTGCTGTGCTCAGGTCCGCAGATCAGTGCTTGCTTGCTATTATTTATCTCTGCTGTCCATTAAAGCTTTGTGTTTCCTCTTTATTGCTCGTATCCCCGTCCTGGTCTTACAGCTGCCTGGACTCTCGACATTGTCTTCATCCCTGAAGGTTCAGTCTTTACCCTCCGGACCGCTCTGGACCATCCCTCGATGACACAGCCTTGTGCCTCCTCTGGATTCTCCTGGATATCCCAAATCCCTCGCTGATTTGTCACATCTGGTTCCCTGGACCTCTCACCCCTATCATAGACTCTGTTCCCCTTGGGTTGCCCCTCTGGTCTAGGAGTCGTTGCACTCAGAGCCTCCGTGGCTGTGCCTGGTCAACCTCTGTACAGGGGTTCGTTCGCTGGTGCTCTCTCAGGGGAATTTGGTGACTCAGCCCAGGGCGTCCTCCCTTGTGGGTTATCTTATATTCTTTAATAAATTCTTGCCTTTCTCAGACATCCTAGTCTGACTGGTTCCTTGTGTTTAGCTTCCACAAAAGTCTCTGTGGTCTAGTGAGTCCACTATCACCATTACTGCCTCCTCAGGTATGAAAGTTATGCTTTACATATTCTGCATAGACAAAAGACTGCTGGAGATGTTTGCTGTATGAAACAAACAAGAGTGTTTAGCAAGAAATAAATTGATATTGAAATACACAGTTTGGTTCCACATTAAATACGATTCTTGATGATGCACATAAACTGATACTTTGATTATGCTCTGCGCAGCTAGAGACAGAGGCAGAGCTACAAGTTGGAATAAAAGTGCATAAAGGTGCATAATGGTGGCCATCTTGAATGCAGTGTCAGATTACTAATGTGAAAGAGAGGATGTGCTGAAAGGAGATCCAGATATACTCTTAGCTGTCGGTAACCGTGAACATAACTGATACTTTTTGCACCTAATTGTAGTTCGAGACTGAAATTGAGGCTATAGTTATATAGGTAATTTAACAGTCAGGCCATAGCAATTGTCAAAGTCCGCATATGGAGTTTCCGGCTGCACTATGACGCGCTCTATTGGTTCCACTTCCAGTTAGGAAGGAATCTCATCCACACCTTAATGTTAACTTGGTACACTATGGACTACAGGCCACATTTTGCCGGAGAGAGTTTATGGGGACATTTTAAGACTAGACAACATAAAAGGTGTATTAGAATTCATTTCTGGCTAAACTGCAGCAGTTGGTTTATTGATTAAGCATTCAAGGTTTAGGTAAGGCTGCTTTCACATTGTGATTTTCTTCCATCTGTGGCTGTCCGATGTAAATCGGACAGCCACGGATCCGATTTGGCCCCCATGTTATCTTATGGGGGTCGGATCGGATCAGATTTGGCCTAATTGCCATAAAAAGTACAATAGGCTGGAGACAGACCTTTTCACAAAGAAACCTGACAGAAACAGCACACTGCTTTTCTCGAGTGAGCACCCCAGGAAGATGGTTGAGTCGTTGCCCTGGAGCCAGTTGCTCAAGATGAGGAGGATTGTTTAAGATGATGAGAAGGCTGACATGAGATTGAGGAATCTATTGCACATGCCCTGCAAACGGGATATCCGAGACGCACCTTACAGGAGTATAAAAATAAAGTACTGGGAGAGAAACGTGAGACACTGATAATCCCTAAAGAGAAGAAAAAAAAAAAGAGAATAACAGGATCCCACTAGTCACTAATTACAACAGCATAAGTGGGAGGTTGGTGGGAATCATACAGAAACACTGGCCCCTATTAGGTAGGACTCATGAGGGTGTACTACAATTCAGGAATCAGCCTCTTTTTTTCATATAAAAGAAACCGCGACTTGAGGGACAGGCTGGTTATGTCGGATGTGGGGAGTGCCAAGAAGGATCTACAGAGGACATTGAGTCGCCCAAGTTTGGGTAACTTCCCTTGTTTAGGGTGTGCTCACTGTAATAACATGTTGAAAGGACAAGTTCTTTTCCATCCGAGATCTGGTAAAAAGTACCAGATTAGAAAAATATATACCTGTAACAGCAGTTATGTGATCTACCTCATCTCCTATCCATGTGGCCTCCTCTATGTGGGGGAGACCATAATGGAGGTGAAGGAGAGGATTGTGAAACACAAGAGTTCCATCAGAATGGGGAACACAAGAGTACCATCAGAGCGGGGAAGATTTATCTCCCAGTCCCGAAGCATTTTAAGGAGCATGACCACTCTGTGAACCAGTTGAGGTATAGAGTAATAGATGATGTTCCACCACCAAGGAGAGGGGGTGACAGGGTGGCCATGCTCAAGGCAAAAGAACGGAGGTGGAAACGCTGCACCCGAGGGGAATGAATACTGAGTACGATCAGAGGGGCTGTTTACGGAGATAACACTATAATTAATGTGGTTTATGAAAGAAGTTCCTTGCCGCCTCAAACTTCATTTGTTTTTAATTCCCTTGTTTTTAGCTGTACCTACCAACCTATGTGGTTCCCCAAGAGCATATTCCTTGTTTTTTAATTTAGAGCCATTTGACCGATGAGAAGGAGTATTATTCCCAGTGGGTTGGATTGGGGTATATTGGTCACGGTAATTGTGTAATAACTAATTTGGTCCACCATAAGGAGTATGTTAGGATACTTAGTAGTGTAACCGTAGGATTGAGATTGGTCAGGTATATAATGCATATTTGGTATAACCATATTGACTATGGGACTGTAGTGGTCCAGATATTTGGTGTTATGTGTTCCCCCATGTCTTTCCCCCTCTTCTGTTTCCAGATGTAAGCATATCAGAAATATTGAGGATGAGAAGATCTATGTAACAGTGTAATAATATTGATTATGTGACTATACAAGAGGGGTGATAAACTATTTTGATCCTGTTTAATGAGATGGAGGAGGTGACCAATCATATGCATCTCAATCTGTGATGGACAAGCTTTGATGCTGCAGCGTTTTTCCAAGTTATGACACAACGATGCACAGTGATGACCATTTATGAGTATAATATTTATGATGGACACTATTATGATCAATCAAGCACTATCCTCACTATGATCTATAAGAGAACTTACTGGAGCTCCATTTATATTAATGGGTATTGTTTTGCCCAATCAGGACATTTGGATTATGATGGACACTTTCTTTGACCTATCATGTGCTCCCAGGAGGTGATGTAACTGGGGAGAGAGATTTTTAATCAATCACGCAGCATAAACTGTGATGGACATTGTGTTGAACCAATCGCGCGACAGTAATCATGATTGACACTCTTATTGGCCTATCGCGTGTCACCAGGAGATGATGTAACCAACCACATGGTGTGGAGTGTAATGGACATTATGCTGGACCAACCACACGTGCAGGAACTGTGATGCACATTGAGCTAAACCAATCGTGCGGGTCCCGGAAATGATGTAATGGGGACATGCGCAATGCGGGGGTGACATGGTTGGCCAGCCCGCTGAGGAGGTGGTACGATCACTATGGTGACGTGAGATGCAGAAATGTGATTGGTCTGACGTTAATTCATGTAAACATTGATGTGAGAGCGTGATTAAGGAATATAACTCATCAAAAGGTATTTGAATATGCATAAGATGTAGGATTGGGTTATTATCTGTATGGGGAACCTATAGGTAGGGTTAGGTGTAATTTTAGAGTAGTACAGTCTCTGTACATCATGTAATCTATCTAATACAATGTGATTGGTGTTTGTTTTGTTGGGAGGGGTTAAGCACTATTTAAGGGAATCAGTTGTTATATGCTGTGAGCTTGATAAAGACCGCTTTGCTGGTCGAAACGTCGCTGCCGTGTATAACCATGGAATAAAGGAGAAACTTTTTTTCATCACCACCTGTGTCTGGGGCGCTGTCCTTGAAATATGGTATTGGCCTAATTGCCATCCGATTTTGAGGGATCGGATTTGTGTCCAATTTTTTGCTGTACCCAAAATCAGAGACTGCTCCGATTTTGGGCACAGAAAAAAAATCGTATCCCACAAAATCGGATGGCAATTAGCCCACGATCCGATCCTTGGGATTTAACATGGGGCCTATGAGCGCGGGTCCGAGGAAACAGCTGATCGTTCCACGAACCCGATTTTAGTGTACTGAGCATGCTCAGTACACCAACATTGCTCCTAACCCTCTAATTTCACTTCTGCAATGTATATACATACATTGCATAAGTGAAATTAAGTAAAAGAAAGAGTTAAAAAAAAAAACATCAGTATTCTCACCTATCCGCGATCCACCGCTGCCTCCAGCAAGGTCCGGGTGCTTACAGGACCTGCGGTGATGTCACAACCCGGCAGCGTCATCGGGTCACATGACCACAGTTACTGCGGTAACTGCGGTCATGTGACCCGATCAGCTGATCAGCTTGTGACGTCACCGCAGGTTCTAAAAGCACCTGGCCTAAGGCTGCTTTCACATCACATATTTTTTCCTGTCTGTGGGATCCTACTTTTTGTAGGACCCCACGGACAGGAAAGGACACCACAGAGGGTGGCCTATTCTGTGTCCGGGTCCGTGATGATCACGGATCCGGACACAGCAGGGCACTTTCACTTGAGCAATGTATAACATACATTGAGGAAGTGAAATATAGTATAAAATAAAGAGTTAAAAGTAAAAAATCTGCATGCTCACCTATCCGCGATCCACCGCTGCCTCCAGCAAGGTACGGGTGCTTATAGGACCTGCGGTGACGTCACAAGCCGATCAGCTGATTGGGTCATATGACCCAATGACGCTGCCGGGTTGTGACATCACCGCAGGTCCTGTAAGCACCCAGACCTTGCTGGAGGCAGCGGTGGATCACGGATAGGTGAGAATACTGATGTTTTATTTTTAACTCTTTCTTTTACTTAATTTCTCTTCTGCAATGTATGTATATACATTGCAGAAGCGAAATTAGAGGGTCAGGAGCAATTATAGTGTACTGAGCATGCTCAGTACACTAAAATCGGGTTAGAGGAACGATCAGTTGTTTCCTCGGACCCGCGCTCATAGGCCCCCATGTTAAACTCCAAGGATCGGATCGGATTTGGGCTAATTGCCATTTGACTTTGTGGGATCCGATTTTTTTCTGTGCCCAAAATCAGAGCAGTCTCTGATTTTGAGTACAGCAAAAAATCGGACACAAATCGGATCACACAAAATCGGATGGCAATTAGGCGAAATCCGATCCGATCAAATCCCCATAGGATAACATGGGGGCCAAATCGAATCTGTGGCTGTCCGATTTACATCGGACAGCTACGGATGGAAGAAAATCGCAATGTGAAAGCAGCCTAAGGAAAGAGTATTCCTCTGAATTTGTTTAAGGCTACGTTCATACATTGCGTATTTTGGCACGCTTTTTTACGTATGCTTTTTAAAATACGCAATGTGTTTTGTGTCTGCCAGCAAAGTGAATGGGAAATTCACTTTGCCGTGCAGACACTGCGTAAAAATACGCAGTGCCTTTTCTGGGAGAAAAGGTAGTTGAGTAAAGAATTGAGATGTCAATTCTTTACACAGAAGATCCTGCGTTTTCTCCCTGTGATGTCACAGAGGGGAGGAAGAATCCTGCTTCCTCCTCCTCTCTGTTTAATTTAGATTTTGCAGTGCATATTAATACACTGTGAAATGTAATGAGGCTGTCACAGCTGTCACAAAGCCAAATGTATGAAAAATCAAAAAGAATGAAATACTTACCTGTCCGACGCCTTTTCCCGATGTCCGGTGGTGAGGCCAGGCGATGTGTATCCTGCAAGAGCCTGCCGTGATGTCAGAGGGGCGTTCCCGGCTCTGATTGGCCGCTCTGACATCACGGCAGGTCTGGCAGAACACACTTCGCCTGGCCTCACCACCGGACACCGGGAAAAGGTGTCGGACAGGTATTTAATTCTTTTAGATTTTTCATACATTTGGCTTTGTTTAATTTAGATTTCTCAGAAATCTAATGAGGCTGTCACAGATGTCACAGAGAGGAGGAGGAAGCAGGATTCTTCCTCCCCTCTGTGACATCATCTGCGCTTTCTGGAGTAAAGAAAGCGCAGTCTGTGAAAGCCCCTACTTATTTTGTTGTGCTTTTTTGCGCGGCCGAATATTGCGGCAAAAAGCGCGCGCAAAAAAGCGCAACAAAATACGCAAATGTGTGAACGTAGTCTAAGTTACATTAGAACAGGAGACAGATATTCAGATGGGGAGTAGAGATAATGAATTGTAGTATTGTAAACTGTTGTGTTGAACTGCAGGTGGACCCATATTTACATTCATGTATTCAATACAGATTTAATGGTGTTATCAGGTTAAAGGTGGCGATTTAGAAAGAGGTGCTAGTAGGTAAATTTATAGAGATAATTTAGGTGCATGTTGTTGGAAAGCCCCACTGTTTCAGTGTAAGGTTTTGATTATTTCATTTATTTTGTTAATTACTATCTACTCGAGCATAAGCCGACCCCAGTATAAGCCCAGGCCCCTAATTTTACCCTCCAAAACTAGGGAAACGTATTGACTCAAGTATAAGCTTAGGGGGGGAAATGAAACAGACTCATCACGGTATACAGCCCCTCTCATCATGATAAATGGCCCCCCCATTACTGGTATATAATTCCCCATCACTGGTATACAGTTCCCCTCCATCAAAGGTTACTGGCCCCCCTCTCAGTGGTATATACAGGCCCCTCCAACAGTGGTATATACAGGCCCCTCCATCCGTGGTATATACAGGCCCTGCATCCGTGGTATATACAGGTCCCTCTTGCTGCCGCACACCTTTAAAATAATAAATCATTCATACTTACCCCCGTCGCTCTGTCACCGCGCGTCCTCCGGTCTTCTTCCTGCTTGTACCCGGCTTCTATTCCTGTGGCGGGCGCAGCAGCGATGACGTCATTGCTTCTGCGCCGGTCACATGATGCCGGGTACAAGTAGGAAGAAGACCGTAGGACGTGCGGTGACAGAGCGATGGGGGTAAGTATGAATGATTTATTATTATTATTTTAAAGGTGTGCGGCAGCAAGGGGGCCTGTATACCGCTGATGGGGGATTGCTTACATAGTGCAATGTAATATGCACCCCTCCCCCTGCCGCTGATGGACAGGGGGATGCAATGCATATTGCATTGCACTAATGAGCGGGGGCACGTGACCACCCGCTCCTACTGCAGCCTCCCCCCACCTCCTCCAGCTCCTGATCACTGCCCCCTCCCCCCACTGAGCCTTCACACTGTGACTCGAGTATATGCAAAGGGGGGCACTTTTCAGCACAATTTTTGTGCTGAAAAACTCGGCTTATACTCGAGTATATACGGTAAGTATTCATATAACTTACTAAAAATTCAATACTTCCAGTAGAGTGAACTGGTGTCAGAGTTGGTATATTCGTCCATAGTTGTGCTGTATCCTAAGGAACACACGCCGTACATGGCTTGCAGTAGCACCCTCATTTGATATTTTAATAGTGCCTATTGCCCATTCTTTTTTAAGCAATTACTACAAATTAGTTTGGGCAGCAAGAATCTAATGACATGTTCCATTTAAATCTGAGTCCATTTGTGTATCTGAAGCCAGGTATATTGTTTCTCTGAAAATGCTTCGGCATGTTAGAACAAATGTACCTGTCAATGATACCCAACTACTCCACTGCAGTACGCCCTGATACCTTTTGCTGACAGGTCTTTGTTCTCTTCCATGTGTATATTTAGACAATCAACTGGAGAACAGTGTGGGCCATTTATATGGATGCACCTAAATATAATGGGAATGGTTGGTGATATCCACTTACTGTTTGTGGCACATTAGTATATGGAAGGGAGAAAACTTTTCCAGATAGGTGGTGACCATGGCAGCCATTTTGAAGTCGGACATTTTGGATCCAACTTTACTTTTTTCAATGGGAAGCGAATCATGGAACACATAAAAATTACTGAGCATTTCATAAGAAAAACAATGGTGTGCTTGGTTTAACGTTACTTTATTCTTTCATGAATTATTTACAAGTTTGAACACATTTTATAAGTCGTCATAAAGTGCTGCTCATTGTGTTGGATTGTCAATGCAACCCTCTTCTCCCACTCTTGACACACTGATAGCAACACCGCAGAAGAAATGCTAGCACAGGCTTCCAGTATCCGTTGTTTCAGATGCTGCACATCTCATATCTTCACAGCACAGACAATTGCCTTCAGATGAGTGTTTAACTTCACCATTTACCAAAAAGTTTTCCTCATCAAACAAATTATTGGTCTGACACTAACCCACAGTTGATAGATCCCTCCAAGACTGTTGGGACACAAAAATTGATGGTATGGTGTGGTATATGGGGTACAAAGATAGTGGGGCCATTCTTCATCAATGGAAACCTCAATGCCAATGGATATCTAAAATTGCTACATTTAACACAAGTAACCTCCTTTAAATAACGGGTGCAGAAATGGTGTAGAAAATCTGCAACATCAAAAACACACCAACTACTTATCACGGGAATGTAGCCTAAGGGTATGTGCACACAATCCGGAGGACCTGAATGTTGGATGCAGTGCCACAGGACTTGAAGGAAGCCATGGGTGAACGCAGGAAGAATGCGCCCGCCCTGTACCCACCATCTGTGTTCGAGGCAGGAGGGCTTTTCCCCCGTTGGAGATTGCTTCCGACTTAACATACTGCGGAGATACGGTAGCATGGCATCCTGCACAACAGCTGAAATAACGCTGCAGAGTGCAGAAGCATAGTGAGCATGGTATTTCTACATCCACTTTGCTGGTACTGTATAATGCATGCACACAATCCTAGATAGCAGCGTTCTGGATGCAGCGTATTAGCGCTGTGTCCAAAATGCTGCACCTTTAAATCTCATTAATGTCTGATTATTGTGTTCAGTTATACATTTCTTCAGCCCTAAATGCTTGATTGTTAGCACTTTGATTTCAGACTGGTACCTGTCACATTGTCTTGCATCTTCTAGTTCATCAGCGAGTGGTTTAGTATCCTCATTTTCACTTCTCATTGCTGTCATGTGAAATGTGTAACTAAGGAAAACGGCCTCTGCCTGCTGCTCTGCAGAACAAAAAAGACATACCATAAATAAATTAGCCTTCCATTCAGCATCCACCATGATGCTACTACACAAAAAATAAAAAAGCGCAGTCACTTTGTATGTAATGACCGAGACTCATTTCTCAATTCTGACCAGTGTCACTTTATGAGGTTATAACTCTGGTACACTTCAAAATATTCCAGTGATCCTAAGGGGCCTTTCACACTTGCGTTTTTTTCCTGATTTGGAAGATCAGGAAAACACCTGATTCTTACAGGATTCATTTTTTTTGCCCATTCTCTTTAATGATTTCAGGAGAAAACATGAAGCAACAAGATTCTACCTGACAAAATTAAAGTGAATGGGCAAAATACTGTAAGAATCGGGTTTTACCTGATCTTCCAAATCAGGAAAAAAACGCCAGTGTAAATTGTTTTTTCATGAGATGTTGTACTTTATGTCAGTGATAAATTTTGGTTGATATTATTTGAGTTTATTTATGAAAAGATAAAAAATTGTGAAATTTTCGAAGTTTTTGCCAAGTTTTCAAACTTTTAATTTTTATACTCGAACTATATGGCTATAACAGACAATATATAAAATAAATATAACATTTCCCACATGTCTACTTTACATCAGTACAATTTTTATTAGGAAGTTAGAAGGGTTAAAAATTTTTTAGCTACCATATCATATTTATTGGTACTTTAGGGCATTGTTTGTCACATAGGCCCCTCAAAGTGTGTGTTGTCATACTGTGACAGTTTAAATCCAGGATGGACATAGCACATCATGATGCAGGAACTAACAACTGCACGACTTGCTATGTCCACAATTTGGCATTAAGGCGTTAGGTACAGGGTATGGAGGGGGGAAACTTTCCAAATGGGCGGTGATCATGGCGGCCATTTTGAAGTCAGCCATTTTGGATCCAACTTTAATTTTTTCAATAGGAAGAGGGTCATGTGACACATCAAACGTATTGAGAATTACATAAGAAAAACAATGGTGTGCTTGGTTTTAACGTAACTTTATTCTTTCATGAATTATTTACAAGTTCATGACCACTTATAAAATGTGTTCAAAGTGCTGCCCATTGTGTTGAATTGTCAATGTAACCCTTTTCTCCCACTATTGACACACTGGTAGCAACACCGCAGAAGAAATGCTAGCACAGGCTTACAGTATCCCTTGTTTCAGATGCTGGACCTCTCGTATCTTCACAGCATAGACAATTGCCTTCAGATGAGTGATGAGGCAAATGTTTTTGTTAATGGTGAAGTTAACAAACAAAACCACCGCTATTGGTCTGACACTAACCCACAGTGGATAGATCCCTCCAAGACTGATGGAACACAAAAATTGATGGTATGGTGTGGTATATGGGGTACAAAGATATTGGGGCCATTCTTCATCAAGGGAAACCTCAATGCCACTGGATATCTGAAATTGTTACATGATTCATATCTGCGCTGAGAATCAAAAATACGGCAAAGCCCTATAACAACTTTTTTTTTAATTATTTATTTTTACAACCGTATGATGGCAGGTTCATTGCCAATGGCAACCATTCACAGTCGCTGGCACAATGGATAAGAGGCACAACAGCCAATCATAGATGCTCTCATAGATAGTGAGCGTCTATGATTTATCTGTAGGAGCCAGTGGAGTATATAATCAGGAAGTTAATGAGTGGCCCAGAAGTACAAGCACTTGGTCCCCAGTAAGTATGACGTTGATGGTTAGTTAATGTTTTGCTTATTTTTTACAGTCCCCCAGCTAAACCTGTACAGTAACGCAAACTTTTCAAGGAAGCCTGTGCCCGAACACTCGGTGTTCGATATGGACCCCGAACTTTACAGTTTGGAATCACTTTACTTGTGCAGCAAATGAAGAGTGTAAAATTTAAAAGTCATAAAAATCAGAATTGCTGTCTTTTTCCGTTACTTCCTATGAAAAGATAATGTAAGTTAGTGATTAGCTGTATATAATGTACCTCTACATGGTACCAATGACAAATGCAACTAATCCTAAAAAAAAAATAAAAACCCTCATACAGCTTCGCTAACAAATAAATTTAGCTCCTGGAATTTATAGATGAAAAAAATGTAAATATAAAAAGATGTATGGACATTAAAAAAGGAAACCAACATTAAGACTGGTGCTGATACCTCAGAGGTCATGTCCTTGTATGTGTTGCGGGATAACTCACCGAGCTCGCATCTTTCCCTGCACATGATGGCTGATTCAATCACACATCATGTGCCTTTAACAGCTGTGAATCAGAGATGTGCTCAAGGCTGTTAACCAATTAAACACCACTCTGACAGCGGGATTTTAAATGTGCAGGCATGTCATTCTCTCCTTCAATCAGTGCACATGAGATGTGATCGCGAGGCACCAATGGGTTGTCAAATGATGTCTCTTTTGTCATTACGATCCTCCTGTGAACACTGGCTGTGAGCTGTCATTCATAGGAGAATTTGATTTCTACTATACAGAACAGTGCTCTTACACCGCTCTGTATAGCCCCAGCAATTGGACAATCTCTGCTTCAAGCTAAGGGAACTACAGTAGTAAATACAATAAAAAGATGAAAAAAAATACAAACACAAAAGTTCAAAAGGTCGCCGCAACATTGAAATGAAATGCAATAAGAGGTGATCCAAACATCATGTCTACCCCAAATATATAAAAGTAAAAATATCAGCTCAGAGCACAAAACAAATATCCCTAACACAGCTCCATCTCCCTAAAATTAAAAATGTTACGGGTCACGGAAAATAACGACAAAAGCAAAATTGATTTTCTTAGAAATTTCTTTTCACCACTTAAAATAAAACATTATACATGTTTGGTATCTGTGAACTTGAACTGACATTGAGAATCATACTGTTACACGTCAGTTTTTCCATACAGTGAACATTGAAAATAAACATTCAATTCCACAATAGTTTTTTATTTACAATTTCAACACACTTTTTTTTCCCCCACTTTTCAGGGCATCATATGATAAAATCAATGGTGTCATTCAAAAGTACAATTATTAGTCTTGCAAAAAACAAGTCCTCATACAGATGTAGGGATGAAAAAATAAAACAGTTATGGCTCTTGGATAAGTGGATAAAAAATGATAGTGTCAAAGCGGAAAATTGCAAGGTCAGGAAGAGGTTAGTTATGGGGGCTGTTTATCTCTCCTTGCGCCATATATGTGTATAATATACCTTTTATATTACAGACATTTTTGACATATTTAATCTTATTTCGTGTTGGTGTTTGGTAACTCCTTTATTTTCTTTGATTTGTTGTTATATATATTACTTGTTTCTTTTTCTGGCAAGTAGCTAGTTATATTTGTTTTGATTTTATTTTGTTTTGCTAAGATCATATATTATTTTATAATAGATGATAACTTAATCTAAAGATAGTACTGTTTAATAACTTAATCTAAAGATAGTACTGTTTAATAAAATGATTATCTTGGGACTGCTATTAATATTTATACTCTTCAGACAATTTTGTTTTTTTGTATTCCTAACTTGTTTTATTTGTTACTCAAATGTGTCTTAACCCCATATACTGTATTATATTCTATCTTTATATGATTTGATCTGATTTTCTTGTTATCTTGAAAACTTTAATAAACATTATTTGAATCAGGAAGAGGTTAGAGATAGTGATGAGTGAGTAGAGAAATATTTGTAACTTGCTGGGTGCCCGATGCACATGCATCGGAATTCTAGCAGAGCGAGTCTCTGACTCGCAATGGCCGCTTCGCGGCCAATGCTTCGCGCTGCTAAGGCGACTCGCCATGCCCACTGTGCGGGCATAGCGAGTCGCCTTAGAACTGCTCGCAATGGCCGCTGCGCGGCCAATGCTTCGGGCGTATCCACATGACCACGCTGACTCGCAGCGTGAGCGGACTCAAAAGGGGCAAAAAACCCATTCGTGATTATATAATAGATCACTATACTCGTGTAAAAAGTATTTTGTAATACTCACATACTCGTCTGAATAGCGAGTCCAATGTTGGTCAATTAGTGATAGGCTCTGCCCTCTGACATCCAGCCAAAAATGAGCATTTTTGGGACAGAGTGGGAGGGAGGGCTTTTTTGCATTTTTAATGCATATAACATTTTACTGTGCCCCCCAGAGAGAACCTACCATTCAACCCGCTCTCAGTGGGGTGCCAACTCCCTTTGTGTATGGATGGGAGCCAGCAATATGTGTCATATCATTCACAATTGACACATCACTCACAGGCATCAGCATTGCTCACCGAGTAAGGAGTATCGCAAATACTGTACTATCCGTGCAAGTAACTAGCAGTAGCAAGCATCACTACATAGAGAGCCACCTTGTTTAAACCCTTCAACACCCGAAGATTTTCCTTTTTTCCTCCAATCTTCCAAGAAACATAACTTTATTTTTCCATCAATATAGACATATAAGGGCTTGATTTTTACAGCAAACGTTGAACTTTTGAATTACATCATTCATTTTACCATATAGTGTACTGGAAAACGGGAAAAAAACATTCCAAGTGCGGTGAAATTGCCAAAAAAAAGTACAATTTTACATTTTTTTTTTAAATTTATCATGTTCTCTATGTGGTCAAACTGACCTGTTAGCTTGATGAGGAATTCACTGTTGAATTCCTGAAGAATAAGCTGGGTCATGCTTCAAAACACATCAAATAAATCATGTTTTATAATAATTGCTTTGGACCTCCATCATTTACAGCATGCAGATTTTAGCCACAATATTTTCCTGATTCCTGCATTTACATACATAGTAACATAGTTTGTAAGGTTGAAGGAAGACTAAGTCCATCTAGCTCAACCCATAGCCTAACATGTTGATCCAGAGGAAGGCAAAAAAAAACCATGTGGCAACACTAGCTCCACATTGGGGGAAAAATTCCTTCCTGACTCCAGATACGGCAATCAGACTAATTCCCTGGATCAACGCCCTATCAAAGAATCTAGTATGTATAACTGGTAATATTATAGTTTTCAAGAAAGGCATCCAGGCCCTTCTTAAATGTTAGTAGTGACTCACTCATTACAACATCATGTGGCAGGGAGTTCCATAGTCTCACTGCTCTTACAGTAAAGAATCCGCGTCTGTGATTATGATTAAACCTTTTTTCCTCCAGATGTAGAGGATGCCCCCTTGTCCCAGTCTCAGGCCTAAGAGTAAAGAGATCATTAGAAAGATCTCTGTACAGTCCCCTCATATATTTATACATTATTATAAGATCACCCCTTAGCCTTTGTTTTTCCAAGCTAAATAACCCCAAGTTTAATAACCTGTCTTGGTATTGCAGATCCCTTAGTCCTCTAATGACTTTTGTCGCTCTTCTCTGGCTCTAGTTCAGCTATGTCTTTCTTATACACCGGAGACCAGAATTGTACACAGTATTCTAAGTGTGGTCACACTAGTGACTTGTATAGAGGTAAAATTATGTTCTCCTCATGAGCATCTATGCCTCTTTTAATGCATCCCATTATTTTATTTGCCTTTGCAGCAGCTGCCTGACACTGGCCACTAAATGTGAGTTTGTCATCTACCCATACACCCTGGTCTTTTTCAGTGGTAGTTTTGCCCAGTGTTTTACAATTAAGCACATAATTATACCTTTTGTTTCCTCTGCCCAAGTGCATGACTTTACATTTATCCCCATTAAAGCTCATTTGCCATTTAGCAGCCCAAGCTTCTAGTTTACATAAATCCTCCTATAATATAAAATTGTCCTCCTCTGTATTGATTACCCTGCAGAGTTTAGTGTCATCTGCAAATATTGAGATTCTACTCTGTATGCCCTCTACAAGTTCATTAATAAATATATTAAATAGAAGCGGGCCCAACACTGACCCCTGTGGTACCCCACTGTTTTATGTATCAACCTTTTGTGTGGCACCGTATCAAAAGCTTTTGAAAAGTCCATATACACCACATCCACTGCATTTCTTTGGTCCAGTCCAGAATTTACTTCTTCATAGAAGCTCATCAGATTAGTTTGACAGGAACAGTCCCTCATAAAACCATGTTGATAATGGGTCATGAGGTTATTTTTCTTCAGATACTCCAGTATAGCATCTCTTAGAAAACCCTCTAGGATTTTACCCACAGTAGAGGTTAAGCTTACTGGCCTATAATTTCCAAATTCAGTTTTTGTCCCCTTTTTGAATATTGGCACCACATTTGCTATACGCCAGTCCTGTGGTACAGACCCTGTTATTATGGAATCTTTAAAAATAATGGTCTATCTATATTTAATGACAGTACTTAATTCCTGCAGCACTCTGGGGTGTATCCCATCCGGGCCCGGGGATTTGTCAATTTTAGTGATTTTTAGATGATGCCGTACTTCCTCTTGGGTTAAGCAGGTGACATTTAATTGAGAATTTTTGTTATCACTGATCATATTGTCTGTGATGGGATTTTCTTGTGTAAATACTGTTGAAAAAAAGTCATTTAGCATATTGGCTTTTTCCTCATCCTCATCCACCATTTTACCCAGACTATTTTTAAAGGGGCCAACACCATAATTTTTTAGTTTCTTACTATTTATGTAGTTAAAAAATATTTTGGGATTATTTTTACTTTCTCTGGCAATGAGTCTCTCTGTCTCAATCTTTGCTGCCTTGATTTGCTTTTTACAGATGTTATTTAATTTTCTGTATTTATATAATGCTTCATCACTACCTACTTGCTTTAATTCCCTAAATGCTTTCTTTTTGTCACATATTGTACCTCTTACTGCTTTATTTAGCCATAGTGGTTTCCTCCTATTTCTAGCATGCTTATTCCCATAGGGTATATATTGTGCACAGGTCCTATTGAGGATGCTAATAAACATCTCCCATTTGCTTTGTGTACTTTTATGTCTCAGGACATCGTCCCAGTTTATTGCACGAAGATCATCTCTCAACCGTTGGAAATTTGCCTTCCTGAAGTTTAGTGTCCTTGTAGCCCCTCTACTACACGTCTTAGTAAAGGATACTTGAAAGCTTATTAAGTTATGATCACTATTACCCAAGTGACCTCCAACCCGTATATTTGATATGCGGTCCGGCCTGTTGGTTAATATTAGGTCCAGCAGTGCCCCCTTCTTGTTGGGTCCTGAACCAGTTGTGAAAGGTAATTGTCTCTCATAGTTTTCAAAAACTTATTACCCTTGCTGGAACTGCAGGTTTCTGATCCCCAATGTATTTCAGGGTAGTTGAAGTCCCCCATAATAATGACTTCTCCCTGAGTCGCTGCTTCATCTATTTGCTTTATGAGGATATTCTCCTCCACTTCCATTATTGTTGGGGACATAAATAACTGATAGGGGTTTGTTATATTATTTTTCCCCCTCCCCTTATCTCCACCCACAGGGACTCTACATTTCCATTAGATTCACCTATATTATCACGCAGGATGGGTTTTAAGGATGATTTTACGTATAAACATACAAATCCTCCTCGCTTATTTGTACGGTCATTTCTGAACAGACAATAGCCCTGTAAATTAACAGCCCAGTCATGGCTCTCGTCCAGCCAAGTCTCCGAAATCCCCACCATGTCATAATTATTTTCCAACAAAATCAATTCTAATTCCTCCATTTTGTTGGTGAGGCTTCTGGCATTAGCGTACATGCACTTTATGCATCTCTCTTTACCTCTATTCCTTGCTATTATATTGACTGTTCTAACCCCACCCCCCATGCCACCCCCAATTTTATTACTTGAGCCCAGGTTACTATTTACACTATCTTCCCCTCCTATACAATGAATACCCTCCCCCCCAATCCCTAGTTTAAACACTCCTAAAACCTTCTAGCCATTTTCTCCCCCAGCACAGCTGCACCCTCCCCATTGAGGTGCAGCCCGTCCCTAGCATAGAACCTGTAGCCAACAGAGAAGTTGGCCCAGTTCTCCAGGAACCCAAACCCCTCCTTCCTACACCAATTCCTGAGCCACTTATTTATCTCCCTAATCTCTCTTTGCCTCTCTGGTGTGGCACGTGGTACAGGCAGTATTTCAGAGAATACTACCTTGGAGGTCCTTGCCTTAAGCTTGCAGCCTAATTCCCTGAAATCATCTTTAAGGACCTTCCACCTATGTCTAACTTTGTCATTTATGCCAATGTGCACCATGTCCGCTGGGTCCTCACCAGCCCCTCCCAGTAATCTGTCAACCCGATCAGCGATGTGCCGGACTTGAGTGCCAGGTAGGCAGCACACTGTTCGACGATCCCTGTCTTTGTGACAGATTGCCCAATCTATTCCCCTAATAATTGAGTCCCCCACTACCAGCACCTGTCTGGCCTGCCCTTCTCTCCTGTTTTCCCCCTTACTGGAGCAGACACTCCTCTGGCTTTCGGAGGTCATACCCTGCTGCAGCAGTGCTGTACCTGAACTCACCCCCCCCTCATCTGCCAACATAGCAAATTTATTGGGGTGTGCCAGATCAGGGCTAGCCTCCATGGCACCCTTCCCTCTCTCCCGCCTTCTGTCACCCAACTAGATACCTCACGGTCCTGCAGCTCCATACTACCATCCTCCCCCACATCTATCCCATTGAGCAGCTGTTCAGTGAGCAGCAGACTCCTTTCCATATTGTCTATGGATCTCAGCGTTGTTATTTGTTCATTTTTGATCCAGTATCTGGGCTTCCAAATGCACAACGTACTCACATCTCACACAGCAGTATGCACCCTCGACCTGCTGTTCAAGGAATGCATACATGTGGCAAGATGTACACTGGATGGCATTGCCAATCATGGAGTTCATTTCCTAATGGGGATTGCACCAGACAGAAATGATAAGTAAAAAGAAATGCAAAGTATTAATTAAATACAACCTGCAATTCAGTAAGTCCTCCCTTCCAAACTCCCTGAATCCAAAGTCACTGAATCACAAGCCACACACTTACTTCCGTCCGCACTTATGCTCCCAGTCACACTCAGCTCGTGTCACACGCGCTAGAAAATCAGATTTAAGTCTTTTTTTTTCCCTTAGCAGAAAACGTACCTTCTTGCTTGTCGATCCTGCGGCAACTGTTTTGTGCTTTCATATTGGTTGTGTATCAAAACCTTACATGGTGAACTACTGGCTCTTTTCCTTTTTATATGCTTATTGGGTAAGACACTATTGCGCTTCTTTATCCAGTCTCTAATGCGAGTTCCCCCCCATTGTGTTGATGTAAGCCCTTGAAATTTTGTAGTCGCAAGCTGGCTAGTCAAGTGTATGGTAATGCCTCATGCAAACCTTGTGTATTGCTGTATGTGCTCCATGACACAGATGTCTGTAGTGCTCCGCTGATCCAGGCTACTGTGGCTCTCAGCTTAGCCTTTACGTGTCATATCCCAACTTGCAGACTGGACTTCTAGGGAGAAGGGAAAGAGATGAGCAGTGTGAGTACAAAGCCCACACCAGAAGCTGCGCACAGCATCACTTCTTCCCCTGATGGAAAGAACAGCACTGCAGGAGACATGGCTTTACAGACAGAAAAACAGCTGCAGTGCTGTTCTTTCCTTCAAGAGAGGAGGCTGTGTTGTGTGCAGCTCCCAATGTGTGCTCTGTACTCATGCTGCTTAGTCCTCTCTCTTCTCCCCAGTTATCCACTCTGTGAGCCAGGAGGTGACACTTAAAGGCAGGGCTGACAACCCCAGGAACCTGGATCAGCTGAACACTGCAGACACCTGTGTCATGGAGCACATCCAGTAATACACAAGGTCTTCATCAGGCATTTACATACTCTTGACTAGCTAGTGTGCAACTGTATCATTTCAAGGATTTAAGGCCACGTCACACGTAACAATATCGTTGCTGATATCGTTCATAAGTCACGTGTTCTGTGATGCTTGAACGATGTCGAAACGGCATCGTTGCGTTTGACACTACAAAAGATGAATGATCAGTCAGCTGATTGTTCATCGTTTGATTTGAGGACAGGACCTCAAATCTATCGTTGGTCGCCCGGTGGACACTCAGCAACGCTGCATGTGACACTGGGAGACGACCGATAAGCCAGCTCCCTGTGCCTCTCTGCAAGGGCTGGGAGCTGGTATCCAAGTTACACTGCGGATAACTAGGCAGCGCGCGCTGCCTAGATACCCGAAGTATACCTTGGTTACCAGCCTTCTCCGCTCACTGGCTGGTATCCAAGGTACACAGCGGGTATCTAGGGACCCTAGTTACCCACTGTGTACCTTGGATACCAGCCGGTGAGCGTAGAATGCTGGTAACCAAGGTATACATCAGGTAACTAGGCAGCGCGCGCTGCATAGTTACCCGCAGTTTTCCTTGGAGACCAGCCTGCTCCCGTTACCGCAGCCTGGCAGCGGGAGCAAGACATCATGGAAACAATTTTTAAATCGTTTCCACAACGTCTCTGGTCCATTCATCGCTGATGAGTCTGTCTGTGTGACAGCTCACCAGCGATCTGAACGATATTGTTAGCGATCGCGCGTGCATGTGATCGCTAACAATATCGTTCAGTAAATTGATGCGTGTGACAGTACCATTAGAGCAGCACAACGTGGCAATGTACAAGAAAATGTTACATGCTGTGAAAGGGCTGCCCAAGCACTATCTCAAGATACTGTTAGTATGGGACACAAAAACAACCTGGAATTGTATTCTACATCCCATAAATTCCTTACATGTATTTAGAATTGAGGGGGTGACAGAGAAAGGAAATGTAGGAGAGAGGGCATGAAATTATAATGAATTGGGGGGGGGGGGTGGGTATTGGAAAAGATGACACAGAATTTTAATACATTTGGAGTTTGTGTAAAGAGGATATATAATTGTAATGAAGTGAGAAGGTGGATGTGGGAGAGAGGATATATAGCTTTAATGCATTATGGGGAAAGGATTCAGGTTAAAGATTTGTAATGAAATGGGGGACAGAAGAAGCACAATGAGGGAGGGAACAGAAGTGTGACTAGAATAAATTGGGTGAAGGCACAGTTAATTTATATTTTTATTGGGTGCTAGAAAAATTGCTAATAGTTAATGAAGGGCACAGTGCTGGCTCATCAATTTATATTTTGAAAGGTTAGTTGCAGAGTGGCTAATTGTATATTGAAAGGTGTGGTGCATAATTGTATTGAGAAGCACACACAGTCTTTTTTATGAAGGAGGCATAAAGATAATACTGTATGCGACTTGCTGGTGGGTGTGGACACACTATGCCACTGGCCAGGCTCACCCTGGAGGTGCGTGACTAATCATCTTCCTGGTATTCACCAAAGCGTCAGATGGGGAGGATTTGAGGATTGCAGGTAGTCACCAGGTACCACTCACAGGGCAGTCCCTGGACCTGCAGCGGCTGACCGACAGACAAAGGAGCTTAATATATCTCTTACCAGCAGACCATTGGGCAAGAAGGTTAAACCCTGCAAGACGCAATAGGGTTAAATTCCTGCAGGATCCGGCTATGCCTCCTTGTGGCCAGGTGGACATAGCAAGAGAGTGAAGCTGACTGGAGTAGAACGGTGAGTAGACCGGTGTGTTACAAGCAGTAACATGCGTGTAGTATGCGTGTTACAGGCAGTACCCACTATTTTGTGACCAGATCTACAGAGAAATCTGTCCAAGATGGAAGCGGGTATGACACTGCATATGTGACCTTGTTATATTCAGTGTTACAGATTCAAAAAACTCTGCAGTGACAAGTTGTGGCAAGAAGAGGTTGACATAAAAATGTGACCAGATGGAGAAGAAACAAAAGAAAATGACAAATCAAATGAGACATCAGAGATATGTTATTAGATGTAAAGATCTATTCTGGATCTACATGTATGACTCTCAAAGGCTGGCTTCACACTTGCAGATGCATCTGCAGCGTTTTGCAGATGCATCTGCAAGTATCAGCATGCAGACCACGGCCGTGGTGTGAATGCTCTCATTGATTCCTATATGTGAGCCGTAAGCAGGCGTATGCCTGCTTACAGATCACACTCTCCCGCCCGCACTATGGACGCGAGATGTTGCGTCCAAGGTGCGGGGCGGGAGTGTGTGATCTGTCAGCAGGCATACGCCTGCTTACGGCTCACATATAGGAATCAATGAGAGCATTCAGACCGCGGTGCGCCCTATTATAAACATAGGGACCGCGGTCTGCATGCTGATACTTGCAGATGCATCTGCAAAACGCTGCAGATGCATCTGCAAGTGTGAAGGCAGCCAAAGAGATGGAATGGAAGTAATATTCTTGTTTGTAAAAGATAATCTTTTACTATGTATAGCCCTGTCCTTTAGTATAAAGAATTCTCTTTTATTATATATAACACATCTATTTATATAATCCGCAGTTTGGAATTCGGGCACTGTAGCCGAATCCCAGAATGCTTTGCGCCACTGCGAGCGATGACGCGTAGCGTCATCGCGAGAAGCAGCCGCAGTGCACCTCCGGGACAACAACCCCCACACACAGACACAGGAGACCCGGCCAGAGAGAGAGGGAGAGGAGCTCCGGCCCCGCACACTCCATCCCCCGGGACAGCAACCCCCACACACAGCAGCTGACAGCCGCAGCCGCACTGCACCTCCCGGAGAACTACCCCCCGCCTGCACACCCCCGCCAGCCGTAGATCCCCCTCCACCTCTCCTGCTGCTCCGGCGCACTCCTGCATCCCTCTCTGCTCCGATCATCTTCACTACAAGGCTAAAGGACCTTTGGTGATGTCAGAGTCATGTGATCATTCACATGACTCAGACATCACTTCAGGCCCTCTATTAATCGATCAGAGCTGGGAAGAAGGGTAAGAAGCCACAGAGGGGCCAGGGCGAGTTAAGACACTGCAGGGGCAAATAGAGCCCAGGGGAAACGGGGGGGGGAGCCCATTCTGCCCCTCTACAGTCTACCCCTGCTCTGCTTCGGCCCCACACCCTGCACCTCCCCCACACACAGCAGCTGAGAGACAGAGAGGAGATCCGGGAGAGACACACCACAGGGGACAAAAATCCCCCCACACACAGGACGACTAACCAGCAGCACAACATACACATATACATACATACACTCTATATACATACATACACTCTATATACATATACACTCTATATACATACATACACTCTATATACATACATACACTCTATATACATATACACTATTTCAACACACACATATAGATATAGAGTATCTACACATACCTTATATACACATAAATATATTGATATACTGTATATACACATAGATACACACTATATACACATATATATATATTGATATACTGTATATAAACACATACACATATACATATAGCGTATATACACATATATACATACATGCACATATACAGTCTATACACACATATATAGATATACAGTATATACACAGATAGATATACACTATATACATATATACATATACAGTATATACACATCTATACATATATATATATACATATACTGTATCTACACATACACTTAGATATACACTATATACACACAGATACATATACACTATATACACATATATACATAGATGTACATATACAGTATATACACACATATATACATACACAGTATATACACACAGATACATATACATATACAGTATTTTCACATATATAGATGTAGTTATAGTTTATATACACATATATAGAGATATATAGTATGTACACATATCGCTATACAGTATATACACATATATACATACATATACAGTATATACACACATACATATACAGTATATACACATATATACATGTAGATATACACTATATACACACATATTGATAGATACACAGTATATACACATACATAGATATACAGTATATACACATATACATAGATATACAGTGTATACTCACATATAGATATACAGTATATACACAGACATACACTATATACCCACATATACATATACACTATATACACAACACATATATAGATATACAGTATATACACATATATATATACAGTATATACACATATACACACAGATATATATGTACAGTATATACACATATATAGATAGCTGTACATATACTGTATATACACATATATAGATAGATGTACATATACAGTTTATACACATATCTACTTATATAATCACCAGTTTGGGATTCGCCCGTTGAAGCCGAATCCCATAATCCTTTGTGGCACTGCGAGCGATGACGCTTGCGTCATCGCGAGCCGCACCCGCACTACCTCACACCACCGCCATCCTGCCAACCCTTGGCCCCGCCACGAAGTCGACGCTGCCCGGATGCCACCGGTGCCTTCCGCCCCTCGCTCACCGCTGGGGCCTCACTGCTGCTGGACTTGCCGTGTAGGGCCTGTGGCCGCCTGCCGCAACCCACTGAAGTCGTCCTGTGCTCGGCGCCAGCCAATGGGAGTGAGCGGGGCATCTCTGCCTCCAAAGCCTCACACGCCCCACTCACTCCCATTGGCCGCCGCCGCCCCTGCAAGCGGATTGGGCGCTGTGTTGTAAACACAGCACGCCCATCCAATTGACCAGGACTCGGCGTCCTGGACCAATCGGATGCCCCTCCAGCCCAGAGCCGCTTCTTTACTCACCCCTCCAGCCCAGAGCCGCTTCTCTCCTCACCCCTCCACCCCAGACCCGCTTCTCTCCTCACCCCTCCAGCCCAGAGCCGCTTCTCTCCTCACCCCTACAGCCCAGAGCCGCTTCTCTCCTCACCCCTCCAGCCCAGAGCCGCTTCTCTCCTCACCCCTCCAGCCCGGAGCCGCTTCTCTCCTCACCCCTCCACCCCAGACCCGCTTCTCTCCTCACCCCTCCAGCCCAGAGCCGCTTCTCTCCTCACCCCTCCAGCCCAGAGCCGCTTCTCTCCTCACCCCTCCAGCCCAGAGCCGCTTCTCTCCTCACCCCTCCCGCCCAGAGCCACTTCTCTCCTCACCCCTCCACCCCAGAGCCGCTTCTCTCCTCACCCCTCCAGGCCAGAGCCGCTTTCTCTCCTCACCCCTCCAGCCCAGAGCCGCTTCTCTCCTCACCCCTCCAGGCCAGAGCCGCTTCTCTCCTCACCCCTCCGCCACAGAGCCGCTTCTCTCCTCACCCCTCCGCCACAGAGCCGCTTCTCTCCTCACCCCTCCGTCACAGAGCCGCTTCTCTCCTCACCCCTCCGCCACAGAGCCGCTTCTCTCCTCACCCCTCCACCACAGAGCCGCTTCTCTCCTCACCCCTCCACCACAGAGCCGCTTCTCTCCTCACCCCTCCAGCCCAGAGCCGCTTCTCTCCTCACCCCTCCACCCCAGAGCCGCTTCTCTCCTCACCCCTCCAGGCCAGAGCCGCTTCTCTCCTCACCCCTCCAGCCCAGAGCCGCTTCTCTCCTCACCCCTCCGCCACAGAGCCGCTTCTCTCCTCACCCCTCCGCCACAGAGCCGCTTCTCTCCTCACCCCTCCGCCACAGAGCCGCTTCTCTCCTCACCCCTCCGCCACAGAGCCGCTTCTCTCCTCACCCCTCCGCCACAGAGCCGCTTCTCTCCTCACCCCTCCACCACAGAGCCGCTTCTCTCCTCACCCCTCCAGACCAGAGCCGCTTCTCTCCTCACCCCTCCACCCCAGAGCCGCTTCTCTCCTCACCCCTCCAGCCCAGAGCCGCTTCTCTCCTCACCCCTCCACCACAGAGCCGCTTCTCTCCTCACCCCTCCAGCCCAGACCCGCTTCTCTCCTCACCCCTCCAGGCCAGAGCCGCTTCTCTCCTCACCCCTCCAGGCCAGAGCCGCTTCTCTCCTCACCCCTCCACCACAGAGCCGTTTCTCCCCTCACCCCTCCACCACTAAGCCGGTTCTCTCCTCACCCCTCCACCACTGAGCCGCATCTCTCCTCACCCCTCCACCACTGAGCCGCTTCTCTCCTCACCCCTCCATCACTGAGCCGCTTCTCTCCTCACCCCTCCACCACAAAGCCGCTTCTCTCCTCACCCCTCCACCACAGATACGCTTCTCTCCTCACCAACCCACCACAGAGCCGCTTCTCTCCTCACCCCTCCACCACAGAGCCGTTTCTCCCCTCACCCCTCCACCACTAAGCCGGTTCTCTCCTCACCCCTCCACCACTGAGCCGCATCTCTCCTCACCCCTCCACCACTGAGCCGCTTCTCTCCTCACCCCTCCATCACTGAGCCGCTTCTCTCCTCACCCCTCCACCACAAAGCCGCTTCTCTCCTCACCCCTCCACCACAGAGACGCTTCTCTCCTCACCAACCCACCACAGAGCCGCTTCTCTCCTCACCCCTCCACCACAGAGCTGCCTCTATACTCTGCTACCCACACAGCCGCCTCTATACTCTGCTACCCACAGAACCGCCTCTATACTCTGCTACCCACAGAGCCGCCTCTATACTCTCCTACCCACACAGCCGCCTCTATACTCTGCTACCCACAGAGCCCCCTCTATACTCTGCTACCCACAGAGCCGCCTGTATACTCTGCTACCCACAGAGCCGCCTGTATACTCTGCTACTGACAGAGCAACCTGCATACTCTGCTACCGACAGAGCAGCCTGCATACTCTGCTACCGACAGAGCAGCCTGCATACTCTGCTACCCACAGAGCCGCCTCCATACTCTGCTACCCACAGAGCCGCCTGTATACTCTGCTACCCACACAGCCGCCTCTATACTCTGCTACCCACAGAGCCGCCTCTATACTCTCCTACCCACACAGCCGCCTCTATACTCTGCTACCCACAGAGCCCCCTCTATACTCTGCTACCCACAGAGCCGCCTGTATACTCTGCTACTCACAGAGCCGCCTGCATACTCTGCTACCGACAGAGCAACCTGCATACTCTGCTACCGACAGAGCAGCCTGCATACTCTGCTACCGACAGAGCAGCCTGCATACTCTGCTACCCACAGAGCCGCCTCCATACTCTGCTACCCACAGAGCCGCCTGTATACTCTGCTACCCACACAGCCGCCTCTATACTCTGCTACCCACAGAGCCGCCTCTATACTCTGCTACCCACAGAGCCCCCTGTATACTCTGCTACCCACAGAGCCGCCTGTATACTCTGCTACCCACAGAACCGCCTGTATACTCTGCTACCCACAGAGCCGCCTGTATACTCTGCTACCCACAGAGCCGCCTGTATACTCTGCTACCCACACAGCCGCCTGCATACTCTGCTACCCACAGACCCGCCTGCATACTCTGCTACCCACAGAGCCCCCTGTATACTCTGCTACCCACTGACCCGCCTGTATACACACAATTCATTTCACCGCTCTCCCGATGCAATTGCATCGGGCCTTTTTACTAGTTCCCTTATAACATAGTGTTCTCTGTAGTTATAGCTTCATCCCCTATTACAAAAGCTCTTCAAAGGGGTGGAGGTGTATAACTTAATACCAAAACTATAAAAGGCACATATGACAGAAACATGAGGAAGACTATTAATGATAACACCTTTATTGAGAACAATCAACTACAACGCGTTTCAGGACTCAATGTTTTGCTAAGTAACAGAGACACACAACATCATATCACATTGGCAGACTTGAAAAACTTTTTAAAAAAGGGGCCAGTCCCACCCATATTGGAATACAAGAAAAACAAAAAAATGTTAAAAACCTGTGTGTCATTCTAATTAATATTTTAACAGCATATTAAATTCTCAAATAAGTGTGTGACACTGGCCACTACCCATAGGCTGGTTAGTCAAGAGGTCTCGCAATAACCAAAACAGGCAAGGCAAAGGCATAGTTAGGTAAGGGTCCAAGGCCAAAATTCCAAACAGGTAGCAAATCAAGACAATGGGGCTAGGGGCAAATGGGTAGTGAGAAGCAATGTAATAGGTCTGGTAACAACAGATCATAAACTGAGCACAGGAGCAAAGCACATAGATACCACCAAGCTTAAGGCTACTGGCAGTGATCTGACCACTGTCAGCCAGCTAAATAGCCAGGTAATCACGCTAAAGGATGACACATGGAGGAAACACAGCAGCCTCAGTCAGGTCACTCCCTGAGGAAGCAAGTTGTGAACATGCATAGGAGTGTGTTGCAGAGGTTGCAGAAGGACTTCCTTCATTACATTTACATAATTTGGGTCTGTGATTTTTATATTTATATATTATACTGGCATATTTTGGCATTTATGAATGTCTATTTTTGTATTTCTTGATTGGGTTATGTAGCTCAATATCTTGATCCGCTACCTTCTTGTAACATTGATCTTGGACCCTGACTTGACTATGCCTTTGTCTATGCCTCTTTTGGTCCTGTCGAAGGGCACAAAGCACTGGGGCAGGGTAGTCAGGTTGAGCCCAGACTACTGCCTGCAGTGCAATCCAGGACCCAAGCATTTTGCACCTTGACCGGCTCTCTAATTAAAAAGTTCTGTTTAGAAGCATCCCCAATGAGGATCAATGCACCCAAACGAATACATAAAGTCATTCAAAAGTTCTTTACTTAAACAGTCTACTGAAACATGGGCATAATGCGTGAATGTTACAAGTTTGGGAATTTTTACAGTTCTTTGCTTTGATTCGGACTACTTCCCATGTTTCAATACCTCCAAACGTACACCCGCTATGGTCGGCAATACGGCTTTTGGTTGTGCATCACTCAAGTCCCAGATCAACTCCAACCCCATAGTTCCCATAGGGATACACTTGAACCAATGCTTGACGCCATTTATTGGAAACCTAAACTCCACTGCCAGCAACATATGCAGCCATTCCTCTGGGTCCATGCTGACTTTCTTGTACATCTCCCGCAGGGGTCAGTGGCAAGTCAAATTAGTTAACAACTGTTCCTGCAAATCCTTTTTCTTTTTCTAGGGACTCTCCTATCAGACTACCATGTACACTCCATTTTATGGACTAAGCCCCTCCCATCAAGGGGCCAATTCTCACATTTATTAATTCTTGACTAAAGAGGGAGCAGTCTTTACTTTGTAACCCTGAGGCTGTTGCCCTCTAGGGGTCTACAGTATAAAAGGCATAATTACACCACTTTTACAAGCCTATGAGTACAGAGCATTTTTAACCCCTTAAGGACCGAGTCACGTTGCAGCTTAATGACCGGACCATTTTTTGCAATTCTGACCAGTGTCCCTTTATGAGGCTATAACTCGGGAACGCTTCAACGGATCCTAGCGATTATGAGATTGTTTTTTCGTGACATATTGGGCTTCATGTTAGTATTAAATTTAGGTCGATAATTTTTGCGTTTATTTGTGAAAAAATAAAAAATTTGGCAAAAATTTTGAAAATTTAGCAATTTTCAAATTTTTTATTTTTATTCTGCTAAACCAGAGCGTTATGTGACACAAAATAATTAATAAATAACATTTCCCACATGTCTACTTCACATCAGCACAATTTTGGAAGAAAAAAAAAAAATTTGGTAGGACGTTATAAGGGTTCAAAGTTCATCAGCAATTATTCATTTTTCCAGCAAAATTTACAAAACCATTTTTTTAGTGACCACATCACATTTGAAGTCCCTTTGAGGGGTGTACATGACAGAAAACGCCCAAAAGTGACACCATTCCAAAAACTGCACCCCTCAAGCTACTCAAAACTATATTCAAGAAGATTATTAACCCTTCAGGTGCTTCACAGGAACTAAAATAAAGTTGAAGGAAAAAATGGACATTTTAATTTTTGTAACAAAAATGTTCTTTTAGCCTCAATTTTTTCATTTTCACATGGGCAACAGGATAAAATGCATCCTAAAATTTGTTGGGCAATTTCTCCTGAGTACACCGATACCTCATATGTGGTCATAAACCACTGTTTGGGCGCACGGCAGGACTGAGAAGGGAAGGAGCGCAATTTGAATTTTAGAGCCAATTTTCCGTTCAAAAAGTGAAATGGCGCTCCTTCACTTCTGAGCCTTGCCGTGCGCCCAAACAGTGGTTTATGACCACATATAAGGTATCGGTGTACTCAGGAGAAATTGCCCAACAAATTTTGGGATGTATTTTATCCCTTTGCCCATGTGAAACTAAAAAAATGTAGGCAAAAAGAAATTTTTTGTGAAAAAAAAGTGTTTTTTTAATTTTTATGGATGAATTTGTGAAGCATCTGGGGGTTCAAAGTGCTCACTATGCATCTAGATACCGTCCTTAGGGGGTCTAGTTTCCAAAATAGGGTCATTTGTGGGGGAGCTCCAATGTGGAGACACACCGGGACCCTCCATACGCGACATGGTGTCCTCTAACAATTTGAATGGAAAATGAGCTCAAATTGTTAGCGGACACCATGTCGCGTTTGGATGGTCCCCGTGTGTCTCCACATTGCAGCTCCCCCACAAGTGACCCCATTTTGGAAACTAGACCCCCCAAGGAACGTATCTAGATGCATAGTGAGCACTTTGAACCCCCATATGCTTCAGAAATTCATCCGTAAAAATGAAAAAGCACTTTTTTTTCCACTAAAAAATTATTTTTTCATTATTACGGATCAATTTGTGAAGCATCTGGGGGTTCAAAGTGCTCACTATGTACCTAGATATGTTTCTTTGGGGGTCTAGTTTCCAAAATGGGGTCACTTGTGGGGGAGCTCCAATGTGGAGACACACAGGGACCCTCCAAACGCGACATGGTGTCCGCTAACAATTTGAGCTCATTTTCCATTCAAATTGTTAGCGGACACCATGTCGCGTTTGGATGGTCCCCGTGTGTCTCCACATTGCAGCTCCCCCACAAGTGACCCCATTTTGGAAACTAGACCCCCAAGGAACATATCTAGATGCATAGTGAGCACTTTGAACCCCCATATGCTTCAGAAATTAATCCGTAAAAATGAAAAAGCACTTTTTTTTCCACTAAAAAATTATTTTTTCATTATTACGGATCAATTTGTGAAGCATCTGGGGGTTCAAAGTGCTCACTATGTACCTAGATATGTTCCTTTGGGGGTCTAGTTTCCAAAATGGGGTCACTTGTGGGGGAGCTCCAATGTGGAGACACACAGGGGCTCTCCATACGCAATATGGTGTCCACTAACAATTGGAATTGTTAGCGGACACCTTGTAGGATATGAAGAGCCCCTATGTGCCTAAACATTGGAGCTCCCCCACAAGTGACCCCATTTTGGAAACTAGACCACCCAAGGAACGTATCTAGATGCATAGTGAGCACTTTGAACCCCCAGGTGCTTTACAAATTGATCCGTAAAAATGAAAAAAATAAACTTTTTGTGGAAAAAAAAGTGCTTTTTCATTGTTATGGATGAATTTGTGAACCATCTTGGGGTTCAAAGTGCTCACTATGCATCTAGATACGTTCCTTTGGGGGTCTAGTTTCCAAAATGGGGTCACTTGTGGGGGAGCTCCAATGTGGAGACACACAGGGGCTCTCCATACGCAATATGGTGTCCACTAACAATTGGAATTGTTAGCGGACACCTTGTAGGATATGAAGAGCCCCTATGTGCCTAAACATTGGAGCTCCCCCACAAGTGACCCCATTTTGGAAACTAGACCACCCAAGGAACGTATCTAGATGCATAGTGAGCACTTTGAACCCCCAGGTGCTTTACAAATTGATCCGTAAAAATGAAAAAAATAAACTTTTTGTGGAAAAAAAAGTGCTTTTTCATTGTTATGGATGAATTTGTGAACCATCTTGGGGTTCAAAGTGCTCACTATGCATCTAGATACGTTCCTTTGGGGGTCTAGTTTCCAAAATGGGGTCACTTGTGGGGGAGCTCCAATGTGGAGACACACAGGGGCTCTCCATACGCAATATGGTGTCCACTAACAATTGGAATTGTTAGCGGACACCTTGTAGGATATGAAGAGCCCCTATGTGCCTAAACATTGGAGCTCCCCCACAAGTGACCCCATTTTGGAAACTAGACCACCCAAGGAACGTATCTAGATGCATAGTGAGCACTTTGAACCCCCAGGTGCTTTACAAATTGATCCGTAAAAATGAAAAAAGAAACTTTTTGTGGAAAAAAAGTGCTTTTTCATTTTTATGGATGAATTTGTGAAGCATCTGGGGGTTCAACGTGCTCACTATGCATCTAGATACGTTCCTTCGGGGGTCTAGTTTCCAAAATGGGGTCACTTGTGGGGGAGCTCCAATGTTCAGGCACACAGTTAGGGTCTCTTCATACCCGAAATGGTTTCCGCTAACAATTGGAGCTCATTTTCTATTGAAATTGTTAGCGGACACCATGTCGCATACGGAGAACCCGTGTGCCACCAGCACAAGGGCAACTGGTAGAGTTGGGGTACAGCACCAGAAAATTCCGCCTCTAATGAATGCGCTATTTTCTTGGGTGGCTGTGGGTTGAAATTTGCAGCGCGGGGGACCCACAACATTTGGGTCTCTCCACGCTGAGGATTCCAGTCAGCCAGCTACCAAGTTGTACATGGCTGGCTACAAAAAATACAGCGAAGCCCATTTTTTTTTATTTCTAGAACTAATTCTAGAAAAAAAAAAATGACGTAGGGCTCCGCCATATTTTTGGTCCAGCCAGGTACAACTTGGCAGCTACAGACTGCCAGCAACCCCCAGCTGCCTTGTTGTACCTGGCTGCAACCAAAAATACAGCGAAGCCCATTTTTTTTTATTTCTAGAACTAATTCTAGAAAAAAAAATGACGTAGGGCTCCGCCATATTTTTGGCCCAGCCAGGTACAACTAGGCAGCTGGGGGCTGGAATCCTCAGCATAGAGAGGCCCAAGCGTTCTGGGCCCCCCATGCTGCGAATTGCAGCCCGCAGCCGCCCCAGAAAATGGCGCATTCATTGAAGCGCCATTTTCTGGCGCTGTACCCATGCTCTTCCAGTTGCCCTGGTGCCGGTGGCAAACTGGGTAACAAAGGGGTTAATGCCAGCTTTTTATTGGCAGCTGGCACTAAGCCCGAGATTCATAATATTGGGCCAATGTTAGACCCGCCATTATGAATCTCTGATAATTAGTCAATAAATACACACAGAGAAAAATATTTTTATTAGAAAAAAAACACAAACAAATTTTGGACTCCATCTTTATTATAAAAAGATCCGACGTAGTCCAACGAAGGTCCACACGCTCGATCGTTTCCGACGGGATCCCATGCAGGGGGATGGGATCAGGGATCCCATGCAGGGGATCAGGATCCCCATGCAGGGGATGGAGATCAGGATCTCCATGCAGGGGATCAGGGATCCTCCTGCAGGGGGATGAGGGATCAGGGATCCCCATGCAGGGGGATCAGGGATCCCCATGCAGGGGGATGGGGATCAGGGATCCCCATGCAGGGGGATGGGAGATCAGGGATCCCCATGCAGGGGGATCAGGGATCCTCCTGCAGGGGGATGGGGGATCAGGGATCCCCATGCAGGGGGATCAGGGATCCTCCTGCAGGGGGATGAGGGATCAGGGATCCCCATGCAGGGGGATCAGGGATCCCCATGCAGGGGATGGGGATCAGGTCCCATGCAGGGGAGGGAGTCAGGATCCCCATGCAGGGGATCAGGGATCCTCTGCAGGGGGATGGGGGATCAGGGATCCCCATGCAGGGGGATCAGGGATCCTCCTGCAGGGGGATGGGGGATCAGGGATCCCCATGCAGGGGGATCAGGGATCCCCTGCAGGGGGATGGGGATCAGGGATCCCCATGCAGGGGGATCAGGGATCCCCATGCAGGGGGATGGGGGATCAGGGATCCCCATGCAGGGGAATGGGAGATCAGGGATCCCCATGCAGGGGGATCAGGGATCCTCCTGCAGGGTGGGGTCAGGATCCTCTGGGGGATGGGGGATCAGGGATCCCCATGCAGGGGGATCAGGGATCCTCCTGCAGGGGGATGGGGATCAGGGATCCCCATGCAGGGGGATCAGGAATCCCCATGCAGGGGGATGGGGGATCAGGGATCCCCATGCAGGGGGATCAGGGATCCTCCTGCAGGGGGATGGGGGATCAGGGATCCCCATGCAGGGGATCATGGATCCCGCAGGGGATGGGATCAGGGATCCCCATGCGGGATGGGAGGTCTTACAACTCGGGCGCGTAAGAACCGAGGACGCAGGCAGAGCGCAACTGGAGCGGCGCGGCAGGAGGAGGTGAGTACCGCGGGGGCGGGGGGCCGGAAGGGGGGCCAAATCTGCAGGGACGGGGGATAGCGGGGTGGGTCCCAGAAAAAGAAGGGGACAGGCCCAGGGGATAGGGGGGCTCCACAAAAGCAGGGGATGAGCTTCAGAAGACACCAGCGGGGGACAGGGGGATGACGGGGATGAGCCGCCGGATGAGGGGGATGAGCCGGGGGGGGGGGACAGGGTATGCCGGGCAGGCAAAGTGGGGACAGGGGGATAGCGTGGGGCAGGGAGGGGGACAGGGGATGAGCAGGGGGGGCAGAAAGTGTGGGGGTCAGGGGATGAGGGAGCGGGGGGTAGAGCTCAGAGGGACAAGCGGAATGTGTGCAGGAGGGGCACAGCTGACGCGCCGGCTCGTGGCGCGAGGCAGGGGGTGTGGACAATCAGCACGGCGATCTGAGTGATCGGTTGGTCAGATTGACGGGACCGAAAAAGAAGGGGACAAGGCACAAGGGGATAGCGGGGGGGCCCAGAAACAGCAGGGGAATGAGCTTCAGAAGACACAGCGGGGGACAGGGGGATGAGCCGGGGGATGAGCCGGGGGATGAGCCGGGGGATGAGCCGGGGGGGGGACAGGGGTATGAGCGGGGGAGCGCAGACACAGTTGGGGGACAGGGGGATGAGTGGGGGGCAGGCACAGCGGGGGACAGGGGGATGAGCAGGGGGGGCAGACACAGTGGGGGTCAGGGGGATGAGGGGGGGGGGGGTGATGAGCATCAGAGGCACAAGCAGGGAATGTGTGCAGGAGCCGGGCACAGCTGACAGCCCGGCTCCTGCAGCGATCCTCAGGGAAGTGCTGACATTCAGCACTTTCCTGCGCGATCTTGATGTGATCGGTTGGTCAGATTGACTGACCGATCACATCGCTCTGAGTGTGGGGACCCCTAAAAAGGGTCCCCACACCTCTGCCCCTGACCCTCAGCTGTCACTGACAGCTTTTAGAATTGAACTGTCACTGTTCGTTTAGAAGCAGTGACAGTTCAAAGCCATGACGAGTATACTCGTCATGATGCGGGAACTGACAGCTTTTCATGACGAGTATACTCGTCATTAGTCGTAAAGGGGTTAAACAGGAACAGACCTCCATGGACTGACACTGGAAGTGGAGGGAGCAAGGGACATACTACGAAGAGACAAACTCGTTTAATAGAGATCTATGGATCATGTTAGGGATTTGAAGAGAAGGGGATGTTTCAATCTAAAAGCCACTGGATTGACCACTTTCAGAATCTCATGGGCCAATCAACTTTGCATTTAACTTCACCAACGGTCTTTAAGTTTAATATTCTTGGATGAAAACCAACCTTATTGCCTACTTTAAAGGTTGGACCAGTTGAATGTTTCTATTAGCCTTCTCTTTTTGGCAAATCTGAGAGGCCCCAATATTTTTTGAACCTCCTTTCAGACATCACTTAGTTTCTGTATGTTAACTTCCACTCCTGGACATTCAGGACTTGTCCTAGAAAAAAAAAAATCACCAAAATGGGGATGAAAGCCTATAAGAACAAAAGAATGGAGAGTGTTCTGCTGTGTTTTTATATGTTTATAAGGTGTGCAATCTGACATACAGCATGAACCTTCTCCCTCTTCCCAAATAAGCAGACTGTTCTTTGTAGTCTAACTTGTTTATTGGTCAACAGGTTGTACTTTGCATTGAAAAACTACACTAATATAAATAGCACAGGTAAGTGCTCAGCATATATTATCACACAACTATGACATTTATGGCAAGATCGGAACTTGCACAGGCGAACACATGAGTTTCTAACAATCACTCTCTCCCTGTGTCACGACTGCTATACAACTTAATCACAATTCTGTAATAAATAATACCACAGAAACAGAGAGAGTTTATTTACTGGATATACGGTACTTTATCCAGGATAATGAAGCTTAAGCAAGAGCAATTCAGGAAGACAGGTCTTACACATATGCTCTGGAAGACTACTTTATAAAAATGCTCTCCAGTACCCAGTGTGCCCAGGTCTCTTCTACAATGCAATTGTCTTATTTCACAGAAAAACAATAGGTAATGCAGCTAAATGCTACCAGAAAGTGCTATGACTACATTGGACATCACTACAAGAGTAATGCAACGCTTATTAAATGTGACCATAATAATTTAACATAATCTTTCAACCTGAACAGGCAGAACAGGGAGGTCCCAGAGAATTGATTAACCCCAATGTTAAAAGTGTACACAACAGATGGTAAAAATGAAGACCAGTCTTCCCACTGAGGGACAACAAAACACCGCAAAATTTGTTCCAGATTGGTTTGTCCTTTCTGTCTGACTGTTGGTTTCAGGGTGATAGGCAGAAGAAAATGACAAGTCAATTCCCAGTTTCTTACAAAAGGCTCTCCAGATTTTGTAGAAAAATTGCACTCTCCTACCAGATACAATGTTAGGAGAAATTCCATGCAATCTCACAGCATGACAAATAAACAACCTTGAGAGTGTCTCTGCATTAGGTATCCCTGAGAAAGAAATAAAAGGAGCGTGTTAGCTGCATCGGTCAACCAACCGCCAAATAAAAGGTAAATCAATGAAGATATCCATGGATGGATGAGTTCCTGGTCTTCCTGGAGCTGGCAAAGTAGCTAATTTCCCAGGACAACCGGTTATGACAGACTTTACTGTGTGGGCAATCTTTGCAGGCGAATACAAACTCTTTAATATCATTATTCATAGACAATAACCTAAAGAGTCTGGCAATAGTTTTCTGCGAAACTGTGAACCCTAGATGCTCACCCAAGGAAATGCTGATTTCCACTCATCACCCTTCTTGATGCGTATCAAATTATACAAACATTTAAGGTCTATCTTAAAAAAAAAACACAGCCACCGTAAACAGATTATAAAGTTTCTAGAATCAGTGGAATTAGATACAAATAACACAGCCCGCAAAATTGAATTTTTTGAAAAATACAAGAGAAGTTTTCACTGATTTTTATGTAATTTGGTGTGCTGATTACTAAAATGACCTCCATTTTTTTCCATCACGTAAAGATTTTTTGTAAAACAAAGATCGATATTTTTGCTAAAATCCCATTTAAAAAGGAATTCTGTCGAACATTTGTACATGTAATATCTGGCAACAGTGGTTTTTATCCATTTAAATTAATGTATAAATACAGAGGCCCCCTGCTGGCTCACGGCCCCCCCCCCCCCCATCGGTATACAGAGGCCCCCCTGCTGGCTCACGCCCCCCCCCATCGGGATACAGAGGCCCCCCTGCTGGCACACGGCCCTCCCATCGGTATACAGAAGCCCCCTGCTGGCACACGGCCCCCTGACTCTGCATTGATCTCACCCTTCGATGTCCGCAGGCACCCGGGGTCCTCCGTCCACTCTCCTCGCTGTATGCCAGGTTTGCTGAGAGCGGCACAGCAGGGATGACGTCATCACTGCGCCCGGCGGTCACATGTAGAACCTGCCGGCATACAGCGAGGAGAGTGGACGGAGGACCCCGGGTGCCTGCGGACATCGGAAGGCGAGATCAATGTGGAGGCAGGGGGCCTCTGTATATCGAAGGGGTGGCCGTGTGCCAGCAAGGGGCCTCTGTATACCGATGGGGGTCCGTGTGGCAGCAGGGGGACCTCTGTATACTGATGGGGGGGCCGTGTGTGCCAGCAGGGGGGGCCTCTGTATATTTATACATAAATTTAAATGGATAAAAACCACTGTTGCCAGATATTACATGTACAAATGTTTGACAGAATTCCTTTTTAAATAGGATTTTAGCAAAAATATCGATCTTGGTTTTACAAAAAAATCCTTACGTGATGGAAAAAAATGGAGGTCATTTTCGTAATCAGCACACCAAATTACATAGAAATCAGTGAAAACTTCTCTTGTATTTTTTTCATCGCAGGCCTGTGTAATTATTGAATCATTTAACATTTTAAATAAAAATTGGTATAGCAACAACGAATACACAAGAGGTCTGGCACTTCAGACCAGCAGGAGGAGAAAGAATATGATCATGTCAAAGTTGATAAGGTCACATATATGCACTGCTCAAAAAATTATGGGAGCACTAAAATACCACATCATAGATGTCAATGAAGAATAAAGATTTGCAACTGGAATATTTTTAATTACATAGCACAATGCGTTGGAAACAATAAAAAGAAAATTATTGATGTAAATCAATCCCATGGAGGTGGGGATTTGGAATGATACTGAAAATCTAAGTGGAAAATCAAATTACAGGCTGATGCAATTTCAGTGGAATTGCCTCAAGACAGGGAAATGAGGCTCAGTAGTGTTTGAGGCCTGCACGTGCTTTCATGACCTCCCTACAATGCCTCGACTTGCTCCTGATGAGGAGGCGGCGGATTTTCTCCTGAGGGATCTCCTCCTAGACATGGATTAAAGTATCAGTCAAATCCTGGACAGTCTGTGGTGTAACATGGTGTTGTGGATGGAACGAGACATGATGTCACAGATGTGCATGATTGGATTCAGGTCTGGGGAACGAGCAGGCCAGTCCATAGCATCAATGCCTTCAACGTGCAGGACGTGCTGACTCACTTTAGCCACATGGGGCATAACACTGTCATGCCTAACAAGGGACTCAGAACCCACTGCACCTAAATATTATCACACATTGGGTCTGTGGATCTCATTCCGATACCTAATGGAAGTCAGGGTACCTCTGGCTAGCACATGGTGCGCTGTGCGGTTCTCCAAAGAAATGCCTCCCCACATCATTACTGACCCACTGCCAAACTGGTCATGCTGGAAGATGTTTTAAGCAAGGCAGCAGAATTTTCTCCACAGCGTCTCCAGTCACATGTGCTCAGTGTGAACCTGCTCTCATCCGTCAAGAGCACCGAGCGCCAATGTCGAATCTGCCAATCTTGGTGTTCTCTGGCAAATGCCAATTGCCCTGAACATTGTTGGGCTTTTAGCACAACATCCACTGGGGAACGTTGGGCCCACACACCATCATGGAGTCTGTTTCTGACAGTTTGAGCAGACACATGGATATTAGTGGCCTGCTGGAGGTCATTTTGCAGGGCTCTGGCACTGGCCCTCCTGTACCTCCAAAGGAGGAGTAGAGGTTCTGCTGCTGGGTGCCCTCCTATGGCCCCCTCCACATCTCCTGGTGTACTGTCCCATCTCCTGGTATCTGCTCTTGATCTTCTTACCATAGCTTGAATTGATGTGCCATCCTGGATGAGCTTCACTACCTGGGCAACATCTGTGGGTTGTGGACACTACCTCATGCTACCTCTATGGGTGAGAGCAACGACAAAATGCAAAAGTGACCAAAACAAGTAAAAAAGGAAGAGAATAGAGAAATGGTCTGAGGTCACCATCTGCAGAAACTCTCCTTTATAGGGGTTGTCTTGCTATTTTACCTATCATTTCTACCAGTTGTATGTTCTATTTGCACAACAGCAGGAGAAATTGATTCACAAACAGTGTTGCTTCATGCTGTACAACCTCAAAATTCATGCCTCAGCTGCTGGTTAACCTCATAATTCACATCTCAGTAGCTGCAGAACCTTATAATTCATGCCTCAGCAGTTGCAGAACCTCATTAGATAACTCAGCTGCTACAGACCCTCAATACATTTTAGGCCTTCTTCACATGTAAAAACACACATAGGTGGCACAGTCCCTTTTTACCATATGTGTTTAGGTGTATGGGATCCATGTGACACATACTGAAATAAAATGCATTCAAGAAATTACTGTCCATAAAGGAAAAAAAACGTGGTTTGGGATGCTAAGTCTCATCTGCAAATTTACACTCGATGACCTAGGGGTTTATCATGTGACCGGATGTCACATGTGTGGCCTGTCACATGATCTCTGGCTACCCTTAATTCACCCCTGAATGTGTTTTTGAAAATTATGTTTAATCGTCTGTACTCTTCCCATCTGCTGCAGCGGACTAGTCTCACCCAAAGCACGCCCATATTAGTGTGATGAACATCCCCCCTGCTTCTGTAGGAACAGCACTAATTCTTCTCCTCTCTGCTCTTCCTGCACACACTTTGAATGCTTTCCAGGGATCTGTGAACTCTTAATAATGCACAGTTCAGACCAGCTTCATCTCTGAGACATTCGAGGAGTGCATGCGGACTGAAGCTGACTGGATCTGGCCAGCTTCAGAGCTTTGGTTGAATATGATCATGTGATCCTTGCCTAAGAAACCAGCAAACCCTCAAACAACCACAAGAAGTTCACGATAGATATCAAAGTCCCTTGGTTCTTGAGAATGGAGAAGATTTTTTAACAACAGATAAATTGCACTTTTTACCTATTTAACAAGGTAAGACAACCCCTAAAATAGATCATCTTGTGCAACTTACCCGATAACTCAGTTCTATAGATAGATATGGTTAGTTGTTTTACTTGCCTTGAACTTTTCAATCTGGTTTCTTTTGAGCATTTTAAATACCAAATTTAGCCTGAAAAAGTCCCCAGGGTTCAGTCACACTGGTGTATAAAACTTTGGACCCAATCTTATCCAGAAAAAATAGGACTAGTGAAATCCATTTGGTATTCTGTATGACGTGAGTGCTATGAATGTGTGATTGAGTGAGTGATTTTTTTCACAGATATCATCAGTATGATATGCCACCCGTATGAAAAGCGTCTTTTTCTCAGCAGCTAGCATTCAACACTCATTTACAGGACTATTCACAATGTTCTATGCTATGGTAATATATCCAGAAAAAAACGCCACTGGTCCATGTGGAATCTATTTTTTTTCTCATTCCCATAAACTTGCATTGGCGAGTGTCATTCGATTTACGTGACGACTCAAAGCATGCTGCAATTTTTTCCTCAGCCAAAAATCAGCTGAGAAAAAAAAGAAAAAGATCACAGATCTGCACTGCCTCATTGAATAACACTGGTCAGGTTACAATACCTATTTCCATCCAAGTCATACACCAATGTGAGCGAACCCTAACAGAGTTAATGTTCTTGAAGTTCTATAATTTCGCCATTTCTTTGAATGTATATAGTAACATTTTTTTTCATAAGGAACTTACCCCCTTCTGCTACATCAGTAACATCTTCTCCACCTCCGGTTGCCATTACTGATAGATGGCGGAAAGGAAGGGATCAATATTCTCCAGGGATCCTGCAAAACATAACTCATTTAAGACACAAAAATAAATGTTGGGGGTATGAATGTAAGCCTAGAATGAATAAATGACCATAAATGAAATACATTATATTTAAAGCAAGTGCAGTATTAATATAAAACAAATTTAATTTACTTTAAAGAGGATCTGCCAAAAGATTTCACAATATAAAATTGCATATATTAACAAATTGATCTATCTGAAAGACGTAATGAGGCTTTTGTACTTGTTCAAACATTATTATACAGGAATTTTTTTATTGAATATTTAAAGGAAAACTATCAGGTTCCCTGATGCCACCACACTGCCACCATTATCCAACAGACCTTTACTTCTGTATTGTAATAAGAACTTGCTGTTCAAAAATGCTCCTGTTATGTATGGCCGGAACACAAGCTTTGCTGTATATATGCAAATTACCTAATTCATCATGGATTCTTTTCCCCAAGATTAGTCCGGCCTCTGGTCCTGTAATTACCCCACCATGATTGACATCTCTCACCGTCCCACTCAGATCTTCAGTGAAGAAAGTCTTGACCAGACCTGTGACATCCTCCATTAACACATGATGGGAGCAGGCAAGACATCCAGCACACCAAGAAGGGTGATTTCAGGACCGGAGGCTGGACTTGTGTGGGAAATCAGAGGCCATGCCAATTAGTTTTGGATAATTTGTATATAATAAGCAACTCTATGAAAGGTTTTTTAAGCAGACATAGCAGGAGACTTTTAGAATAGTGAACAATGGCATTTCTGTCCTGCTCCACTCCCTCCACCTGGCAAAGACACAGACGCACTCACCGCTACAGACACGCATGTGTTCATTCTTCTTCGGCTCACCACTGTGACTTATCTGCAGCATCTGCCCCACTCTGTGTCATGCACAGGTCATGACATGGAATCTGAGCACAGAGTCTTCTGGTATGTCCTTTAAGAGACGGGGTACATGTGCGCGCGCACCCTAAAGGGGCAATACACGCACTCCAATAGTCTTCCCTAGAAGCAGCAGGGAGGTATCACTGGTGAGCCAGAAGAGAAGGGACATGTGAGCGGCCACAGTGGTGAGTGCGTTGGTGTCTCTGCTGGGTGAGAGGAGCGGAGCAGGGCAGAGACACCAGTGTTAAAGTACCCCCCTCCTCACAAAACCACGAGCCCCCTCATTGCCAGATTGTTCTTAAAGACATTCATAGAGTTGACAGGCATTGGAACGGAGGTAAAAGGAAAGGGTCAGATGGTCATTGGTTGGGAGAATTGTTCCAAGCACATGAAGGACAGGCTGAAACGAACTTCTGGATATCACTCTGCATGATCTGATGTGGCCCTTAGGACAAGCATGCATGCACCCTGTCTCTTGAAGGGGTAGAGTGCACACTCCAATAGCCTTCCCACCCCATTGCTGAGAGACTCGAATTAAAGCATCTTCTTCAGGAGGTGCCTGTTAACATAGTGTGAGTCATCCAGCTTAGCAATCTTTTCAGGAACCTGTTCCTGTGCTCAGCATTGTTACTCTGCCTGCACCTACAGTATCTAGCCTTTTAAGTCAACCATCTGTGTTACAGTACTGTCCTTTCATGGGCCAGCCGTCCTGTTAAACTGTTGTACCGACCTGACCATGCCAGCCTGTCAGCACCTGAACTTGAACTTATCTATCCTGCGGCTCTGACTCTGCCTCCCCTGGTTCCTGCCTGCGGCTTAGACTTTGCGGACAGTCCAGACTCCCGCCAGTGGTTTCAACTCCTTTGCACTTGCTGCCGTCCAGAATCCTGGCAGTGGCTACAATGTCTTGCCTGTTGCCAGTACAGATTACAGCCTGTGACCCTAACCTGTATGCTGGTCTTTGCTGTAGTACACCAGGAACCTTTTCCTGGGGGAAAAGACCCAGTCAAGTCCATCTTCACCATCAGAGGCTTTGGTGAATACCCAGTAGGATCTTACCATTCAGAGTAAGACCAGACTCCTTGGTACAGTTGGCCCACACTCCCGTCTCAACCATAATATTCTCTGCTGATTCGGCCGCAACAATAGTAAGCATTAGGGCTCTTATAGAAAAAAAGTGTCAACTTTGGTGGCTTGGGGGAAAGGCCAGTTTTCCCTTAAACACAATTTTCACAGACTTAGGGCCCTTTCACATCAACGGTTTCGCTGATGTGCGGCAGATCCGGCAGGTGGCGCCACATGTGCCGGTTCCGCCACCTAACGACCGACTTGTGGCCCAGATCCAGCAAGCCCCATGCATTGTCTATGGGGCTAGTGGTCCGTGCGGCAAGCAGCATTTTATTTTCACGGCTGCAAGTGCCGGATCTGCCACATCCAAAGTAACCACACTTGCCACACAGGACCGCAAGCCCCATAGACAATGCATGGGGGTTGCCAGATCCGGCCACAAGTCGGCCATTAGGCGGCAGATCCAGTAGATGTGGCACCACCTGCCGGATCTGCCGCACATCAGCGAAAACTGCTGATGTGAAAGGAGCCTTACCCTGGGTCACTGTTCTTCAGTCTGCCTCCTCCCTTCTGCTGTTGTGTTTTCACAATACTCAAGCTGTCAGACTGGGTGCCGGAGACTGAATACATTTGCACTCAGAAGCTATTTCATTCTATAACATATTCTGAATTTTAAAAGAAAATACATCTGCCTCATGAGATTTAAGAGATCTATTTAGTAATGTATTCAGCTTGCATATTGATTCTTATATGAAACTATTGATCTAATAATTTTAGTAGCTCCAAAATAAAGCTCTACTTTCACCTTGTAATGTAAAAAAGTGAAAAACATACACGCAAATTCCTAAATATCCAATGTATATAACAATTTTACAATAAAGGTGACTTTTTTCAAGATCCTATTGGTTATTTTATTTTATTGTTGGATCAATTGACCCTATAGCATAATATGTAACATGATATTGCTGTCTTTACTTTTGATTTGCCTTATCTGTCAGTTTAAGGCAGTCTGCTACCACAAAATGACTTTTCAAACCAAGCACAGCTACTCGGTGTAATCTTGGTGTAAAGAGTTGGTCACATGCTCGATTAGCTGTGCACTAAGCACCCCACTTCCTTGATTATGTGTTTCACAGTTGGGATGGTGTTCTTAAAATGATCCTAAACCCAGAAACTGAACCCCCTTATCTTTAGACCTGTCCCTGCACCCCCTCTTATCATTTCTAGCCATCCCTTTGCAGAAAAAAATCGCTTTTGTAAAGTAAGAGAAAAAGTTATATTACTTTGTCCTGTGTGAGTTCTCTCTTTCTGTGGAAGCCGCAAATGCCCCGCCTGTCTGCTGCTGCCTGTTAATTATGCACGCCCCTCTCTGCTTCTAAGAGCCTGGCCGCGTCATGAAAGGGGCGGGGCTAAATCGTGTTATGCCGGAGCCCCGCCCCCTTTCATGACGCGGCCAGGCTCTTAGAAGCAGAGAGGGGCGTGCATAATTAACAGGCAGCAGCAGACAGGCGGGGCATTTGCGGCTTCCACAGAAAGAGAGAACCCACACAGGACAGAGTATTATAACCTTTTCTCTTACTTTACAAAAGTGATTTTTTCTGCAAAAGGGATGGCTAGAAATGATAAGAGGGGGTGCAGGGACAGGTCTAAAGATAAGGGGGGGGTCAGTTTCTGGGTTTAGGATCACTTTAAGCTTCTCCCTTTTTCTTCCAAACAAACCGATGATCTTTATGGCCAAACAGTTCAATTTTAGTTTCTTTAGACCACAGGACATGTCTCCAAAAGTGTAGATATTTGTTCCTGTGTGTATTTGCAAAAATTAGTGTGGCTTTTTTTTGTTTCTTTTGGAGTAATGGCTTCTTTCTGGCAGAGTGGCCTTTCAGCCCATGCTGATACAGTACTTTCTTCACTGTGGATAATGACAATCTTACCAGATTCCACCATCATCTTCACAAGATCTTTTGCTTTTGTTCTTGGGTTGATATACACGTTGGATCAAAGCATGTTCATCTCCTGAGCTAACTGTGACAGCTGCTCAAATATACACACTGTCCTCTCAGCTCAATACATACAGCTGGCATATAGTGACAGCCACGCACCCTGTTCATTATGGTAGCAAGAAGTATGAGGGGGCTGGAATGTAAAATGATAATGGAGCCCCTCTGCAGCCACACACCGCCATACGCCCGCTCTCTGCATCAGCATGAGGCTGAATCTGCTCTGTGATGTACTGTCCTCTGATGGAGGGACAAGTGCTGAGGAGCAAATATGATTTTACAGATTTATAAGCAATCTAAACATCCTAGAACTGCAGTGAACAGCTTAGCATCATTATGTGGGAGGGCAGGGACTGCACAAAAAAAATTCTCTCTCCGGTGTTCCCCATTAAAGCACTGCAATGGTTTCTAGGATTCAACAATTACTACAGAAAATTAGAGGTTTTTCACAGATCGTCAAAACTCATACTATTCTCGCTTGTAATGGGGCAGATTTTAGGGTTTGGTCACCAGATGCTGTTGGGGGTCTATATAAAATTGAAAGTGTGTTATGTTCCCTACAATTTTAATCCAATACAATATCCAGAGGTTTTTCCTGGTGGAGATGGTTGCTTCTGAAATTGGGGTAGAGGCTGGATTGTTTTAAAGATTCGAAAACACTGATCAACTTGCTGTAATGCCATTTTTTTCTAGGAAAGTTTCACCTACTAAGAAAAAATGATAACGTTGGAAATGACAAGTTGCCTAGCTTTTAAAGAGTGGAGACAATTTTTAGAGGGAGCAATTCATCAAGTCAAGGTTCTGGACAGATCATAAAGATTTACCGTAGCTTATATTGAATCAACCAAATGATTGTCCAAGAATGTGAGGAATGATCCAGTCACTAAGACTTGATTCAGGTCTTCCTCCCGAACCTCCATTCTTCCTCAGAGTATTGTGCTTTCTATGGTATACTCAAGAGTTGGAAGCAGTAATCCATGAAGCCCAATTGCTGGCTACTTCCACTACGCTAAGGTCCAAGTTATTTATTCCTGTGTACCTGAGGTTATCTCTGTTGTAGGAATTTCATGATTCTGATTTGGAGGGGTTTCAGCCACGCAGACAACTATTGCTAGACTTTTGGTGGTCATCCATGTATAGTTATATTAAATATTTCGTATCCACTTGTGAAACTTATGCTCACACTAAAGTTGCTCTTAACTGGTCAGCCAGGAAATTGGCTCCACTGACAATTCCAGAAAGACCATGGACTCATTTGTCCATGGATATCATTACTGATTTGTCTTGCTCTGTTGCGGCAACTGTTATTTAGGTGGTAGTTTACCAAGTAAACAAGCCCACTTCATTCAGTTATCAGGGTGACTTAATGCCAAAACACTTTCCAGGTTGTTTATCAATAATGTAGTGAGAGGTTACCTCTGAGTTCGCCTGTAAAGGCACGTTCACACACGGCAATATTGCTAGGCAATTTCACAGGCAATTTGTTGGTTGCAGTGAAATCATGGACACATTGTTCCATTTCTACACGGCAACAAAATAGAACAATGTGTCCATGATTTCACTGCAACCAGCAAATTGCCTGTGAAATTGCCTAGCAATATTGCCGCGTGTGAAGGTACCTTAAGGGCCATGTGACATGCATCAATTTGCAGAACGATATTGTTAACGATCACATGCACGCGCGATTGCTAACCATATCGTTCACATCGCTGGTGAGCTGTCACACAGACAGACTCACCAGCGATGTGGACCAGCGAGAACGCTGGTAACCATGGTAAACATCGGGTTACTAGGCGCCACGCAGTGCTTAGTAACCGGATGTTTCCCATGGATATGAGCTCCCAGCATAGGGTGCGAGGCGCTGGGAACTCGTTCATCATTGGTCTGCCGGTTTCGCACGCAGCGATGCTGCGTGTCCACCGGCCTACCGACGGTAGATTTGTGAACATGTTCACAAATCTGCAATCAAACGATTTTTCAAAGAAATATCGTTTGATTACACGCAGCGGCACACAAACTATATCGCTTAAGCGATCAAAAAAGCAGGTCGCTTAAGCGATATCGTTCAGTAAATTGATCCGTGTGACATGGCCCTAAGAGTTGGGTCAATCAGTGCACTGAAATCTGGACTTTTTTTGCAATCATGGTTTTCATCCTGATTTTGGTGAATTTTATGGGGCGAGTTCTGAGTGTCCTGGAGTAGAGATGGTCATTGTCAGTATTCCAGGTTTTCCGGCTTGCCGTTTGACCATTTTGCCCTCAGTCAGCATGGAGATCATTGTTTTGTTTGCCCTTCTTCCTGTCTCGCTTACATAAAGACCTGGCTCAGGTGAGCATTCATTGCTTGAGTATACTGGTTCCTGGTCTGCTCCTGCTCAGCTGTTTTCCTTGGTCCACTCACTTCCCTGGAGCTCTGTGAGATCTCGGTTCACCTTACAGCTTCTTGCATCGTGCTTCTGGTGCCGCTGCTTCTACCTTCAGGCTCGGACGTTCAAGTTTGTAAGCAACTTCCCGGTTATTATCGTATGTACTGTATGCTTTGTGGAACTTGTGTTTCATTACCTACTCGGAACTGTGTTTAAACTTGTTACCCGGTCATCCGGGTGTGGGGACCTTTTGCCACGGACTATATCTTCTGGTCGTTCCAGTACAAGGACTTGTGCTATGGACTACATGCATCCGGATTTACCTGCTTTGGACTATTGGTTTTTCGGACTGCTTCCATAAGGACTGTGCTCGACGATATATATATTGGGGTTGTATTATGTTGTGTGCTTTTGCTGTGTACTAAGTTCACCTTGTTTTGTTGTGTGTTTATAAATACTTTGCACCCAAGAACCCGTCTCTGCTCTTCATTGCCCTTAAGCGATCAGACTCCTCAAAACCTATACAATAGTATTACAGTCATTCAGAAACTTTTGGATGCCTAGAGAGTGGTTCAAAAGAATATTGGGACGGTTCAACTTCATCCAAAACAGAAATATATGCTCAATCTTCAAAGTAGGAGATAATAGTTTTATAACCCAACCTTAAGCTAAGGGTCATTTGGGTCCTAAATTTATTGGAGGCAGTCAATCTGGTTGCCTTTATGATTAAAATTTCCTCAGTCTGTTTGTGTCCGTAATGTTTTCCACCTATCCCTGTTAAAAGAATTAGTCCCCTCAATATTGTGTCCCTCATTCCTGCCTCCTCCTGTTTCCGTTGATGAAGGTTAAGAGTAGGAGATGCCGAGGATTGTGGATTCTTAGAGGATCCTGAATTCCCTCCAAAATCTTTTACATTGGAAAGGATATGTAGTCTAGGAGAGATCCTGGGTCACATCCTGTTCTGTGAAGCTCAAACATTTGGTCAGAGCCAACCATTATAGGTTTCCTGGGAAACCTGGGGGTCTGGTGGCCCCACCTCTAAAGAGGGAGTACTGTCACAATTTCTCCCCTCACTATATCTTGGATGGAGTGAGTGGGTTTTGATGCCCTATGGAATGAGGGCTGTGTTTAGTTGTCAGTTTGGAGAGAGAGCTTAGCTGTCCAATTTAGTGCAGGAATGTGCTGAGCTGTCGGGATGTTGATTGACAGCTTAACCATTCAATTTTAGACTGAAGTGTTTGGATTCTTCAGATGTTCCCAATTCTGAGTGGTTACCCAGCTATTTAGCTGAGCAGTCAGTCCCGGATCACTTCCAGTTGTAGCATTTGCTCATAGGTGCTTGTTTATCTGTGCTCTGTGTTTCAATATTTTTCTGCCAGATCTTGGGCCTTCACTGACCATCTGTTTGCTTTGCCCCTTTGCGTTGATCTGCTAACTTCCTAGTATTGTAACCCCACACCATGACCTGAGTACACCTTTGTCTTTCCCCGTAGCTCACAACATGCACTCTTGGTATCTGACCTCTGTACATTTGTCCAACATGTCTCACAGCTTGTCTGTGAGTAGTGCCTTGGTCACACCAAGATTAACATTGGAGTCTAGGTAAACTATAGCAGCACAATACACATTGTACAAGTGGAATATGCCTTGAATTATGTTTAGAAAATGTAAAGATTTGAGGCTAAAGGAGAAATTGAACTGTCTCCATAACGTTAATAGTGTCAAATCTACAGTTAAAAGAAAAAGGACACAACAACTAGTTTTCCATTAGCAGCAATTCAGTGTTTGTAAGAATGCAATTGATTTCCATGAAGCTGGATTCCGTTAGCAATCCATCATAGCTTTCTTACAGGCACAACATGTAATGACCTAATGATAGATCCATTATATCTAAGGTCCCAATAGAAATATGCACTCCACAGACAAACCTACAAGCTCGAACAAGATTTTTATTTTTTTAACCAATAATTACTGATGCTCTAAAGCAGATAAACCTGTTTTCTATTGCTGCCAAATGCGGAAGTTATTGTCTTATAAGTCTATATTTTACCTTCAAAAGAAAAACACTGTATAAGAAGTCGCAAACAGCAGATGCTGAAAAAGATAAAAGACCCACACATATGAACAGTAATTGCAAATTGGCAAAGCGCCAGGCTGCCAGCCCTCACATTCAAGGAGTAGGCATACTTTATAGGTTTTAAATTTTTAATAAACCTATTCTATTGTGTAACAAAAAATACCTGCAAAAAGAGCTATGAAAACACCATTAACCTATACATGCATTATATATACACAATCGCAAGATTTAAGAATAGCAGTAACTAGCTGCTTTACTCCACTTGTTAGCCACCTGCATAGCACTGTGCTGAATAAGGCTGCCTTCACACTTGCGTTTGTGTCTGCATGCAGAGGGCATGCAGACGCAAACGCAGGCAAACGCAGCACATACTAATGTGAACGCAGAGGAGAAACTCCGCATGCGTTCACATTAGTATGGTGCCCGGGCAGCCAATCAGCTGTCTCTGGGGGCGGCCGGGAGGAGGAGATCAGCAGCAGAGATCTCCTCCTCCGGGCACAGCTGATCTCCCGCCGGTGTCAGCGGGGAGATACAGCTGATCTGACAGCTGTTTAAATTTCCCGCGCTGACACCGAATAGAGTGATATCGGTGCAGGAGATATGAAACAGCTGATCACTGCTTCAAATCTCCCGCACCGACCTCACCTATTCATTGTCAGCGTGGGAGACTTAAGCCGCTGTCAGATCAGCTGTTTCTCCCCGCTGACACCGGCGGGAGATCAGCTGTGGCTCTGCATGATCTCCCGATGGCCGCCGGTGATCACCAGCGGCCAACGGGAGAGATTTCAATGAGATCCGCAGTGTTCTCCTGCGCTGTCATGCGGAGGGCACTGCGGATCCATTGAGATCCATGCATTTTTTGTGCGCTTGCGGGTAAAACAAGCACCCGCGAACACACAAAAAAATGCTGCATGCTGCGTTTGGAGTGCAGTCGGAGGGCGCATAAATTATGCGCATCCTAACGCAAATGCGGCCAAACGCAGCCATACGCAGGCACATGCGTTCCCATGTTAAACATAGGAACGCATGTGCGCAAGCGTTTGGTGCGCTGTGCTCTAAACGCAAGTGTGAAGGCACCCTAAGAGAAGCAGTTTTTGCCACGCAATAACAATGCCTCAGCACTGATACTAGATTATTTTTGTGTTGGGTGACTCCTTGAAATTTTGAGCCCCTATAAAGTTTGACACCCAGAGAAACCACCATGCTACATCACTGCTAACGGCAGCCAACTTTTCTAAAAAGTTGTAAGGCTAATTTCAAATGGAAAACAAACGACCACATGCTCATCATTCTACTCTTCGCATGCTCATTGTTGCATAAGGCCCCCTTCACTTGTACACATTTCTAGTATGGTACATGGGGCATCTATTTTTTTCTTCATGTATTACATAGCCATTATAACCTATGATGATCTTCACACGGACAGTGTGTACCAGAGACATGTCCCTTTTATTTCCAGCTGCAAGGATGCCAAGGGCCAATGCAAATCTATGGGTCGATGAAAAACATTGCAGTGTACATCACACAGATAGCATCCGTGTGGTGTACACTGCAAAGTATAGGAGCAGCTTTGTAATTTCATTTTTTCTTTATCCATACCAGAAAAACATGGATGACACAATGCTTGAAAACACTGCTGGACAGGGGCTGGCTGGCACTTTTCAGCCTGGGGGGCAATCACAATGTAGAGGCCCGCGAGCTGCAGCGGCAGCCCAACTTTGGCCAGTTTATCACTGGCCGCTACATTAAAGCAGCAGAGGTAAATGGATTTAAAAACAGGCTGATACATATAGTAGATAAGAGAGCAGAACCGAGCTTACTACAGAGATAAGGGAGCAGAACTGAGCTTACTACAGAGATAAGGGAGCAGAACTGAGCTTACTACAGAGATAAGGGAGCAGAACTGAGCTTACTACAGAGATAAGGGAGCAGAACCGAGCTTACTACAGAGATAAGTGAGCAGAACTGAGCTAACTACAGAGATAAGAGAGCAGAACCGAGCTTACTACAGAGATAAGAGAGCAGAACCGAGCTTACTACAGAGATAAGGGAGCAGAACTGAGCTTACTACAGAGATAAGGGAGCAGAACCGAGCTTACTACAGAGATAAGTGAGCAGAACTGAGCTAACTACAGAGATAAGAGAGCAGAACCGAGCTTACTACAGAGATAAGAGAGCAGAACCGAGCTTACTACAGAGATAAGGGAGCAGAACCGAGCTTACTACAGGGAAAAAAAGAGCAGAACCGAGCTTACTACAGAGATAAGAGAGCAGAACCGAGCTTACTACAGAGATAAGAGAGCAGAACCGAGCTTACTACAGAGATATGGGAACAGAACTGAGCTTACTACAGGGAAAAAAAGAGCAGAACCGAGCTTACTACAGAGATAAGAGAGCAGAACCGAGCTTACTACAGAGATAAGAGAGCAGAACCGAGCTTACTACAGAGATAAGGGAGCAGAACTGAGCTTACTACAGGGAAAAAAAGAGCAGAACCGAGCTTACTACAGAGATAAGAGAGCAGAACCGAGCTTACTACAGAGATAAGAGAGCAGAACCGAGCTTACTACAGAGATAAGGGAACAGAACTGAGCTTACTACAGGGAAAAAAAGAGCAGAACCGAGCTTACTACAGGGAAAAAAAGAGCAGAACCGAGCTTCCTACAGAGATAAAAACAGAACGAGCTACTACAGGAAAAAGACGACCCAGCTTACTACAGAGATAAGAGAGCAGAACCGAGCTTACTACAGGGATAAAAGCAGACGAGCTTACGGAAAGAGCAAACCAAGAACCAATGCGTGGTTAATGCCATTAGGCAAAAAAGTCCACTTTTTTCTGTATTTTGTGCTGTTTTTCCTTTTTTTTACATTTACACTCATAACTATTATATAGTAGATGGTGGCCCGATTGTAATGCATCGGGTATTCTAGAATATATATGTAGTTTACATACTGTGACTAACAGAACTTGTTCAGTCAACGTGAGTGAACTACACCGCTCCTTCTGTCACCTCTCCTCCTTCTCTGTCCGCTCCTCCTGTCACTCTCTCCTTCCCCTCCTCTCCTCCTGTCACCTCTCCTCTGTCTCTCTTCCTGTAACCGCTCCTCCTGTCACCGCTCCTTCGTCTCTCCTCCTGTCACCGCTCGTTGATCGCTCCTCCTGTCGCCACTCCTCCTGTCACCGCTCCTTTGTCTCTCCTGTCACTGTTTGTCCATCGCTCCTCCTGTCATCACTCCTCCTATCCCGCATCCTCCGTCTCTCCTCCTGTCACCACTCGTCCATTGCTCCTCCTGTCACTGCTCCTCCTGTCACCGCTCGTCCATCACTCCTCCTGTCACCGCTGCTCCTGTCCCGGCTCCTCCATCTCTCCTCCTGTCACCGCTCCTTCGTCTCTCCTCCTGTCACTGCTCGTCTATCGCTCCTCCTGTCACTGCTCCTCCTGTCCCCGCTCCTTCGTCTCTCCTCCTGTCACCGCTCATCCATCGCTCCTCCTGTCACCGCTCCTCCGTCTCTCCTGTAACCCTGTAACCGCTCCTTCGTCTCTCCTGTCACCGCTCGTCCATCGCTCCTCGTATCACCGCTCCTCCGTCTCTCCTCCTGTCATGGCGGATTTCCATTACAGACAGAAAGACGGGATTAGACAATTATATAGTAGGCTGTAGCAGAGCTGGTGCTGTATTTTTTGTGCATTGTGATGTCTGTATGTCCTGCAATAGATTGACCTGCACTCCAATAACAAACTATGAACGATACACAAACCATTTCAGCTCTGCTATGTCAAACTCAACTGTGCTACATCTACACTTATATACTGCTCCCAGCCTTCCAACAGTTGCCATGTATATATTTAGATGTAGCAGAGCTCATGCTGTGTTGTTTGTGCATTGTGATATCTGTGCTGCTGTAGATTGAGCTGCACTCCTATAACAAACACTAGAATGCCACCTGACCACCTCAGCTGTGGCGGTGTCACATCTTCCATGATAGCGGACGCTTCCACTGTGGGAGGAGTGTTATGCAGTGATGGCCTGACATGCTCAATCACACAGAGGGAGAGATGCAGGATATCATGGAAGATATGACACCGCAGTACGGGGAGTGGGTAACAACGAGGGGGACGGGGGCTGAGAATTCACAGTGCGGCGAGGGTTGACAAAGTGGGGCTGAAAGGATGGACACTTCAAATAGCCGGTGGGAAAGTCGACTTCACCGCCCACTTTCCTGGCCGCTATGTGAAGTGAAGCGCTGTCTCTCTGAAACGGAAATCCCACGTCGCTGATTGGTCGCGGAGCAGCCAATCAGCAATGCATGCTTTCCGTTACAGAAAGAAAGACGCGATAAGGCAATTTTATAGTAGGATTACACACACACACACTTGAGACTGCTGTGGGCTGAATACACAATAGCTATATACATAATAGAGAATACACAATGGAGATGGCTGCTGGCCGTATAGACAATGGAGATGGCTGCTGGCCGTATAGACAATGGAGATGGCTGCTGGCCGTATAGACAATGGAGATGGCTGCTGGCCGTATAGACAATGGAGATGGCTGCTGGCCGTATAGACAATGGAGATGGCTGCTGGCCGTATAGACAATGGAGATGGCTGCTGGCCGTATAGACAATGGAGATGGCTGCTGGCCGTATAGACAATGGAGATGGCTGTAGGCTATACACACAATAGAGACTGCTGCTACTCTCCATCCATCCCATTGTCCCCCCCAGGTTCTATCTTTGGCTGTAATAGGGCCTTACCTGACTCCACACTCCTGATCCCGCATCCCGACAGCTTCTTCCTCTGCCGCTCCTGGTCTCCCGCTTGCCGTCACCAGCCGACACCCTGCACCAGCCAGCATCCGGTGGCATCCGGAATCGCCAGCACCCCACATCAGTCAGCACCCGGCAGCCACCAACACCCAGCAGGCAGCCGCCAGCACCAGGCAGCCAGTAGCAGCCGCCAGCATGCGACACCAGCAGCCAGCACCCGGTAGCCGACACCAGCCGCCAGCATCTAACAGCCAGCACCAGGCAGCAGCCGCCAGCACCCGGCACCCGGCACCAGGCGGTAGCCACCAGCACCCGGCATCAGGCGGCAGCCGCCAGCACCCGGCACTAGCCGCCAGCATCCGACAGCCGGCATTAGGCATCACCCGGCAGCCACCAACACCCAGCAGGCAGCCACCAGTACCAGGTATCCGGCACCAGCCACCAGGACCCGGCACCCGGTGGCAGCCGCCAACACCCGGCACCAGGTGGCAGCCGCCAGCACCAGGTGGCAGCTGCCAGTACGCAGCCACCAGCACCCGGCAGCAGGTGGAAGCCACCAGCACCCGGCAGCAGCCGCCAGCACCCGGCAGCAGGCGGCAGCCGCCAGCACCCGGCAGCAGGCGCCAGCACCCGGCAGCAGGCGGCAGCCGCCAGCACCCGGCAGCAGGCGCCAGCACCCGGCAGCAGGCGGCAGCCGCCAGCACCCGGCAGCAGGCGGCAGCCGGCAGCACCCGGCGGCAGCGCCAGCACCCGGCAGCCGCCAGCACCCGAAGCAGCCGCCAGGACCCGGCAGCCGCCACAGCGGCAGCACCCGCAGCAGGCGGCAGCACCCGGCAGCAGGCGGCAGCACCCGGCAGCAGGTGGCAGCCGCCAGCACCCGGCAGCAGGTGGCAGCCTCCAGCACCCGGCAGCAGGTGACAGCCTCCAGCACCTGGTAGCAGGTGGCAGCCGCCAGCACCCTGCAGCAGCTGCCAGCACCCGGTGGCAGCTGCCCGCACCCAGCACCAGCCGCAGCGATGTGCCGGCGGCGGGAAATTCAAATGTTCTCCTCCAGTCCTCCTCCCTCCTCTGAGTGAGCCTTCAGCTGCCTGCTGCCGCGGCCTGTGAAGGGAGATGCCTTGCAAAGGCAGCAGGCCGGGGAGGGGCGGATGACTGAGGTGGGGGGGCGGGACTCACCCGAGGTCACACACAGCCTCGGTCTGGCCCTAATGGTGACCCGGCCGGCCGGGTGCCATGACAACGGCCGCTGCTGCCCGGAAGCCGGTCCCGCGGTGGTGCTGACTGCAGAGAGAGCTGAGAGCTCTGCTCAGAGCAGATGAGTGCGGCTGCCGACAGACGGCCGCCCGCGGCGCTAGCAGTATTGTAGCAGTGCACTGACTCAGTCAGTGACACAATCCCGCCTGCGTCCGGCGTCCGCCGGTTGCCAGGACGACGCAGCCCTTGCTGCGATTTGAAGCCCGGAGCGGTCCCACTGCGGCCGCACCGCGCTGACAGCTGATGATCATTTCACTGTTCAGGGCCGCTGCTGGCAGTATCGGGCGGCCCTGAACTGTCACTAAACCGGCAGCCTGGAGGGCAATTGCCCCCCAGGAACCCGGCCCAGTCCGCCCCTGCTGCTGGACCTGTACTAGTTTTTCATGCACATGTTTTATACGCACGTGTGAAGGGGGCCTGATAATAATAATAAAATAATTTTATTTATATAGCGCAAACATATTTCGCAACTCTTTGAAATTCTGAGGGGACATGTACAGGCAATGCAGAGTAACAAAAAAATGACAGGTACCATGAGAAGTGAGGTCCCTGCTCGCAAGCTTATAGTCTATGTGGAAATAGGGGAGGCACAAAAGGTAAATGGTAAATAGTGCCATCATATATGGTCTAGCTATCAATAAATAGGGGACTCACATAATGCTGCGTGAATCAGTCACAAGCCAGCATCAGTACAGTACAGATACAGAGCTATTAAGTGCATGGAGGGTGTAGATAGATGACCAAATAGGCCAGATTTAAAAAAAAAGGACAGACTGGGAATAGTTAGATAAGTTAGGCTAGTCTAATGAGATGTTTTAGGACCCGCTTAAAACTATGGGCATTAGGAATTAAATTGATCTTGGTAGTCCGTTCCAGACAATTGGCACTGCTCGTGAGAAATCTTGGAGATGGGAGAGTGAAGATCGGATTGTGGATGATGTCAGTCTTAGATTATTAGTGGAACTGAGGGCATGAATGAGGCGATAGACCGAGATGAGGGAGGAGATTTAGGGCGGTGCAGAACTGTGGAGGGCTTGGTGGGTGAGAGTGATAATTTTAGATTCAGTTTAAAGGGACTATGTCAGGTTATTTCAAATAAATACATTTTTCTCTGTGTTGTGTCTTTTTTAACCATTTACTGGATATTCTTAATGGCCAGGACTAAGTTGGCATGACATTAAGAATCTCAGGGCTTAATACCAGCTGGTAATACAAATCTGGTATTAACCCCTTATTACCCAGCATGCCACCTGCCACCAGGACCACTGGAAGAGCCTAGCAAAGTGCCTGAAAATGGCGCTTATAAATGCGGTATTTTCAGGGGTGGCTGCAGGTTGTTATTCTTTAGCGTGGGGGGCCCTAAAACAATGGGCCCTCAACCCTACTGAGAATATCAGCCCTTAGCTGCCTAGTTTTAACTTGGCTGGCAATTAAAAATAGGGTGGAGCCCACAAATTTTTTTTTGCCATCCAAGGTAAAATTAGGCAGCTGAGGGTGGCAGCTTATAGCTGTCTGCTTTCATTGGGCTAGAAATTAAATTAAAAAAAAAACATGTGGGGCTTCGCAGTATTTTTATTATTTAACAACCTATGACAGCAGGTTGGTTGCCATACACTAATGTATATGGCAACCAATCAGAATCACCGTCCAGATTGAGGAAATGCAGTCTGACTACAACAGCTCCTTAAAGAGGCTCTCAGAGTGTGAGCATTTGTGATTGGCTGTTTGCCTGACAGTGCAGTGAATATGCAAGTTTAAGCTTGATGGGAGGCCCCAGAAGTAGCAGCGAGAGTCTGGTAAGCCCGATCTACCTACACTGTTTCCCCGAAAATAAGAGCTTCTTATAATAATTTTTGTACCCAAAGATGCTCCATGTCTTTCAGGGGGTGTCTTATTTGTCCATGAACAAGAATTCATATTTATTGCTGAACAAAAGAAAAGGACCTTTTATAATCTCCTTGCATCCCTCAATACAGTATCCCTATACTGTAATCCCCTGGCAAACCTCAATAAGGTATCTCCATCATCCCCTTACGGCCCCCAATAAGGTATCCCCATCATCCCCCAATATGATACCGTATCAGCATCAAAACACATATATAGGGACACACACACACAGGAGCTCACACACACACACACACAACAGAGCACATACACACACACACACAGAGACAAACACACACACAGGGACACGCACACACAGGGACACGCACACACAGGGACACTTCTCACCGTTCCCTGATGTATTCTGGTGCCGCTCTCAGCTGCCCACCGCTGTCCCGATGCTCGCTGCTGTCCCGATGCAAGGAGAACGGCATTGCTGTTTTTCAAGCCCGCCACTGTCCCGGCCAATCATAGGACAGGAGCCACCCAGGCAGCCAATCACAGGCCAGAACTAGCGTCATGCAGCGACTGGCCTGTGATTGGCTACTGGGCAGTTCCTGGCCCATGATTGGCTGGGACAGTAGCGGGGAGCTGGAAAACCAGAGTGGTGCTGGTGTATATGCATCTGCGGCACTACTCACAACGGCGGGCACTGGGACAGTAGCGGGGGCAGGGGCTAGGGGAAACACAGCTGCATGCCCCTGGTCTTCTAATCGGTGGCATGCTCGTATGGGTACCATAATAAAGGCATGCCTTATTTTCAGGGGTACCTTATATTTGCAGGCACATTAAACCCCCTGGCATGCCTTACTTTCGGGACGCGCCTTATTTTCGGGGGAAACATGGTAGTCTACCATCTATCTACTCTTTTCTAACTTTATACAGCATGAGAAAGACAATGTTAAAATGCATTGCACACAGACACCACACACGACCATACGGAAAGCACTCATGGGACTGTCATGCATCAAAATCGTTCCCATTTATGCGTATGCTAGTGTGCCTGCACCCTCACTGTTCAGTTATGTTGAAACACTGCATTTTCTTCTTTTTCTTTCTGCAGCTAAAACCTGCTCTGTTCACAGTAAAAGATCTACACCCATTTTACTGCATTATTTGTAGCATGTTGTGAGTACAGGTTTCAAGTTTACATTCTCGCTGCTTTCTTTGGGTGAAAAGTCACTGAAAAATGCTGAAAGAATTTACATGCTGCAGATTAAATAAGTGATACAGTTTAGTTAGGGCCCTTTCACATCAGCGTTTTTTTCAAATCGCAGCAGATGCGGTGAAAAAACCGCATCTGCCGCGATTACCGCATACCGGCTGCACTTGCGGCACGGTTGCGGTAAACGCCATACAAGGTATAGGCGGACTTGCGGCAGGTGCGGCAAGTGCGGTTTTGGCACTTGCGGCAGGTGCGGCCGCGAAAAAAAAACGCGGCTGACAGCATTTTTTTTTGCGGCAGCACCTGCCGCAAGTGCCAAAACCGCACTTGCCGCAAGTCCGCCTATACCTTGTATGGCGTTTACCGCAACTGCAGCCGGTATGCGGTAATCGCGGCAGATACGGTTTTTTCACCGCATCTGTCGCGATTTGAAGAAAACGCTGATGTGAAAGGGCCTTTACAGAATTAAAAAAAAAAAAAGTGTTCATGAGATTTCTGCTTTTGCTGGTACTGTAAAAAGCACCTGCTAATTAACATTAAATAAATTCAGCAAAAAAACATGGCATGTGAACATAGCCCAAGGAAAAGAAATCCACTAAAGCCAGAGACACACTGAGCGAGATGTATGCGAGATAATCGCATGAGTCTGGCATGACTCACCCAGAACAGCCGCCACATCTCTGGACGGGAGCAGTTGCTTGTGTTTCTATGCAGCTTACATGCTTCCATCTAAAAAGGTCACCCATTCTGGGTGAGTCATTCGAGACCCATACGAGTATAGGCCCAGTTACACACACAGATAATTGTGCAGAGATTGTTCGCAGATCTGGTTGCAGTGAAATCATGGACACATTGTTCCATTTTGTGGCCGTGTACAAATGGAACAATGTGTCCATGATTTCACTGCAACCAGAGATCAGCGAACAATCTCTGCAGAATTATCTGTGTGTGTAAGGGTGCGTGCACACAATCAGTATACGCAGCGTTTTTGACGCAGCTTCTTGCCGCTGTGTCCAAAACGCTGCGTAGTACAGTACAAGCATAGTGGATGGGATTTCACGAAATCCCATCCTCACTATGCTTAACCCGCCCGCATCATGTTTGGAGCTGCGGTGCTGGTTGCCGGCAGTCCGCTCCTCCGCAGCATGTTCATTCCATGCTGCCGAGTTGGAAGCGGCTGCCACAGAGAGACTGTAGGGAGAAGCCGCCCTGCACCCACCGCACATGGGGAGTACAGGGCGGCTGCAGTCTCCCTGCGGCCACCCGCGGCTTCACTCAGGTCCGGAGGAGCTGCATCCATCACCGCAGCTCCTCCAGACCGTGAGCACATATCCCAACTGGGCCTCATCTCACATGTATTTCGCTCAGTGTGTCTCTGGCCTAATAGAGAGATCTGCAAAGTTTCACACCTTTCTATGCTAGACAAAATTATTAAGAAAAAAAAAGGATTAGTAACTTTTTAGTGCCACATGCTCCTAGGTAAAATTTGGCACATTTTTCAATAGTTGTTGCAACTTGATTACTAGTGGGTACAAAAAACTGTTTACATTACACTCACTCAACAAAGGGCACTAGTCATGACCATGAAAGTGCTGTGCCTTAGGCTGGGTTCACATTTGCATTGTGAACACAGCGTAACCGAACGCAGCAAAACGCATGCGCACTGCGTTCCTATGTTTAACATGGGAACGCATAGTACCTGCGTTTGGCTGAGTTCGGCTGCGTTTGTGTTTGGCTGCGCATAATTTGTGCACCTTACAAACACAAAATGTTTTTTTTTTGTGTGGCTGTGTGCTTGTTCTATATGCAAGCAGACAGCCGCGCAAAAATAATGAATGGGAGTGAATTCGTCCGCAGCGCCATCTGCTGACAAGAGCACGAACACAGCGGAAGATGACGTCATTCCAAGGTCCCTCCTAGGTAAATCCTCCCTCTCTCTGAAATTTCTATGCCCGCAGCTACTTGTAATGGTTTCCTATGGATACTTTTATGTGAACGCATGCAGACAATCTCCACAGCGTTCCCATAAAAGTTTCTCCGTTCGACACTGCGACTGCTTATGTGCAAAGTACGCAGCCCTCCAGAACGCAAATCTGAACTTAGCCTTAAAAGGAAACCTCTCAAGTCCATTATACCTTCCAACCCAGCAGTCTAACTTTAGTAAATAGCATTATACAAATCTGGCTAATGTTAAAAAAAGTTTTCAAGAAGTGCACTATACGAATGCTAAACAGGCCTGTAACTAATTGAAATGCCATTATTTCCCAGTGTAGTCGACCCACTTGATATTATCTAGCCTCTGGAGGCCTGATAACATGATTTCCAAGAGCCAGCATCATTAAATCTCCTGGAAGTCTTGTGCATGTGAGCAGCTCATTTCAGTAGCGTCAGTGCATCTTTGAAGCCGGGTGTATACATCCCAACTTCTGAGACTCACTCTATGCATGATCGGAATTGCAGAAGCTGTTCTTCTGCACACGTGTACACCTTACGTCATAGGCGCCCTGAAGCTGCCAAAATGAGCCACACACACGAGCAAGATTTCCTGAAGCTGGCGATGACCAGGCTCACAGAAACCATGTTATCACGTCCTCAAGGGCATGAGAACATGGAAAGATGGCTGACTAGTCTGGGAAAACAACTCCATCGACTAGTCAAAGTCCTAATTAGCATAGGCACACAGCACAATATACATTTTTTTTTTTTTCAAAACATTGATTTTAGTAATTAGCATTATATAGGGCTAGTTTAGACAGAAAATTTTGGCCGTATTTTTTGGACTTTAGTATGCACTTTCCCTTCCTTTTTCCCCCCCAAGTTTTGGGGGAATGTAGGGGGTGCAGCCTATATTCCGAATGTATGTGCTGTGTTGTGGGGGGTGGGTTTGGAGCAGTGACTGGAGGCTGGAACATTCTGCAGATGCGACCCGCGATCATGTGGGCCCACTCATTAGGCTAATGTAATATTCACTGTACTGGATATTACATTAGCTTAAATAACCTGCACTGATCACCAGCTGCAGCAGCTGGCGCTTCTGCATATTCACTGTTCCCCAAGCATCATAGCGTGGGGAACAGTGAATACACCAGATGATCATGATCACCCTTTCCATCGATCCCGCCTGCAGCACCGCCGGCAATGTCCTCCTGTGTTATGCTGAATGCGGTGATCAGTGTGTAGAGTGGGCGTAGTTCTTGAGTTCTGGTTCTCTTACAGAGCGTTGAGAGGGTCCGTATAAAGTCTTGTTGGCCACACCTACCAGCGTCAAGCTAGAAGGGACAGGGACCTGGATCCACAATTCACACTGCAAACATGCACATGCACATAGGAAACACAAAATCCACATCTGAGATGACAGCACCACCTACTCCAGCCAAGGAGGAGCCGTCCTTAGCACTATACTCTGAGATGCACCCATAAGTGATTTTAAGTGCTCTGAGATGAGGAAGAAGTACGCTTCCCTCAGGCTGACACCTAAGTCGCTGCAGATACAGCTGAAGATTGTTCTAGTGCTGTTTTTCCTTCACGAGGATACAAAGATGAAAAATATGTCACTCTATGAACTGTTGTACGGTCCACACCCGAACAAAAAACTCTGGGGGCGGTTATAGCTGTCTAATGCCTATCACTGATCGTTGTATTTGTACAGATGGGAAATGTTTGTTATTATTCTACCGATTCTACTGATGCTGAATAAGGGTCCGATTTTCCCAAAGAAGGAAGAGCAAAGAGGAGAGTGTCTGATGTTTATGATTGCCTTGAATACTACTGTAATCCAAATCATTATGAAGCTAGTATGGGGTTTTGTTAAAAGAGAATTTCTTAGAGTTATAAGAGTTACATGAAGATTTGCAAGAGCCATGGGATATTTAATTATTAACTATGCATGACATCAAAGCAAAAAGAACAAGAGTAAAAGATTGTTGGATACGTACTCATTCATCCATCTTTTCAAGATCCATGCTTTTCTCAACTACTCAGGTCCCCATGGATGAATTTATGATAGCATTCAATTAGACCTACGAGTTCCCCACAAATCTCAGTGCTTCCAGATATAACAACACATGGGTAACCCTCTCTATAGCAGAGTGGTTAGCTCCACCTTGGTGGACTGCTATTAGAAATTTGTCCTTGTATTCTCCCCACAGTATAGCTGTATGTGGCTCTGGATCTGCCAGCACACAGTTTAACAGAATAAACATCACGGATTATAATTTGGGAACCATACCAATAGATTTAGGCACCTTGCAGATAATATTTATAAGTCGAATTCAATATGAAAGAGACAATGAGCCTCCTATTTTCGGAGGCATGATGTATGAACTGACAAGATAAAACCTCTGAGATATAGCATGAGTTTGATAAATAGTTCTGGATACGATGAAGTACGAAACAAATACAATAAAATTCTAAGAGGTATATTAAGGTTCCCCTCATGTCCTTCTCAAATGGATGCACATACAGTGCCTTGTGAAAGTATTCTGTAATGGGACAAAATGCCGGAATGCCCACGCTGCCACCAAGAATCACCAGGAAACAAAGAGTTAACTGGGCAGATTTTCCTTTTATTCTATCCTACGCGTTTCAGGGAACATGTTCCCTGAGGAAGGAGCTCGGATAGAGGCTCTGAAACGCGTAGGATAGAATAAAAGAAAAATCTGCCCAGTTAACTCTTTGTTTCCTGGTGATTCTTGGTGGCAGCGCGGGCATTCCGGCATTTTGTCCCATTACAGCATTCCTGTTTCCACGGTTATCGTGAAGGTGCGGCCCTGCAGCAGCCATTCTACAAGCCATCTTACAGGCGATTACCGGTTGTGGGTGACACAACCGAGCCAGGTGAGCAGTTCCTGATATCCTTTTTACAAAGGGTTATAGCGGTATATAAGACCCTATGCGCATTTATCTCACGTTTACAGGTTGATTGTGAAAGTATTCGGCCCCCCTGAACTTTTCAACCTTTTGCCACATTTCAGTCTTCAAACAAAGATATAAATTAACATTTTTTGTGAAGAATCAAAAACAAGTGGGACACAATCGTGAAGTGAAACGAGATTTATTGGGTATTTTAAACTTTTTTAACAAATAAAAAATTGAAAAGTGGGGCGTGCAATATTATTCGGCCCCCTTGAGTTAATACTTAATAGAGCCACCTTTTGCTGTGATTACAGCTTCAAGTTGCTTGGGGTATGTCACTATCAGTTTTGCATATTGAGGGACTGAAATTCTTGCCCATTCTTCCTTGCAAAACAGCTGGAGCTCAGTGAGGTTGGATGGAGAAAGTTTGTGAACAGCAGTTTTCAGCTCTTTCCACAGATTCTCGATTGGATTCAGGTCTGGACTTTAACACATGGATACATTTATTTTTTAACCATTCCAGTGTAGATTTTGCTTTACGTTTGGGATCATTGTCTTATTGGAAGATAAGTCTCTGTCCCAGTCTCAGGTCTTTTGCAGACTCCAACAGGATTTCTTCCATAATGGTCCTGTATTTGGCTCCGTCTATCTTTACAATTGATGGGACCATCTTCCCTGCCCCTGCTGAAGAAAAGCAGGCCCAAACCATGATGCTGCTGCCACCACCATGTTTGACAGTGGGGATGGTGTTTTGGGGGTGATGAACTGTGTTGCTTTTACGCCAAACATATCGTTTTGCATTGTGGCCAAAAAGTTCAATTTTGTTTTCATCTAACCAGAGCACCTTATTCCTCATGTTTGTTGTGTCTCCCAGGTGGCTTGTGGCAAGCTTCAAACAAGACTTTTTATGGATATCTTTGAGAAATGGTTTTCTTCTTGCCACTCTTCCATAAAGGCCAGATTTGTGCAGTGTACGACTGATTGTTGTCCTATGGACAGACTCTCCCACCTCAGCTGTAGATCTCTGCAGTTCATCCAGAGTGATCATGGGCCTTTTGGCTGCATCTCTGATCAGTTTTCTCCTTGTTCCAGATGAAAGTTTAGAGGGACAGCCGGGTCTTGGTAGATTTGCAGTGGTCTGATACTCTTTCCATTTCAATATGTTCGATTGCACAGTGCTCCTTGAGATGTTTAAAACTTGGGAAATCTTTTTGTATCCAAATCCGGCTTTAAACTTCGCCACAACAGTATCTTGGACCTGCCTGGTGTGTTCTTTGGTCTTCATGATGCTCTTTGCACTTGAAACAGAACCCCGAGACTATCTGTCACGGGTGGCACGGATGACAGGGTAGAGGCCACGCGCAGACGGTCCCAGCGTTTGGCCAATCAGCCATAATGTTTGAGGACGGTCCGTCTTTCAGGGGCATTTACCTTCTGTGTAGATAGAGAGAAGGTATGATAAGATCTCCCTATCATGGGGAGACGGCTGGGAAGGTCTTGTGCTCGGTCTGGTTTCTACACCAGTATTCTGGGTCACTAGGACCCAGCAGGTTCTTCCCACCTTTATAAGGAGTTTCATTGCCCTCCCTCGGTGCAGGTGATATTTCCTTATGCACTCATTATCCTTGCTCCAGCAGAAGCTGAGGTTGTGGAGGTTGCTGTGCTCTGCTGCAAGATAAGTGTTTTCTTTCCCCATTGTCTGTTTTTCCTTGTGTTTGTCTTTAGTTGTTAGTGGAGGGGTCTAGTGAACCTCTCCATCTGATCCTTAGATAAGGTAGTGCTAGGATCAGAGAGGGACGAGGTTCGTGGTCGGCGACAGTTGAGGAAACTGTATAGGGACGTCAGGGCAGACAGGGTCAGCCCCAGTAAGACTAGGGGTCACCCTCTCCCTCTTGTGCCCATAGCTTTAGGGACTCCTTATTCCCCCCCCCGTCGTTGTGCTACGCTGAGTGTCTCTCCCGCTCCCAGCGTGACACTATCACAGAGCAGGTGCATTTATACAGAGACTTGATTACATACAGGTGGATTCTATTTATCATTACCAGTCATTTAGGACAACATTGGATCATTCAGAGATCCTCACTGAACTTCTGGAGTGAGCTTCCTGCACTGAAAGTAAAGGGGTCGAATAATATTGCACGCCCCACTTTTCAGTTTTCTATTTGTTTAAAAAGTTAAAAATATCCAATAAATTTCGTTCCACTTCATGATTGTGTCCCACTTGTTGATTCTTCACAAAAAAAATTAGAATTTAAGTCTTTATGTTTGAAGCCTGAAATGGGGCAAAAGGTTGAAAAGTTCAAGGGGGCCAAATACTTTCAAAAGGCACTGTAAATAATATTATAACTGTGATTAATTGTGATTGGTTGTTGGACATCATGTTGTATTATAATTGGCTATGTATTGATGTTCCTATATCCCACATACCTGTACAACCCCCTGCAATTTTACTATAATAGCTCGCCACCTGCAACATGGTGGTAGTTCTGTTCTAATCTTGATCAGAGCTCTTGCAGCTGTAAAACACTTTATTTCTTGCATCCTAGAAAATGTATGGTGAAATCCTTGGGAGACTGAGAAGATATTCCGTATCAACTGCTTACAATCTATGGAGGAAATAGGAGAGGTATAAAACTTAAATGGTAAAAAGTGCTCATCATATATGGTCCAGCCATCAATATAATAGGAGATTCACATAATTCTGCATAAACTGGTCACCAGCCAAGAATCTGTACAAGTACAGATAAAGTGATATTAGGTGCATTGGGGTTGCAGACAAATTACACAAGGGACCAAATTTGGAAGCTGATATTGTAAAGGGCAAATAGAAATAGTTAGAAAAGTGAGGTAAGACGATAGGCTAGTGTGAAGAAATGCATTCTTAGGACCCACCTAAAACTGTGGATATTGGGAATTAATTGAATTGTTCTTGGTAGCATATGCTAGGTAATTTGCGGAACGGAGGGCACTTGTAAGGCGGTAGACTAAGATGAGGGAAGAGATGTAGTGTGGTGCAGAACTGTAGAGGGCTTTGTTGGCGAATGATAATTTTATATTGTACACTATAGTGGATGGGCAACTAGGGCAATGACTGGCACAGCAAATAAGCGTCGGTGAAGCGGTTAGAGAGGAATATGATCCTGGCTGCTGCATTCAGTATAGATTGGAGAGGGGGAAAGTTGAGTAAACGGGAGATCAATTAGGAGAGAATTGCAATAATCCAGACGAGAATGAATAAGGGTGACAGAGTTTTTGCAGAGTGAACAGTAATGGCAATATTGGGTTTAGTAAGGTTAGTAGAATAGGAAACCTGTTAGGTTCAGTTTTAGACAGGTTCAGTTTAAGGTAGAGAGAGGGCATGATGTCAGAGACAGTAGAAAATCACTGGCATTTTTTAAGTTATACAGGGGTGATGTCAGGAGAAGAGGTGTATAATTGGGTGTCATCACAATAGAGATGGTACTGAAAACCGAATTACTGATGGTTTGTCCAATGGGGCAGTGTATGGAGAAGATAAGGGGACCTAGGACTGAACCCTGAGGAACCCCAATGAGGAGGGGGAAAAGGAGGGGGAAGAGGAGGGGGAAGAGAAGGGGGAAGAGAAGCTGGCAAAAGATACAATGAAGGAGCTGTCAGAGAGGTAGGAGCAGAACCAAGAGAGAAGTGTTCTTGAGCCCAATAGAGCGGAGCATAGAAAATTGTAAGAGAGTAAACTAATAAGCTGCTAAAACCAAGCAGACTGCCATTTTGTAGTGGCCCAGGAAAGTGAAAAGCACAGTCTCTGGTTGCCATGGTGACTGCTCTGTGTCTAGGAAAGTGAAAGCACGGTCTCTGGTTGCCTTGGTGACGGCTCTGTCAGTTGCTCCTGTTGTTGTTGATCTCTCTCTGCGGTGGCCATTACTAGTGTAAGGATTACAGCAGAGCCAGTGCAAGCTATATGGGCCTTTAAAGTTGTTTGCAAGCCCTGTTGTGTGGACTAAAGACTTTATCTTGAAGTGAGCAAGTGTCCAGCATCCGAGGAGAGGCTGAGGAGATGTTCCCCCTGATGGAGCGAGTGATTGGCGTCCAGGAAGGCCGTGAGTGACTGCGAAAGGAGAGCCGGCGTCCGGTGCCATCCACATTGGGAGGATCCTGACAAGGAGGCTGAGGAGATGTTCCCCTGATGGAGAGAGTGATTGGCGTCCAGGAAGGCCGTGAGTGACTGCGAAAGGAGAGTCGGCGTCCGGTGCCATCCACATTGGAAGGATCCTGACAGGGTCCTGACAAGCCCTGGAAAAGAGTGCTCCACAGATTGCACCCCAAGCTTACAGAACTAAAGTACTGGACACGTGAATCTGGCATTGGCTGGTAAGCTGCCAAATTTTGCTGTTTTTTTTACAATACGGTTTTTTTTGGCGCCAAAGGTTTTTCTTTTCTTTCTCTGGACTTGCTGCAGCCCACGTGGAATATACACCGGTGTAAAGCTACATTTGAGGTTGATGGTACCATAGTTTTGAGATACCCGGGTATCCCTGTGCTAAGTGTATAGCCAGCATTGATATAGTGTATTGTATTGTTATTAGCTGTGATAAGTTATACTCAGTGTGCCATCTCAGAGGTCCCATCAGACCGCCCACAGTTGATGTTAAATCCTTGATAAGTCTAACGTGTAGGTAAATTTGCTCCTGGTCCTAAGTGTGATTTACATACCCTGGGAACTCTGAGATCGGTGCATTGATGTCGGTTAACGCTGAGTGTGTGAAACTGTTATTGGTAATATTTTAAGGGGATTTTGAGATTTTTACATTCCATACTGAACCATACTTTGATCCCCATATCAGTAAAAATGCTGTTGTTTATTTCTGCCTCTGTCTCAGTCTGTGACTCACTGGATCTTAATAGGACCTCTGGTCATTACAAAATATCAAATGATGATCTACAATATCAAATGCAGCAGAGACTTCTAGAAGAATCATTAGGGAGTAGTGACCATTAGTTTTAGCTATTAGTAGTTCATTAGAGACTTTAGTAAGGGAAATTTCAGTAGAGTGTAAGGAGCGGAAACAGGATTGTAGAGGATCAAGAAGAAAATTATATAAGAGATAGCGGGTGAGATGGGAGTGGACCAAGGGCTCCAGAAGTTTAGAAATGAATGGGAGATTAGAGAGAAGTGTGTAGTTAGCAGTGCAATTCTGATAAATGGATTTTTTAAAGTAATGAGTATATGCTGGAGTGTTTGAAGGAGGAGAGGGAGACACCAGATGAGAGGAAGAGATTAAATATTTTAGTTAGGCAACTGGTGACAGCCAGGGAAATGGTCTGAATGAGATGTGACGGAATAGGGTCACTGGTGCTGGTAGTAAGGCAATAAGATGCAAGGAGCTGGTTAGCTTCTTCCTCTATAATTGGATAGAAGAGCGAAAGTGAGCTGGATGAAGTGCAGGAGGGAAGAGAATGCATGATAATATGAGGCTGGGAGAAAATTTCCTGCTGTATGTAGTAATTTGTTTTCTAAAATAATTGCCCAGATCGTTAGCGCTGTGGTTGGTGGTTGAGGCCTGTACTCCTGGATCAAGGAGGGAGTGGAGTGGAAAGTGTCAGAGTCATTTAGAATTGTTGGCTAGTGTGGTGATAAGGGCATTGAAGTAAGCTTGTTTGGAGAGGTGAAGGGCAGCATTTCATGTTTTCAGCATAAATTTATAATGGATGAAATCTTTGGCCAGATTGGATTTTCTCCACAGATGTTCAGCACACCTGGGCTGTCACTATAAAAACAGTGTTTGCAGCATGTTCCAGGGTTGCTGCTGGTTGTGCCAAGAAGTGTGAAGAGGTATGAACAGTAGAGATGAGCCACCACCCTGATGTTCGTGTTCGATTCGATTCGCCGAATTGACGGGGTGTTCGACGAATGTTCGAACACCGTCGAACATCCCGGAACACGAAAAAACAGGATTGTGGGGCTGTTTCACTTCCACAATGTATATACATACATTGTGGAAGTGAAATAAAGTCAAATAAAGTGTTAAAAATAAAAAAATAATGTTTGCTCACCTGTCCGCGGTCCACCGACGCCTCCGACAAGGTCCTGTTGCTTATAGGACCTGTGGTGACGTCAGTTCTCGCGGGAACTCCGGTCACATGACCGGAGGTCCGCGAGAACATGACGTCACCACAGGTCCTATCAGCAAAGGACCTTGCCGGAAAGCTTAAAATACACATTTTTATGTTTCGGACACTTTCTTTTACTTAAAGAAAGTGTCTAAAACATAAAAATGTCTATTTTAAGCTTTCCGGCAAGGTCCTGTGCTGATAGGACCTGTGGTGACGTCATGTTCTCGCGGAACTCCGGTCATGTGACCGGAGTTCCCGCGAGAACTGACGTCACCACAGGTCCTATAAGCAACAGGACCTTGCCGGAGGCGTCGGTGGACCGCGGACAGGTGAGCATACATTATTTTTTTATTTTTAACACTTTATTTGACTTAGTAAATGTTTATTTTGGCTGAAAATGCGGCAGATGCGGTTTTCTGACCGCATCTTCGAACCAAAATCGAACATGTTCTAGATTCGCCGAATTTGAACCAAATTGTTCGAATTCGGCAACTGACTCGAATAGCGCCAAAAACAACTCGAATTTGAGATTGGCGAACTATTCAAGTCGAACATTGCTCATCTCTAATGAACAGGTGCATCCTGAACAGGAAATACACTAATAAACAGCACTCTGAAATGCTAAGGTATGCAAACATTGAATATGGGAATCCAGACATGCATTAATGCTAAATGCAATTAAAAATTGAGACACTTAGCACATAAAAAAGACCAGTTTTTTTTGTGAGCCCAGCAGCCAACATTAAGGCGCATTTCTTTGCTGGGTCCCTCTATCCAGGGTAAAAAAAACTTCAATTTATGTTTGGGTAGGAACCTGTTAATAGATTTTAAATCACCTTAAGCTGGTGGGAAGGAGAGTTCAATGAGAAGGATGATCCAATAATCTAAAATTAAAGAAACTGAAGGCACTTCCTAACATACACATTTTCTAATGTATTTACTTAGCAGTAATGCATGTCTAAATTCTTATATTTAATGTTCAATAGGAAATACTGGGGTATAAAAGGAGTGCATGGAGTCTTATCCGGTGGTAAAGCAGAGGTTAATAATATTAAGTGTGCTCACCTTGTAGAAATGAAAAAGCACATGTAAGTAAGGCTGCTGATAAGTATCATATGGATCTTTTCGCTGCTCTTCTGACGTGATGAAGAAAAATCCATGATCAAGACAGTTAATTAGCAACTGCACTATTCTATGTCCTGCTGTATATAAATACCGTATATACTCGTGTATAAGCCGACCTGTGTATAAGCCGACACCCCTACTTTTGCCCCCAAAACCTGGGGAAACCTATTGACTCGTGTATAAGCCAAGGGTGGAACCCAGCACAGGTATACAGCCCCCAGCAGTGTGGTATACAGGCCCCCCCAGTGGTACACAGGCCTCCCCAGTGGTAGTATACAGCAGCCTCCCCAGTGGTAGTATACAGCAGCCTCCCCAGTGGTATATACAGGCCCCAGCAGTATTACAGCAGCCTCCCCAGTGGTATATACAGGCCCCAGCAGTATTACAGCAGCCTCCCCAGTGGCATATACAGGCCCCAGCAGCATATACAGCAGCCCCAGTAGTATACAGCAGCCTCCCCAGTGGTATATACAGACCCCAGCAGTATTACAGCAGCCTCCCCAGTGGTATATACAGCAGCCCCAGTGGTATACAGAAGCCCCAGTGGTATATAGCAGCACCAGTGGTGTGGTATATAGCAGCCCCAGGGGTATATAGCAGCCCCAGTGGTATATAGCAGCCCCAGTGGTGTGGTATACAGCAGCCCCAGGGGTATATAGCAGCCCCAGTGGTATACAGGCCCCCAAATGACGTCATCGTTACTGCGTCGGCCGGGGACCCCGGATGCAGCGAGGACGGGAGCATGGAGGACGGAGCACCGAGGACCGGCGCTGTGCAGAAGACCAGGGATGGTAAGTTAAGCAGCAGGGGGGGGGCTTACAAGGAGGGGGGCGAGTGCCAGCGTTTGGGGGCCATATATTTAGATATGCACTGCGTCCCCCTGCCGCTGACTGACAGGAGGAAGCAGTGCATATATAATGAGCGGCCCCACGTGACGGGGCGCTCATATAGCAGCACCCCCCCGCCTCCTCCAGCCTCCCCAGCCCCGGACACAGCCCCCACCACCGTATTGACCCGTGTATAAGCCGAGGGGGAGACTTTTCAGCCCAATTTTTGGGCTGAAAAACTCGGCTTATACACGAGTATATACGGTATATGTTTCTTCATAGTTTGTCTTATAACGTGCCTGATACTTGTGTAATCTCAAAACCTTGCCATTTATTACCATCTTTTAGTTAGCCATTAAAAAGGTATCAACCACTGAGGATTCTCAATTTAAAAAATACATTTTCTGGCTAACATGATACAAACATTTATTTTACCTCTATGATGGAAATACAAATTATAATGAAGCAGGGAGAAATATCGGAGTGTCCTGCTGTGAATGAAGTTATGAAAGTGGGGAAACCCCTGTCATTGAGTGGAGAAGAGAGAAGACCTCTGCTGCTAAGTTCATCTTAGCTCAGTGTGACGTACTATGGGAAAAAAGAAACTGAAAGGAAAGTCTCCAGCATACAGACAAGTGTATGGTGCTTTGGTTAACCGCTGCTACCCAAAGAGAGTAGAAGCTCATGAGTTCTCTTCCGACTTTTAGCAAATTTGTGAAGACTAATTTTCTCTGGGATTAGGTCCATTTCATACAGCCAGTCCGTAGATATTAATACAATTATGCATATATATGTTCTGAGCCTTCTCAGTTATTTGAGAGATTCCACACAACTTATTGGTCTTTCACAGAACATGAGAACTCTACTTACATCTTCCTCACTATGGATATCACTGCCCTATACCACCATGTCAGATTCAAAATTGGCCTAATTTGCTTTAAAAAAAAATAAAAAATTATATGATCATGGACTTTCAGAAGAACAAAAATACTCCAAGGTTTTTCCTACATTTTGAATAATTATTTCACCTTGCTATAGTAATATTTCCATCAACTACCAGCAACGGGGGATCACAATGGGTTGTGAGGTCGATCCAACCTATGCCAATTTATTTCTGGGGACATTTGAAGACATTTTCATTTACAATAGTACACAAAAACAAGGCATAGTATTGTCTAAGGCTGCTTTCACATTTGCATTTGGAAAGCAGCGCACCGAACGCAGCCAAACGCTTGTGCACATGCTTTCCTATGTTTAACATGGGAACGCATGTCCCTGCGTTTGGCTGCATTCGCGTTCGGATGCACACAATTTGTGCACCCTCTGAGCGCACGCCGATCGCAGCATGTTGCAATTTTTGTGCAGTTGCAAGCACACAAACCATGCATTGAAGTCAATGGATCCGTATTATTCTCCGCATGACAGCGCAGGAGAACGCTGCGGATCTCATTGAAATCTCTCCCATTGGCCGCCGGTGATCAGCAGCGGCCACTGGGAGATCAGCTAGAGCCTCCACTGATCTCTTGCCGGTGTCAGCTAGAGAGATTTGAAGAAACAGCTGATCTGCTGTTTCTTATCTCCTGTACAGATATCACCCTATTCGGTGTCGGCGCGGAGATTTAAACAGCTGTCAGATCAGCTGTTTCTTCAAATCTCCTGCGCTGACACCGGAGGGAGATCAGCTGTGGCCGGGAGGAGGAGATCTCCACCGCTGATCTCCTCCTCCCGGCCGCCCCCGAGACAGCTGATTGGCTGGCCGGGGTGCATACTAATGTGAACGCATGCGGAGATTCTCCGCTGTGTTCACATCAGTATGGGCTGCGTTTGCACTGCATTTGCATCTGCATGCCATACACATGCAGACATAAACGCAAGTGTGAAGGCACCCTAAAAAGATACATTGTGTGTGTGACCCCAGCCTTATAATGATCACGTCATCAGATATCTGGGCAGATATTGTTCACAGATCTCCGGTTGCAGTGAAATCATGGACAGAGTGCTCCATTTGTACACAGCCACAAAATGGAACCATGTGTCCATGATTTCATTGCAACCAGAGATCTGTGAACAATATCTGCACAAATATCTGTCTGTGTGACCCCAGCCTAAGGTATAGCTCCCGATGTGGATTACAAATGTTTATCAATGTTAATGACGATAATTGAGGAATATCTTTGACACCCCCATTCTAATGATAATAATATTGATTCTTTTTGGACCTCACTATAGTTACATTCAAAATGGTCAAAATGTATGAACCATTGAATTTTGAACAAGTGTTGCTGCGTCACTTTGGCGTTTTTTTTTCCAAACGTTGACCATTCAAATACTGTCAGGCACCTGCTGCTTTGCTATGATTGTGTTGAAGGAAGAGCCAGGATAGGCTTTGAAATAAACTACAGTTGCTAAATAACTCTTGATCGCAGATTTTTTCTTCAACGCAAGAGAAAGGCAGTACAAAGGAGATCCACATAATACTCATCATTATAGTTAGTGTTGGTGTGGCACCCCAGGGGTTAATGTGCCACAGTAACACCACCAAGGGTTAATTCCCCACACAACCCTACACTAGCGCCTCCAGGCCAGAAGGGGGAGCTAAAGCTGCTTACCTATATATTCTGGGTGGAGAAAGAAGTGGAAGTTCAGTTCCTGAGAGGACTGAGGGAAAGGACCTTGGTGTAAAACGGCTGCGTAAGGCCCAACTCATGGTCCACTGTCCAATTCCACGCCGGCCAAGGTCTAAGGAAAGGAGTAGGAGAAGCAGAGGAACACACCCGGGACACAGAGTTACCCTAAACTCACCCCGGTGAAGCGCAAAGATCAGATGCCTGGCAGCACAGAAAACACCGGATTAGTGAAGATTATATATCTTCACTGTACCACAGCGAAGCAACACGGCGGAGTCAGAAACACAAAGATAAGACTCAAGTTACCTAGAAAGTTTGGTACCAGTGAAGAGAGACAGGGTCAGCAGCCTAGCTATAGCGGCAGCAGGGCCACACACACAGCGCAGGAGTAGGAAGCCAAAGGACCCGGCCAGGGTGGGAGCAACCCGGCCCCGGTACAGACTCCGTGGACAATATCCACTGAACACCATCAATAGTAAAGACTTGGAAAAGTACAAAACTGTGAGTCTGTGTGATCCTTCCGCTTGAGCCCTACTCTCCCTCACAAACTGTTATCATTTCTACCACTACCCCTGCCCTGCATCATCCATAGACTTTACTCACCACTGCCCCAGGGAATCAGGGGAGAGCTGTAACATCACCGGCTGCCAAACATCATCCCCGGAGGTTCTGCAGCAGCGGTGGTCACCCTGACCACATACCACGGGTGGCGTCACGACTTTCTCCCCTGTAAATAACCCCAATTACTTGTGCTCGAGACATGGTCCGGACCAAGACCGCCGTGATACCCCGGTCCGGTACCGAGTACCCGGTCCCAGTGGGCTCCACATTGGCATACCTTAGCATTTCAGAGTGTATATGTTAATTTGTTATTATAATATAAAGCACTGTATATTTACAATTGCTCATTTAGGCTTTCTACTCATGGTAATTCCTGTTTTTCATTAATTATATAGCATAACCTGATTGAAAATAGAATAATTGAATCCTTCTAAGATTGGTGTAGAAACAGGAGAACTCTTTTACCTGCATGAGTCATCCCTGTAAAAGTCAATGACAGGAGGAGGAAGCGAGCAGCTGAGCCATGCAATCAAAAGAGACTTCCTGTTACTACATAGAGAAAAGTGATGAGTTAACTGGGTAGAAAAGCAGAATGAGCAATTGTAAGTACACAGTTATATATAACTAGCTGTGAGCCCGATGCAAATGCATCGGGATTCTAGAACGTGCATTAATTTGATTATAGTAGTTATAGCTGTTAGCCTGATGCAAATGCATCGGGTATCTAAAATATGTTTATTGTTTTTTTAAAGATTTTTAAATAATAATCGCATCATCAATAGCAATAATATAAGCCATAGCATTATTATTAGCAGTAATAGCAGTATTAATAGCATTATTAGCAGTATTATGAGCATTAATAACAGTATTAATAGCATTAATAGCATTATTATTAGCATTAATAGCATTATTAATAGCATTATTAGCATTAATAATAGCATTAATAACATTAATAGCATTATTATTAGCATTAATAGCATTATTAATAGCATTAATAGGATAAATATTAGCATTAATAGCATTAATAGCCTAATTAATAGCATTAATAGCATTATTAATAGCATTAATAGCATTATTATTAGCATTAATAGCATTAATAATGGCATTATTAGCATTAATAATAGCATTAATAACATTATTAATAGCATTAATAGCATTATTATTAGCATTAATAGCATTAATAATGCCATTAATAGGATAAATATTAGCATTAATAGCATAATTAATAGCATTAATAGCATTATTAATAGCATTAATAGCATTATTATTAGCATTAATAGCATTAGTAGGATAAATATTAGCATTAATAGCATAATTAATAGCATTAATAGCATTATTAATAGCATTAATAACATTATTATTAGCATTAATAGCATTAATAATAGCATTATTAGCATTAATAATAGCATTCATAACATTAGTAATAGCATTAATAGCATTATTATTAGCATGAATAGCATTAATAATAGCATTATTAGCATTAATAATAGCATTAATAGCATTAATAGGATAAATATTAGCATTAATAGCATTAATAGGATAAATATTAGCATTAATAGCAGAATTAATAGCATTAATAGCATTATTAAATAGCATTAATAGCATTATTATTAGCATTAATAGCATTAATAATACCATTAATAAGATAAAATATTAGCATTAATAGCATTAATAGCATTATTAATAGCATTAATAGCATTATTATTAGCATAAATAGCATTAATAATAGCATTATTAGCATTAATAATAGCATTAATAACATTAATAGCATTAATAGCATTATATTAGCATTAATAGCATTATTAATAGCTTTAATAATAGCATTATTAGCATGAATAATAGCAATTAAATAACATTATTAATAGCATTAATAGCATTATATATTAGCATATAATAGCATTAATAGCATTATTATTAGCATTAATAGCATTAATAATACATTAATAAGATAAATATTAGCATTATAGAATTAATAGCATTATTAATAGCATTAATAGCATTATTATTAGCATAAATAGCATTAATAATAGCATTATTAGCATTAATAACATTATTAATAGCATTAATAGCATTTATTATTTATTTATTTATTATATTTTTATTTAATTATTTATTTTTTTATTTATTTTTTTATTATTTTTAATTATTTTTAATTATTTTTTTTAATTTATTTATTTTTTAAGTGAGAGTGAGACACAGTTCTCATTCAGGTCCGCATTTTTTTTTTTTTTTTTATTATTTATTTTATTAATTATTAATATTTATTTATTTATTTTTTTATTATTTATATAAATTATTATTTTATTATTTAATTTATTTTTTAAGTGAGAGTGAGACACAGTTCTCATTCAGGTCCGCATTTTTTTTTTTTTTTTTTAATTATTTTTATTGAATTATTTAATATTTTTATTTATTTTTTTATTATTTTTTATTTATTTTAAATTATTATTTTTATTATTTAATTTATTTATTTTTTTAAGTGAGAGTGAGACACAGTTCTCATTCAGGTCCGCATTTTTTTTTTTTTTTATTATTATTTTTATTGAATTATTTAATATTTTTTATTTATTTTTTTATTATTTTTTAATTATTTTTAAATTATTATTTTTATTATTTAATTTATTTATTTTTTTAAGGGAGAGTGAGACACAGTTCTCATTCAGGTCCGCATTTTTTTTTTTTTTTATTATTATTTTTATTGAATTATTTAATATTTTTTATTTATTTTTTTATTATTTTTTAATTATTTTTAAATTATTATTTTTATTATTTAATTTATTTATTTTTTTAAGTGAGAGTGAGACACAGTTCTCATTCAGGTCCGCAGTTTTTTTTTTTTTTATTATAATTTTTATTTAATTATTTAATATTTTTTATTTATTTTTTTATTATTTTTTAATTATTTTTAAATTATTATTTTTATTATTTAATTTATTTATTTTTTTAAGGGAGAGTGAGACACAGTTCTCATTCAGGTCCGCATTTTTTTTTTTTTTTTATTATTATTTTTATTTAATTATTTAATATTTTTTATTTATTTTTTTATTATTTTTTAATTATTTTTAAATTATTATTTTTATTATTTAATTTATTTATTTTTTTAACTCAGAGTGAGTAGAGGACAGTAAGTACTGTAGTGTGGAGAGGTGCTTCCTTGTTCAGAACGTTAAAACAGCAAAGCGTGTTAGGCAATCTATACATATTGTCTATTGCTGTACACATTATAGTAGCAGTTCTCATTCAGGTCCGCCTTTTTTTTTCGCCATTGACATACATTAGCGGTGTGTCGGCGATTTTATGGCCGGCCACCTGGTTCTATTTGTCGGCCCTAAAATCGCGGACACACCGCTAATGCATGTCTATGGGCAGTCAGCTCGAATTCTGATTGGTCGGCGTTCAATCCGAAATCGGGCTGACTGCCCATAGAGATGCATTAGCGGTGTGTCCGCGATTTTAGGGCCGACAAATAGAACCAGGTGGGCGGCCATAAAATCGCCGACACACCGGTAATGTATGTCAATGGGTAAAAAAAAGGCGGACCTGAATGAGAACTGCGTCTCAGTTTTGAGGGGCTCTTCTGATTGGCTGAGGGCAGTATACCTCGACCAATCAGAAGAGGGCGTGAGATCTCATTGAGGTAGAATGGGGGATTTTTCTTCCATTCTATCTGAATGAGAAGGAAGAGGACGTCGGAGGTGGAAGATCCGCGGGGCCGGACGAAGAGGCGAAGATGGCGAAAATAAGAGAGAAGACCCCCGGGGCCGGAGGAAGAGGACGCCTGGCCGGACGGAGGAGTTGAGGATCGGACGGACGGACGATCAGATGACTTGAAGGGATGTAAGTGATCGACGGGGGCGTTAGGTTAGGGGACAGCGGGGGCTTCGGGTGTAGGGCCTTAGGTGAGAGCGGCGTTAGGTTAGGGGACGGCGGGGGCTTAGGGGATAGGCGGCGGCCTTAGGTGACAGCGGCGTTAGGTTAGGGGACGGCGGGGGCTTAGGGGATAGGCGGCGGGGTTTAGGGGGTATCGGCGGGGGCCTAGGATGCTACGGGGCTTAGGGGGTAGGGGCTTAGGGGCTGCTGCGGGGCTTAGGGGGTAGGGCCTTAGGGGCAGCGGTGGCTTAGGGGGTAAACGGCGGGGGATTAGGATGCTGCGGCTCAGGGGTTAGGTGGTCGCGGCTTAGGGGATAGGGGCTTAGGGGGTATCGGCGGGGGCTTAGGATGCTGCGGGTGGGGGTTAGGTGGTCGCGGCTTAGGGGTAGGGGCTTAGGGGGTATCGGCGAAGGGTTAGGATGCTGCGGGTCGGGGGTTAGGTGGTCGGGGCTTAGCGGGTGGCGACTTAGGGGTAGGGGCGGCGCAGGTGTTCGGGGCTTAGCGGGTGGCGACTTAGGGGTAGGGGCGGCGCACTGAGGGCGGCGGTGGCTTAGGGGGTAGACGGCGGGGCTTAGGGAGTATCGGCGGGGGGTTAGGATGCTGCGGGTCGGGGGTTAGGTGGTCGGGGCTTAGCGGGTGGCGACTTAGGGCGGTGCACTGAGGGCGGCGGTGGCTTAGGGGGTAGACCGCTATGGTATACTACAGTGGCATGGCCATACGCCTGTCAGGTGTAAAGCGTATGGCCATGGGACTGTAGTATACCATAGCGGTGTACACTACAGCGCCGGGCAGCGGGGCTTAGGGGGTATCGGCGGGGGGTTAGGATGCTGCGGGTCGGGGGTTAGGGGCGGCGCACTGAGGGGGTGGCTAAGAGCATGGGGCTGTAGTGTACACCGCTATGGTATACTACAGTCCCATGGCCATACGCCTGTCAGGTGTAAAGCGTATGGCCATGGGACTGTAGTATACCATAGCGGTGTACACTACAGCGCCATGCTCTTAGCCAGCCCTGGCTTTGTTAGCGAGGAAGCGACTCGCAATGCCCGCGAAGCGGGCATTGCTTCGCAAGACTGCAACGACTCGCAATGCCCGCTTTGCGGGCATTGCTTCGTGAGTCGCCGCGGCCGCTACGCGGCCACGGGGAGAGTCCAGGAGAAGCAGCTCGCTCGCTAACAAAGCCACCGGAAGTTGCGCCGCTCCGACGGAAGTCGCTACGGCAATTATATAATAGATATGATTATTTCAATATTTTAATAGGGTAAAAAACTTTGATGGGAGTGATCTTTTAAGCGTGAAACAGCATCAAAATTATTGCTTTGGTATACATTCTTGTTTACCATATGTCACTTTGTTAAATTAAGCACATTTTTAATTTTGGCGGGTTTAACAATTTCTTCAACACGGCCTTTAAACTGCTGATTTCTTGTGTTGTCTACAGTAACATTTAACCTTTATGAAGAACATATTCCCCTGTAGAATATTTTCTTTAGATTTTTCATTTAGCTGTTTGTTAAAGTCTAGCTTTTTAATACAAAAAACATAGTATCTTTTAAAATTTAATTTAATTTAAAATTTCTCTTTTTTTTTTTTTGGATATATATAATCAAATTCAGAGAAAAGTCATAGTGCAGTTTAAATCCTTGTACTATAATGTGTACAGCAATAGACAATATGTATAGATTGCCTAACACGCTTTGCTGTTTTAACGTTCTGAACAAGGAAGCACCTCTCCACACTACAGTACTTACTGTCCTCTACTGCGCTTTACCTGCTCCAGCTAGGGCAGGGGTGGGGAACCTTTTTCCTGTCGAGAGCCATTTACAAATTTCTACTATCCTTCGGGGGCCGCACAAAGTTATCTCCTTAAAAATTATCCATCTATGTCAAACAATTCGTTAACTCACCCCTACTGTGGTGTATGAAGCTGCTGCTCTTTGGTGCGGTTGTGGTGTTGGGCGATACTGATTTTGTTGCTGCTCACAACTACCTTTCCAGGTTTATGTCAGCCTGGAGCCAAGTCAATTGTTTGTGATAATAATTTTTGTAAATCATATACATCACATAGGAGACACTGGGACTGCTGTATATACATCATTGGAGACATGGAGGCATATACATAACAGGAGACACTGGGAAATATACATCACAGGAGATTCTGGTGGAATATACAGCAATAGGGGGCACAGGCAGTACTGGGGAGCAAAGGCAGCACTGTACGGTAAATACATCATTGGTGGGCACATACAGGTTTTGGAGAAAATATACAATACATGTACAGTACTGGGGGGCACATACAATATTTTGGACGCTGTGGCACCTGCTCCTCCTTTGTGGGACCCGCGTGTTTTCGCTGACCCCAACTACAAAGTGTGCCTTCATCTCATGCTGGTAAGCGCACAGCATTCAGCAGCAAACACATAGTCTGAGGTAAGCAGCACATGGGTGGTACATGATGTGAGGTATGCAGCACATGGGTGATACATGGAGCCTGAGCTATACAGCACATGAGTATATAGAGCCTAAAGTATACAGAATATGGGTACACAGAGCCTGAGGCATACAACACATGTGTACACAGAGCCTGAGGAATACAGCACATTGGTACACAGAGCCAAAAGCATACAGCGCATGGGTATATGGAGCTAGAGGTATACAGCACATGGGTACACGGAGCCTGAGGAATATAGCGCATGGGTACACGGAGCGTAAGGAATACAGCGCATGAATGGTAGACGGAGCCTAAGGAATACAGTGCATAAGTGGTACATGGAGACTGAGGAATACAGAACATAAGTACACGGAGCCCGAGGCATACAGCGCAGGAGTACACGATGCGTAAAGAATACAGTACAAGAGTGGTACATAGGGCCTGAGGCATACAGTGCATGAGTAGTACACTGACCCTGAGGAAGACAGCACAGGAGTACACAGAGCCAGAGGCATACAGAGCAGGAGTACATGAAGCGTAAGGAATACAGAGCAGGAGTACATGAAGCGTAAGGAATACAGCGCATGAGTGGTACATGGAGCCAGAGGCATACAACGCATAAGTGGAACATGGAGCCTAAGGAATACAGCGCATGAGTGGTATACAGAGCCTAAGGAATACAGCGTATGAGTGGTACATGGAGCCAGAGGCCTACAACGTATGAGTGGTACACAGAGCCTAAGGAATACAGCGCATGAGTGGTACACGGAGCCTGAGGAATACAGCACAGGAGTACACGAAGCCTAAGGAATACAGCGCATGAATGGTACACAGGACCAGAGCAAAAAGGAGATGCATTAAGCAACATATCCAAGGGAAGGTAGATAAAATCATATATGACCATGTTGATTAACAAGATTTGTATCTCCCTCCCTTGGCTGTGCTGCATTTAGATGCATCTCCCTTTTGCTACTAAGGGTACCGTCAAACTTGGCGACACACCAGCGATCCTGACACCGATCCGACCTGGTAGGGATCGCTGGTGCGTCGCTACGTGGTCGCTGGTGTGATGTCAAACAGTCAGATCTCACCAGCGATGCAGCAATGATACAGTGGTCGTTGGGAATCTGTCACTCTTGAGCATAGTATTTAGATCGTTGGTCGTTGTCCCTGTCAAAAACAGCGATGTATGCTGCCCATTGGGAGAGCAATGACCAAAAAATGGTCCTGGACGATTTGTAACGATCAGTGATCTCACAGCCGGGGCCTGACTGCTGCTATGTGTCACACATTGCGAGATCGCTGGCGAGGTCGCTGTTACATCACAAAACTTGTGACTCAGCAGCGATCTTGCTAGCAGTCTCGCTTAGTGTGATGGGGGCTTAACTCTCCTTGTCCCTGCACTGCCAGGAGATCATCATTCAGCACAGAACACAAATCTTTCATTTATTTTGTCACCTAAATGTTTACTGACCTAGGAGGAGGTGGAAGGACTCGTGACCTTAGGATGCTGGCAGGAGCTAATTGCAGCACACTTCAGTGGCTTTAGCAGGGAACACAGCAGCTCCTCCCACACAGAACTCTCACAAGCTGGCAATGTTGCACATAGGACATAATTTCGGCGCGCACCTCTGAGAAATTATAGAGCAAGCGGTCACAAACTGGACAGGGTGGCCACGGGCCGGATCAGGTCACATCGCGGGCCATATCTGGCCCAGGGGCTGTACATTCCCCATCCCTATGCTAGGGCAACACTTTTATGCAAATAGAGTCCATGGAGCCTCCTTGGACTGCATTTGCATATTTGTAATTCCCAGGGGCAATGCGCCTAGGCATTCACTGTGTTGAGCGCTTTAGCCAGCTGCCCGCAGTGTTTTCTTGCACTGGTCTCCCTGAGATCAGTGATCACTTCGTGATGTAGGGCAACACTTTTAGGAAACAGGCCAGGGTGGCTTCATTTTATGTTCAAATAATTTTTATTCGAGTTTCAATAAATCAAGTACAAAGTATAATAATCAAATACAGTCGTACAGCAAACTGATAAGAAGTAAGGTGATTCCCTGTAGGGTATATATAAAAAACAAACATGCGGCGCCAATCTCAGCGCGTTACCAATGTAACTCTCTGGTGCCCTTTTAATGAAGTTTTATGCACTCACCTCTTGCCATAAAACTTCAAGCATATGGTTTTTCCAAAGCCTCCTCACGCTTTGGATATTTTATCCGGGTCTGCTGCTCGCCTTGAATTGATCCTGTATTGGGTCCTGCCACGGATTCCCACAGGCATAAAGGTTCAATAGGAAGTGATCCAATTCTATAGTGGCCGCGCTCCCCGTGGTAATGATTTTAAGAACTTCTTGTCCACAAAAAATTTTATTCCTCAAAACATGCGAGAATATAAAAAACGGATACAACGCGTTTCGGCGGAGACAACCGCCTTCCTCAGGTATCTTCCTCAGGTTTAGATACCTGAGGAAGGCGGTTGTCTCCGCCGAAACGCGTTGTATCCGTTTTTTATATTCTCGCATGTTTTGAGGAATAAAATTTTTTGTGGACAAGAAGTTCTTAAAATCATTACCACGGGGAGCGCGGCCACTATAGAATTGGATCACTTCCTATTGAGCAAACTGATAAGGTAATCTCTTCATATTATACCTTTGACTTCTCTACTTCTTATTACAATCAATTTCATCAAATACAGAACACCAAAAGAGAACAATGAAAGTAAACAGGGAAACAAAGAATTACACATCTCCAAATAATACTTTGGGAAGTAATTATGAAATAGTATAACTAAAGGCAATCAATACTAAGGACCAAGAATCTCAAGCTAAGCCAAGTTATGAAGAACTGCTCTTCAGCAGATAAACATAAGGGAGAGAGGAAAGGAAATGAAGGGGGGGAAAGGTAGCTATAGACACTTATTGTCTATAGCTTGTACTATAGTGAGTCCATCATACAGTCCAGTGGTGAAGCCTAGAGAAAGTTATCTGGGGGGACTTTGGCTGACTAAGAACGGAGATGGAAATTTTATATTCCACAATGCCCATTTCTTCTGATATTTGGTTTGTAGGCCATTTCTAATAGCGAATGAATATTCAAAAAAATTATGAGATGCAATTCTGTCTATGACATCCTGCATAGATGGGACTGTAGACTCTCTCCAAAGTGAGGCAATCATAGTTTTTGCTGTTAAAAGAATATGAATCGTAAGTGGCCTTATACGTTTTGGAAGAGAATCCAACCCAACCAAAAGCAACACTAACTCAGGAGATAGAAGAACCTCAATTCCAGAAATATCTTTAATTAGATGCCTTATGTCTCTCCAAAATTTTTTAAGGAATTGACATCCTCAGAACACATGAGTCAGATCAGCAGTTTGGTTACAGTTCCTCCAGCACATCGGGGAGTTGAGTGAATTAAACTTATTTAGCTTCAACGGAGTAAGATACCATCTTGAATACAATTTAAATTGGGTCTCAATAAGGGAGATGCACGGTACTTGTGTATACATAAGATCAAAGGACTTGCCAAGTTGTTCAGTATTTATAGAGATGTTCAGGTCTTTCTCCCATGCTACTACATTTGAAGATTTCACATAGACCGAATCTAGGTAAATTTCCTGATATATGTTTTTCAACTTCCAAAAAAAGGTACTCTGCGGGAACTTCAAAAGTTGTGTCACATTGTGAGGAAGAGAGAATACCAGTTTATGGCTCAACAGAATGTGATGAATCTCCTCCCAGGTTTTAACTTCTATGTCTTCCAGACCATAAGTGTTTTGTAGGACCGCAAAGGGAATCAACCCTCCTCTGCCATCCAAGATGTTAGATATAAAACCAATCCCATGGTCTTTCCAGGATTTAAGTTTCAGGTTTGCAGAAATATAGTCTAATATATCAATTGGGATCCAAGTAGGTGGATGAGGTTGAAAGCTTTTCAATGATTTGGAAACAAACAATCTCCAGGATTGAATAGAGGCTTTCACTAACGTTTCTTTCGGAAGAGGTTTGTTTTTATTACAAAGGAAGGAAAGAAGCTGTGGACCAAGGCCTCCCTTTAGCATATTTTTATCTTCAAGAGTAAGCCAACTTGGTCTATCGCCTGTCTCCCACCATGATTGACTCAGTTTTATGATAGTGGAGTGATGATATGCGATGAGGTTGGGAACAGCCAGACCTCCTCTAGACCTCCCTTTGTCCAGGGTAGTCTTAGCCACTCTTGGTTTTTTCTTATCCCAAATGAATCTCGTCAGTTGAGTTTGTAATTTTGCCATCCATTGTCTGGACACAGGTAGGGGTACAGAACGAAAAATATAGAGAAGTTTCGGTAAGATAAACATTTTAAATGAGTTTATTCTTCCCAACCATGAAATATCAATTTTGGAAATATGAAGAACATCGTCCTGAATGACTATGTAGATATAATTAAGATTAACGTCTACAATCTTAGATAGGGATTTGGTCAAATAAATACCTAAATATTTTATAGATTCTTTTTCCCACGAGAGAGAGTGTTCGCGTTTTAACAAGTCAAGGAGGTCCTGATCTATATTTAAGTGTAACACCTGAGTCTTTTTCAAATTGATCTTATAATGGGAAATTCGAGAAAATTTATCAATTGTGTCAAGGAGATATCGTAAAGAATTTATGGGATCAGTCAAAGTTACCAGGATATCGTCAGCAAATAAACTAATCTTAAATTGTCTCATAGAAATGGGAATGACTGGCTGGGACTGCGGGCCCTGGTGCGGGGGCGGACGGTGACGCCGGTGTCTGATGAAGAATGAAGCCTTTTTGTGAGTTTGAGGAATCCTAGACAACAAATAAAGCATGACAATGATGAAAACCTTGTGGAGCCATTATGGAGAAGGCTGTCAGCACATCAGAGCCTTTGCCTTCTAAATCATCTCAGGTGTCTAGTAAGAAAGAGACGGACTCAACCAAAGAAGTAGAATCGAGTAAAGTGCAGAAGGGAAAGCGAGCTGGCTTTGTGCTGGTGCATGCAGGTGCTGGATATCACTCTGAATCCAAAGCCAAGGAATATAAACATGTCTGTAAACGAGCGTGTAAGAAGGCAATTGAAAAGCTGCAAGCTGGAGATCTGGCCACAGATGCTGTTACTGCGGCTCTGGTGGAGTTGGAGGATTCCCCATTTACAAATGCTGGAATGGGATCAAATTTGAATCTACTGGGAGAAATCGAATGTGATGCCAGTATCATGGATGGAAAGTCTTTAAGTTTTGGAGCAGTTGGATCTTTGAGTGGAATTAAAAATCCAGTTTTGGCAGCAAACAAGTTACTGTTTGAAGGACAAAAGGGAAAACTCTCTGCTGGCAGAATCCCACCTTGCTTTTTAGTTGGAGATGGTGCTTTCAAATGGGCTGTAGACCATGGGATACCAACATGTCCACAAGACATCATGGCTACAAAGTTAAGCTTGGCTGCTTTTAAACGGAACAAAAGAAAACTGGAACTGGCTGAAAAAGTGGAAACAGATTACATCCAAGTTAAAAAAAGAAGACAATCAAGTGAAAAGGAGAATGACTCAGGAACTCTGGACACTGTTGGAGCAATAGTTGTTGACCAAGATGGAAACGTAGCTGCTGCTGTCTCCAGTGGTGGATTAGCCATGAAACATCCAGGGAGAGTCGGCCAGGCTGCCCTTTATGGATGTGGCTGCTGGGCTGAAAACACTGGAGTTCACAACCCTTATTCTACAGCTGTGAGTACTTCAGGTTGTGGAGAGCACCTTGCCAGAACCATATTGGCCAGGGAATGCTCTATTGCGCTGCAGGCTGAAGATGCCCACCAAGCTTTGCTAGAGTCTATGCAAAATAAATTTATTGGCTCACCCTTCCTTGCTAATGAAGATAGCATTCTTGGCGGAGTAATTGTTCTTCGGTCGTGTAGATGTTCTTCAAAGCTGGACTCTGCAGACAATAAGCAGGCTCTGCTAGTTGAGTTCCTGTGGAGCCATACTACAGAGAGCATGTGCGTTGGTTACATGTCTGCAGAGGATGGCAAAGCCAAGACACACATTTCCAGGCTCCCTCCGGGGGCAGTGGCTGGCCAGTCTGTCGCCATTGAAGGAGGTGTGTGTAGGTTAGAGAGCCCACACAGCTGAACATGACTCTTCCTTGGGCCACCAGCTGCTTCTTCCTCACAGATGACACACTCATGATACTACAGAAGTTCTCGTCATTGCACAATGTACACCATATAACCTGTACAGCATGCAGCTGTGTATCCTGTATTCTTCTTGTGCCACAGTGAAGGCTTCTTCTGATAATATTGTGCTTACTTCCAGTAGGCTGCTTCAACCTCTCCGTAGATATTGGACCTTGTGTTAGTTTGATGTACCCCTTTCCTAATGATTTATTATGTTTCCAGAGTATAGTGTTTGTTTTTGATGATCTCGTTCTCTGATACTTTACTCGTTTCCTGGTTATATTTTTCTTGAAATTCCAAGTGGTTTTTGGAGTAATTCTGTATCCCTTTGACATCCCTTTAAATTCCTGACTGTCGTATAAGTAAGTGTGCTCATTGCAGATGGGAAGTTGGCTCATATACATTTTATTTTTTACATAACCTAGGATGGGTCAATGTAATTTATTTTTTTTCTTTTTGCATTTAATTTATTAATTATCTGCAATTTTTTTCCAATATAATATTAGTTGCTACACTTTCTTAAAAGGAATGCATGGCTGTGTCCTTGTTGGAACAGCCCCGTTCTTGTCCGTTGGCGCTGTGTGGTATCTCAGCTCAGCCCCATTGTAATGAATGAGGCAGAGCTGCAGTAGTAGACCTTTCCTATGGCTAAGAGTGGCGCTGTGTCGGCAAGGAAGCAGCCATGTCCCTTTATTACATGTCTCTTTAAGTAACAGTCTGAATTTATTTATGGGGTATATGGAGACATATTTATGGGATGCACATATAATGTTATAGTAAAATAAGGTAAAGGAAATATACACAATAATTTCACATAGACATAGAGCTTAATGGAAACATATATCAGCTATATATGAGTCTACGTTATACTTATAGATGGGCTTCCAAGCAAAACAATGATCCTATATAATACATATTTGCTAGTGCTGCTGGTCAATAGTTCAACTTTTGTCCAATGATGTTTCTTGCAAATGAAAATGTACTGTAGTAAAACTACAAAGTATATAGAAGTCTATGTACTGTAAACTGCGCAGTTCTTTAAGTATATTTTCTATGACTGCAAATAAAGTCAAGTATTACTATAAAAAAAAAAAAAAAAAAAAAAAAAAAAAAAGAAATGGGAATGACTTTTATCAAAGGATGAGTACGTATTTTTTCCGCTAACGGCTCAATAAAGAGGTTAAAGAGAGAAGGGGAAAGGGGACAACCTTGACGTGTACCATTCGTTAGCAAGATGTCTTTTGACAAAAATATAAAGCGAATTAATTTAGTTCTATTACCCCCAAAGCCAAACCTCCTCAAAACCTCAAAGAGGAACCCCCAGTGGACCCTGTCGAACGCTTTCTCCGCGTTGACAGCGACCACTAGGGTTGGAGTCCCAGTTCTCTCTATAAAATCTATTAAATTTAACGTCCGTCTCGTAGCATCCAATGTTCCCCTTCCCTGAACGAAACACACTTGATCCCCGTGAAGGAGTGTCGAGATAACTTGTTTTAGTCTGTTATTTAAAGTTTTACTAATAATTTTTAGATCTGAATTCAGGAGCGATATGGGTCTATAGTTAGCTACATTCTCAGTGTCACCCTTATCTTTTGAGATAACCGTAATCACTGCTTCTTGCATTTCCTTGGGAAGACTACTCTGGTCAGTAGTGAGGAAATTGATTAACCTAGTTAAATATGGGACAAGGATATCTTTAAAGGCAATATAGTATTTGCTCTGTAACCCGTCAGGCCCGGGAGACTTACTATTGCGTCCCTAAAGAAATTTATCAGAGATTTCAGCTTCAGTGTAGGGTAAGTTTAGGAATTTTAACTGGTCAGATGTCAAAGAAGGAAGTTGAATAGAGTCTAAAAACGAAGCCATTTCCACAGCACAGGGATCAACTTCCCCGGGCTCCTTTCTTAAGTTATATAACTTCTTGTAATAAACTTCAAAGGCATCTGAAATTTCCGCAGGGGATTTGACTATAGAATTAGGTTTATTCCTGATCTGTAGAATTCTCGTTTTGGCCCTTCATATTTTTATCAATTTGGCAAATAGTTTGGAGGGTTTGTTGGTACAATTATAAAAATTAGATTTAGTAATGTGGGAAACCTTATCAAATTCCGCAGTTAAAAGGGATTTTAGTTCAACCCTCAATTTAAGAATGTCAACAAAGATGGAATCGGAGGTGATTCGGACCAAGAAAAATTCCAAGTCTTTAATCTTACTTATGATGGAAGCCGTATCTTTAGTTAATTTTCTTTTTAGGAGAGAATTTAATTGAATTAGATGACCTCTAATCAGTGCCTTATGGGCAGTCCATAAAGTTGGAATAGGCATATCTCCCAAATCATTTTCTTTAAAGTAATATTGTAATATACTTTGAATTTTGGATTTATAATCTGGATGGTGGTATAGAAAAGAATTTGCTCTCCAGAGTTTCCGCCCACTATAAGAAGCCCCACCTGTAGTAACGAAGATTATCCGAGAGTGATCCGACCAACATCTAGGAAGTATTTCTATTGATTTAATCTTCTGCAAGGAATTGATATCTGTCAAAACTAGATCTATCCTAGCAAAGGATTTATGTGAGTCAGAAAAATGAGTAAATTCTATAGATGACGAGTTTATGCATCGGAATGCATCATAGAATTCCTCCTGGTTAAATAATGGATCAAGCTGGACTTTGGTATTCCTGGCTTTATTGGATGAGTCAAACATAGCATTAGGAACTGCGTTAAAGTCCCCAAAAATGAAGAGGTTGCCTTTCTTATGATCATGGATAGTCCTGAACAGTTTTTTTTAAAAATGAAATTTGACCTTTGTTAGGAGCGTATAAATTCACAAGTGTGTGAGGAGTATCATTTATTTTACATATCAGGATAAGATATCGGCCCTCATCATCTCTATGGACCTCAAGTTCTTCAAATTTAAGAGTATCCCTAATCAAAATGGCAACTCCAGATTTTTTTTTCTTGTTAGAGGAGAAATAGATATGAGGAAATAGTTTATTCGTAAACTTTGGTGGATTTTCTAGGCAAAATTTAGTTTCCTGAAGCCCTGCCATATCAATTTTATGTCTCGCAAGTTCTTTCCATACATGGAACCTTTTTTGAGGGGTATTTAACCCATGGACATTTAGTAAAAGGTATCTGGTGGTCATTGTCTCAATGAAGAATTAAAAATGTATGTAAGATAGCTGCAATGAAAGTATGAAGCTGAGGAAGTGTGAGGGAGAGGGAAGGTGTGACAACCATCCGCTGTGAAGCTGAGCTGCTGGTAAGGCAGCACCCCGAGAAACCCCGAGACCCTTAACCCCTATACAGGGATCTGGAATTACAGCGGAGCCCAGGGGGTAGCTGCCTATTATGAGCAACAGAGCAGGGAAGGTCACCAGGGGAAAAAATCAAGACCAGAAAAACAAAGTCAGAAGTCCGAGTCAAAACCGAGAGGGCAGCGAAGGTACAAAATCATCAGGCAGTAGCAGAGTCGAGAATCCAGGCAAGGGTCAAGGGCAAAACCAAGAGGGCAGCTGAGGTACAAAATCGACAGGAAGAAGCAGAGTCAGAAATCCAGGCCAAGGTCAGAGACAAAACTAAACATACACTCTATCACTGGGGAACCAAAACTATATCTGGCGGCCTGCAAGACAGGCTCCAATGTATTTGAAGGGCGCGGTTACCTCCCATAGGCTGGAGCTCACAGCCCGATGACCTCATCCGGACCGCCCCTAGATCCAGGCCAGATGGAGATGCACGACTGGCACCACCCACGTCACCTCTGACAGAAGAACGCAGGCTGCGCCTAACGGACACCTCTGCAGGGCCCGCTCCTCTGCGACCAACACCACCCAGAGGGGAAACACAGCGGCGCTCAGCGACAGAGGCAGACGTCGCGGGAGCAGTTCCATATGAGGACAAGGCCCTCCTGTCACCGGTGCCACCAGCCGAAGGAATCCGGCTCCTCCCAGCGGCCGAGGCAGGAACACCGGCCACCGAGTCCAATGGCGATGTGACAGAAGGGAGAGAATTAGGAGGGAAACTAAACTATTACAGGTAGGTGAAGAAACAAACTATTAAATGAAGCAAACTATAACACAGAATGTAACTAGTAATAAGAACTATGTAAGTATCAATACTATAAGGAAGGGTTCAAGGGAACCATTATTCAACTTCCTGCAAGGCTAATGTTTTGGCCATTGTGCCTAATTGGACCTTAAATCTTTAAAGTGTCAAACAGAGCTAGGTACTTAAGACCCTTCAAGTATAAGTTAGATGTAAGTTTCTCAAAAGGGTGGCTTCATTTTATTTCTAGTACAATGTATGTATTGTACAGGAATGAAAAAAGCTCCTGTCCTTTAAAAAAAAAGGGACTTGATTTATCTGGATATCATCTACTTGTTTCTCTTCATTTTCACGTAGTTTTGAGTTGACATTTTGACCCTTCAAAACCAATTATTAATTTTCCATAAAGTTATTGTCTGAAATTACAATATATTCAACAACGGTTGCCCAGGAACAAGTTAAATGTTATCATCCCACTTTATCTACTATATAATTGCCGTAGCACGTTTTGTGTCGGACCCCGGCACGTCGTGGATATGTCACACTGTGACGTCACCACGCCGTGCGAGGCATTGCCCGCGTAGCGGGCATTGCGACCCCTCGCCGCTGTCATCCCGCTCCCCTCGCTGTCATCCCGCATCCCTCGCCGCTGTCATCGCCGCTCCCCTCCACGCTCCACGCTCCCCTGTCTCCCCTCCACGCTCCCCGCTCTCCTGTCTCCCCTCCACGCTCCCCGCTCTCCCCTCCACGCTCCACGCTCCCCTGTCTCCCCTCCACGCTCCCCGCTCTCCCCTCCACGCTCCACGCTCCCCTGTCTCCCCTCCACGCTCCCCTGTCTCCCCTCCACGCTACCCGGTCTCCCCTCCACTCACCCCGGAGAGCTTGGTAACCAAGGCCGCGGTCGGGTAACTAAGGGGCGTGTCCGTACCACACACCCGGCCCCAGCCGCATCCATTATGTGCTGAGCCCAGGGGTGGCCCGAACAAGCCCAAGGGGACCACCCCAATCACACAATGATAGGCTGGATGCCACCTCCCCCTTAGATTCCTCACCGCTTCCAGGATCACAGCATCACAGGGGAGGAGCCGCGGTGCATGATGGGAGATGTAGTCCTCAGGGGACCGAAAATGCTGCAAAGCTGAGGAGACAGCTCTAATCACAGAGATAGAGGAGATCTGCGCCTTCTTCATACAAAGTCTGCACTGAAGAGTGAGATTATATGTGTTGTGTGTGTGTATACTGTATACGTGTGTGTGTATACTGTATATATGTGTGTGTATGCTGTATATGTGTGTGTATACTGTATATGTGTGTGTGTATGCTGTATATGTGTGTGTATACTGTATGTGTGTGTATACTGTATATGTGTGTGTGTATGCTGTATATGTGTGTGTATACTGTATGTGTGTGTATACTGTATATGTGTGTGTGTATGCTGTATATGTGTGTGTATACTGTATGTGTGTGTATACTGTATGTGTGTGTATACTGTATATGTGTGTGTCTGTATACTGTATATGTGTGTATACTATATATGTGTGTGTATGCTGTATATATGTGTATACTGTATGTGTGTGTGTGTATACTGTATATGTGTGTGTGTGTATACTGTATATGTGTGTGTGTGTATACTGTATATGTGTGTGTATACTGTATATATGTGTATACTGTATATGTGTGTGTGTATACTGTATATGTGTATACTGTATATGTGTGTGTATACTGTATATGTGTGTGTGTGTATGCTGTATATATGTGTATACTGTATGTGTGTGTGTGTGTATACACTCTGCCTCCTTCCTGCGCTGACCACTCTGCCTCCTTCCTGCGCTGACCACTCTGCCTCCTTCCTGCGTTAGGAAGTGCGTTAGGGTCACTCTGCCTTCTGTCCTCCGCTGATAAACTCTGCCCTCCGTCCTCTGCTCATCACTCTGCCCTCCGTCCTCCGCTGACCACTCTGCCCTCCGTCCTCCGCTGACCACTGAGCCACCGAACAGTGCTGACCACTGAGCCACCGTGCAGTGCTGACCACTGAGCCACCGTACAGTGCTGACCACTGAGCCACCGTACAGTGCTGACCACTGAGCCACCGTACAGTGCTGACCACTGAGCCACCGTAGAGTGCTGACCACTGAGCCACCATATACAGTGCTAACCACTGAGCCACCATACACAGTGCTAACCACTGAGCCACTGTACAGTGCTGACCACTGAGCCACCGTGCAGTGCTGATCACTGAGCCACCGTACAGTGCTGACCACTGAGCCACCGTACAGTGCTGACCACTGAGCCACCGTACAGTGCTAACCACTGAGCCACCATATACAGTGCTAACCACTGAGCCACCATATACAGTGCTAACCACTGAGCCACCATACAGGGCTAACCACTGAGCCACCGTACAGTGCTAACCACTGAGCCACCGTACAGTGCTAACCACTGAGCCACCGTACAGTGCTAACCACTGAGCCACCGTACAGTGCTAACCACTGAGCCACCGTACAGTGCTAACCACTGAGCCACCGTACAGTGCTAACCACTGACTCACCGTATACAGTCTTAAACACTCAGCCGCCATACAGTGCTAATCACTCAGCCACCTTATACAGTGCTAACCACTGAGCCACCTTATACAGTGCTAACCACTGACCCACCATACTGTGCTAACCAATGAGCCTCCATACAAAGTTAAGCACTCTGCCTCCATATAGTGCTAACCACTGAGCCACCTTACAGTGCTAACCACTGAGCCACTGTACAGTGCTAACCACTGAGCCAGCATACAGTGCTAACCACTGAGCCACCATATACAGTGCCAACCACTGAGGCACCATACAGTGCTAATCACCGAGTCACCATATACAGTGCTAACCACTGAGCCACCATATACAGTGCCAACCACTGAGGCACCATAGAGTGCTAACCACTGAGTCACCCTATACAGTGCTAATCACTGAGTCACATTACTGCTCTAATTATTGAGCCACCATATACAGTGCCAATCATTGAGCCACCATAGAGTGCTAACTACTGAGGCTCAGTTTACAGTGCTAACTATTGAGCCAGCGTATACTGTGCTAACCACTGAGACCCTGTATACTCTGCTAACCACTCAGCCGCCGTATACTCTGCTAACCACTGAGCCGCATAAAGTCTGCTAACCACTGAGTTGCTGTAAACTGCTAAGCACAGTGCTGCGGGCAGGAGAGGGCCGGGGGACAGCGGCCGGGTGCGGCCAGGAAGGCCCCCCCGCCCCTACTGCCCGCACCCGGCCGCTGTTCCCCGACCCCCTCCTGCACGCACCCGGCCGCTCTTCCTCGGCCACCTCCTGCCCACACATGGCCGTTGTTCCCCAGCCCCCTTCTGCCCGCTGTTCCCCGGCCCCCTCCTGCCCGCACATGGCCGCTGTCCCCCTGACCCCCTCCTGCCGCACCCGATCGCTGTCTCCCTGCCTCCCTCCTGCCCGCATCCGGCCACTGTCCCCCGGCCCCCTCCTGCACGCACCTGGCCGCTCTTCCTCAGCCTCCTCCTGCCCGCACATGGCTGTTATTCCACCAGCCCCCTTCTGCCCGCTGTTCCCCGGCTTGCTCCTGAACGCACCCGGCCACTGTCCCCCGCCCCCCCTGACCGCACCCGCCTGCTGTCTCCTCCTGGACTCTGGCACCGCTGCACACCGGTACTGCTGTATGTATTCTATCTACTATATAATTCCGTAGGCACTTCAGTGTCGGACCCCGCAAAAGACCGTGCCTTTGTCACTCTGTGACGTCACCACGTGCGAAGCATTGCCCGCGTAGCGGGCATTGCGACCCCTCGCCGCAGTCAGCACACACCCCCAACCCCTGTCACCACATCCCCCCCATATGTCCGCACACCCCCGCTCCGATCCCGCTCCGGAGCTGCTGCTGTCAGCACATGCTGACACAGTGCTCCGGAGCCTCTCCTGTAACCACACTCCCCGATGTCCACACACACACCCCCCCCCCCGCTGTCACCACACACCCCCCATATGTCCGCATCCCATATGTCCGCCAAAATCGCGGCAGATGCGGTGAAAAAACCGTATCTGCCGCGATTGCCGCATAACCGCTGCACTTGCGGCGCGGTTGCGCTAATCCTCATAGAAAGTATAGGGGGACTTGCGGCAGGTGCGGCAAGTGCGGTTTTGCACTTGCGGCAGGTGCGGCCGCGAAAAAAAAACGCAGTCAGCCGCGGTTTATTTCGCGGCCGCACCTGCCGCAAGTGCAAAACCGCACCTGCCGCAAGTCCCCCTATACTTTCTATGGGGATTATTTGAAAATGTTAAAACAATTTTTAAAATATTCTAGACACCCGATGCATTTGCATCGGGCTCACAGCTAGTATCTATTATATAATCGCAAATCGGAAAAGCGCCCCTCCGCGCGCTACTTCCGGCGTGGTCATGTGGATACGAATGTAACATTGGGCGCGAAGATCGAACCAGAGGCTCGGCCACAACCTTAGCGATTTAACGCTCAGGTAGCGCGAGCAATGGCCGCGAGGCTGCCTGAGCCGCAACTCGCTCCCCGGGGACCATGGAGCGGAGGCGGCGCAGCCGCCTCCGCTCCCCGCTACCCACAGTTCGCCCCACCCCATGTCCGCACAGCCCCCCCCATGTCCGCACAGCCCCCCCCCATGTCCGCACAGCCCCCCCCATGTCCGCACAGCCCCCCCATGTCCGCACAGCCCCCCCCATGTCCACACAGCCACCCCCATGTCCGCACAGCCACCCCCATGTCGTCCACACAGCCCCCCCATGTCCGCACAGCCACCCCATGTCCGCACACCCACCCTGCAATGTCCGCACAGCCACCCCGCACCTAAGCTCCTACCCCCTAACTCCGCCGCCCCTAAGTCCCTACCCTCTAAGCCCCGCCGCATCCTAAGCCCCGACCCGCCGCACCTAAGCCCCTACCCCCTAAGTCCGCCGCAGACCTACACCCTAAGCCCCGACCCGCCGCACCTATGCCCCTACCCCCTAAGCCCCGCCGCACCTAAGCCCCTACCCTCTAAGCCCCGCCGCACCTAAGCCCCTACCCCCTAAGACCCGCCGCACCTAAGCCCCGACCCGCCGCACCTAATCCCCTACCCCCTAAGCCGCGCCGCACCTAAAAGCCCCGCCGCTTCCTAAGCCCCTACCCCCTAAGCCCCGCCGCACCTAAGCCCCGACCCGCCGCACCTAATCCCCTACCCCATAAGCCCCGCCGCACCTAAAAGCCCCGCCGCACCTAAGCCCCTACCCCCTAAGCCCCGCCGCACCTAAGCCCCTACCGTCCGCCGCCGCCCCGCCGCACCTAAGCCCCTACCCCCTAAGCCCCGCCGCCTCCTAAGCTCCCGCCGCTTTCCCCCGCCGCTGTCGCTAACACCTAACGCCCTACACCCGAAGCCCCCGCCGTCCCCTAACCTAACGTCCCCGTCGATTACTTACATGCCTTCTTAGTCATCTGATCGTCCGTCCGATCCACAAGTCCTCCGTCCGGCCAGGCGTCCTCTTCCTCCGGCCCCGGGGGTCTTCTCTCTTCTTTCCGCCATCTCCGCCTCTTCGTCCGGCCCCCGGGGTCTTCTGTCTTCTTTCCGCCAACTTCCAGCTCCGACGTCCTCTTCACTTATCATTAAGATAGAATGGATGACAAATCCACCATTCTACCTCAATGAGATGTGAGGGGCTCTTCTGATTGGTCGCTGTCTACTGCCCTCAGCCAATCAGAAGAGCCCCTCATTTCCCATTGAAATACATTAGCGGTGTGTCGGCGATTTATGGCCGCCCACCTGGTTCTATTTGTCGGCCTTAAAATCGCGGACACACCGCTAATGCATCTCTATAGGCAGTGAGCTCGAATTCTGATTGGTCGGCGTCACCAAAGAGCGACCAATCAGAAATCAGGATGACTGCCCATAGACATGCATTAGCGGTGTGTCCGCGATTTTAGGGCCGACAAACCGCTAATGTATGTCAATGGGAAATGACGGGCTCTTCTGATTGGCTGAGGGCAGTAGACAGCGACCAATCAGAAGAGCGCATCAACAAATAAATTTAATAATAAAAAAATAATTAAAAAATAATAAAAAAAAAATAAAAAATAATAAATAATTAAATAAAAATAATAATAAAAAAATAAATATATGCTAATAATATCAGCCCTTTCAGCGGACCTGAAAGAGAACTGGGTCTCTGCCTCAGGCTCACTTTAAATAAATAATAAATTTAATAATAAATAAAATAATTAAAAAATAATAAAAAAAATAAATAAAAAATAATAAATAATTAAATAAAAAATAATAATAAAAAAATTAAATATATGCTAATAATATCAGCCCTTTCAGCGGACCTGAAGGAGAACTGGGTCTCAGCCTCAGGCTCACTTTAAATAAATAATAAATTTAATAATAAAAAAAATAATTAAAAAATAATTAAAAAATAAATAAAAAATAATAAATAATTAAATAAAAAATAATAATAAAAAAATAAATAATGCTATTAATATGATATTAATTTATAATAATGTATTAATAATGCTATTATCTAATAATAATGCTATTAATGCTAATAATTAGTATTAATGTAATATTTATGTATAATGCTAATAAATTAGCTATTAAATGCTAATAAATTATGGTATTAATGGTAATAATAATGCTATAATGTAAATAATATTGCTATTAATCTATTTATGCATTAATGGTAATTTATGCTATTAATGCTAATAATTTATTAATGTAATAAAATATTAATGCAAATAATTATGAATTAATGCATTATTAATGTATTAATATATAATAATTATGCTATTCATGCTAATAATTAGTATTAATGGTAATAATAATGCTATTATGAATAATATTGCTATTAATGCTAATATTAGCTATTATTAATATTTATGCTATTAATGCTAATAATTATGCTATTAATGTAATATAATGTATTAATGCAAATAATATGCTATTAATGCTAATAATTATGCTATTAATGTTATATTATTATGCTATTAATGCTAATAATTATGCTATTAATGGTAATAATAATGCTATTAATGCAAATAATATTGCTATTAATGCTATTATAATGCTATTAATGTTATAATTATGCTATTAATGCTAATATTATGCTATTAATGCTAATAATTATGCTATTAATGTAATAATTAATACTATTAATGCTAATAATTATGTATTAATGCTAATATTTATGCTATTTAATGCTAATAATTATGCTATTAATGATAATCATAATGGTATTAATGCAAATAATATTGCTATTAATGCTAATAATTATGCTATTAATGTTAATAATTATGCTATTAATGCTAATAATTATGCTATTAATGGTAATAATAATGCTATTAATGCAAATAATATTGCTATTAATGCTATATTATCTATAGCTATAATGTTAATAATTATGCTATTAATGGTAATAATAATGCTATTAATGCAAATAATATTGCTATTAATGCTATTATTATGCTATTAATGTTAATAAATTATGCTATTAATGCTAATAATTATGCTATTAATGCATAATATGTATTATGCTATTAATGTAATAATTATGCTATCAATGCAAATAATATTGCTATTAATGCTATTATTAATGCTATTAAATGCTAATAAATTATGATATTAATGCTATATATTTATGCTATTAATGCTAATAATTATTGCTATTATATATGGTAATAATAATGCTAATAATGCAAATAATATTGCTATTAATTCTATTATTAATGCTATTAATGCTAATAATAATGCTATTAATGCTAATAATTATGCTATTAATGGTAATATTAATGCTATTAATGCAAATATATTGCTACTAATGCTATTATTAATGCTATTAATGCTAATAATTATGCTATTAATGCTAATAATTATGCTATTAATGGTAGTAATAATAATGCTATTAATGCAAATAATATTGCTATTAATGCTATTATTAATGCTATTAATGCTAATAATTATGCTATTAATGCTAATAATTATGCTATTAATGGTAATAATAATGCTATTAATGCAAATAATATTGCTATTAATGCTATTATTAATGCTATTAATGCTAATAATTATGCTATTAATGGTAATAATAATGCTATTAATGCAAATAATATTGCTATTAATGCTATTATTAATGCTATTAATGCTAATAATATATTATGCTAATTAATGCTAATATAATGCTAATATGCTAATAATAATCATATTAACGCTATTAATAATGCTATTAAGGCTAATAATCATGCTATTTATGCTATTCAAAATGCTATTAATGCTAATAATATTGCTATTAATGCTCTTTATGCTAATAGTAATGCTATTAATGCAATTATTTATGCTATTAATTCTATATTATGCTATTAATGCTATTAATAATGCTATTAATAATGTTATTCATGCTATTAATAATACTATTAATGCTATTAATGCTAATATTAATGCTATTAATTCTATTATTAATGCTATTAATGCTATTAATAATGCTATTAATGCTAATAATAATGCTATTACTGCTAATAATAATGCATTAATGCTAATAATTATGCTATTAATGCTACTATTAATGCTAATAATGCTAATAATAATCATATTAACGCTATTAATAATGCTATTAAGGCTAATAATCATGCTATTTATGCTATTCAAAATGCTATTAATGCTAATAATATTGCTATTAATGCTCTTTATGCTAATAGTAATGCTATTAATGCGATTATTTATGCTATTAATTCTATTATTTAGGCTATTAATGCTATTAATAATGGTATTAATGTTATTAATAATGCTATTAATGCTATTCATGTAATATTAATGCTATTAATTCTAAAATCATGCTATTAATCCTATTATATAATGCTAATAATGCTATTTTTAATTCTATTAATGCTATTAATATATTTTATTAATGCTAATAATGCTATTACTCCTCATAATAATGCTATTAACGCTATTATTAATGCTATTTATGGTAATAATGCTATTAATACTAATAACAATACTATTAATAGTACTATTATTGCTGTTAATAATGCTATTAATGCTAATAATAATGCTGTTAATGCTAATAATTATGCTATTAATGGTAATAATAATGCTATTAATGCAAATAATATTGCCACGTTCTAGAATCCCGATGCATTTGCATCGGGCTCACAGCTAGTGTAATTGATAATTATACCAGTACTTAATATTACAAATGCATCTAAATCATTAAATAGGATATGTACCTTTTGTGACAAAAAGTTGGACTAAATATAGCTCACCTAAATCAGTCCATAAATACAAGCAGGCAAACTGCAGCAGGCTCCGATCACATTAATACCCCAGCAGGAGAGCACTTAGGCTATTATTAGACCAAAGATAGAATAAAAATCTGATAGCTGTGTGCCATGAGAAAGTTTTAACTCTCAATAGTCTTAATTATGGTAAGCTACACTGTTCGGTAGCAAATGATTTGGCAACAAAAAAAAAAAATGTATATATTATATACAATACATTTTGTTAAAGGTAATAGTAATACTACCACTTATTACATTTATCGGTGGGACAGGTACAGTGGGGAAAAAAAGTACCGTACTTAGTTATTATTATTACTATTTATTTATATAGGGCAATTAGATTCCATGACGCTTTACATGCGGAAAGGGCAAACGAGGACAAGTACAATATATGTGAACAGTTAAGTCATACAGGTGCAGGAGGGGAGAGGACCCTGTCCATGAGGGCTCACAGTCTACGAGGGGCGGGTGGGGATACAGTAGGAGGCGGTAGTGCCGATTGGGAGACGGTGCGGTGGACTTGATCTCATTGCAGGTTGTAGGCTTGGTGGAAAAGGTGGGTCTTCAAGTTTCGTTTGAAGGTTCCCAGGTTAGGCGAGTGCCTGACGTGTTGGCCAAAGTATGGCCGATGCACGGGAGAAATTCTGTACACGGTTGTGAGAAGAGAAGATGAGAGGGGAGTAGAGGAGGAGCGCAGGTTGCGGGAGGGTAGGTATCGGGAGACCATGTCAGAGATGTATGGAGGAGACAGGTTGTGGATGACTTTGTATGTCATGGTTAGTGGTTTAAAGCGGGATCTCAGAGAGGAGGGGAGCTAGTGAAGGGCTTGGCCGAGGGGAGAGACGGAGAGAAGCGAGAAGACAGGTGGATTAGTCGGGCAGTGGAGTTTAGGATGGATTGGAGAGGTGCAAGGGAGGTAGCGGGGAGGCCAGTAAGCAGGAGGTTGCAGTAGTCAAGGCGGGAGATGATGAGAGCATGAATAAGTGTTTAGCAGTGTCGTTGTCAAGGAAAGAGCAAATCCGGGAGATGTTTTAGAGCTGGAGATGGCAGGAGGTGGCGAGGGCCTGGATGTGGGACTTGGAGGGAAGAGTCGAGGATTGCTCCGAGGCACTTGGTATGGGGGACTGGGGAGAGTGAGCAGTCGTTGACAAGGATGTCGGGTAGTGGGTGAGAGCGGCTTGGGGGGAAGACGATGAAGTATTTTCACAATTTGTCCAAGGCATTGCACTATTTGATGCTTTTTAGCAGCAGAGATCTCCTTTTTCTTTCCCATATTGCCTACATAATAATGTGGAACATCCTTCTTAAGTAGTTTCTTTAAATAGGATCACCTGGCAAACTAATTATCACAGGTAATGAAATACATATAAAAAAATTGAGACACTTCACATATAAAAAAGGACAGGCTTATATGAACCCAGTAGTAAACATCAAGGCGGATCTCTTCACTTTGTCCCTGCCTCTATCAGCATCAAAAAGACCCTCCAATTTACCTAGTAAAGAATTAAAACGGCCTAAGGCTAACGGGATGGAGTGCACAGTCAGAAGGCAAGGCCCAATAATCTTAATAAGGCAACTGACAACACTTTCTAAGGCTGGCATCACATTGCTGGTCTCATCCGATCCTTGGCTGTCAGGATGAACCTAACAGCCCCGGACCAGATTTTGGCCCCATAGTCTCCTATGGGGCCGGATGGAGCCGGATGGCAGGTATCTGCCATCCGATTTCCATTTCTCCGGGAGAATCCGGGAGAATTCAGAATTCTCTCATGGACACAAAAACTTTGCTTGCAACGTTTTTGTGTCCGAGAGGAGAATATGTCCTGTAATTGCCTTCTCCCGGATTCACCTGGATCGGGGCAATCCGGAGTTCCCTAACATGCACGGTCCTCAATAATCCGGGAACCGGACACCTGCGTCTACACATCGCTGTTGTTTCAGGACCACGGCTAGGTTCCTGCGAGGCGCGGTCCTGATTCAGGGCATATTAGCCCTCCGATTCTGTGTGCTGATCCGGTCCAGGGCTGTCAGGTTCACCCTGACAGCCACGGATCGGATCAGGCCCGCTATGTGAAGCTGGCTTAATATGCAAGTGTATACTGAACATGAAATAATCTATTATAATAAAACCCTAAGGCTACTTCCGTCAGGATGTAACGGTATGCTATGTCACATCCTGGCTGAAGGTGCCTCTACACCCACTGTGGGTGTTCTACACACACACACACACACACTGTCCGCTATACTTACCTCCTCCGTTCCACCGACATGTCGCCGTCCCCGGAGGACTGGATCCAATATGACGTCCGTGAAGTCTCGCGAGACTTCCCGGACACCATCTTGGACAAAGTATGTCGCCGCCCCCGGAGGACTGGATCCAATATGGCGTCCGGGAAGTATCGCGAGACTTCACGGACGCCATATTGGATCCAGCCCTCCGGAGGCGGCGACATGTCGGTGGAACGGAGGAGGTAAGTATAGCGGACAGTGCATGGAGGTGTGTGTGTGTGTGTCTGTGTGTGTGTGGTCTCGCTGACCACTCTGCCCACCGCACTGCGCTGACCACTCTGCATACTCACGATCAGTATACACGGTGTTTTGGATGCAGCGTCTTGCCGCTGCGTAGTACAGTATGAGCATAGTATCAGTATCAGCACCCAACTGCAGCGTTTTGATAGCTGCGCTGCGGGTTGACACCTTTCTGCTCCTTTGCAGCATGTTCATTTTATGCTGCGGAGTCGGAAGCGGCTGTCATCGGGTGACTGCAAGGAGAAGCCGCTCTGCACCGGCCGCACATGGTGAGTACAAGGCGGCTATGGTTTCCCTGCAGCCACCCGCAGGTTTACTCAGATATGGAGGAGCTGCGTCCAACACGCAGCTCCTCCAGACCGTGAGCTCATACCTGAACAGGTGGAGCTGTGCCAGAGTCCTGCAAAATGACCTCCAGCAGCCCACTAATATCTGTGTGTCTGCTCAAACTGTCAAAAACAGACTCCAAAAAGGCTTGACATCAACAAGCAGGTGTTGTGCTTACAGAAAAGCATCATACAAGGGTGATTGGTATTTGCTAGAGAACACCAAGATTGGCAGATTTGACATTTGGTGCACTGTACTTTTCGCTGATTAGAGCAGGTTCATACTGAGCACATGTGACAGACATGAGAGTCTGGAGACAATGTGAGAATGTTCTGCTATCTGCAACATCCTCCAGCAGTGGGTCGGTAATAGTGTGGGGAAGCAATTCTTTGGAGAACCATACACCCCACCATCTCCTAATCAAAGGTATCCTGACTGCCATTAGGTATTGGGATAAGCTCCTCAGACCCATTGCAAGACCATATGCAGATGCAGTGGACCCTGGGTCCCTTCTGATGCATAAGAAAGCTAGGCCTCATGTGGCAGAAGTGACAGCAGTTCCTGCACAAATAAGGGCCCTTTCACATCAGCGTTTTTCGTAATTCGCGGCAGATGCGGTGAAAAAACCGCATCTGCCGCGTTTGCCGCATAACCGTTCCACTTGCGGCGCGGTTGCGGTTTTTCCCATAGAAAGTATAGGGGGACTTGCGGCAGATGCGGCAAGTGCGGTCTTGCACTTGCGGCAGGTGCGGCAGCGAAAAAAAACGCGGTCAGCCGCGCATCTGCCGCGAATTACGAAAAACGCTGATGTGAAAGGGCCCTAAGTCATTGATGTTATAGACTGGCCTACCTGTTCCCCAGACCTGAATCCAATCGAGCATTTGATTTTCCACTTTGATTTTGAGTATCATTTCATATCCAAACCTTAATAAGATATTCATGTTTATTTACATTGATCATTTTCATGTTTTATTGTTAACACATTTCACTATGTAATGAATAAATATTTGCAAATTGAATATTTCATTCACTGAGATCTAGGTTGTAGTATTTCCTTTCTTTTTTTGAGCAGTGTATATGTCATGTTCTGTATTTACCGGTTCAAACTTACATGTTAGGAATTCTGTCAAATTTTCTTATTTATCACAGGTGTTTGAGATTATGTCAATAATCTTAGGGTGCATACTCACGATCAGGAAACGTAGCATTTTGACACAGCTTATTGCCGCTGCGTTGTACAGTAGCAGTATAGTGGAAGGGATTTATAGAAATCCCATGCTCACTGTGCTTCTCCCGACCACAGCGTTATTTCAGCTGTGGAGCAGGATGCCGCGCTCCCGCACCATGTTAATTTAATGCTGCATAGTTTGGAGCAATCTCCTGTGAGCGAATGCAGGGAGAAGCCGCCATTAATCCACCACAGATCATGTGCACATAGAGGCTGCGGTCTCCCTGCATTCATGTGCGGGTTCCCTTAAGGTACCGTCACACAGGGACATATCGCCGGCGATGTTGCCGGCAACCGAGGGGCGTGGCCAGGTTGCGGCGACATCGCCGGAGAGTTGCCGCGTGTGACAGGGCGATAATCAGGCGATGAATCGCCTGAGTCACATCGCCAGGTTTCCCAACAATGTTCGGAAACCTGGCGATGTTGCTCAGGCGATTCTGCCTGATCGCCCTGTGTAACGCGGCAACCCGCAATGTTACGGGCGATTCCGCCTATCTACAACATTGCGGGTTATCGCTCGCTGGGTTGCTGGGCAACTCAGCGAGCGATAGCCGCGGCAACTAGCCGGCGACATCGCCGGTAAGTTGCTCAGTGTGACAGCTCCCCGGCGATGTTGTCAGGGATGCGCGCTCCCGCGATCCCCGGCAATATCGCCGGCGATATGTCCCTGTGTGACGGTACCTTTAGGTTCATAGCCACTGCATCCAACCCACATTGCCTATGGACCATGTGCATATACCCTAAAGAGAAGCACACAAAACTCAACAAAACCCGCAAGAGAAATCGACATGTTGCGGTTTTGAAACATGCACCATAGGTCAGTTTAGGCTAAGTAAGGGTGCCTTCACACTTGCGATCCCCACAGCTACGTATTACAGTGGGGGAGCGCAAGAAGAGCGCGTACACCGTGCGTCCCTATGTTTAACACGGGGATGCACAATGTATGCGCTCGGGTGCGGATGGCTGTGTGCACCCATTGCCCGCCATGAGTGATTTGTCGCGTTCATGGTGTGGACGAGAATGTATGATTTGTGTGTAAGCATCCGTATGCGTACAAGTCGCACATGGCGGGCAATGGGTGCACACGGCCATATGCACCCGAGCGCATACACCGTGCATCCCCCTGTTAAACATAGGGACGTGCAGTGTATGCGCTCGGCTTGCACTCCCCTGCCCCAATACGCTGCGGCGGGGAATGCAAGTGTGAATCCGGCCTAACAATACAATCATAGTGGGGCATGCGATGTCTATCAATCCCATGCATTTTTCTGGAATTGTAAGATGACTGCGTTTTGAGCCAAGGAAAGATAGTCTAGCGATCCCTGTATGAATTCTATATAATCTGCGGTGCCCTACAATTTTTGTTTAAGCAATGACTGCGTTTTGACAACATTATTGCAAAGGAAATGCATATAAAAAATAATTGAGATACTTAACATATAACAGAGTAGCAGCACCAAAAACTCATTGTGGCCATGCGGCCCAAAGAGTTAAAAATGTCTGACTTGTGGTTACTGTCATTGTACACATCTTGTTCTGGAAACTTCTAGAAACTAAAGAGTTGCATACTCCAGAAAATTATTCCATGGCATATTTTCCTAGAACCTTACATTGTTTCATTCCTGTTAGTCTTCATAGAAATGTTTGAGTAAACTGACAACTGAGTTATCAGTTCCTAAATGCTGATACTGTCCAATCAATAATGACCATGGCAGATGATATATAGGGGCATGACAAATTGTAAGAAAGAAACTGTCACACCAATCAATAAATTGCACTGTTTACTGTCAGGAGCAATAATATACCGTAATACTTGCACAATTCAGAGTTCTAAGAAAACATTCTTTCAGTATTCCTGTTTTACAAGGAGTTTTCTGCAGATTCCCGTCTAAGTCCATTTAGAAAACTCATTGTGAATATATCTGGTGCATGAAAGTGTATGGAGCAGCCTCAGGAGCTGAGGTGCGTTATGAGGCCTTGGTTCCACTTGTGTTTTAAACGAACAAATGCGATCAAGACAAAACATTGGATTGCACTCGGACTGTTGTAAGTCAATCATGCAGTGTCCATCTGCTATCTTTTCCTCAGTCAAAATCGTGCCAAGGGAAAAATAGTAGCATGCTGCGTTTGGCAGCAAGTCACGGATCACACACAGCCATACAAGTGCATGAGTACGTGTGAAATATCGCACTGCAGTCAGATGTTACTGAACTGCAGTGCGATATATGCCGAGGCCGGCAATGCAGGAGACGGGGAGATACATCTTTACCTCTCCTCCACGGCCGTGATCTGATCGCAGGATCAGATCACAGGGCTCAGACTCTCAGCAGAGCTGGAGCTGAGGGTCATTGGCATATCATAGCCGATGCTCACGCACAGAATGCCTTATGCTGGTGGAACCCCAACCTAAAGCCTGCATCTGCCTTTAACAACAGCGACCAGAGCTTGCGCCAATCACAGCTGTTTACCTATATATATGCCAGTCAGTCAGTTAACTATAGCAGCACTTAAATGGCTTCCTGCTGTACGTGTGCACTTGTAACCATCACTCCCCTTATGATATGATTTTGAGGCGATGAAGAATTTTCATGGTAGTAGGAAAACTTCTGACGTTCCTTGTCACTGACATCTTTGTCTTCCTATGAAGCCCAGTCTGAGCCTGGTAAATTCTGCCACATACTGCAATGCTAAGGGCAGTAGGCATTGCAGAATTTAGAATTGATCAAACAAAAAGTGAAAGTTTTAAAATATTTTTGCTAAATATTCAATAAAAAAGTAAATTATTTTTTTGGAAAAAAAAAAAGTTACATATTCGCCATTGACTTGTATGTGTTACAGTGAAACCGGCTTCAAAGGGAAGAACTCGCACCTCCAACAGATAGCTGGGGTAAGTTTTTTTCTAGTAGGGTGAGCCCCTGATGGAGAGTTCAAGCTTCACAAAAACTCTTCAGTCAGACAGGAGCTGTAATATTGTACAGAATTATGAAATTACCATACATTCGAGCGCTACACCAATTACACAGTATTTTCGGGACAGGCCCCAGGGTTGGGAGATGCATACAACAGGCTAGTAGAAGCCAGGTAATGAAGCCCTGTTTAGACTACAAAACATAATGGGGGCCTGACCAGATCCAATGGCCCCAGAACCGCCTTAAGGCTGGAAACAGACTGTCCGAGTGACATGTGAGTAAGGCTGGTTTTACACTGGATGGAACCTGATCAGGAAAAAAATTGCAGTTTGTGTGCCAAAACCATGAGAGGAACTTGCAGAGAAAAACTATAATTGAAAGATTGACACCTGTTCGGAGTTTTGGAGGCACTCCTGGTTTTGGCACACAAACCTGATCGAACCTGATCAAGGAAAAAACAGCAGTGTGAAACCAGCCTAAGTTGAAAGAGTCTCAGATCATTCACCCGGCACAACCCCTTAGTCTTTGCACAGGATACTGTCAGTTGTATGTTTTTCTAGCTCCACTTGCTCCCATCCAGAGTGGGGGAAGCAATCCCGGGTAAATGATCCAAGACTCGTGCGACTAACTCACATGTCACTCGGACAGTGTGTTTCCAGCCTATGACCTTCTGTTGAGAAGCTATGATCCATCGCAGGTTTTTGTAGTTTTCAGCCAGCAGACTAAGGGTAGGAAAGCTTGGACCAACACATGCGTGGGAAAGGGAGTGGCTGACCAAAGAGCTATTTTCTAGTGCAAGATGGTGGCTTAGTGTTCAGAAGGGATGTCATGACGTTACATAGTATTGGAAGGAACCAGGAATCTACTGGCATCAAATAAGCTCAATTGGTTGCCACCACCAAAACCTATCAGCCAATGGTAATTGATCTGGTTATACCTCTTGTATCATCACCTGTATTTGCATATCTGAACATCTTCTCTATATCTATTGTGTGCATAGTGCTTTATGTAGTGTGCCCATAAGGCGATTAAACATCACATTTAATCTTTGGCTGCTCTTTTATCTCTATCTATGAATCAACATGTCTGTGCCAGAAGATACTGGAGCTGGTCTCTGAACCAATAAAATCCTGGTAATGGACTGGGCTTATAATCGAACAAGAAACTAGTGACAGTTCTGATGGGTTGGCAGGACTCTATCACTGGTACCAGTGAAAGGAGTCTCTTAGCCTGTCAGGGTGGTGTGTTAGGCTGGCTTCACATTAGCGTTTGTGTCTGCATGCTGATGGCATGCAGACACAAACGCTGTCAAAAGCAGTGTTGAAATGATGTGTCCGCAGCGGATAATGTCCGCCTGTGGACACATCACTAGGGAGCCCGGCCAGCCAATCGGCGCTGTCTGGGGGCGGGCCGGAGGAGGAGTTCAGCGCCGGAGATCTCCTCCTCCCCGCCGCCGGTAAGCACCGGGACATGTCGGCGGGGAGAACAGCTGATGTGACAGCTGTTTGAATCTTCCCGCGCCGACACTGAGAGGAGATGTCGGCGGGGAAGATTCAAACAGCTATCACATCAGCTGTTCTCCCCGCTGACATCGCTAGCACATTACAGGCGTCGGGGAGGAGGAGGACAGCAGTGGCTCAGCTGATCTCCCGGTGGCCGTCGGTGAGCTCCTGTGACATCACCGGCGGCCACCGGGAGATTTTTCAATGGGTCCGCAGCGTTCTCCCGCGCTGTCAAGCGCTGAACACTGCGGACCCATTGAAGACAATGCATGTTTTGTGCGCTTGGGGACGCTTGCTGATTGTCCAAGCTCCCCGAGCGCACAAAAAAATGCAACATGCTGCGTCCCGGGTGCGGATGCTGGACACCGGAAGGAGCAGATATCGTCCGCATCCGCACCCGAACGCAGCAAACGCAGGCACTATGCGTTCCTATGTTAAACATAGGAACACAGTGCGCATGCGTTTGACTGCGTATGGGAACGCAGCAATACGCTGCCTTCCCATACGCAAATGTGAAGGCACCCTTAGTATCGTGTCATGTCAGCAGTCACGGTTTGTTTTTTGTCTTTTTCACCATTGAAAGCAATGAAATGCAGCTGCTATTGTAGTGAATGATACCAACCTTAAACATGTACAGTAGACACCAAAAATGCAGCTGAAAACACAGTAACGCCTGCTGTTTGGAAGCTGCATATTTACTGGCAAGACAGCAGGTTTTGCAAATAAAAAAAACACACATTTTACAGATGCTGCTGTTATGAAGCAAACAGGAGGTAAATAATGTTTATTATCTATTATGTGTGGGGTGACCATCTGGATTAGGGTGCTTTCACACTGGCAGTTTTGCCCGGATCCGACGGATCTGGACAAAAAATGCATCTGCCTGATGGCTGCATTTGCGGCAATCCCCATGCATTGTCTATGGGGCTTGCGGTAAGTGTGCGGCAGACGCAGCAAGTGCGGTTTCGTTAGTTGCGGTAGATGCGGCCGCGAAGAAAACCCTTATGGTACCTTTACACGCCGCTACCGAGGGTAGCAACAGATGGGCACCGCACGTGCACCCGCGCGTTTTCAACGGTTACTAACGGTACCTGATGACGCAAATACACGCAGCCACAAGGTGCTCCACAAGAAGGTATTTTCGTTCCCCGGAAGTGCTGACGGGTGCCGTGGGTTACCTTCTGTGGAGCACTTCCCTGATTTACACGCCGCCACCACAAGGGAATATGGGCGTACATATTGTGTGCCGTAACTGCATAGGCGTGACAGAGTAGTGTATTACGCGACGCTCGTACGGTGATTGGACAATGCAATAACATCATGATTGGCCATCCAGCGCAGGGAGGCTGGCTAATACATGACGCTATTGCAAATGTGTATTGAAACTGGTCAGCTCGTTAAATATGCCGTCCTGTGCAGGGACAGCCAATGGGTACACAGTAGTCCCCACCAATGATAGCTGATGGGGCGGGCGTGGTATACATGACGCTCAAGCACGCCCCAGATAACTCAAATACCGTGCCTGTGCCCCGATTACACGCCGCTACCATAGGGTTTATACCTACTTGTTTTTGAGCACGGCTGAAAGACAGGTATCCAAAGACACAGGAAGGTACAACCTGAATTACACACCGCCACTTCGCGGTGTTTTGAAGGTAAAAGGTACAATTGTCTCCGACACCTGCCGGTTTCTACCTTTCGGTAGCGGCGTGTAAAGGTACCATTAGAGAGATAATACAAAGTTTGAAAATTGCTAAATTTCTGATCTTTTTAAAAATAAATGCAAAAAGATAGTCGCAATTTTATTATTTTTTTTTTTTGTGGTGATTATAAATTGAAACAGTCACTGGAATATGTTGAAACATTATAGAGTTAAAGTGACATCAGATTCAGAAAATTTGGCCTGGTCACCATGGGGATAATCACCATTGGGTGCCCCCATGGACCCAATGAAGGGTGCTAGGAACATGTGCTTCAGCTTCAAAATCAGTGTCTTCTTCATTCAAAAGTAACAGGAATGCCGAAGCATGTGATTGGCTGCAGCAGTCAGGTGACTAGAAGAGCGAATCATCAGATTTTCTTTGAGGACATGCTATTCTGGTCAATTAACTGCTGCAGCCAATCACATGCGTCAGTGGGCCTATGATTTCCCGAAGGCACAGACATTGCTTCCCGATGGGCCTTGGCTCATCTACACTGCTATGAATATGCCGTTTATTGTAAAAGCAACCACAGATTTTCTACTACTATGATACTGATGACCTATCCTAGCAATTTTCTGATGCAAGCGGTCTTGCTGGTGCATGGAAGGAAGAAATCATCGGAGCTTAACATGAGATCGCCGGAGAGGGTGAGTATTAAAGTACCGTTACACACAGAGATATCTCTTGAGACATTGCGTGCAACTCTCTGGTTGCAGTTAAATCATGGATAGAGATGAGCGGTGTTCGATTGGAATTGTTCGCCAATCTCAAATTCGAGCTGTTTTGGGCGGTGTTCGAGGCATTCGCCGAATTTAAACAATTAGCTTCAAATCTGGCAGTTCGAGGTTATGTTCGATAAGGCTTCGATCACCAAAAGCTTAACCCTAACTCTAACCATGTTAATAGCATAAAAAGAAAAAAGATAGCGGCACTCACCGGGCGTGTTTCAAAGGTGCTTTATTTGGGTACCCTCATTCCAGGGTCCCACTCAGGAGGGAGGGGTGCAGAGACAGCAGAGATTCTCTGCTGTCTCTGCACCCCCTCCCTCCTGAGTGGGACCGGTGAGTGCCGCTATCTTTTTTCTTTTTATGCTATTATTGATGTGATATATAGCGGGCACCAGAGGCGGCCAGCAATGCCCCACCTCGCATATACCCATATGAAAAAATAAGCACTTCTCCTAACTTAGCAGTGCCCAGTGAACAGGACTTTTTTTGATTACTAACCATGTTAATGAATGTTAATATCCAGTTTCTATGTATAGTGAGTGGGGGGGGGGGGGAGTTTAACACATCAGTGCTGCAGAAATTATTGCGATCTCCATTTTTTTTTCTCCAAACTGCATATACAGTGGGGCGGTGCAGGCTGTCATCCAATGACACACACACACAGCAAAGTGCATTTTTTGCACACAAGCAAGGTCAGGCATCATTGGCTGTGTGTGTAAGTCACATGTCCTAGCCCTATAAGACCCAGCCATTTTCTCCATCGCCACCATTTGCTCATTGCTGTAACTCTGTGTCAGATGGCACCGCCACTGCTGCTGTGGGCGCTATACAGTGAAATCAAGCAATTGTGTTCTGATTCAGCTACTGAGCGAATGCAAAAGGTAGATAGATAGGTTTAAGGAGTAGGGACTGGAGGGAGGGTGCGAATTTTAGGAGTATCAGCCCTTTTGAGGGCTGCTTCATAGGAGTAGGGATTAGGGACTAGGGACTAGTAGTCTAGCAGCCCTTTTTCAGGTCTACTTCATAGAAGCAGGGACTAGTTTTAATTTCAGCCCTTTTTAGGGCTAGGTTAGAGCAGTCCCTATTAGTTTTTGCCAGGCAGGTGTGTGCCAGTGCTGTGCAAGTGTTTTTTTTTCACAGCATCTGGCTCTGTGAATCCTTTAGGGCAGGTAGTGTAGCACTGCTGTGACGAAAGCTACACCACCTGTCTTAAGTAGGCATTTTTTGGCTGCAGCTAGTCCAGGCAATTTGTTCGGGCTAGTACTGTACCAGTGTCACTTACACAGTGGTGTAGCCCACTTGTGAAACAAGCTACACCGCCTGTGTAGTTGGTACTAATTTTTACCTGCACCTTGCCCAGGTCTGACATCAGGTCAAGTAGCAGTGTTGGTGCAGTCACCTCTGCTTGATTTACATCCAGCTTTTTTGGGTCCAACAATTGTACAGTTGCCAATTTTGTCACATACAAAATGAGAGGCAAAAGGCCTGCTGCTGGTAGAAATGGGAGTAAACGTGGTAGAAAGGGAAAAAAAGTTTGTGTCCGTGGGGTAGATGCTAAATCTACATTAACACCTGCCGAAGAAAGACAATCTTCCAGCCAAAGTAAGATGTCAACTTCTTCATGTGGCCAATCGGATATGATCCCTTTCTTACGGACACGAGCATCGGTACCACTTGTAAATGAGGCAAAAAAAAACAGCAGGTGCTTGAATGGATAGCAACTGCTCCATCAAGTGGTCTCTCCTCCACCTCAACTTCTACATCACAAACCCTCCAGTCATCTGAGGTGTCAGCCCAATCGTACTCAATTCCTCCAAGCTCCCAAGTCTACAGCCGCCCTACTGAGTCTGGGGTAACAGACATGGTTGAGTCTGCAAAGCTGTTCAGTCACACAATAGCCTGAGAATCAGAGGTCTGCTCCAAAGCTGCAATGAGTCCAGACGAGTTAATGATCTGCCCTGATGCAAGAAGTCAGATCCAGGTCCCAATGAAGAAGGTTCTGACCTTCATGTAGACCCTCATTCCCGAACAGTAACTACTCTTGGTGGACACAAGGAGGATGATGCTGATGAGACTCAGATACTGGATTGCATTGACAAATTAAGTTTTCGGTCAAGGCAGGAAGAGGTTGTCTCTGAGGAGGACGAGGGGTGTGAGAACACAGAGGATGATGATGAGGTTGGAGATCCCACTTACTGTCAACCCACAGTCTGCCAGTCGATGAGGTCAGCACAGGAGGTGGAGGATGCTACTTTCGACAAGGTTAGGTTGCGCCTTCCTGGACATAGACGGAGTACTGGAAGCACGTCAACAACTGCATCCGCAGCCACAACTCTACCTCTGAGTGGAAGTCGTGCTGGCTCTGCAGCTCGCATGGGCTCTAAGCCTTGCCTAGCCTGGGCCTTTTTTGACATCGCCAAGGATCTCCCAACTCATGTCATCTGCAAGATTTGTCACCAATCTGTGAGTAGAGGCCAAAAACTCACTAGCTTGAGTACTTCATGTAGGAACCGCCATATGGACATGAAGCACAAGTCGCAGTGGGAAGCTCACCATGCAAAAATGCGGGTTAGTAGGGCGGGCCTACCACCATCTACCCCATCAAGTGCATCCGTGTGCTCTTCATCGTCTGTGACTGTGGGGACAGCTGTCACACATGCTTTTGGACGTAGACCTTCCACCTCTTTACCCGCAACAGGCAGTGTGATTGGCAGGTCGTCACTTGGTTTTCAACTGGAAAATGCTGGTGGTATTGAGCTCTCTCAGACATCGAGAGTACGACATTTGGATGAAGGCAACATTACATCTTCGCCTGCACCTCCCTCCGAGACAAGCAGTTTGCCGGGGACACCCTGCTCAACTGTGTCTCAGCACAGCAGCCAGCCCTCCGTCCCTCAGATGTGGACAAGTAAAAGGCCATTTCCTCCTAGCCATGAGAAAGCAAAGCGCTTGAATTTCACCATATACAAGCTGTTGGCTTCAGAAATGCTGCCTTTCCGCCTGGTGGACACAAAGGATTTTCGAGACCTTATGTCCGTCGCAGTGCCCCAGTAACAGATGCCCAGTCGCCACTACTTCTCCAAGAAAGGTGTGCCTGTGCTACACCAGCATGTCGCAGACAACATCACCGCTTCTTTGAGAAACTCTGTGTGTGACAGGGTGCATTTCACCACAGACACTTGGACCAGTAAGCATGGAGAGGGGCGTTACATGTCGCTGACTGGGCACTGGATAACTATGGTGAGAGCTTTAGAAGGGTCTGCCGTCCAAGTCTTGCCGTCCCCACGAGTTGTGCGTCAATGCTCTGTAGGTAGAAGCTCCTCCACTGCTTCTGCCTCCTCAACCTTGTCTTGGTCCTCCACCTCCGCCCAAAGCCTGTCTAGTAATGCAACCAGCATTGTAACTGCAGAGAAGGAATCTTGCACACCTCACAACTATGCTGGCAGCAGGGCTCAACGCCATCAAGCGTTCTTTACCTTGAAATGCCTGGGAAATGTGAGTCACACAACTGAGGAGTTGTGGTCAGCTCTGGCGACTGAGTTTGAGCAATGTTTGTTTCTACTCAATCTGCAGCCAGGGAAGGCCATGTGTGACACTGCTGCTAACCTGGGTGCGGCCCTTCGGGGCAATATCACACACGTGTCTTGTATGCCTCACGTGTTGAATCTGGTTGTCCAGCAATTTTTGACACACTATCCCAGCCTAGATGGGCTTCTGCAGAGGGCACTGTCGCTGTGTGCTCACTTCCGGCAGTCGCATCCCGCAGCTCAACGACTTGCTTCGCTCCAGAAGTCTTTCGGCTTGCCCGGCCCCGTTCACCGGCTGAAATGCGATGTGCCGACACGCTGGAATTCTACTCTGCACATGTTGCAGCGACTGAGGCAGCATCGCCGAGCCCTGGTGCAATACGTTATGACATATAGCCTGGGCCAACAAGATCCAGAGGTGGGGCAGATCACGCTGCAGGAGTGGTCTCAGATCAAGGACCTATGCACCCTTCTGCACAGTTTTGAGATGGCGACGAATATGTTTAGTGCAGACGATGGCATTATCAGCATGACTATTCCGGTCATCTACATGCTGGAGCACACTCTAAACAATATTCAGAGTCAGGTGGTGGGACAAGAGGAGGTGGAGGAAGTACAGGGACAAGTCCTGTGTGGAAGGGATGACAACATCTCCAAGGTCCTCACGGTTGGCAGCACCAAGATGGCAGGCATGGAAGTATAATTAACGAGGGCGCATGGTAGCAGCCAAACTGCTGAGGAAGGTGCAGGAGCCCAGGAAGAAATGGAGGATGAACTGGCGATGGGCATGGAAGAGTCAGCAGATGAGGGAGACCTTGATGACATTTCTGTTGTGCGAGGTTGGGGGGAGAGGGCAGAGGAAGGAAGCATGATTCTCACCTCCCCATCAGCAACACAACAAGGACTTGGTCCTCCTGGATGCGCAAGACACATGAGTGCCTTCTTGCTGCACTACCTGCAACATGACCCTCGGATTGTCCGAATTAGAAGAAATGCCGACTACTGGGTTGCCACACTCCTAGATCCCCGGTACAAGACCAAATTTGCTGAAATAATTCCTTCCATACAAATGGACGCACACATGCAGGAGTATCAGCAGAAGCTGATACATAATCTCAGATCGACTTTTCCACAAACCACCAGTGGTACACAGAGTGAATCTCACAGTTCTCACTTGTCAACCATGGGACTGTGGAGTCATGATCACTCACACCGTACCAGTAACACCGTATGTGGTGGTGGTAACACCAATTTCGTGGCCTCGTTTCACGATTTTTTAGACCATCGTTTGCAAGGCCTGAAGACACGAGAAGTCTGACACATAGTCAACGCCTGGAGCAGATGGTACACGAGTATCTCAAGCTTAAAGGGATCCTGTCACCCCAAAACACCTCATAAGCTATTAAAAGATTTCCCTAGAGCATATTCACACTTATCCTACACTACTTTTAGCTCCTAAATACATCTATTGAAAATGAAGATAAACGTTATTAAACTACCTCATTAGCGATGTTAATGAGTGACTATTGTATGCATACTCACCCAGGCAGGCTCTCCCTCTTCCTAATATCACGCCTCAATAGGCGTGATCTTCAACTCACATTCAAATGCGCGCCTCCAGCTCTCCTATGACGGCCGGGGCTGCAGTGTGCGGCTGTATGACGCGAATCGCGTCATTTCCGGTTTCGGGTGACGTGGTACACCCGCACCGCTCTGTTATGCCTCCAGCGCGCATGCGCAGTGCGGGGCTTTAAGCTAACAGAGCGGCGCGGGTGTACCCACGTCACCCGAAGCCGGAAATGACGAAGGAGTGTAGGATAAGTGTGAATATGCTCTAGGGACATCTTTTAATAGCTTATGAGGTGTTTTGGGGGTGAAAGGATCCCTTTAACATCGATGCCATGACTGGGGAACTGGAGCCCTGCTCATTTTGGGCTTCCAAACTGGAAAAATGGCCTGAGCACGCCACTCATGCCTTGGAGATCTTGTCGTGCCCCACAGTCAGCGATCTCTCGGAACGTGTCTTCAGCGCTGCTGGTGGTGTGCTGACAGAAAAGTGCACGCATGTGTCCGACCAGAATGTGGACAGATTAACGTTCATAAAGATGAACAAGGCATTGATCCACAAGGAGTTTTCTACCCCTGTGTCATCCTGGGGAGACTAAAGGCTTGTGGATTTTTGCCTAAAAGTAACCATTTAAAGTTTGCAACTGTGGGGCAATTGATGCCACTTAAGTGGTGTGTGTGCCCAAATTATTGGAAACTCTTCTTGTAGTCCCCTAAATGTGACAATACTTATTGTCTGCACAAGGCCTTCTAGATACTGAGGAAAAACCTCACCAAATACTCCTCGCCTGCACAAGGCCTTCCAGATACTGAGGAATAACATCACTAAATACTCCTCGCCTGCACAAGGCCTTCCAGATACTGAGGAATAAGGCTGGCTTCACATTTGTGTATGTGAACGCAGCTTATGCTGCGTTCCCATACGCAGTCAAACGCATGCGCACTGCGTTCCTATGTTTAACATAGGAACGCATAGTGCTTGCGTTTGCTGCGTTCGGGTGCGGATGCGGACGATATCTGCTCCTTCCGGTGTCCAGCATCCGCACCCGAGACGCAGCCAGTTGCATTTTTTTGTGCGCTCGGGGAGCTTGGAAAATCAGCAAGCGTCCCCAAGCGCACAAAACCTGCATTGTCTTCAATGGGTCCGCAGTGTTCAGCGCTTGACAGCGCAGGAGAACGCTGCGGACCCATTGAAAAATCTCCCGGTGGCCGCCGGTGATGTCACAGGAGCTCACCGACGGCCATCGGGAGATCAGCTGAGCCACTGCTGTCCTCTTCCTCCCCGCCGCTGATAATCTGCTAGCGATGTCGGCGGGGAGAACAGCTGATCTGACAGCTGTTTGAATCTTCCCGCGCCGACATCTCCTCTCGGTATCGGCGCGGGAAGATTCAAACAGCTGTCAGATCAGCTGTTCTCTCCGCCGACATGTCCCGAAGCTTACCGGCGGCCGGGAGGCAGAGATCTCCAGTGCTGATCTCCGCCCCCGGACACCGCTGATTGGCTGCTGGGCTCCACAGTGATGTGTCCGCAGGCGGACATTCTCCGCTGCGGACACATCTTTAGGCCCTGCTTTGCACTGCGTTTGTGTCTGCATGCGATCAGCATGCAGACACAAACGCAAATGTGAAGCCAGCCTTACATCACCAAATACTCATCGTTTGCACGTGGCATTCCAGATACTGAGGAATAACATAACCAAATACTCATTGCCTGCACAAGGCCTTCTAGATACTGAAGTAAAAGTCACCAAATACTCATCATCTGAACGTGGCCTTACAAATACTGGAGTAAAAACTGATTTTAGAGGGACATGACATGCCTATACCTGTGTCTCCTCCTCCTCCTTTAACTCGTCCATCTCTTTTCTTTTCGCATTTTTATATGTACTTGTAACTTTTCCATGTGTTTGTTGTGTCTTCTGAGTAGTTTGTCACACTTTGGACACCTTAGAAGGTGTTTTCTATGAGTTTGTATGTGTTTGTATGTGTTTGTGTTTGCCTGCCATTGTTTTCAATGGAATTCGACGGCGTTTGACGAACATTCGATGAACACACATCAAATTCGACGAATCGAATTCGAACATCGGGGTGTGGCTCATCTCTAATCATGGACACATTATTCCATTTGTACACGGCAACAAAATAGAACAATGTGTCCATGATTTCACTGCAACCAGTGAGTTGCAAGCAATGTCTCCAGAGATATCTCTGTGTGTAACGGTACCTTTAGAGCATTTTTGCTGGAAAACCGCATCAATTATAGGACGTCCTACTTCTTTTCCTTATCAGGTTTTGCACCAAAACCTGATCAGGAAAAAAAACATGTTTGTCAGCACAGCATTTCAGAAATCTCATAGGGCCTTTTCACATCTGCATTTGGGCTGCGTTAGCCTGCGTGTGTATGCTTTTTTACCACTAAAAACGCATCCTAACGAATGCGTTAACGCACCCATAGGCTGCAATGCAAAATGCATTGCAAACGTATGCAAAGACGCATGTCATTTTCCAAAAACACAGCCATAAATGTAGGCTGCTGCGTCTAAGGCTGCATTTTTGCAAAATGACATGCGTCTTTGCATGCGTTTGCAATGCATTTTGCATAGCAGCCTACGGGTGCGTTAACGCATGCGTTTGGATGTTTTTTGTGCTAAAAAAGAATACAAACGCAGCCCAGCTTTAGATATGAACTGGGCCATAGACTTTGTTGGTCTGACAAAAATTGATCCGTTTTTTGGTGCAAAAATGCAGCACAAAAAAAAAACAAAAAATAAACGCCCAGTGGGCACATAGCCTTATAGGGGTTGTAGTCTTATCTCACTAGTCTGCAGTCACTCTGTGTGTCACTTCACATGGCTCATGAATCCTTACATTGCATGCATTGTGCGCTCTGAGGAGTCACCAGTGTCTGAGCCAGGAATGGCGGTCTCGTGGCTGCCATTGTGCAATACACGTCACAATGTGGGAGTATGTATAACATTAAGATAGCATGTCAGATAGCAGTCTCCAGCGCTGCCTGTCCTACTCACTTCTAGGGTCACTGCAACTCACAGTTCTTTGAATATTCATGAGCTTAATGAGCTGCCCAAGGAGTGAGAGGGACAGGAGCATCGCTGGAGTCAATATAAAATTCTTTATTTTGACACTAAAAAGTCTTAGCTCATGTCCATGCGCACGGATGACATAGCGTGTGCAGGACTTTTTTGCATGGACCCAATGACCTGAATGGGTCCAAGGGTCCGTACTGCCACCCAAAAACAGTGTGCCACACAGAGACCTGTCCTTGCAGGAACATGGACATGTTAAAGGGGCCATAATGTAAAATGTGTGTAAGTGTCTCCGGCATATGGCTGCACAGACGGCACACATACATGTGAAAGAGGTTTCACAGTGTGACAAAGCTAAAGTGTTTATATCCAACTGCTGAGGAGACCAGTTACAGCTGATCAGTGGGGATGTTGTGTGTTCAGCAACAACCAAACTGATGTTGACGACCAATCCCAGGGATAAAGCATCAATATGATAAAACCACTTTAATTAAAAAAAAATTAAATATATTTATATATATGTATACATATATACATATACACACACACACACACAAACCCTGGCAAAAATTATTGAATCACCTGGCTCGGAGGATGTCCATTCAGTTGTTTAGTTTTGTGCCATGTCTGTGATCTGCTTTTTTTCTGCAACATTAAAGTCATTTCAAATGGCAACTTTATGGCTTTAAGAAAAACTAAAAGAAATCAAGATAAAAAAAATGTGCTAGCCAGTAACGGTTACTTTTGTAGACCAAGCAGGGGGAAAAATTATGGGATCACTCAATTCTGAGGAATAAATTATGGAATCATGACAAATAAACAAAATAACACTCAAATACATTACTAGTATTTTGTTGCACCACCTCTGGCTTTTATAACAGCTTGAAGTCTCTGAGGCATGGACTTAATGAGTGACAAACAGTACTCTTCACCAATCTGGCTCCAACTTTCTCTGATTGCTGTTGCCAGATCAGCTTAGCAGGTTGGAGCCTTGTCATGGACCATTTGCTTCAACTTACACCCAAGATTTTCAATTAGATTGAGATCCGGACTATTTGCAGGCCATGACATTGACCTTATGTGTCTTCTTTCAAGGAATATTTTCACAGTTTTTGCTCTATGGCAGGATGCATTATCATCTTGATAAATGATTTCATCATCCCCAAACATCCTTTCAATTGATGGGATAAGAAAAGTGTCCAAAATATCAATGTAAACTTGGGTATTTATTGAAGACTAGATTAAGGCCCGATGCTATCGCATCGGGAGGGTTGGATTGCACCACATCCAAGATGGCATCCTGAAAGACTCGCTAGACTTCCAGAATGCCATCTTGGATGTGGTGCGATCCAACATGGTGGGAGGGAAATGTCGCGAGACTTCCCGGCACCCATCTTGGATCTCGTGAGATCCATCATGGCAGGCGGGTAGTCTCGCGAGAAATCATCGTCGAGGATGGATGTCGCCAGACGGGGCAGATCCAACATGGCGTCGCCTTCGCGGAGAAAAAGATGGGATGTCGGCGGAGAAGATCAGGTGTTGGGGGCGGCGTGCAGGAGATGATCGGATGTCGGCGGTATGTTAGCGGACGGGTGTCGATGAGTATAGATGTCGGCGTGAGAGTACATGGGGGTATGAGTGTGAGACTGTACAGAGAGGGTAGGGGGGGTATGTGAAGTGGCCAGGGGATCGCGTGTGTGGGGAGGTGCAGAAAGAGAGGGGGGTGTGGTGAGGAGTGTGATGGTGTGTCAGTGGAGATTGTGAGACACAGCAGAGGCCTCCGATGGCGGTAGTGGGGCTTGGATCACGCGACGGGTGTACAGGCAGCTTCTGTCACAGATGTGACGTAGCAATACCGTTACATAGTGACGGAAGTTGGCTTAGGGCTTTTATTATAATAGATAGAATACATACAGCAGTAGCGGTGTGCAGCGGTGCCAGTGTGCAGCGGTGACGGAGTCCAGGAGGAGACAGCAGGCGGGTGCGGGCAGGAGGGGGCTGGGGAACAGCGGGCAGAAGGGGGCCAGGGAACAGCGGTCATGTGCGGGCAGGAGGGGGCGAAGGAAGAGCGGCCGGGTGCGTGCAGGAGGGGGCCGGGGGACAGTGGCCGGATGCGGGCAGGAGGGAGGCAGGGAGACAGCGACCGGGTGCAGGCAGGAGGGAGGCAGGGAGACAGCGACGGGGTGCGGGCAGGAGGGGGCCGGGGAACAGTGGCCAGGTGCGGACAGTAGGGGGCGGGGGGGCCTTCCCGGCCGCTGTCCCCGACCCTCTCAAGCCCGCAGCAGAGTGCTTAGCAGAGTATATGGCGACTCAGTGGTTAGCAGAGTTTAGGGCGGCTCAGTGGTTAGCAGAGTATATGGGGGCTCAGTGGTTAGCAGACTTTACAGCGGCTCAGTGGTTAGCAGAGTATACGGTGACTCAGTGGTTAGCAGAGTTTACGGTGGCTCAGTGGTTAGCAGAGTATATGGGGGCTCAGTGGTTAGCAGAGTATATGGGGGCTCAGTGGTTAGCAGAGTATACGGCGGCTGAGTGGGTAGCAGAGTATACGGGGGCTCAGTGGTTAGCACAGTATATGCTGGCTCAACAGTTAGCACTGTATACGGAGCCTCAGTGGTTAGCACTGTATGGTGGCTCAATAATTAGAGCAGTAATGTGGCTCAGTGGTTAGCACTGTATATGGTGGCTCAGTGGTTAGCACTGTATGGTGGCTCAGTGGTTAGCACTGTATATGGTGGCTCAGTGGTTAGCACTGTATACGGTGACTCGGTGATTAGCACTGTATGTTGCCTCTGGTTAGCACTGTATGCTGGCTCAGTGGTTAGCACTGTACAGTGGCTGAGTGGTTAGCACTATACGGTGGCTCAGTGGTCAGCACTATACGGTGGCTCAGTGGTCAGCACTATACGGTGGCTCAGTGGTCAGCACTGCACGGTGGCTCAGTGGTTAGGACAGTGTGGTGGCTCAGTGGTTAGTATTGTACGGTGGCTTAGTGGTTAGCACAGCGCGGTGGCTCACTGGTTAGCACAGCGCGGTGGGTCAGTGGTTAGCACTGCGCGGTGGCTTAGTGTTTAGCAAAGTATGGTGGCTCAGTGGTTAGTACAGTATATGGCCGCTCAGTGGTTATATGGAGGCAGAGTGCTTAACTCTGTATGGAGGTTCATTGGTTAGCACAGTATGGTGGCTCAGTGGTTAGCACAGTATGGTGGCTCAGTGGTTAGCACTGTATATGGTGGCTCAGTGGTTAGCACTGTATATGGTGGCTCAGTGGTTAGCACTGTATATGGTGGCTCAGTGGTTAGCACTGTATATGGTGGCTCAGTGGTTAGCACTGTATATGGTGGCTCATTGGTTAGCACTGTACATGGTGGCTCATTGGTGAGCACAGTATAAGGTGGCTGAGTGATTAGAACTCTATGGTGGCTGACTGTTTAACACTGTATATGGTGAGTCAGTGGTTAGCAGTTTATATGGTGGCTCAGTGGTTAGCAGTTTATATGGTGGCTCAGTGGTTAGCACTGTACGGTGGCTCAGTGGTTAGCACTGTACGGTGGCTCAGTGGTTAGCACTGTACGGTGGCTCAGTGGTTAGCACTGTACGGTGGCTCAGTGGTTAGCACTGTACGGTGGCTCAGTGGTAAGCACTGTACGGTGGCTCAGTGGTTAGCACTGTACGGTGGCTCAGTGGTTAGCACTGTATATGGTGGTCAGTGGTTAGCACTGTATACGGTGACTCGGTGATTAGCACTGTATATGCTGGCTCAGTGGTTAGAACTGTATATGGTGGCTCATTGGTTAGCACAGTATAAGGTGGCTGAGTGGTTAGCACTGTACGGTGGATGAGTGTTTAGCACTGTACGGTGGCTCAGTGCTTAGCACAGCGCGGTGGCTCAGTGGTTAGCACTGTACGGTGGCTCAGTGGATAGCACAGCGCGGTGGCTCAGTGGTTAGCACTGTACGGTGGCTCAGTGGTTAGCAGTGTATATGGTGGCTCAGTGGTTTGCACTGTAGGTTGGCTCAGTAGTCCGCTAACCACTGAGCCACTGTACAGTGCGGAGGCCGGGGGGGCAGAGTGGTCAGCGGAGGCCGGGGGGGCAGAGTGGTCAGCGGAGGCCGGGGGGGCAGAGTGGTCAGCGGAGGCTGGGGGGGGCAGAGTGGTCAGCGGAGGCCGGGGGGGGCAGACTGGTCAGCGGAGGCCGGGGGGGGGCAGAGTGGTCAGCGGAGGCCGGGGGGGCAGAGTGGTCAGCGGAGGCCGGGGGGGCAGAGTGGTCAGCGGAGGCCGGGGGGGCAGAGTGGTCAGCGGAGGTCGGGGGGGGCAGAGTGGTCAGCGGAGGCCGGGGGGGGCAGAGTGGTCAGCGGAGGCCGGGGGGGGCAGAGTGGTCAGCGGAGGCCGGGGGGGGCAGAGTGGTCAGCGGAAGCCGGGGGGGGGGCAGAGTGGTCAGCGGAGGCCGGGGGGCAGAGTGGTCAGCGGAGGCCGGGGGGGGCAGAGTGGTCAGCGGAGGCCGGGGGGGCAGAGTGGTCAGCGGAGGCCGGGGGGGCAGAGTGGTCAGCGGAGGCCGGGGGGGGCAGAGTGGTCAGCGGAGTGGTCAGCAGAGGCCGGGGGAGGGGGGGGGCAGAGTAGTCAGCAGAGGCCGGGGAAGGGGGGGGGGGCAAAGTGGTCAGCAGAGGCCGGAGAGGGGGGGGGGCAGAGTGGTCAGCAGAGGCCGGGGAGGGGGGGGAGAGTGGTCAGCGGGGGAGGCAGAGTGGTCAGCGGAGGCCGGGGGGGTGGTTGGCAGAGTGGCGGCGACATACTTCTCACTTATGCATAGGGAGAAACCAAGATGGCGGCTGGGAACTCTCGCGAGAGTTTCCGGCCGGCCGGGAACTCTCACGAGAATTCCCGGCCGCCATCTTGGTTTCACTATTTACGGGGCGGCGACATCGCAGATGCAGACGGAGGAGGGAAGACAGAGGACGGAGGATGGAAGAAGACGGCGGCGGCGGGTGCCAAGGAGTGCTAAGTATAGCAGCAGAGGGGCAGAGGGGGACAACCAATGGGGTGAAGGGGCAGAGGAGCAGTGTAGACTCGGTAGTGGGGCATTGAAAGTCCCCACTACCGAGTAAGCGGTGGCCATATTAGTTAGGAGCAATCATCCCCTAAGCCAGCTTCAGTCGGATGTGACGTCATAAACGTTACATAGTGACGGAAGCTGGCTTAGGGGATTTATTATATAGGATGTAATGACAGTCATCTCCCCAGTGCCTTTACCAGACATGCAGCCCCTAATCACCAATGACTGTGGAAATTTGCATGTTCTCTTCAGGCAGTCATCTTTATAAATCTCATTGGAACAACAGAAAACAAAAGTTCCAGCATCATCGCCTTGCCCAATGCAGATTCGCGATTCATCACTGAATATGACTTTCATCCAGTCATCCACAGTCCACGATTGCTTTTCCTTAGCCCAGGGTAACCTTGTTTTTTTCTGTTTAGGTATTCATGATGGCTTTTGTTTAGCTTTTCTGTATGTAAATCCCTTTTCCTTTAGGCGGTTTCATACAGTTTGCTCACACACATTGACTCCAGCTTCCTCCTATTCAATTTGTTTTGTTGTGCATTTCCTGTTTTGCAGACTTATTGCTTTAAGTTTCTGGTCTTGACCCTTTGATGTCTTCCTTGGTCTACCAGAATGTTTCCCTTTAACAACCTTCACATGTTGTTTGTATTTGGACCAGATTTTAAGGGGCTGTCACACGCGTCAATATCGCTGTCAATGTCGCTGCTGCATGTGACATTGCAGCGATATTGACGCGTGTGACATGGTGAATCAACCAACGATAACTCGCTGGTTGATGGACGCCAGGTTTTCGGACCTGGTCACCCGGTGGACACGCAGCATCGCTGTGTGTGACACCGGGAGAAACACAATCAGCCAGCTCCCAGCGCCTCTCAGCAAGCGCTAGGAGACGGTATACATGGTAAACAGCAGGTAACTAAGCGTCACGCGGCGCTTAGTTACCCGCTTGTTTACATGGATGCCAGCGTTCTCGCTGGTACTGATTGCTGGCGAGTCTGCCTGTGTGACAGCTCACCAGCGATCAGATCGCTGGTGACATTGACGTGTGTGACGGGGCCTTTAGACACAGCTGACTGTGAACAATCAAGATCTTTTACAACATTTCTGTCACATCGCCATTGGACTCGGTGGCTGGTGTTCCTGCCTCGGCCGCTGGGAGGAGCCGGATTCCTTCGGCTGGTGGCGCCGGTGATAGGAGGGCCTTGTCCTCATATGGAACTGCTCCCGCGACGTCTGCCTCTGTCGCTGAGCGCCGCTGTGTTTCCCCTCTGGGTGGTGTTGGTCGCAGAGGAGCGGGCCCTGCAGAGGTGTCCGTTAGGCGCAGCCTGCGTTCTTCTGTCAGAGGTGGCGTGGGTGGAGCCAGTCGTGCATCTCCATCTGGCCTGGATCTAGGGGCGGTCCGGATGAGGTCATCAGGATGTGAGCTCCAGCCTATGGGAGGTAACCGCGCCCTTCAAATACATTGGAGCCTGTCTTGCAGGCCGCCAGATATAGTTTTGGTTCCCCAGTGATAGTGTTTTAGTTTCGTGGCTGACCTTGCCTGGATTTCTGACTCTGCCTCTGCCTATTGATTTTGTACCTCAGCTGCCCTCTTGGTTTTTGCCCTTGACCTTTGCCTGGATTTTTTACTCTGCTACTGCCTGACGATTTTGTACCTTCGCTGCCCTCTCGGTTTTGACTCGGACTTCTGACTTTGTTTTTCGGGTCTTGATTTTCCCCTGGCGACCTCCCGGCTCTGTTGCTCATATAGGCAGCTACCCCCTGGGCTCCGCTGTAATTCCAGATCCCTGTATAGGGGTTAAGGGTCTCGGGGTTTCTCGAGGTGCTGCCTACCAGCAGCTCGGCCTCACAGCGGATGGTCGTCACAATTTCATGTTGATTTACCCTCTTTTAAGAGTTTGATAATCCTCTCCTTTGTTTCAATTGTTATCTCTCGTGATTCAGGTCAGTCCACTTGGTGCAACAGCTCTCCAAAGTGTGATCACTCCTTTTTTAGGGTGCGTGCACACGGTCCGGAGGAGCTGAGTGTTGGACACAGCTCCTCCGGACCTGGGGGAAGCCGCGGGTGGCCGCAGGGAGACCGCAGCCGCCCTGTACTCACCGTGTGCGGCGGGTGCAGGGTGGCTTCTCTCTGCAGTCACCCGATGGGAGCCGCTTCCGACTCCGCAGCATGAAATGAACATGCTGCGGAGGAGCGGACTCCCGGCAACCCGCACCGCAGTTACAAATACACTGCGGGCAGGTTACGCATAGTGAGGATGGGATTTCTTGAAATCCCATCCACTATGCTAGTACTGTACGATGCAGCGTTTTGGCCGCAACGCAAAGACGCTGCGTCCAAAACGCTGCGTATCCTGATCGTGAGAATGCACCCTTAGATACACTAACTAGCAGATCTTATTTGATGCAGGTGTTAGTTTTGGGAATGAACATTTACAGGGTGATTCCATAACACAGGCCTGCGATGAAAAAAATACAAGAGAAGTTTTCACTGGTTTTTATGTAATTCGGTGTGCTGATTACCAAAATGACCTCCATTTTTTTCCATCACGTAAGGATTTTTTGTAAAACCAAGATCGATATTTTTGCTAAAATCCTATTTGAAAAGGAATTCTGTCGAACAATTGTACATGTAATATCTGGCAACAGTGGTTTTTATCCATTTAAATTTATGTATAAATATACAGAGGCCCCCCCCATCGGTATACAGAGGCCCCCTGCTGGCACATGACCCCCCCATCGGTATACAGAGGCCCCCTGCTGGCACATGGCCCCCCCTTCGGTATACAGAGGCCCCCTGCCTACGCATTGATCTCACCCTCCGATGTCTGCAGGCACCCGGGGTCCTCCTTCCACTCTGCTCACTGTATGCCGGCGGGTTCTACATGTGACAGCCGGGCGCAGTGATGATGTCATCCCTGCTGCGCCGCTCTCAGCAAACCCGACATACAGCAAGGAGAGCGGACGGAGGACCCCGGGTGCATGCGGACATCGGAGGGTGAGATCAATGCGGAGGCAGGGGGCCTCTGTATACCGAAGGGGGGGCCGTGTGCCAGCAGGGGGCCTCTGTATACCAATGGGGGGGGCCGTGTGCCAGCAGGGGGCCTCTGTATACCGATGGGGAGGCTGTGTGCCAGCAGGGGGGGCCTCTGTATATTTATACATAAATTTAAATGGATAAACACCACTGTTGCCAGATATTACATGTACAATTGTTCGACAGAATTCCTTTTTAAATAGGATTTTAGCAAAAATAGTCATTTTCGGAATCAGCACACCAAATTACATAAAAAAATCAGTGAAAACTTCTCTTGTATTTTTAAAGAAAATTCAATTTTGCAGGGTTGTGTATCTTTTCCTCAGAATTGAGTGATTCCATAATTTTTCCCCCACTTGGTCTACAAAAGTAACTGTTACTGACTAAAAGAAATCAAGATAAAAAATGTGGTAGTGTTTCTTGAAGCCATAGGGTACCTTTACACGCCGCTACGGCAGGATGGATGCATCCCGCTACTTCACGTGCACGCTCAAACGGTTACAAACGCTCAACGCATCACCTTTACACGCCGCCATAAGGTGCGCTACGCTACGTGACATCTATAGCTAGATACATCGCCGGTTGTCTCAAGTAGCCATCTGTAGCTCATTTACACACCGCTATAACCAGCTACTATGGGCGTACCTGGTGCAGCAGGGCCAGCACATAGGTGTTGTCAAAATTGTGGATTACGAGCCGTCCGTACACTGATAGGACAAAGCAATAACATCCTGATTGGGCAGGCAACGCAGGAGGCTGAGTAATACAGCACGCTCGAGCGATTGTGTAGTGTGACTCGTCAGCTCCTTAAATATGCCTCCCTATGCAGCGACTACCAATCGTCATGCAGCAGCTTCCACCAATGATCGCACATGGGGCGCGGTAACACGGAGCCAGGGTCACGCCTTAGCTACATTGCAGCTACATCGCAGGGTGTCCCGAGTTCCCTTCCGTAACGTCTTTACACGCCGATGCATCTTGCTACCATCGGCTTTGTAGCTCTCTGTTTTCGAGCAGAGGTCGTAAACAGATGTATCTGTTGCCGGCTGTATCGTCACATCTTCAGACGCCGCTACGACGGGCTATATTGGCGCTACAAGCTACATTTGTAGCCTGTAGCGGGATGCATCCATCCTGTCGTAGCGGCGTGTAAAGGTACCCATAAAGTTGCCATTTGAAATGACTTTAGTTTTGTGCCATGTCTGTGATCTGCTTTTTTTCTACAAAATTAAACAACTGAATGAACATCCACCAAGCCAGGTGATTTCAAAATTTTTGCCAGGGGTTGTATATGTATTATACAGGGAACTAAGTAAATAATTATAGTAGCCATTTTTGCCAGTAGCAAGCCACAATCCAGATTTACAAGCTATTTTGCTCAGGATTTGTTTACCAAACCTTGAAACATCAAAACATTTTAGTCTCTGCAAATTTGTAAGAGGAAGTGTCCTGTGTAGACACTGGAATGGAATGTGTGCAAGAAAGACCCAGCATACAGCAAGAGAGGGGGCAGCACACAAGAGACACAGACAGTAGGGGGCAGCACACAAGACACACAGAGAGGAGGCAGCACATAGCCAGAAGGGGCAGAACACACACAGTACTGGCAGCATACAGCCAGAGAGGGGGCAGCACACAAGACAAAGACAGTCTGTGTCTTGTGTGCTGCCCCCCACTGACAGTCAGTGGGGGTAGGGGGGCAGCACACAAGACACAGACAGTCAGTGGGGAGCAGCACACAGCCAGAGAAGGGGGCAGCATGCATACACACAGTAGGGGGGCATGTCCCACAGCAAAGTATATAGAGGCTCACTGCAAACTAACAGCCGTAATACACTCACTGGGCAGAGAAGCACCACAGCTGGATGAATGTGCTGGAGTCATTCCCAGGATGCAGTGTACAGATACATGAGAGACCAGATCAGAATGCAGCGGATCACTATGGCTCATGCAGCTCTGCCACTTGTCATGTCCTATATGGCTGCCAACTCACCCTGAGGAGTCTCCCGCTCAGTCAGTGCAGCCACTTGTTCTCATACAGTCTTCAGTTCATGGGCTATGTGTGACTCCTTCCTGGAGGATGAGAAAGGGCTGGGCCCGGAGTTAACTAGTTGAGGCCAGTGTATGACAGCTGTTCAGCTGAGGGGAGGAGGATCTCGTACTGGAAATGTGAACTGTTCTGAAAACTAGTCACTGTGCAGCACAGAAAGTGAAACAATTGTCTGAGACATGGAAGTTAGGTCAGTCAGCCTGATGGTGTAGACTCAGGTGACACTGCCTCCTGCAGCTACTACAGGTCTACATGTCCCCAGTGTGCTACACTGGCACTGAGGCCAGGTACTGACAGCTCAAAGAAACTACTAGCAGTCTCTGTGCAAACAGAACGTCAGATTCACTGGAGCAATGGAGGATGTAAGAGGAGCAACACGTTTTAATGGTTGTGGCCATAGTTGGCCTCGGCCCCTTTGGTGCTCTGTAGATCCTGTTGTGGTGTGGGACTTTGCACTGATGCATTAATAACCTATGAACCATGAAATGGCTCAAACTGGGGCTTGTCATTAGCATATAGCTCCAGCACTTGCCTGCACATAGGGGAGTGCACACAGAGCCATTACTGGACGCAATTTGCAGTCATGACAGGCCCATGTTTCAGTATGGCATCTGAACCAGGCCCAGAGGAGACTATCCCACGCATCACATATGCACAAAGAGGTCTTGAAAAGCTATATTGTAATCATCTGGATGTGTAAATTGTGCCCTTCATAATCCAGAGATGTTTTTCTTCTTTTTTCATCCCTGCATTTTGAGGGATAACCAGTGAGACAACTAAATTCTGTTGGGCCCCGATGCAAAATTTGAACCTGAACCACATATTGGTCAGATATATGGGCCTTTGTAGCATTCCAAATCCTATAAAGACGTGTTGCACCCTCTCCCCCTTTATTATGTAGTTATGTTCCCCATCCTGTACAAATATCCCCATCCTGGGACTCTTCCTGGTAAATATGTCCCCCATCCAGGTATATATGTCCACCATCCAGGTATATATGTCCACCATCCTGGTAAATATGTCTCCCATCCTGGAAATTTTGCCCGCTATCCTAGTCTATATGTTTGCCATTATGGTCCCCTTCCTGGTTAATATGTCCCCCATTCTGGTATATATATGTCCCCATCATGAGCTCTTTAATGGTAATTATGTCCTCCATCCTGGTAAATATGTCCCCATACTGTGCCCCTTCCTGGTAAATATGTCCCCGATAATGTCCACCAAACGCCGGGCCAGGTGCCAGCACCCGGCATACCCGGGCATATGCCGGGGCGCTGAAGAAGTGAGGGGGCCCACTCGCTGTCTGTGAGGGAAGCACTGAGGAGACCCACTCACAGACAGCTGCCCTCCCTCCGGCTCTGTACTGATCTATGTGATCGGTACACAGCAGGAGAAGAAGCTTACCAGGAGCTACATGACTGATCACATGACTGAAATTAAGGCCCTTGAAAGATCTTGCTGCTGCTCAAGTTCTGCATTCTCCTGCAGTGGCTCCTCTCCTGCACTGCACGGATGTCGTAATGTATAGATTGTATGTGTGTTTGTGTATCTATATGTGCATGCACTGTCCATGTAAAAGAGCTGTTTGTGTGTGTTTCTGTGTGCATGTTTTGTCCATGTAGAAGAGCTGTGTGTTTGTATGTGCATGTAGCAGAGCTGTGTGTGTGTATCTGTATGTTCATGTAGTAAAGCTGTGTGTGTAGTCTGCATGTACTGAGCATGTAGCAAATCTGTGTGTGTCTGTGCATGTATCACAGGTTATATTTCGGACGAAGTACCTTCATGTCCGCGCTGCTGTCAGAAAAATATGCGGCAGGAATATCCCTGAGGAAGGAGCTCGGCAAGTGGCTCCGAAACGCGTTGTAAATAAGGAAATAAATCATCACTAATACCCAGACATCCCGTGTCGGTGGTATATTTTTCTGACAGCAGCGCGGACACGAAGGTACTTCGTCCGAAATATAACCTGTGATTTGAGCACCGCATCCTGTGGAAGTACGGTCCCTGCAGCAGCTGTTTTTTTCCTGAGCGATTACGCTGGTTGTGTGCTATACAACCACATCAGGTGAGCAATACCAATATTGACAACATACATCTGTCTATAAAAGATAAGACCCTATTTTGCGCATTCTCAACCCTTTAGATACAGTTAGGGCCAGAAATATTTGGACAGTGACACAATTTTCGCGAGTTGGGCTCTGCATGCCACCACATTGGATATGAAATGAAACCTCTACAACAGAATTCAAGTGCAGATTGTAACGTTTAATTTGAAGGGTTGAACAAAAATATCTGATAGAAAATGTAGGAATTGTACACATTTCTCTACAAACACTCCACATTTTAGGAGGTCAAAAGTAATCGGACAAATAAACATAACCCAAACAAAATATTTTTATTTTCAATATTTTGTTGCGAATCCTCTGGAGGCAATCACTGCCTTAAGTCTGGAACCCATGGACATCACCAAACGCTGGGTTTCCTCCTTCTTAATGCTTTGCCAGGCCTTTACAGCCGCAGCCTTCAGGTCTTGCTTGTTTGTGGGTCTTTCCGTCTTAAGTCTGGATTTGAGCAAGTGAAATGCATGCTCAATTGGGTTAAGATCTGGTGATTGACTTGGCCATTGCAGAATGTTCCACTTTTTTGCACTCATGAACTCCTGGGTAGCTTTGGCTGTTTGCTTGGGGTCATTGTCCATCTGTACTATGAAGCGCCGTCCAATCAACTTTGCAGCATTTGGCTGAATCTGGGCTGAAAGTATATCCCGGTACACTTCAGAATTCATCCGGCTACTCTTGTCTGCTGTTATGTCATCAATAAACACAAGTGACCCAGTGCCATTGAAAGCCATGCATGCCCATGCCATCACGTTGCCTCCACCATGTTTTACAGAGGATGTGGTGTGCCTTGGATCATGTGCCGTTCCCTTTCTTCTCCAAACTTTTTTCTTCCCATCATTCTGGTACAGGTTGATCTTTGTCTCATCTGTCCATAGAATACTTTTCCAGAACTGAGCTGGCTTCTTGAGGTGTTTTTCAGCAAATATAACTCTGGCCTGTCTATTTTTGGAATTGATGAATGGTTTGCATCTAGATGTGAACCCTTTGTATTTACTGTCATGGAGTCTTCTCTTTACTGTTGACTTAGAGACAGATACACCTACTTCACTGAGGTGTTCTGGACTTCAGTTGATGTTGTGAACGGGTTCTTCTTCACCAAATAAAGTATGCGGCGATCATCCACCACTGTTGTCATCCGTGGACGCCCAGGCCTTTTACAGTTCCCAAGCTCACCAGTCAATTCCTTTTTTCTCAGAATGTACCCAACTGTTGATTTTGCTACTCCAAGCATGTCTGCTATCTCTCTGATGGATTTTTTCTTTTTTTTCAGCCTCAGGATGTTCTGCTTCACCTCAATTGAGAGTTCCTTTGACCGCATGTTGTCTGGTCACAGCAACAGCTTCCAAATGCAAAACCACACACCTGGAATCCACCCCTGACCTTTTAACTACTTCATTGATTACAGGTTAACGAGGGAGACGTCTTCAGAGTTAATTGCAGCCCTTAGAGTCCATTGTCCAATTACTTTTGGTCCCTTGAAAAAGAGGAGGCTATGCATTACAGAGCTATGATTCCTAAACCCTTTCTCCGATTTGAATGTGGAAACTCTCATATTGCAGCTGGGTGTGTTGCACTTTCAGCCCATATTATATATATAATTGTATTTCTGAACATGTTTTTGTAAACAGCTAAAATAACAAAACTTGTGTCACTGTCCAAATATTTCTGGCCCTAACTGTACATTTGCATGTGCATGTAAGCAGAGATGAGTATGTGTATCTTTATGTTCATGTAGCAGAGCTGTATGTGTAGTGTGCATGTATTGGGCATGTAGCAGTGTTGTGTATGTAGTGTGCATGTAGCAGAGCTGTGTGTGTATCTGTATGTTCATTTAGCAGAGCTGTGTGTGTAGTGTTCATGTATTCGGCATGTAGCTGTGTGTAGTGTGGATGTATTGGGCATGTAGCAAACCTGTGTGTGTAGTGTGAATGTAGCAGAGCTGTGTGTTTGTATGTGCATGTATTATGTAGCAGAGCTGTAGGTGTGTAGTGTGAATGTAGCAGAGCTGTGCGTGTCTGTATGTGCATGTATTGGGCATGTAGCAGAGCTGTATGTGTGTAGTGTGCAAGCCTCAGAGCTGTGAGTCTGGTGTGCATGTGGTAGAGCTGTGTGTGTCAAGTGTGCATGTAGCAAAGCTGTGTGTGTGTAGTATGCAAGTCGCAGAGCTGTGTGTCAAGTGTGCATGTAGCAGAGCTGTGTGTGTGTAGTATGCAAGTCGCAGAGCAGTGTTCAAGTGTGCATGTAGCAGAGCTGTGTGTGTGTAGTGTGCAAGTTGCAGAGCTGTGTGTCAAGTGTGCATGTAGCAGAGCTGTATGTGTCTACATGTGCATGTAGCAGAGCCATCTAGGTCTATGGGTATATAGCAGAGCTGCGTGTGTCTAAGTGTACTTTCACACTACGGTTTTTGTAAAATCCGATGCTGTCCGATATAAATCGGACAGCATCGGATTCTTCTGATGCCTGGAATCGGATGCCAAATAGACATCCGATTCCGACATTTTATCTGATGCCCGCCCTCCTGTCACCTCGCTCCTGTCAGCTGTCACCTGTCTCTCCCCCGGTACTCCCGCTTCTCCCCGTTATTGCCCGGTCCTCTCCTCTTCTCCCATGTGTCTCCTCTCTGCACCCCCATCCTCTCCTCTTGTCCCCCGGTCCTCTGATGTGCTCCCCCTCCTCCCCTCTTGTCCCCTGGTCCTCCCCTCTTGTCCCCCATTCCTCTGATGTGCTCCCCCTCCTCCCCTCTTGTCCCCCGTTCCTCTGATGTGCTCCCCCTCCTCCCCTCTTGTCCCCGGTTCCTCTGATGTGCTCTCCCTCCTCCCCTCTTGTCCCCCGTTCCTCTGGTGTGCTCCCCCTCCTCCCCTCTTGTCCACTGTTCCTCTGATGTGCTCCCCTTCCTCACCTCTTGTCCCCCGTCCTCCAATCTTTTCTCACCTTTCCACGACTCCTGCACGGTCCCGCACGTCTCCTGTGTCTCTCCCGGTGTCTTGCTGTTCTGTGCTGTTCTGTGCTGACAGGACCTCTCGTGACGTCACAATCACATGACTGCCAGTTATTGGTTACTGGCGGTCATGTGATTGTGACATCACGGCAGGTCCTGTCAGCACACACAGCAAGACACCTGGAGACGCGGGAGACGCCGGGGGCCTCGTGGACAGGTGAGCATAGATTTTTTTTTTTAACCTCATCCTTTACTGTTAGGAGCTATTTTAGTGTACTGAGCATGCTCAGTACACTAAAATCGGGTCCGAGGAGACATCAGATGTTTCCTCGGACCCTGCTCCATAGGGCCCATGTTAAATTGATCAGACCGAATCGGATGTGCACTAAATGCCATCTGATTTGGTCCGATCCGATTCTGTCCGATTTTATTTTCGGTGCAAAAATCGAGCATGCTCGATTTGCACGTAAAAAATCAGACAGAATCGGATCGGACCAAATCGGATGGCATTTAGTACACATCCGATTCGGTCCGATGCCCATAGGGCTGCATGGGGGCCAAAATCGGTCCGATGCTGTCCGGACAGCATCGGATTTGCAAAATCCGTAGTGTGAAACCAACCTAAAACCCTTTCACATCAGCATTTTGGTCCGGATCTGGCCGATCTGGACAAAATAACACATCTGCCACATGTGCCGCCTAACGACCGCACTTGCAGGAAGCCCCATGCATTGTCTATGCGGCTTGTGGCAAGTGCGGTATTGCCGTGATCTGGCATTTGCGGCAGGGGTGGCCGCGCAAAATAATCGCAGCTGGCAGCGTTTTTTTTTGCGGCTGCAACTGCTGCAAGTGCCGGACGGTTGCAATACCGCGCTTGTTGCACTTGCCGCAAGCCCCATAGACAATGCATCCGTATTTTGGCCTAGGACAAAATTAGCGTTAATGTTCTCTCCCTTTTACACTGCCAGGGAAGCTTTAATTAATAGGAAGAAATCTTGTCATTTGTCTAAACCTGCGGTGCGGCTTATGGTGTGGAGCAGAGCGGACAGAGTGTTAAAGGGGGTCCATGGAGACTCTTTTGCCCGAGCCCCACAAATATCTGGAGCCAGCCCTTAGCCGGCCCCAAAAGCATGTCAGACTGTTGGTTTTACTGCCAACTTAACACACAACTACAGACCACATGTAACCAAACCAGCCCAAGAACTCCACATCCAGCATCTTCACCTCCAAGATCCTCCGGGACCAACAACCACGACTGCTGCTAAAACAATCGAGTTAGGGCCGCTTCACACTGCGGCATGATCCGGTCTGGTTCTGTCCGGGAGGACCCAGACAGCTGCGGACCAGATCAGCACACAGGACTGGGGGGCTAATATGCCCTCCGGTCCTGTGTGCAGCGCACGCAGCCGCAGCCGCTGACAGGTCAGGACCGCGGCACCCGCGGTCCTGACTTATCAGCAGTGGGAACTGCGTGCGCTGCACACAGGACCGGAGGGCATATTAGCCCCCCAGTCCTGTGTGCTGATCCGGTCCGCAGCTGTCTGGGTCCTCCCAGACAGAACCGGACCGGATCATGCCGCAGTGTGAAGCGGCCCTTAGGCCCCCTTCACACCATGGCTTTTCCCTGATCAGGTTTGATCAGGTTTCTGTATTAAAACCTGGAGTGTCTCCAAAACTCAGAACAGGTGTCAATCTTGCAATGATAGTTGTTCTCTGCAAGTTCCTCTCCTGGTTTTGATACAGAAATCTGATCGAACCTGATCAGGGAAAAACCGTGGTGTGAAGGGGTCCTTACATAACCAAAGAATTTCTGCACAAACTGTCAGACACTGTCACAGGGAAGCATAGTCGTCATCATCATCGAGGTCTCTGTCAGACTACTGTTCATCGACCAAACCGAACTGAGTGGGCAAAGCTCACATTCTATGGAATCTGACATTTTGCACATATATAAATGTCAGGAAAACCCATAAAAAATATATTCTTTATTCAGACATCTTAAAAACCACTCAGATCTTAAGGTACCTTTACACGCCGCTACAGAAGGTTAGATACAACCGTGTGTTTCACGTGCACGAGCACGTACCAACGGTTGCAAACGGTACCCGATACCGCCTTTACACGCCGGTACAAGGTGCTCTACAGAAGGTTTAATCTATCTCTGGAGGCACCACCGGGTGCTCAAGTTACCTTCTGTAGAGAACCTTACCTCATTTACACGCCGCTACAGAAGGTAATATGGGAGGACCTGGGGCAGCAGGGACAACACATAGGCGTGCCAGAATTGTGGATTACAAGACGCTCGTACGATGATTGGACAATGCAATAGCATCATGATTGGCCAGCCAGCGCAGGAAGGCTGGCTAATACATGATGCTATTGGAATTGTGTAGTGTAATTGGTCAGCTCCTTAAATATGCCGCCCTATGCAGCGACAACCAATCGTGACGCAGGAGCTTCCACCAATGATCGCTGAAGGGGGGCTTTTTCCCTGAGGCTGTGTCACGCCCCAGGGAGTTAACTAGGTGGCGAAAAAACCTTACCTTACCTTATTTAGACGCCGCTACCATCGGGTTGAAATCATCCTGTTTTAGAGCACTGCTCTGAAACAGTTGCCGAAAGTGACGGCTGGCAACAAGCTAGTTTACACGCCGCTACCTCGGGTTAATTTGACGGTGCAAGATACATTTGTCTCCGAAACCCGGTTGTTACTAACCTTCTGTAGCGCGTGTAAAGGTACCTTTAGTGATAAGTACAAAATAAAAACAAAACAAATCCATTACCCACCCACAAAAAATATGGGGTGAGGACACCTTATCTTTGATTTTGATCTGTCCGGAAATATATAGTGTTATGATGTGTGTATGTTAGTCCACTGTCTGTGTATGTCTGTCAGGGTACCATCACACCTGGACACCTCACCGGAGATATCACCGGCGACGCACGTGCGCGCGCACGTTTTTGGCAGTCCACCAACGTCACCGTCGCCTATTTACACGTGGCGACAACTCAGCCGACGCTTAGGCGATGAGCCTGGCCGGAAGTTGCCTGTGCGTCGTCCAAGCCCCACGGGGGATCAAGTCGGTGGTGGTCGCTGCCGCGTCACACAGAGCAATGTGGGCGTTGTTTTGTCCCGCGTCTCGGAGGTAGGCGTTACACATTATGTTGTGTGATGCCCCGAAGAAGTGTGATTGGTTGCAAACAAACACCTATTGCTGTGTCTTTGTTCGCAGCGCCACATCGTTAAATTTAAGCATGCATGTGCGTATTGGCTTGGTGCTCACTCAAGGCATTGGTGTCGGCGTCTGGTTAAAGGCGTTGATGTCAGATGCAGACATGAGTTGACATGTAATGACAATTGTGTTGGTGTTAAGACACATTTGGCCGTGGCTCATCTCTGCACTTTTTAGCACACACAGGTGCAAACACACAGGCCACATCAATGCGCTGCTTTACAGTATATACGCTCCTGGGTAATACACCTTTCAGCACCATGGAAAAGAAGACTAGATTATTGTTGGACGCACACATCATCAAATATGACGCCGAGGAACAAGACTATCAATTGGAACGATGGAGCTGCCACCAATCCATGCAGACCGCCAGAGGTAGTAACTACGCCCAGAAACGCCTACCGGAATTTTTAGGCTATGTGTGCTGTCGCTCTTTACTTCGCTATTGACACGTTACACACGGCGATCAGTAGACATCGCCCCAGAATAGTCACCTGGTTTCAGAGCTGTGCTGTGAAACCAGGCGACCACTCGGATGTGTCGCCCTCGCCCAGTCACAATAGGCGACACTTTGGCGATGTTGGCGGCAATACGCCACGCCCTTGCGTCGCCATAAAAATCCCCGACGATATCGCCAGGTGTGACGGTACCCTCAGAGAGTAATTCTATCTATAGAAAGTGTCTCAGTGGATGGCTGCTTATCATACAGCAGGGCCGGACTGGGACCAAAAAGCAGCCCTGGAAAACAAGCCCCAGCAGCCCACATACTATATCACCCATCAGCCCCGATCAGTGAAGTTTGCTTTTACGTTGTCGTGGCCTCATCACTTTCTTAGGGCCCTTTCACATCAGCGTTTTTTGAAATTTGCGGCAGATGCGGTGAAAAAAACGCATCTGCCGCAATTGCCGCATAACCGCTGCACTTGCGGCGCGGTTGCGGTAATCCCCATAGAAAGTATAGGGGGACTTGCGGCAGGTGCGGCAAGTGCGGTTTTGCACTTGCGGCAGGTGCGGCCGCGAAAAAAAAACCGCGGCTGACCGCGTTTTTTTTCGCGGCCGCACCTGCCGCAAGTGCAAAACGCACTTGCCGCACCTGCCGCAAGTCCCCCTATACTTTCTATGGGGATTACCGCAACCGCGCCGCAAGTGCAGCGGTTATGCGGCAGATGCGTTTTTTTCACCGCATCTGCCGCAAATTTCAAAAAACGCTGATGTGAAAGGGCCCTTAAAGGAGTTATCTGAAGAGCCACATGTGAATGGTGCAGCAAAGGGAAATGAACCGCAGCTCCATTCACATGGTGATCTACAAAGCCACATTTCTCGGGATTGTGGGGTCCCAGCGGTCAAATCCAGAGTGAAGGGAAAGTCATCACCTATACAGAAGAGAAGTGATGACTTCCATATTGGGGATATTTAATTTAAACACCATTTAAATGCTGAAAATCACAAAGTCCAATACTGCCTCTCTGACAACAGGACAGGAGAAGTGGTACTGTGCAGAGTATATATACAGAATAATACAGATACTGAGGCTTACACCCAGTATACAGGACAGGAGAAGTGGTACTGTGCAGAGTATATATACAGAATAATACAGATACTGAGGATTACACCCAGTATACAGGACAGGAGAAGTGGTACTGTGCAGTGTATATATACAGAATAATACAGATACTGAGGATTACACCCAGTATACAGGACAGGAGAAGTGGTACTGTGCAGTATATATATACAGAATAATACAGATACTGAGGATTACACCCAGTATACAGGACAGGAGAAGTGGTAGAGTGCAGTGTATATATACAGAATAATACAGATACTGAGGATTACACCCAGTATACAGGACAGGAGAAGTGGTACTGTGCAGTGTATATACAGAATAATACAGACACTGAGGATTAACACCCAGTATACAGGACAGGAGAAGTGGTACTGTGCAGTATATATATACAGAATAATACAGATACTGAGGATTACACCCAGTATACAGGACAGGAGAAGTGGTACTGTGCAGTGTATATATACAGAATAATACAGATACTGAGGATTACACCCAGTATACAGGACAGGAGAAGTGGCACTGTGCACTGTATATATACAGATACTGAGGATTGCACCCAGTATACAGAACTGGAGAAGTGGTACTGTGCAGTGTTCACCACACACATCCAGATGTACACACATACAGTATGGGCCTTTTCATATCTGCGTTTTGCATTGAATGAAGCCAAACACAGCCAAAACGCAGATGTGCACTGGGCACATATATATATATATATATATATATATATATATATATATATATATATGCACATACATTCATATGACATACACATCCATATGTGCACACATACATTATATATACGCACACATCCGTATGTACACACAGAGTATGTGTGTATATACAGACACATCCATTTGTACATACATATACATTATATATATATATTTATATATATACCGTACATATTCCATCCATATACACACACACACATCCATATGCACACACACAGACACATGCACACACAGAGACACATGTACACACAGACATGTACTGTACACACAGACACAGTACTGTACACACAGACAGACATGTACTGTACACAGACAGACACATGTACTGTACACACAGACAGACACATGTACTGTACACACACACATGTACTGTACACACACACATGTACTGTACACACACAGACACATGTACTGTACACACACACAGACACATGTACTGTACACACACACACATGTACTGTACACACACACAACACGTACTGTACACACACACACACACACATGTACTGTACACACACACATGTACTGTACACACACACACATGTACTTAACACACACACACACACACGTACTGTACACACACAAAACGTACTGTACACACACACACACACGTACTGTACACACACACACCACATGTACTGTACACACACACACACACACATGTACTGTACACACACACATGTACTGTACACACACAGACACATGTACTGTACACACAGAACATGTACTGTACACACACAGACACATGTACTGTACACACACAGACACATGTACTGTACACACACACACACAGACACATGTACTGTACACACACACACACAGACACATGTACTGTACACACACACACACACAGACACATGTACTGTACACACACACACAGACATCGTACTGTACACACACACACACAGACACATGTACTGTACACACACACACACACAGACACATGTACTGTACACACACACACACACACAGACACATGTACTGTACACACACACACACAGACACATGTACTGTGTACACACACACACACACACACACAGACACATGTACTGTACACACACACACAGACACATGTACTGTACACACACAGACATGTACTGTACAGACACAGACACATGTACTGTACACACACAGACACAGACACATGTATGTACACACACACAGACACATGTACTGTACACACACACACAGACACATGTATTGTACACACACACACACAGACATGTACTGTACACACACACACACACAGTACTGTACACACACACACAGACACATGTACTGTACACACACACACACACGTACTGTACACACACACAGACACATGTACTGTACACACACACAGACACATGTACTGTACACACACAGACACATGTACTGTACACACACAGACATGTACTGTACACACACACAGACACATGTACTGTACACACACAGACACATGTACTGTACACACCACAGACACATGTACTGTACATACACACACACAGACACATGTACTGTACACATACACAGACACATGTACTGTACACACACACAGACACATGTACTGTACACACACACAGACACATGTACTGTACACACACACACACACAGACACATGTACTGTACACACACACACACAGACACATGTACTGTACACACACACACACAGACACATGTACTGTACACACACACACAGACACATGTACTGTACACACACACACACACAGACACATGTACTGTACACACACACGCAGACACATGTACTGTACACACACACACGCAGACACATGTACTGTACACACACACACACAGACACATGTACTGTACACACACACACAGACACATGTACTGTACACACACACACATGTACTGTACACACACACACACACACACAGACACATGTACTGTACACACACACACACACAGACACATGTTACTGTACACACACACAGACACATGTACTGTACACACACACAGACACATGTACTGTACACACACAGACACATGTACTGTACACACACAGACACAGACACATGTACTGTGCACACACACAGACACATGTACTGTGCACACACACAGACACATGTACTGTACACACACAGACACATGTACTGTACACACACATGTACTGTACACACACACACACAGACACATGTATTGTACACACACACACACACAGACACATGTACTGTACACACACACACACAGACACATGTACTGTACACACACACAGACACATGTACTGTACACACACAGACACATGTACTGTACACACACACACACGTACTGTACACACACACAGACACATGTACTGTACACACACACAGACACGTACTGTACACACACACAGACACATGTACTGTACATACACACAGACACGTACTGTACACACACACACATGTACTGTACACACACACACACAGACACGTACTGTACACACACACACACAGACACATGTACTGTACACACACACAGACACATGTACTGTACACACACACAGACACATGTACTGTACACACACACACACACACACAGACACATGTACTGTACACACACACACAGACACATGTACTGTACACACACAGAGACATGTACTGTACACACACAGACACAGACACATGTACTGTACACACACAGACACAGACACATGTACTGTACACACACAGACACCGACACATGTATTGTACACACACACAGACACATGTACTGTACACACACACACAGACACATGTACTGTACACACACAGACACATGTACTGTACACACACACACACAGACACATGTACTGTACACACACACACACACACGTACTGTACACACACACACACACAGACACATGTACTGTACACACACACAGACACATGTACTGTACACACACACAGACACATGTACTGTACACACACACAGACACATGTACTGTACACACACAGACACATGTACTGTACACACACAGACACATGTACTGTACACACACAGACACATGTACTGTACACACACACAGACACATGTACTGTACACACACAGACACATGTACTGTACACACACAGACACATGTACTGTACATACACACACACAGACACATGTACTGTACACATACACAGACACATGTACTGTACACACACACACACAGACACATGTACTGTACACACACACACACAGACACATGTACTGTACACACACACACACAGACACATGTACTGTACACACACACACACAGACACATGTACTGTACACACACACACAGACACATGTACTGTACACACACACACACAGACACATGTACTGTACACACACACGCAGACACGTACTGTACACACACACACGCAGACACATGTACTGTACACACACACACACAGACACATGTACTGTACACACACACACAGACACATGTACTGTACACACACACACACATGTACTGTACACACACACACACACACAGACACATGTACTGTACACACACACACACAGACACATGTACTGTACACACACAGACACATGTACTGTACACACACACAGACACATGTACTGTACACACACAGACACATGTACTGTACACACACAGACACAGACACATGTACTGTGCACACACACAGACACATGTACTGTACACACACAGACACATGTACTGTACACACACATGTACTGTACACACACACACACAGACACATGTATTGTACACACACACACAGACACATGTACTGTACACACACACAGACACATGTACTGTACACACACACAGACACATGTACTGTACACACACAGACACATGTACTGTACACACACACACACGTACTGTACACACAGACACATGTACTGTACACACACACAGACACGTACTGTACACACACACAGACACATGTACTGTACATACACACAGACACGTACTGTACACACACACACATGTACTGTACACACACACAGACACGTACTGTACACACACACACACAGACACATGTACTGTACACACACACAGACACATGTACTGTACACACACACAGACACATGTACTGTACACACACACACACAGACACATGTACTGTGTACACACACACACACAGACACATGTACTGTACACACACACACAGACACATGTACTGTACACACACAGAGACATGTACTGTACACACACAGACACAGACCCATGTACTGTACACACACAGACACATGTACTGTACACAACACACACACACACACACGTACTGTACACACACACACACACACACAGACACATGTACTGTACACACACACACAGACACATGTACTGTACACACACACACAGACACATGTACTGTACACACACACACACAGACACATGTACTGTACACACACACACACAGACACATGTACTGTACACACACACACACACACGTACTGTACACACACACACAGACACATGTACTGTACACACACACAGACACATGTACTGTACACACACACAGACACATGTACTGTACACACACAGACACATGTACTGTACACACACAGACACATGTACTGTACACACACACACAGACACATGTACTGTACACACACAGACACATGTACTGTACACACACAGACACATGTACTGTACATACACACACACAGACACATGTACTGTACATACACACACACAGACACATGTACTGTACATACACACACACAGACACATGTACTGTACACACACACACACACACACACACATGTACTGTACACACACACACACAGACACATGTACTGTACACACACACACACAGACACATGTACTGTACACACACACACACACAGACACATGTACTGTACACACACACACACAGACACATGTACTGTACACACACACAGACACATGTACTGTACACACACACACGCAGACACATGTACTGTACACACACACACACAGACACATGTACTGTACACACACACACACAGACACATGTACTGTACACACACACACAGACACATGTACTGTACACACACACGCAGACACATGTACTGTACACACACACACGCAGACACATGTACTGTACACACACACACACAGACACATGTACTGTACACACACAACAGACACATGTACTGTACACACACACACACATGTACTGTACACACACACACACACACACAGACACATGTACTGTACACACACACACACAGACACATGTACTGTACACACACACAGACACATGTACTGTACACACACACAGACACATGTACTGTACACACACAGACACATGTACTGTGCACACACACAGACACATGTACTGTACACACACAGACACATGTACTGTACACACACAGACACATGTACTGTACACACACATGTACTGTACACACCAACACACAGACACATGTATTGTACACACACACACACACAGACACATGTACTGTACACACACACACACAGACACATGTACTGTACACACACACAGACACATGTACTGTACACACACAGACACATGTACTGTACACACACACACGTACTGTACACACACACAGACACATGTACTGTACACACACACAGACACGTACTGTACACACACACAGACACATGTACTGTACATACACACAGACACGTACTGTACACACACACACATGTACTGTACACACACACAGACACGTACTGTACACACACACACACAGACACATGTACTGTACACACACACAGACACATGTACTGTACACACACACAGACACATGTACTGTACACACACACACACAGACACATGTACTGTGTACACACACACACACACACAGACACATGTACTGTACACACACACACAGACACATGTACTGTACACACACAGAGACATGTACTGTACACACACAGACACAGACACATGTACTGTACACACACACACAGACACATGTACTGTACACACACACACAGACACATGTACTGTACACACACACACACATGTACTGTACACACCACACACACACACAGACACATGTACTGTACACAACACACACACAGACACATGTACTGTACACACACACAGACACATGTACTGTACACACACACAGACACATGTACTGTACACACACAGACATGTACTGTGCACACACACAGACACATGTACTGTACACACACAGACACATGTACTGTACACACACAGACACATGTACTGTACACACACATGTACTGTACACACCAACACACAGACACATGTATTGTACACACACACACACACAGACACATGTACTGTACACACACACAACAGACACATGTACTGTAAAACACACACAGACACATGTACTGTACACACACAGACACATGTACTGTACACACACACACGTACTGTACACACACACAGACACATGTACTGTACACACACACAGACACGTACTGTACACACACACAGACACATGTACTGTACATACACACACAGACACTTACTGTACACACACACACATGTACTGTACACACACACAGACACGTACTGTACACACACACACAGACACATGTACTGTACACACACACAGACACATGTACTGTACACACACACAGACACATGTACTGTACACACACACACACAGACACATGTACTGTGTACACACAACACAACACACAGACACATGTACTGTACACACACACACAGACACATGTACTGTACACACACACAGAGACATGTACTGTACACACACAGACACAGACCCATGTACTGTACACACACAGACACATGTACTGTACACACACCACACACACACACACACACGTACTGTACACACACACACACACACACACACACAGACACATGTACTGTACACACACACACAGACACATGTACTGTACACACACACACAGACACATGTACTGTACACACACACACAGACACATGTACTGTACACACACCACAGACACATGTACTGTACACACACACACACACACGTACTGTACACACACACACACACAGACACATGTACTGTACACACACACAGACACATGTACTGTACACACACACAGACACATGTACTGTACACACACAGACACATGTACTGTACACACACAGACACATGTACTGTACACACACAGACACATGTACTGTACACACACACAGACACATGTACTGTACACACACAGACACATGTACTGTACACACACAGACACATGTACTGTACATACACACACACACAGACACATGTACTGTACATACACACACACAGACACATGTACTGTACACACACACACACACACACACACACGTACTGTACACACACACACACAGACACATGTACTGTACACACACACAAGACACATGTACTGTACACACACACACACAGACACATGTACTGTACACACACACACACAGACACATGTACACACACACACACAGACACATGTACTGTACACACACACAGACACATGTACTGTACACACACACACGCAGACACATGTACTGTACACACACACACACAGACACATGTACTGTACACACACACACAGACACATGTACTGTACACACACACACAGACACATGTACTGTACACACACACACACACACATGTACTGTACACACACACACACACACAGACACATGTACTGTACACACACACACACACACACAGACACATGTACTGTACACACACACAGACACATGTACTGTACACACACACAGACACATGTACTGTACACACACAGACACATGTACTGTACACACACAGACACAGACACATGTACTGTACACACCAGACACATGTACTGTACACACACAGACACATGTACTGTACACACACATGTACTGTACACACACACACACACACACATGTATTGTACACACACACACACACAGACACATGTACTGTACACACACACACAGACACATGTACTGTACACACACACAGACACATGTACTGTACACACACACACACGTACTGTACACACACACAGACACATGTACTGTAACACAACACACAGACACACGTACTGTACACACACACACACACGTACTGTACACACACACAGACATGTACCGTACACACACACAGACACGTACTGTACACACACAGACACATGTACTGTACATACACACAGACACGTACTGTACACACACACACATGTACTGTACACACACACACACACACAGACACATGTACTGTACACACACAGACACATGTACATACACACACACACACATGTACTGTACACACACACAGACACATGTACTGTACACACACACCACAGACACATGTACTGTACACACACACACACACACAGACACATGTACTGTACACACACAGACACATGTACTGTACACACACACAGACACGTACTGTACACACACACACAGACACATGTACTGTACACACACAGACACATGTACTGTACACACACACAGACACGTACTGTACACACACACAGACACATGTACTGTACACACACACACACACACACACGTACTGTACACCAACACTAACAACACGTACTGTACACACACACACATGTACTGTACACACACACACACACAGACACATGTACTGTACACACACAGACACATGTACAGTACACACACACACACACACAGACACATGTACTGTACACACACAGACACATGTACAGTACACACACACACACACACACACACAGATACATGGAGGGATATACATGGTTACAGTGCTGCTCTGCTGCCTGAGTCACAATTACCATCCAGGACAGGACTCTGCTCTCCGGTCCGTCGCTCTGTCTGTGGGATTGCTGGAAGTTGCTGACAGGTCACAGATCCGGGGGGGGGAGGAGGGCAGAGAAAGTTCAAACAACTGCTGTAAATTCCCTGTGCCTCAGATGGCAGCCACCAGAGAGCATCCAGACATCTCACTGCAGAAACCTCCAGGCCGGAGGCATAATACTCCTTCTTACCGCCCAGGATGAAGGAGCTCAGCAGACGCAGGAGATGAAGCCGGAGGACGTGCCCGGTACCAGCAGACAGTGCAGGTAGTGCATGGCCCCTGGTCAGCAGCGTGTACAGTAGCTTCAGGGAGGCGTCCATCACCTGGAGCCGCAGAGGAGTGGAGGAGTATCCTCCAAGAAGCGGCTGCAGGAACACAGCCGGAAGCTCCACACCGGAAACGCAGCTGCGGCTACTGTGCAGCTCCCTGGCTGTGCCCGGCCGGCGGCCGCAGAAGGACAGGAAGGGGCCGCAGGCGACCTCTTAAAGGTAAAGAGCGGCCGCAACGGCCCAATTCCCATTCAGCCCACCGGGAAAACTCCCGGTATGCCCTATGGCCAGTCCGGGCCTGTCATACAGTGCCTACAAGTAGTCTTCAACCCCCTGCAGATTTAGCTGGTTGACACATGCGGAATTAACTTGGCATTGTGACATTTGGACTGTAGATCAGCCTGGAAGTGGGAAATGCACTGCAGCCAAAAAGATTTTTTTTTTTTTTTTTATAAAGCGTTAAAAGTTAATTCAGAGGGTCATTTATTATTCAACCCCTCAAACTACCAGCATTCTGTTTGGTCCCCCTAAAGTATTAAGAAGAAGTTTAGGGACAAAGAACAATGAGCTTCACATGTGTGGATTAATTATCTCTTTTGCCAGCCTTTTCTGACTATTTAAGACCCTCCCCAAACTTGTGAACAGCACTCATACATGGACAACATGGGAAAGACAAAGGAGCATTCCAAGGCCATCAGAGACAAGATCGTGGAGGGTCACAAGGCTGGCAAAGGGTACAAAACCCTTTCCAAGGAGTTGGCCCTACCTGTCTCCATTGTTGGGAGCATCATCTGGAAGTGGAAGGCTTATGGAACTACTGTTAGCCTTCCACGGCCTGGACAGCCTTTGAAAGTTTCCTCCCGTGCCGAGGCCAGGCTTGTCCGAAGAGTCAAGGCTAACCCAAGGACAACAAGGAAGGAGCTCCGGGAAGATCTTATGGCAGTGGGGACATTGGTTTCAGTCAATACCATAAGTAACGTACTCCACCGCCATGGTCTCCGTTCCAGATGAGCCCGTAAGGTACCTTTACTTTCAAAGCGTCATGTCAAGGCTCGTCTACAGTTTGCTCATGATCACTTGGAGGACTCTGAGACAGACTGGTTCAAGGTTCTATGGTCTGATGAGACCAAGATCGAGATCTGTGGTGCCAACCACACACGTGACGTTTGGAGACTGAATGGCACTGCATACGACCCCAAGAATACCATCCCTACAGTCAAGCATGGTGGTGGCAGCATCATGCTGTGGGGATGTTTCTCAGCCAAGGGGCCTGGCCATCTGGTCCGCATCCATGGGAAGATGGATAGCACGGCCTACCTGGAGATTTTGGCCAAGAACCTCCGCTCCTCCATCAAGGATCTTAAGATGAGTCGTAATTTCATCTTACAACAACACAACGACCCAAAGCACACAGCCAAGAAAACCAAGGCCTGGTTGAAGAGGGAAAAAAATCAAGGTGTTGGAGTGGCCTAGTCAGTCTCCTGACCTTAACCCAATTGAAAACTTGTGGAAGGAGCTCAAGATTAAAGTCCACATGAGACACCCAAAGAACCTAGATAACTTGGAGAAGATCTGCATGGAGGAGTGGGCCAAGATAACTCCAGAGACATGTGCCGGCCTGATCAGGTCTTATAAAAGACGATTATTAGCTGTAATTGCAAACAAGGGTTATTCCACAAAATATTAAACCTAGGAGTTGAATAATAATTGACCCACACTTTTATGTTTAAAATTTATTAAAATTCAACTGAGCAACTTAGGATCCAATGGGGAGGGGGCATCAGGGAGTGGGGAGGGGGCATCAGGGAGCGGGGAGGGCAGCACCGACAGGGAAAGCCAGAGGTACAAAGTTGTATCCATATAGCCCCTATCAGTACAGAAACACAATATCAAAACCCTCATCAGTGTAAAAATACATCACCAGACCCACCAGAGGTACCAAAATACATCACCGAAACAGGCATCAGTAACAAAATTCATCATTAGAACTACCAGAGATGCAGAAATACATAACTAGAACCCCCATCAGTACACATATACAGTCATATAACCCCCATCACTATAGAAACACAGCATCACAATCCTCATCAGTACAGAAATTCATCATCAGAACCAACATCAGTAAATGGTAAAACAATTATAATGTCAGGTCAGACCCATACACAATTGTGCTGCATGAACCTACAACTCCTACTACATCCTTAACAATGGTAAGGAGTACTGGGAGTTGTTGTTACCAGTCACCATCAGATCATACAGGAACTATAGTACTGATGAGAATTAGTCAGTATCATAAATACGGTAATCATTTACTTCTGGGTACCTTATAGATCAGAGGTCCCCAACTCCAGGCCTCAAGGCCCACCAACAGTGCAGGTTTTCAGGATCTCCTTAGTATTGCACAGGGCTTGGAATCATTACCTGTGCAGATGATCACATTAGCACCTGTGCAATACTAAGGAAATCCTGAAAACCTGCACTGTTGGCGGGCCTTGAGGCCTGGAGTTGAGGACCTCTGTTATAGATGACCTTGTCTCTGATCGGGATCGTCTTTTCTTCATCTTGTCCAGGCACCATTATGACTTTTCACATCCACAGCTCATCTCTGGAGATTTCCATCTTCCCCAGTCTGCAGCACATCCTGACACGATACCCTTAAAAATAACAAAATTATCAAAATTCTCATGAGTAAAAATATCTGCCCTACACTGTTCCCCATAAAAAATAATTGCTCCTGCTTAGAGTTCACTGCACAAAATATGATTTACGCACTGTCCCTCTTCTGGCACATGCCCTCCACACTGCCCCCTCATCACACTGCCCTCTCCTTTACATACTGGACTCCCTGTTCATACTTCCCTCTCCTTTCCATACTGGGCTCCCTGGTCACACAGTCCTCTACACTGTGTCCCCTTTTCTCCCTCATCAAACTGTGGGCAGTATCAGTATAAACTTGATCTCACTTCACATACTGTGTTGGCAGCCACCCCCCTCAGTCCTCGTATTGTGTCCACACTCTTCCCTCCTCATTCCACATACCGTACCGCAGCCATCCCCCTCTCTCTCCATATACTGTGCTGCAGCCATCCCCCCCTCACTCACCATAATGTGCCGCAGCCATCCCCCCTCTCTCACCATACTGAGCTGCAGCCATCCCGACTCACTCACCATACTGTGCAGCAGCGATCTCCCCTCACTCACCATAATGTGCCGCAGCCATCCCCCCTCACTCGCCATACTGAGCTGCTGCCATCCCCACTCAATATACTGTGCCGCAGCCATCCCCACTAACTCACTCACCATATTGTGCCACAGTCATCCCCCCTCACTCACCATACTGTGCTGCAGCCATCCCCAATCACTCACCATACTGTGCTTCAGCCATCTTCCTCACACCTCACACTGTGTACCTTCACTCTTTTATACTGGATCCTCAAATTTACACCTTTGGTTAACATATACTCACCCCACTCTCTCCCCCAAGGTTTGGTTCACATATACTCCCTTCATCCTCTATCCCCCCCACTGCTTTGGCTCACATATTCTCCACCCCAACCTTGACCAATCCCCCCTCTCCCTCTAGTTTGGCTCGTTCAACCCCCCCACACAGTTTTGATCTTATACCGCCCTCCCCCCAGTTTGGCACTTATTTTCCCCTCCCCGGTTTGGCTCTTATTCCCACCCCATGCCCTCTGGTTTGGCTCTTATTCCTCCCTCACCCCCAGTTTGGCTCTTATTCCTCCCCCTCTTCCACTAGTTTGGCTATTATTCCCCCCACCCTGTCCCCCTTCCCCTAATTACATGGATCTTCGGGGTCTTCAGCTCCTGCAGCTAGAGCACTTCTCCCCATCCTGCTGCCTTTGCACTGCAGGGCCGCCGAGTGACCTCAGTAACGTGATCAGATGACTGATAACGCTATTGATGTCCCCCTGACCCGGAAATGCCAGGTACCAGGGAGCTATTCCATCGTACAGAGCGGCTCATAGCTGCTCTGTACAATAGATAGCAGGAACAGAGAAAATGCCGGGCACCAACTCCTGCGGTCAGCTGATAGTGGGAGCAGAGAGAACTGCCGGCTCCCATAGCGAGGGGAGGGGCGGAGGATGCGGCCGGGGAGCAACCTCGCTCGGTTGCTGCAGCAGGTGGCTGGATGGCGCCCTCCTGTCTGCTGCGCCCTGGGCAGATGCCCTGCCAGCTTCCCCCCGAGACACGGCCCTGATGGTGTTCTCTCCTCTACATCTGACTGAACTAAACTCACTGACTAACTGACCGTGGTGTTTTCTGGTTTTTGTTTCCTCCTCTGGCCATTTCCGGTCTAACTTTCCCACCCTTGACTTGTCTCCTCTCGCCATCCTGTTGCTGGGCATAGAGTCCCTAGTCTTGGGATCGGAGAGTGTTGGGTGTGTGTTAGGGTGACTGGACTTACTTATCCTGATTGCTGCAACTTCTAGTGGTGACCGGACTGCAGGGGCGCCTCAAATGTATATAAGAGATGAAGGAGAGATTGGTGTGAAACATAACACCCAGACAGCGAGCCTGCTGCCTAAGGGATATCATGGTGCTGCACACCAAGAGGGAGATGTTAGATTTAGGGAGGTTAGTAGAGGGCGGGAGCAGAAAAAGTTAAATTTTGGAAAGGTTGAGTTTCAGATAGAGAGTGGACATGATGTTGGAAACTGCAGTTAGACAGTCATTGGTGTTCTTGAATACCACAGGGGTAAGGTCAGGGGCTGATTTGTATAGTTGTGTGTCATCAGCACAGAGATGGTACTGGAAGCAAAATCTGCAGATGGTCTGTCCAATAGGGACTGTGTAGAGAGAAGAGAAGAGGGCCAAGGACTGAACTCTGAGGGACCCCAATAGTGAGAGGAAGAGGAGAGGCAGTGGAGCCAGTGAATTATACACTGAAAGAGCAGTGTCCTTTATGCAGATGGAGTGCAGCATAGAGAGTAGGAGATGGTAGTCGACTGCTTATTCTTCTTTACCTCTCTGCAGCTTTTGACACAGACAGTGGTCACATTATGTTTTGCCATCAGAAGGTCATTGGTCACTTTAATTAGAGCAGTTTCTGTAGAACATAGGAGGTGGAAACCAGACTGTAATGGATCTAGAAGAGGAGTGGAGAGGTAATGGGTAAGGAGGGTGTAAACCAGGTGCTCCAAGAGTTTATGGATGAAGGGGAGGCTGGAGACTAGTCTGTGATTATTTGTGCAGGATGGTTGGATAGTGAGGAGATCAGGTTGGTGAAGTAGGTTTATTTGGCAAGGTGAAGGGCAGACTTGTAGGTTCTTAACATGAATTTATAATGGATAAAATTTTCTGGTGAGCAAGTTTTCCTCCATAGGCGTTCAGCACTCCTAGAGCATTGCTGGAGGAATCGAGTTTGCAATGTGAGCCAGGGCTGTTTTATTTAAAGTGATCCTAAACCCAAAAACTGACCCCCCCGCATCTTTAGACCTGTCCCTGCACCCACTTTTATCATTTCTAGCCATCCCTTTTGCAGAAAAAAATCGCTTTTGTAAAGTAGAGAAAAAGTTATATTACTTTGTCCTGTGTGAGTTCTCTGTTTCTGAGGAAGCCGCAATGGGTGGGGCCTGTGTGCTGCTGCCTTGTAATTATGCATGCCCCTCTCTGCTTCTAAGAGCCTGGCCGCGTCATGAGAGGGGCGGGGCTAAATCGCGTCATGCCGGAGCCCCGCCCCTTTCATGACGCGGCCAGGCTCTTAGAAGCAGAGAGGGGCGTGCATAATTACAAGGCAGCAGCACACAGGCCCCGCCTATTTGCGGCTTCCTCAGAAACAGAGAACTCACACAGGACAAAGTAATATAACTTTTTCTCTACTTTACAAAAGTGATTTTTTTCTGCAAAAGGGATGGCTACAAATGATAAGAGGGGGTGCAGGGACAGGTCTAAAGATACGGGGGGGTCAGTTTCTGGGTTTAGGATCACTTTAATGCTTGGAGGTTCTGAGGGTGAGGGGCGCTACTTGGTCCAGGGTGCTTCTGAGAGCATTATTGCAGTGATTCACAGCCAGATCAGGACAGGAGAAGTAGGAGATTGGGGATAGTGATGAGTGTAGACATTCTGTGTATGAGGGTTAATGGTCTGTAGATTTCTGGATGTGTGATAGGTAGGAGTGTGCTGTGGTGGGCGAGAATTTGTGAGTGTAAAGGAGAGAATGTTGTGATCATAGAGGGGAAGAGGCGAGTTATTTAGGGAGGAGGTTGAATAGAGTCGGGTAAAGACCAGGTCACAGGTGTTACCATCCTTGTGTGTCTCAGAGCTTGAGAGCTGTGAGAAGCCAAGAGAAGTGGTTAGAGATAGAAGCTGGGATGCAGATGGGCGGGGTTATTTATAGGGATAGTGAAGTCTCCCAGAATGAGGGTTGGTAATCCTGAGGACATGAAGTGTGTGTCACGTATTGACTGCCCTGCTATGGAAGTGCAGCTGTTGTGGTTTAAATTAAGTCTTTTTTTTCTCTGCTTTGCAGTGTGCGGCTCTACAGGTAAGGTTGCTGCAGGTGTGTGTGATGGATATGATCAGTGGCAGATTATAATGAGGTCAAATGGGGCTACCGCCCCAGACCCAGGTGTCCAGGAGGGCCCAAGTTCCAAAAAGTAAATAGCCCCCATTATAATCCGCAGCAAAAGCTGCATCGCGGTGCCGGCTCTCATTTAAAACATGCTGGGGGCGGAGCCATCCTCTTAATGACATGCGGCACCGCTGGCGGCAGGGCAGAGCGCGGGTGCGTGCAGCTGTTGTAGCCACCATCCTTGCATACCTCCCTGCCAAAGAGGAGCTGCTTCCTCTGACTCTGCTGGGAGGCGGGGAGCCCAGCCTGCACTCACAGACCCGACAGCGACGGAAGAAGAGAAGGTGCCCAGGCTGTCTTAGTCTGATTCATTGTATATTTGTGCTACTCCTGCTGCTGTGCCTGCACTTCAGCAGGAACCTCCGTATGTAATGTGATCCAGTCACAATGGGGGTCAGTGTATGGAGAGACTGCATGCAGTGGAGGAGCCTAGGATTGTCCAAAACTACATGGGGCAAGTGCTGTGCTGCACACTGTGCCCCTCTATCTAGATATTTTGCTTCTATCATCATGTATGTAATGGATATATAAATGCATGATGTGAGCATAATATTCAGATGGAGCAAACACACAGTGTGCTGCAGGGGCCTGGAGCACTTGAAATGATCCATCATGCAACTGTATCCAAGATGGAGGGTGAAGTGCACACTTGTGTAGGGGGCTGGGGTGTTCGAAATGATGCATCATTTCAAGTGCCCCAGGCCCCTGCAGCACACTGTGTGTTTGCTCCAGCTGGATATTTTGCTCACATCATGCACTTATATATCCATTACATACATGATGATACAAGCAATATATCTAGAAGGAGGGGCACAGTATGTGGGACCAGCATTTGCCCCATGTGTTTTTCTGCATGTGCATGTATGCCTGTCTGTGTTCTTGTGCATGTGTGTGCCTGCCTGTGTTCTTGTGCCTGCGTTTGCTCCTTGTCTGCATTCTTGTGCATGTGCCCGTCTGCGCTCTTGTGCGTGCTTATGCTTGTTTGCGTTCTTGTGCCTGCGCTTGCGTCCTGTCTGCTCTCTTGAGTGTGCCTATTTGCGTTTTTGTGAGTGTGGGCTTCTGCTGTATACAGGGAGCTGTGTGTGGACTCCTGCTATATGCAGGGGACTGAGTGTTGGCTTCTTCTGCATACAGGGTACTATGTTTGGGTTCCAGCTGCATATATGAGGCTATTTGTGGGCTTCTGCTGCATACTTTAGGTCATTTGAGGGCTCCTGTGGTATACAGAGGGCTATGTGTGAGCTTCTGCTGTATACATGGGGAAATGTGTGGGCTTCTGCTGCATACAGGAGGCCATTTGTGGGCTCCTGCTGTATACACAGGGCTATGTGTGAGCTCCTGCTGTATATAGGGGGCTGTGTGGGGGATCCTGTGCATACTGGAGGCTATTTGTGGGCTCCTACTGGGTGCTATGTGTGAGGTCCTGCTGCCTTAATTTCCCACCCCTACTCTGTTATATATAGGTCTATCTATGTTATGTATAGCGTGCCACTGTTTTTTCCTTGTTTTGCTTTCATGGATCTGCACCTGTGTGCTAATCATATGACTTATCACACGCTGAGTATTTGGTGAGTTTTCTTCACCTCAGTATTTAAGTATTGTTCACACAGGGTGTTTTTGCAGCATTTTATTTTGCATGGTTTTTCATTATTTCATTTGCTTTTTTTTTTTTTTTTTTTTTTTTTTAACTTAAATGGAACCACAGCTGGTCTGTTTCAGGTATATGATGACCCGTCACTTGACCCCGTCACATGACCGGGGGGGCCCAGAGAGTCTGAAGAGCCCCGGGCCACGGCTACTCTTAATCCACCCCTGGATTTGACTCATGCTTAGGTGAGCTGAGGGGTGTGTCTGGGCTGGCTGCTCCCCGCCCCTCGGCCTTGTTGTGAACAGATGCTGATCCAGAGCTGCTGCCTTATTCTCCATTGGAAGTTGTTGGGTTCCATGGTCTGTGGGTGGAGGTAGAGGCCTATGCCTAGGGCTTCTCAGGAGTTAGGGACTTAGGCTGGTGGCTCGGACCTCCTCACCTTCAGAGGTACCTCCGAGTACAGGGCGAATCAGGGACCCCAGTATCAGGCCAGAGCAGGCTCCCCTGACTCCCTACGCTCAGCTCCGTCCTACTTCTGGGTACCCCGGCCCCAAACAGCGTGACAGTGTGGCAGCCACGTGGAAAAATGATCGAGGAACTCGGTGGGTGAACCTTGGGGGCAGTATACCACTGCTACTTTGAGGGGAAGAGGATGGAAGAGCCTAATGGTGTGGCCGTCAAAAGAAGGGAATGAGAGTGATGGAGCTGGGGGATGATTTGGAAAGTACATTGTGAGGAAAGAAGTAAGCCAACTCCATCACTATGTCTGTTACCTGGTCTCGGGAAATGGGAGAAGTGTAAGCCCACCATGCGAAATCGCAGCAAGGGAAACAGTGTCTGAATCCTGGATCCAGGTTTCAGTGAGGACCAGCAAATTATGAGAGTTGGTAAAAAAGTAATTGTGAATGAAGGGAAGCTTGTTGCATGCAGACCGAGGATTCCAGAGCGCACAATTAACATTACCTGCACATCTTCATCTTCCTTGAAGATGGCAGCGGATCGACTTGGGTTAGGAGAGATATCACCTAACAGGAGCAGCAGAAAAAAGAGAAAGAGCAAATAGCTTTTGGATTTGTGAAATGGATTATGATGCAATACTCTAGAATATGGTGGACTTAGATTATTCTGTAAGGTGAAGATAGCATGGCAGCTGTACATAGGGGAGGGAAGGAGAGAGTGGCTGATGTGAATGAGTGGTGGTGGAGAGGAGATGGGGGTGGTGAAATTGGGTGGCAAAATCACATAGAACAGAAATAAAAAAAGTTAGAAACGATGAAAGGAAAGATTATAACATTGTTTTCAGTGCTTTGTATCCATTACCTTTCAGTGAATTCAGTCAATCGGTCAATTTCTGGTCTATTTCATTTCTTAACGCTTATAAGACACTTATTTGAGACACAAGCCACAAGTCTGCTTTAGACGTGTCTGTTTTGTAAGATATACTCATAACAGTGAATTTGTTAACACAAAAGCACAATAATTGACATAACGTTGAAATCAGTGTCTCTGTCCTTTCTTCAGGCTGACATATTCCCATTTAGGAACAAGTTTTTTATGTCTTAGAATAAAGACATTAAATGTTCTCTTTTTATAAGTTATAAAAGTTGCAAAATGTATTTTAAACCAGTTTGTATTTTTTTTTTTAACAGTTGGCTTAATTTTCTTTTTACTTTTGTATTGTAGAAAATAACATTTTTAAGGTTAGACAACTAAAAAGCTAGGGATTTTACCTAGAATGAAATTTGTTTTTAACCATATATTAGAAAGACATTCCAATAGTAACCTTTTTGATTTAAAAAAAACCAAAACTACTGTACTAGATTATCTCATACTAGAAACCCAATAAATTTGTTCCCAGTATCAAAAAATATACAAAGTAAAAACGAGCTATATATTTATTCATTATAATTTTGTCTTCTGTTGTTTTAATACGTGTACCATTAATACTAAGACAATTTAAAATAAATGGACAATGGGAACAGAGCGCAGAACATCACCCAGATGAAAAAATATCACACCGAACAGGTCATTATAATAGGAATTATAAAAATATATGATATATCATATGTAACAGATCTACAAATAGCAGCTACTTACTAAAAATAATATAAGTTAAAATATTGAAAAAAACTGAAAAATGATAATTGGACAATCATCAAAATAATTCTTTAAAATCAATGGTTATAATTGAGTTTGACTAAGTAGAAAAAGTGCTAATGCAATAAAAAGAAAGGACATAACTTACCTATTACATGATTAAATATATAAAGTGCAAGTGCTGTAAATATAAAAAGAAACAAAATAAATACAGTAATTACATCAATGAAACAAAAAGCCACCAAAGGATGGGATCAAATGACCATAAATTAAGATATCACATCTACAAACCTGATGACATGATAGTGGTGCACACCTGTTCTCCTGCCATGCCCTCCTGCATTCACCTCTAGGGGTGAATTACCGTATATACTCGTGTATAAGCCGACCCGTGTATAAGCCAACCCCCCTACTTTTGCCCCCAAAACCTGGGAAAATCTATTGACTCGTGTATAAGACGAGGGTGGACCCTAGCACAAGTATACAGCCCCCAGCAGTGTGGTATACAGCAGTCCCAGAGGTAGATACAGCAGCCCCAGTGGTAGTATACACGCAGCCCCAGTAGTATATACAGCCCCAGTGGTATATACAGCCCCAGTGGTAGTATACAGCAGCCCCAGTGGTAGTATACACGCAGCCCCAGTAGTATATACAGCCCCAGTGGTATATACAGCCCCAGTGGTAGTATACAGCAGCCCCAGTGGTAGTATATATAGCCCCAGTGGTAGTATACAGGGCCCCAGCAATATATACAGCCCAGTGGTATATACAGCCCCAGTGGTAGTATATACAGCCCCAGTGGTAGTAGACTGCAGCCCAGCGTAGTATACAGGGCCCAGCAGTATATACAGCCCAGTGGTATATACAGCCCCAGTGGTAGTATATACAGCCCCAGTGGTAGTAGATTGCAGCCCCAGCGGTAGTATACAGGGCCCCAGCAGTATATACAGCCCCAGTGGTATATACAGCCCCAGTGGTAGTATATACAGCCCCAGTGGTAGTAGATTGCAGCCCCAGCGGTAGTATACAGGGCCCCAGCAGTATATACAGCCCCAGTGGTATATATAGCCCCAATGGTAGTATATACAGCCCCAGTGGTAATAGATTGCAGCCCCAGCGGTAGTATACAGGTCCCCAGCAGTATATAGCAGCCCCAGCGGTAGTATACAGGGCCCCAGTAATCCAGGGCCCCCCCAGCGTCTCTCCGGTCACCTGAAAAGCAAACTATACTTATCAGTGTCCGCTGTCTGCGCCCACTCGCCTCTGCCGTCTGTGATCCTCCATCTTCATGCGGCGTCTTCCGGGTTCCTGTGCTCGTCGCAGGGAATGACGTCATTCCCTGCGACGAGCACAGGAAACCGGAAGATGCCGCATGAAGATGGAGGATCGCAGACGGCAGAGGCGAGCGGGCGCGGACAGCGGACACTGATAAGTATAGTTTGCTTTTCAGGTGACCGGAGAGACGCTGGGGGGGCCCTGGATTACTGGGGATGCGGGGGCTGCTGTATACCGATGTATACATCAGTATGTACCGATGTATACATCGGTATACAGCACTGACTCGCGTATAAGCCGAGGGGGGTACTTTTCAGCCCAATTTTTGGGCTGAAAAACTCGGCTTATACGCGAGTATATACGATAAATATGACCTATATTCACATTGTAAACTGATGACATATTACAACTCTTGAACTTCAGTGTTTTTTCATCACAAATATACCAGTGTGGCTGAACTGTGAGAAAATGGCCTAAATGTGCTGCCGTGGCCTGTAACATCTCACTTTGAGCACATCTGGGAGGTCATTGGTTGGCAAGTGCATTGGGAGCTGCCAGAGGATCTTGATGATTCCCCCCAGTGCATTCAGTGCAGAAAAACCTCTCTCAGACAACCATTCCACCCGACTACTCCTTCTGTCTCCTCCCCGCTACTCCCCGGCCTCTCCTGGCTGCCCATTATCCAAAGACTCTAGATCTCCTTCCCTCCTCCCCTCTTGTCTCCTCTTTTCACAACCACATACAAGATTTCTCTTGTGCATCCCCTTAATCTGGAACTCTCTGACCCAACACATCAGACTCTCACCTACAATCAAAACCTTCAAAAGGAACCTAAAGACCAAACTCCTCTGACAATACTACAACCTGCGGTAACCCTCAATCCAAAATACAGCATCACAACCAGCTCTACTCTCACATACTGTATCCTCACCCATCCCTTGTAGGCTTTGAGCCCTCGTGGGTGGGGTGCTCTCTTCTCACCTACTGAATCCTCACCCATCCCTCGTAGACTGTGAGCCTTTGTGGGCAGCGTCCTGTTTCCTCACCTATTTTATCTGTATCCTCACCCATCACTCATAGACTTTGTGCCCTCATGAGCAGGGTCCTCTCTCCTCACCTACTGTATATTCACCCATCCCTTGAAGACTGTGAACCCTCGTGGGCAGGGTCCTCTCTCTTCCCTACCCATCCCTTGTAGACTGTGAGCCCTCATGGGCAGGGTCCTCTCTCCACCTGTACCAGTCTGTGCCTTGGTCGTGTAATTTTCTTGATTATTGTACTTGTCTTTTATTATGTATACCCCTTTTCACATATAATGCGTCATGGAATGAATGGCGCTATAATAATTAATTAATAAATAACAAAAATAACAAGCTCTTGAAAGATCTAAAGCAACAGACAGCAGTTGCAGTGGGAGACCACTCATCAAACATGTCTGGTCATCAGCGATAATGGCCGTAACCTCGTGGCGGCTCTAAAGCTTGGTAACCTGGTACACGTGCCTTGCATGGCTCACGTGCTGAACCTAGTGGTTCAGAAATTTATTAAAGCCTACCCGGAGTAACCAGACCTACTTGAGAAGGTGCGCCGAATTTGCGCTCATTTCCGACATTCGTCAACTGCTGTTGGAAGTCTTTTAGCGCTTCAAAAGCACTTTAATTTGCCCAACTACAGGCTAATTTGTGACATGCCCACACGCTGGAACTCAACATTTCATATGCTATCTAGGATTAGTGAGCAGCAGAGGGCAATTGCAGAATATCAGCTCCAACATGCCCGTCACACAAACACTCAGCCAAGACACATTACAACTCTCGAGTGGGTGTGGATCGCTGACATTTGCGAGGTGCTAGATTATTTTGATTACTGCACAAAGCTTGTGAGCTGTGATCAGTCAATTATCAGCATTACTATACCGATGCTATGTCTGCTGAAAGAATCGTTCATGAATCTTAAAAATGATTCTTTGAGGGCACAGCGGTTGGCTATGGAGCCAGATTTAAACATACCTGATCCTACCCAGCACAGCCAATCTCATCAGGCAACATTCGGTCAAGAAGAACATGATGATGAAAACAAGGAGTTATTTTTCGGTGGTACATACGGGAACCCTGATGCTACTGATGGTACTCACAACCCCAGCTTTATGTCAGTACACCATGGGTGGGCTGGAGAGGAGGCGGCGGACACAGACTTGGAGGCCACAATGGGTATTGGTCAGCCTTCTAGTGACACCGAACATTTGAGTCTTTGCAGCTTGGCATACATGGCTGACCATGTGTAATTGCGTGACTGTTATCCCAGGGAAATGACACATGATTGACCATTGGCTGATGGTTCCCGTGACTACAGGCAAACATGGAACGTGATTGGATGCTGATCCCATTATGGCCACTACACAGGAGGAACAAGTGTGAAGCGTTTCTCATGAGATATGGACGCTACAGGTGATCAGATGATGCGAGGGGATGGGGTAATGTCCGCTATATTTGATTATGGTTATGGGGGATGTTTTAACTTTGTGTATATGTAGTTTTCTGCAATGTTTTGATCAATTTTGATACTGATTGGATATTCACTAATGAGGGGGTGGGTTTTATGCTATATAAAGGAAATGGTGTTTAGCTATAGTGTACTTGATAAAGGACCATGTGAGGTCCGAAACGTCGTGCCGTTTTTATGCTGGAATAAAGTTTTGATGGAATAATCGCACCCCCGCTGTGAGAGGCGCTGTTACTTCTTCAATTGATTACATGTGTAATTGTCTGTCACAAGACCCACGCGTGATTCACATATTTAACAGCAACCTATACTGGTAGGCCACATTTCTGGACCCACGTTATAAGGACAAATTTAATTCGCTGCTGTTGCAGTCACCAAGGGGCTTAACAATTGATTATTTCAAGACTGCTCTTGTTGTAAATTTGCTGACATGATCACCCTCAGATACCACTCTCCCCAGAGGAAGCAGCTCTTTGCACAGCAGCCATTGATCGGAACACACACGGCCTGCATCTCCAAAAGAGGTGGTGGGAAGATGTCCACTAACTGGGCCATGTTCAATAAACCATCGAATCAGCAACGTCTTGTTGCTCCAGTTTCCATATCTAGGAGACAGAAATTGAACAACATGTAAGTGACAGTACCTGCTTCCTTACTGACCCTTCTGTTCCGTTCAATTACTGGGTATCCAGACTTCACACTTGGACAGAGCTCTCGTTATATGCCTTTGAGGTGCCGGCCTGCTCATCTGCTAGTGTGCCTTCTGAGCGGGTTTTCAGTGCCGCTGTGGCTATCATCACTGATACACAGACATGGCTGACTCCAGACAATGCAGACAGGCTGACTCTGATAAAGTTCAATAAGGACTAGATTTCACCACAGTTTGTAAGCCCTCCAGACAACATGCTACAAAGCTAAAGTCACGCAAGAAAAAAAAATTTCTAGCGTGATTCAGGGGGTTAACATTAATCCCTTTAAAAAAAAATTTCAAACAGCAACAACAACACAGCCCCTTGGGCTAATTTTTGGAAACCACATGCCTATGCCTGAATCATGGGCATTGCCTGTACTCTGCTTCGAGTATAAGCAAGGCTGGATTAGGGCAATGTAGCTCTGCATGATTCATGCATACACACTGTTGCAGGTGGGCAATGTAGTGAACATTTATTCTTTGCGTTAAGCCACTTATTTATTAACAAATGCTGGTAGCATGCCCTGGACAAATGACATGATTTAAAAGGTTGCCATTTGAATATGTTGTATGTGCTCATGTAAGCTCACATTTTTTTTTTTTTTTTTTTTTTTTTACTGTTTTGGTTGAAAGGCATATAAATATTTTTCACAAACACGCATTTGTACATGTTAAGTGTGTTCATGATTGATAGTCAGTTAATGTTTTGGGTCAACTGTATGACACTGTGGAATCATTCTTGCAAGCTACTCTTGAATAACGTAAAGTGATGTCTGCTCAATCACTTACATAAGGTGCTTTCATCAAATATTACAATATTAAACAGTATTTTATGCTACACTGTAGTATGACAGTTAAATAAATCAATAAAGAAAGACCTTTTGAGTAACAAGAAGTACACTTTTAATAATGATGTATTTTTTCATAAATAAATATTGCATATTTACGCGGCAACACAGAGGTATTACACCTGACAAAAAAGTTTTATCTGTACAAGTAGTCAGAGATGGATTTAACATATTGAGACTCAATGTACACATACACACAATAGTTGGCCACCATTAAGGGGAACTGGATTTTTATGATGTCCCAAAATGGGGTGTAGCCTACAAAACAGTGTGAAAACAATAAACTAAGGACACTTAAACCACACACAATGCTGTGAAAGCAGTCATGAAGGACGCGCCTGACAGTAGCGCTAACAGGAGAGATACCCATCTTTAAGTGGGGGCCATGACACCAGGAAAGTGACCAGGACTGATTGTAGCCAGATCGTCATATTTGGTGAACAACGTCTGGATGTGAAGCTGAGTCGGTCTTTAGTTGACCTCTGTCAACAAACCAACGAGCTGCGTGCCCATAGTAATCATGTTCACATTACCACCACAAATGCATGTTACCCATCTGTAATGAAAACAATTCAGGAGACTTTAGGTGACGGCCTGCATTACATTGGCAGGAGAGATAGCGCGTTCCTGATGCTCCCGTACGTAACGGTAATGAACCAACCTTATCTATTAGCTACAGACCGTAGTAAGGGCATGGGGAGATTTGCGAGTTTGTTATACTCCTTAATTACTAAAGTGTAACCAGAAATACTAACAAGGAACATATGAAACCTCCATAAGGGTGACTCTGAACCGGTTAAAGACAAACTGTAAACCAGACTGTACCGTGTATCGTTTAACATCTGTCGGTAAGCAGTAAACTATCGGTTTGAGGAGAATCGGACTGTCATTCTCCTTGCGGGTGAACAAAGGGCTTCAGCACCATCTGCAGCATCTCACCAGAGGGGTAACAACTACAAGAACTACTTCCATCATCCCTCTCATCGTCCTCGTCCCGCATCACCGTTGAACGTAGTAAAAGCTCAACTTGTGGGGAGCTGGAACACACTCTGCTGAAACCATCACTTCAACATCCGGCTTTCAGCGGCGGTACATATTACCATAAATTAAAATAGGGGTCACATTCCCTTGGGTACAATGTGTCATGTATATTTACAACAATTTAGAACAAATAATAACACATAGCTATGTTGTAAAGCTAACCAATTCTTATGTCAGTCAGTGTTTTCCTGTTGTTATGTGTGATACAACTTACAGCTCAGTTAAGTCCCTTGGTGGGGTGCTGGCAACATATTCCTCAGATACGATGTCAACAGTCGTGGACACAGTTGTTGTGGTTGGCACATTGTGCCCAGCTCCAGACAAAGTGCTCCATGTGCATGTAGTTACTTGTCGAATAGCGCTTTCTTGTGGGCTGCACACAACAATGGCTGGACTTTGGGGCACCCAAGGTGTACGTTGCAACTGCAGCCCCCCCATTGTAGGCTGAGCATGTGTTTGTCCATAGGAATATTCAAATTAACTTGGCACAAAAATATTGAAAATATAAGATTGTTAAGTAGCTTGTGTGGACAGAATTATAAAGCAAAATATTTCGGCCTACTGGCCTTCCTCAGTTGCTAAACAAAAGAACAAAGTAAATACATTTTACATGATCAATATTCATGCTCCATAAAGTAACACTGAATAAAACAAAATATAGATATAAATTTATACCATTAATTCTTGTCAACATGCTACTTCATTACTGACGATGTTGTCATTCACATAGGCTGTATGGAAGATTAAATCCCCTTGTCTGAACAAGACTATTTTAACAGACAAGAAATAGACATATTGTATAAGATTCAATATAAGAAAAGAGATTTGGCACTAAGGATCCAATAGTAACACCACCTAAAAGATCTAATTCATATGTGTCATGCATTAATATACAACACTCACCAAGATTATGACGCTTATAGAACCGCACCGCAATCCCAGAGATAACAGCGTACTGAACGCTGTATCTCATGTGTATTTATCCTCCTAACCCGGAACTAGGAAGCAGCACATGATCTAGCGTCATAGAGACGCGCGCATGCGCAGGAGTTATGTTATCTGTAACCAGCGTTACCGAGTCATGTGCTCCCGCATCACAAGCTTGCGGTCATGTGACATCGCGTCATAGAGACGCGTGCGCATGCGTAAAAACAGTATTGCCGGCCATAGTAGTACTGGTCTCAAATTGCAAGACACAGATATTGTGATCAATGCTATATTACGTTACTAACAGGGCTCTATACGGAGAAGGCTAAAGGGAAAGGTAGAGAGACAAGAAAAAGAAAGAAAAGGAAAAAGATATAGATAAAGAAAGGGCAGCCAGTGGCAAAAGGAGAGATGGAAGAAAAAAGGGAGAAAAAATTAAATAGGGAATATAATGGAGTAAAAAGAATTACCTTCACCAAAGGAAAGGAGTCAATGATTCTGAAGAAAAAAAAAAAAAAAAAAAAAGAGTCAAAAATAAGTACCGTATATACTCGTGTATAAGCCGAGTTTTTCAGCCCAAAAATTGGGCTGAAAAGTCTCCCCCTCGGCTTATACACGGGTCATACGGTATGCTGTGGGGGGGGGGCTGTGACCGGGGGCTGGAGGAGGCAGGAGGGGGCCGCGGTGACCGCAGGCGGTCACGTGGGCCGCCTCATTAGAGCAATGAATATGCACGGCATCCCCCCCGTCCATCAGCGGCGGGGGGATGCCGTGCATATTGCACTACACAGCCCCCCTCCTTAATATGGGTCCCCCAGTAGTAATAAACAGCCCCCCCTCCTTATCATGTCCCCCCCAGGCTGCGGCAGCTGTCAAAATAACAAACACTTTATACATCACCTTCCGGCGCAGCTCTCCGCTCCTCCGGTCCTCCCTCGCCGGCTTCTTCTTCCTTGTTGTGCCGGTGTCATGTGACCGGGCGCAGGAGATGACGTCATTTCCTGCGCGCGGTCACAGAAGCCGGCACAACAAGGAAGAAGAAGCCGGCGAGCGGAGGAGTGGAGAGCTGCGCCGGAAGGTGATGTATAAAGTGTTTGTTATTTTGACAGCTGCCGCAGCCTGGGGGGGACATGATAAGGAGGGGGGGGCTGTTTTATTACTACTGGGGCTGCTGGATACTACACTGGGGCTGCTGGATACTACACTGGGGCTGTATATACCTCTGGGGCTGCTGTATACTACCACTGGGGCTGTATATACCTGTGGGGCTGCTGTATACTACCACTGGGGCTGTATATACCTGTGGGGGCTGCCTGGCTGTATATACTATACTACATGGGGCTGTATATACCTCTGGGGCTTCTGTATACTACCACTGGGGCTGTATATACCTGTGGGGCTGCTGTATACTACCACTGGGGCTGTATATACCTGTGGGGCTGCTGTATACTACACTGGGGCTGTATATACCTGTGGGGCTGCTGTATACTACACTTCGGCTGTATATACCTGTGGGGCTGCTGTATACTACACTGGGCTGTATATACCTCTGGGGCTGCTGTATACTACCACTGGGGCTGCTGTATACTACCACTGGGGCTGTATATACCTCTGGGGCTGCTGTATACTACCACTGGGGCTGTATATACCTGTGGGGCTGCTGTATACTACCACTGGGGCTGTATATACCTCTGAGGCTGCTGTATACTACCACTGGGGCTGTATATACTTCTGGGGCTGCTGTATACTACCACTGGGGCTGTATATACCTCTGGGGCTGCTGGATACTACCACTGGGGCTGTATATACCTCTGAGGCTGCTGTATACTACCTCTGGGGCTGCTGTACACTACCACTGGGGCTGTATATACCTCTGAGGCTGCTGTATACTACCTCTGGGGCTGCTGTATACTACCACTGGGGCTGTATACTACCTCTGGGGCTGCTGTATACTACCAATGGGGCTGTATATACCTCTGAGGCTGCTGTATACTACCTCTGGGGCTGCTGTATACTACCACTGGGGCTGCTGTATACTACCACCGGGGCTGTATATACCTCTGGGGATGCTGTATACTATCACTGGGGCTGTATATACCTCTGGGGCTGCTGTATACTAACTACTGGAGCTGCTGCTGTATATACCACTGGGGCTGCTGCTGTATACTACCACTGGGGAGGCTGCTGTATACTACCATTGGGGGGCCTGTATACCACACTGCTGGGGGCTGTATACCTGTGCTGGAGTCCACCCTCGGCTTATACATGAGTCAAAAGGTTTTCCCAGGTTTTGGGGGCAAAAGTAGGGGGGTCGGCTTATACACGGGTCGGCTTATACACGAGTATATACTGGTAATTATAGAAAACTCACAGTGTCATAGTCACGATTAAGACCTCTAGGAGATAAAGTTTGTAATCTATATATCCAATATGCTTCGCGTATATGCATTTGTTTCTGAAGACTACCCCCCCTGCGTGGTAGGGATATCCCTTCTAACACTTGGTATTTGAGTTGAGAAACACTATGGCCCATTTGTGTTAAAATGATAAGGTAGTGGTAAACTCTTTCTCTCACATCGTATGTTCGATTTATGTTGGGATATTCTATCCCTGATATGTTGAGTCGTTTCACCCACATAAATGAGTCCACACGGACATTTTATGGCATATATGACATTGGTCGAATTGCAAGTAAAAAATCTTTTGATGGGGATACCCTCACCCGTATAAGGGTGGTAGATCTTATTCTTCTTTCGTAATATTATTACACTGAAGACAGTTCAAGCATGGAAAGGTTCCATGTCTTCTAGTCGATAAGAAGGATTGCCGAGTTACTTTAAGGGATGAACCGACATCAGCTCTAATTAAACGGTCTTTAAGATTTTCGGCTCTCCTGAAACAGGGTAAAAAGTTATCCTGAAATTCAGGAATCGTAGGGTAACCTGATCGCAAAATACCCCAAAATTTCCGTATTGAAGCATGAAGTTTATAAATATAAGGGTGAAAGGTGTGCACCAATGGAATCCGATTGCCAACTTTTCTCGGAGTCAAAAGATGATTGGAATTCTTTAATGTTTTTAAAGGATAACCTCTATCCGAAAATCTCTGACACATTTCTGATTGTCTCTGATCCAGTTCTGTGTAAACAGAGAAAATTTTGCGTACCCTACCTACTTGTGCCTGGGAGATCTGGATGACAACTGGAAAAATATAGAAGGCTATTACGGTCTGTTGTTTTCCTAAAATTATCGAACATTAGAACATTATCCATCCTATATACCAGTGTAGCCAGATAACTGACACGGTCTCGGCTATAGCTTATAGAAAATTGAAGCTCTGACCATATAGAATTAAGATATGTATGAAATTCCAAGAGATGTTGGACAGAGCCCCCCCATATGCAAAAAAGTTCGACAATGTAACGTCCCCAAAATTTCACATACTCTTTATAGTATGCATAAGTATAGACAAATTTTTTCTCAAATAACGACATATAACAATTTGCATATGGGGGGCTACGTTAGACCCCATTGCAGTCCCTTGTCGTTGTAAATAGTAGGTATCTTGAAAAAGAAAAAAAATTCTCGTGTAACACCAGTGAGAGACATTGTAACAGGGATTCTTTCACATCCATATCAAAAGAATGTAACATCAGTAGTTCCTCAACTGCATCTAGACCTTTTTGATGAGTAATCGAAGTGTAAAGGCTAGTAACATCCCAAGAGACCAACAAATAGTCTAATGGTAGGTTATCTAGGGATTTAATCTGTTGAATAAAATCACCAGTGTCCAAAATGAAAGAGGGTGTAGTTTTAATCAATGGAGTTAACATTTTATCTAAAAAAAATTGAAATCGGTGAAAGAATGGACTCCGTAGAGGCCACTATAGGACGTCCAGGCAGGTTATCAAGACGCTTATGTACTTTAGGTAAAGTATAAAATACCGGAATAATCGGATGGGACTTAGTCAAAAACTCGACACCTTTTGCATCAATGATGCTCCGCCTAAGACCTAACTGTAATAGTTGAGTAATCTTAGATCTAATTGCAGGAGTAGGATTAGAAGACAAAGTTGTATATACAGTCGTATCAGATAGTTGTCTAAGACATTCTTGAATATAATAATGTCGATCCATGATAACCACTGCACCGCCATTTTTTGCTTGCATAAAAAGACCTTTAGGGTGTAAGCAAAAGCAAAAAATGATCCACCAGTAGAGACATTTATTAAATTTGTTTCACGAGAGTTCATCAAATTTAGACGATTGGCAGAGTCCAAAAAATTACGTTGGACCTCTAAACTATCTAACATAGAAAGACAAGCTCTTACTACACTTTTTGAACATCCAAAAATTATATTAAAACCTGCAGATAAAGGCGGTGCAGTGGTTATCATGGATCGACACTATTATATTCAAGAATGTCTTAGACAACTATCTGATACGACTGTATATACAACTTTGTCTTCTAATCCTACTCCTGCAATTAGATCTAAGATTATTCAACTATTACAGTTAGGTCTTAGGCGGGGCATCATTGATGCAAAATGGCTTACGCCCTAAAAGTCTTTTTATGACGGCTTACGCCCTAAAAGTCTTTTTATGCCGGTTTACGCCCTAAAAGTCTTTTTATGCCGGCTTATGCCCTAAAAGTCTTTTTATGTCGCCTTACACCCTAAAAGTCTTTTTATGCCGACTTACACCCTAAAAGTCTTTTTATACCGGCTTAAGCCCTAAAAGTCTTTTTATGCCGGCTTACGCCATAAAAGTCTTTTTATGCCGGCTTATGCCCTAAAAGTCTTTTTATGCCGGCTTACACCCTAAAAGTCTTTTCATGCCGGGTTTACGCCCTGAAAGTCTTTTTATGCCAGCAAAAAATGATCCACCAGTAGAGACATTTATTAAATTTGTTTCACGAGAGTTCATCGAATTTACACGATTGGTAGAGTCCAAAAAATTACGTTGGACTTCTAATCTATTTAACATAGAAAGACGAGCTCTTACTACACTTTTTGAACATCCAGAAATTATATTTAAACCTGCAGATAAAGGTGGTGCAGTGGTTATCATGGATCGACATTATTATATTCAAGAATGTCTTAGATCTAATTGCAGGAGTAGGATTAGAAGACAAAGGTGTATATACAGTCGTATCAGATAGTTGTCTAAGATTACTCAACTATTACATTTAGGTCTTAGGCGAGGCATCATTGATGCAAAAGGTGTCGAGTTTTTTACTAAGTCCCATCCGATTATTCCAGTATTTTATACTTTACCTAAAGTACATAAGCATCCTGATAACCTGCCTGGACGTCCTATAGTGGCCTCTACGGAGTCCATTCTTTCACCGATTTCAATTTTTTTTAGATAAAATGTTAACTCCGTTGATTAAAACTACACCCTCTTTCATTTTGGACACTGGTGATTTTATTCAAGAGATTAAATCCCTAGATAACCTACCATTAGACTATTTGTTGGCCTCTTGGGATGTTACTAGCCTTTACACTTCGATTACTCATCAAAAAGGTCTAGATGCAGTTAAGGAACTACTGATGTTACATTCTTTTGATATGGATGTGAAAGAATTCCTGTTACAATGTCTCTCACTTGTGTTACACGAGAATTTTTTTCTTTTTCAAGATACCTACTATTTACAATGACAAGGGACCGCGATGGGGTCTAACGTAGCCCCTCCATATACAAATTGTTATATGTCGTCATATGAGAATAAATTTGTGTATACTCATGCATACTATAAAGAGTATGTGAAATTTTGGGGACGTTACATTGACAACATTTTTTGCATATGGGGGGGCAATGTCCAACATCTCTTGGAATTTCATACATATCTTAATTCTATATGGTCAGAGCTTCAATTTTCTATACTTTCCACCGATCAGGATTCTGGCTTTGTTCTGAGCGCCCAAGAGACCGTGCTAATTGCTTTACTTAATCCTGACTATGACACTGTGAGTTTTCTATAATTACTTATTTTTGACTTTTTTTTCCTCAGATCGTTGACTCCTTTCCTTTGGTGAAGGTAATTCTTTTTACTCCATTATATTCCCCATTTCATTTTTTCTCCCTTTTTTCCATCTCTCCTTTTGTCACTGGCTGCCCTTTCTTTATCTATATCTTTTTCCTTTTCTTTCTTTTTCTTGTCTCTCTACCTTTCCCTTTAGCCTTCTCCGTGTAGAGCCCTGTTAGATATAGTGATCAATGCTATAGTACGTTACTGTGTCTTGCAATTTGAGACCAGTACTACTATGACCGGCAATACTGTTTTTACGCATGCGCACGCGTCTCTATGACGCGATGTCACATGACCGCAAGCTTGTGACGCGGGAGCACATGACTCGGTAATGCTGGTTACCGATAACATAACTCCTGCACATGCGCGCGCGCGTCTCTATGACGCTGGATCATGTGCTGCTTCCTAGTTCCGGGTTAGGAGGATAAATACACATGAAATACAGCATTCAGTACGCTGTTATCTCTGGCATTGCGGTGCGGTTCTACAAGCGTCATAATCTTGGTGAGTGTTGTATATTAATGCATGACACATATGAATTAGATCTTTTAGGTGGTGTTACCATTGGATCCTTTGTGCCAAATCTCTTTTCTTATATCGAATCTTATACAATATGTCTATTTCTTGTCTGTTAAAATAGTCTTGTTCAGACAAGGGGATTTAATCTTCCATACAGCCTATGTGAATGACAACATCGTCAGTAATGAAGTAGCATGTTGACAAAAATTACTGGTATAAATTTCTATCTATATTTTGTTTTATTCAGTGTTACTTTATGGAGCATGAATATTGATCATGTAAAATGTATTTTCTTTGTTCTTTTGTTTAGCAACTGAGGAAGGCCAGTAGGCCGAAACGTTTTGCTTTATAATTCTGTCCACACAAGCTACTTAATAAAAATCTTCTATTTTCAATATTTTTGTGCCAAGTTAATTTGATTATTCTTAAACGGGTTGGAAACCCTACTTGAGCACCTAACACTAGATTATTAATATTTTTCTTGATGAATTTGTCCATTGGAAGGCATAATTTGATCCGAAGAAGCAAACTGTTGACCTGCTTGTGGGAAGTCATATGCTGGCTGTTCAAGTGGGCTGGATTCACTCCATCGCAATCGCCCATGTTGGTGAGAATGTGTTGGCTGGTAGGGCCACTGCGATCCATAACCTTGCCTCACTTGATGGAAGTATGGATACACATACCCTTGGCTTGCTGGAGTACCATGGGTTGGCCGGGTGTGTGTAACGTTGTCTCCTTGGATACTTGAGCCTGTTAGAAGGGTGTGTCTTCTTCCAAAGGAAACTGTTTGGATGTCAACAATGCTCCCTGCTGCCATGTGAGGTTGCAATGTATAATGTGGCAGATTTGGCTCCCTCAAAGACTCAAGCAGGCTTTGTGACTCCACAGTTGGTACAAGTGGAACATATACCCAGCTTTCAGTGTGATCACGTAACGATGTATCAGTGCTGCCAACTGGAGGAGGACTGTGGGAGGGGTGTTGGGTAGCCCGAGTCTGTTGCTGTAGCTGCATGTTGGGACCCATCAATTTGGCTTTCCGGACAGCCTCCTGACAACACTGTATTATGTAAGCCTGCTGCTCACTCAACATCTCTTCAATCTCCCTGCTTACTGTTTTGAAATACAAATTCGAATTACATTGCACATTTGATCTCAGATCCATCAGCTCATTTTGGACACCCTGCAAGCCCTCTGTCATCTTGAGAGCCAGCTCGTTATACATGTTCTGATAGGTCTGAGACCTATGTGCAACCTCAGGGTCAAGACTCCTATTGGAACCCCTCTAGCGCTGGCAGCCAACCCAAACAGCAGGTTGAGAAGGTGCACCAGAATCAGGTGGCTCCGATAGGGGAAGAGATGTTGGAGCGGCTTCTGCATGGCTCACATCTTGCCTGGAGTCTGTGTCTGTGCCAGTACGGTCATCCTCTGATGGGCCTGCAGACGTGGCCAAGTCATCACCGCTGACATGTTCCGGGACTGCTTCAGTTGGCTGGGGGTCTCTTGCAATTGGTGGCTGCAGGGGTCTACGTTGGGTGCTGTGGGTGAGAGGAGTAAAAATCACATTACCAGGTTAAATTACTTGTAATTGTTAATTACTTTTTATCTAAGTACCGTATATACTCGTGTATAAGCCGACCCCCCTACTTTTGCCCCCAAAATCTGGGAAAACCTATTGACTCGTGTATAAGCCGAGAGTGGACCCCAGCATTGGTATACAGTCCCCAGCAGTGTGGTATACAGCAGCCTCCCCAGTGGTATATACAGCCCCACTGGTAGTATCCAGCAGCCCCAGAGGTATATACAGCCCCAGTGGTAGTATACAGTAGACCCAGAGGTATATACAGCCCCAGTGGTAGTATCCAGCAGCCCCAGAGGTATATACAGCCCCAGTGGTAGTATACAGTAGCCCCAGAGGTATATACAGCCACAGTGGTAGTATAAAGTAGCCCCAGAGGTATATACAACCCCAGTGGTAGTATACAGTAGCCCCAGAGGTATATACAGCCCCAGTGGTAGTATCCAGCAGTGCCAGAGGTATATACAGCCCCAGCGGTAGTATCCAGCAGCCCCAGAGGTATATACAGCCCCAGTGGTAGTATACAGTAGCACCAGAGGTATATACAGCCCCAGTGGTAGTATCCAGCAGCCCCAGAGGTATATACAGCCCAAGTGGTAGTATACAGCAGCCCCAGAGGTATAAACAGCTCCAGTAATAGTATCCAGCAGCCCCAGAGGTATATACAGCCCCAGTGGTAGTATACAGTAGCCCCAGAGGTATATACAGCCCCAGTGGTAGTATACAGTAGCCCCAGAGGTATATACAGCCCCAGTGGTAGTATAAAGTAGCCCCAGAGGTATATACAGCCCCAGTGGGTAGAATACAGCCGCCCGCCCGCCTCCCCCATCAGTATACAGGCCCCATCATCAGGATCCAGGGGCCCCCCCTCCTTGCTCCGCAAAACCTGCAAAGGAAAATCCTTATACTTATCACTCTCCAGTTGCCGCCGTCCCACCGCTGCCATCACGATCCCCGTCTTCTTCCAGCATCTTCCGACTTCCTGTGGTCGTGGGCAATGACGTTATTGCCCCGACCACAGGAAGTCGGAAGACGCTGGAAGAAGACGGGGATCGTGATGGCAGCGGCGGGACGGCGGCGACTGGAGAGTGATAAGTATAAGGATTTTCCTTTGCAGGTTTTGCGGAGCAAGGAGGGGGCCCCTGGATCCTGATGGGGGGGCCTGTATACTGATGGGGGAGGCGGGCGGCTGTATTCTACCCCACTGGGTATATACTCGCGTATAAGCCGAGGGGGGACTTTTCAGCCCAATTTTTGGGCTGAAAAACTCGGCTTATACGCGAGTATATATGGTATGTCTCTTGCCTTTAAGAGATGACAACCTCCTGCCCCTCCCCTTGAGCCCTGCACACAATAAGGTGTCTTTGCTATCAGTCCTTTTCTGACACTGCACCTGTTTTGACCCTGCTCATTATGTATAATTTCACATGGTCATGTTTTTATTACAAACGATAGGACAGTTTTGATAAGGTTTACCTTGAAGACGTGAATCGTGTTTTTGTAATTATTTTTTTGCAAAAAAACTATCAACTAAATACACTGTTTTATTATGTATTTTAACTGCACTTTTGCACTTAACTTTGTTCTTTTTTGCAGAGTAGTTAAGACGTTTGGTTGAGTTCGTTTTTTTTTTCTTATTACTGTAATTGTTTTCACAGATTTAAATTTCAATATATGCATTTTGCTAAGTTTGCCATTTTGTTTTTCATGAAAAGCGTAGGCCACATGGCTGGTTTCACAAAAGTTTTTCCCCTGATCATCTTCCATTTGCTTTGTGAGCCCAAACCTAGATTTTCAATAGAACCCACAGCAGTTGAAAAACATTTAACCCTTATCCGGCTGAATAGGTACAATTGTAACTATTCCGTTTTAAAATTGCAATAACTTTTTTTCGAAAAGACGTAGAAGGCTGAAATTTCATGACATCTCTACATTTTTGGTCCAGAATATATTGGCCAAATTTCAATAAAATATCTCCATCCGCTTCCGAGATAAGGGGTCAAGGTCTTTTTGCATCCATAACAAGCTGCATAGGTACAAATGTACCTCATATATTTTGAATGAAGATAATGCAAGGAAAAAAGCATAATTTTTTTTTAATGATAATGCTATTTAACTATTATAAACAAGTAAAAAAAACTGTTCATTTACATTATAAAAGAAAATGTAAGAAACTTTTTTTATTGATTTTCTTCGCAAGTAATGCATGTTGGCTTTGCTACCGAGTGTCCATCGCAAATGGGTTTCACACAAACCACACAAGACTTTCTAGTCTTATGTTGTTTTCGCTTCAGGTCTCGGCAGACATAGCAACTACCAACAACAGGGGAGGGTCCACGACTACCATGAGGTATTTGAGGGTCAGCTGCTGCTTGCGATGCGACCATAATGCATCGTCCAAGCACCATTTCTACTGCACCTCGAAGAAAATGGTTTCTCATCATCATTTGGTTTGTACTACGTTCTTCAATTGCAGCAATACACAGCTGATTTGCGAGATCTTTCAGGAACTTTCTTCGTTCATCCTTTGCCCTGAAGCTTGGATTGTGTTCTCTGTAGATGATGTAGGATGCTAACCCAGTGACGTCAATCATATTATAGAAAAATGCCAAAGTCCAACGTGATATTCGTCGTTTCACAGTGTACTCTCCCAACATTTTATCCATAACATCAACGCCACCTTTTGTTTTGTTGTAGTATTTTATTATCTCTGGCTTGGCTGCTAGTGTCTCTTCAACTTCTCGCGTCATGTGCATAGATGATAGATGAAATGTGTGTGCTCACAGCATTGAGATGAACAGCAAAATGGCTAATGAGAGGAGGGAGGCAGGAAGAGAAGTAGAAGCCACTCCCAGTTTGAATTAACTTAATTGACAGCAACATAAGTGACCAGTAACAACACTGGCCAATAGATATAAGCATAACATTTGTAGCTGAATGAACTTTAGTTTCTGAAACCAAGTAAAGTCTTCCCACAGTGAAGGTATATATGAAGGTACAATTGTACCTATGCAGCCTGTTAAGGTTGTAAAATTATGCAGCCTGACAAAGGTTAAATAAAGTTTTCTTGGAAAGTTCCTGTCCAGGTTTTTGCACAACAAACGGATGTAATCACAGAAGGTAGTAAACTGCAGTGTGAATCCAGCCGTACAAAAGTGTACTTGCTAGCCTGAATTAGACAAATTGCATTCAATATTAACATATATTAATCCTCCTTACCCTCTTGCATACATGCATGGTCGCAGGAACTCGAGCATCTCCGAGTATTTGTAAGGTGTTTTTTTGATCCTTAGACCCCTGCAAAAATCCTCCTCTGCTCTTAGATGCTTCCTGAAGCAGTCGCGGATGTTGCGCCATTTACACATCACAATGTCACCTGCATGTTGCAAAGAAAATTTTCAGTAACATACCCTAAACTATTGTGACAATCACACATTATGGTTGTGACACAACATTACTGAAGGTTTGTTTGGTTTGTTGAAGAAATTTGCGATTACAGAAGCACAACAATGGAGGAATACACAAGTTAGTATAATTTTGACAAATGCATGTATAAAGGAGGATCTCAAAATGAAAGGCAAAACATGTGTGTCACACCCAGAGTGAAGTGCCACAATAAGATCACTAAAGTTTTTAAAACAGAATAGGGGAAACACAGAAAGCCCATCTTTTTTTCCATATTAGGAACTCCTCAGGCTATATATACCTCAGAAATGAGTTCTTTATTCTAAATTCAAAAATGTGTCTTAAGCCCAGTAGTTTAAAGAGAACCTGGAGATCCCACAAGTGATTTTGCTATAAAATATACTTTATTGTTCATTGATCAAAGCTCTAGCAGGAATATGGCTCAAAACCCCGACATGTTTCGTGTTACACACCTCCTGATGCAGTGCTTAGTGTGGCACGAAACATGTTGGGGTTCTGAGCCATATCCTGCTAGATCTTTAATCCGGTCTCCATAATGGGTAAGTGCCCTGATCTCTGAACTTTTGAGCTAGTTGTTTGTATCTTTTGTAGATGTATGAATAGGCTGAACTGCTGTTTTGGTTAGGGTTATAGATGTAATATACACTTCCCTCTGCTGCAGATGGTTTTTGCCTTTCCTCCTCTTTCAACTGCTCTGTTCTATGGCTTTACTTTATCCATTATGTTGTATGTAACCGGTTTGATCTTAAGCTGAGATTTTGGCTCTAGGTTCTTAGGTTTCTTCCTCCACTTGTCTTATTAACCGTTCCTTTCTCTGCAATTATGTTGTCCTGACCCTGTGGTTTTTTAATCGTTACCTGTGTGTTTCTGAATAAAGTATATTTTATAGCAAAAATCACTTGTGGTTCTCTTTAAACTACTGGGTTTAAGACACATTTTTGAATTTAGAATAAAGAGCTAATTTCTAAGATAATAAGATCACTAAAGGGTTAACTACTCTCACACTCAGGACACAACACTGCAGTAGCACCTCCAAGGCATAAGGGGTACACAAAGCTGCTTCCCTTTATATATTGTGGTCTGAGTGGACAATAAACAGCCAGTAACAGTTAGTCCGTTTGCATATTTAAGTGGAGCAGACCATAGCTTCTGTGGGGTTCAATGAACACGTCCAGGCCCAAAAAGCCAGAGGTCTGAGGAAGGAGACATAGAGGAAGAACATTTTGGGGGAAACAGAGTAGTGACCCACTCACCCCAGAGGAGCACAAGTATGGACGCCGGATCCGAGGCTGCGCAAGTTCAATACTGGAAAGCAAACCTGAGGAGTGAGGACTTAATGATCTTGATCTGGCCCAAGACACAGCAACACAGGAGAGTTCAGAAATACACCCGTAGAGGTTATACAGAAAGGACTCGAGTAGCCTGTCCAAACAGGACCCGGGAGGAAACATTTATCTGGAAAATAGTTTGCAGAGCCGCATTAATACACAAGGCGCAGAAAAGAAGGGCGAATGACCTAGCAGGGTAGGAGAGCCAATGCAGACTCCATGGACAGTACTCTGTTAACTTTGAACAGTACAACGCATCGAATCCTGCCTGTACCTCAGTCTCTCTCTTTGACAGCAACATGTTATCCAGCACCATGACTGTTTAAAACTGTGGTAAACTTTTGCCTGCCCAGTAACTGACTGTGCACCTGAAAATCACATCACAAATAGCACCATCTACCACTACTGCCTAAAAAACAACAGCCCCACCCGGAGAGGGCTTACCACCTCGGCTGCCCCCAAGTCATCATCCCCATCTGCCATACAGGCAGCAGTGTCCCTTAATGGCCACATAAGTCTGGGTGGCGTCACAAACTTTAACCATATCCTCTGTTACTAACCCCCCCTTTCAGTGAGGCAGCCTGTGACCAGGGCCCGGTTTGCGACCAACGTGACATCCCTAATGAAGCAAGCGACCCCACGGCCCGGTGTAGAGTACCCCGTTTCCTGTCTTGACTCCCATGCCATGTGACATTATGAGCCATCAGTCACACAATTAGGAGGGAAATACCTGTGAACACAAGTAACAATAAATGCACACAAAGAAGATCAAATTACTTATGGTGACTAGCTTGGCCTGACCGATTAAGACTTCTCCATCCTCGGACCACGCCAGCACACACTTCATCCCACAGTTGAATGCTCTGCGCCATATTACTATGCTGGTGGGTGAGAAGATCCCATAAAGGAGCCCGTGCTTCCGCTACTTCCACTCTTCTGTAACGGCCTTGCGAGACCTTTTGGAAGCCTGGTGGAGAAACCCCAAAAAAAGAAGAACTAAATTACAACGTTAAAACAACTGCGCATCATACATTTACCTAATGTGTGTATTGGACAACCAGTTAGTATAGATGTAACTTTCAATGAGGAGACCAGGACTGCATTACAGAAGGTTTACAGATGTGGGTCAGGTCCCACTCCAACAGGAAGATTGTGCAATGATATTGAAGGCTGGCACATTTGGCAACACAGTGTTGCTTGTCCATTGTGATTGAACATCATATCACGATGAGTTAGGTTGGCCCGCAGTTGAGGACACAACGTTATCTTGTGTCTGCTTTTTGCCCTCCGTGTGTAACTTGTTAACCACACAATGACAAAGGGGCAGTACCCAGCCATCTTCAAAACACTACATCAATGTGTGGAATAATGATAACAAGCATAGACTGTGCTGTCCACTCAACCGTCATATACTGTGTTGACCACTAAGCCACCAGAAACTATGCTAACCACTGAGCCACCGTCTACTGTGTAAAGGACTTTTGTACGGGAAGGAGGTAGCTGTGAAACAGCGGCCGGGTGTGGCCAGGAGGGCTTCCCACGCCCCATCCTGGATGCAGCCAGCCGCTGTCCCGCGGGCTCCTCCTGACAGAACATGACCGCTGTCTCCTCCTTGACTCCATCACTGCTTTACACGGGTACAGGTGTGGTTAGGTACTACATAATTGTATACCTGTGTGTCATTTTCTGTTACGCAAAACACACATCGCTGAATGTTCTGGCTAGCCTAACGCGAACATTCAACAACAGGGACAGTCCACCGGCAAAATGGCACCAGTTTTCAACCACACTTCGATGGTTGCTGGCAAACGGCCGGTCGTAAAAAAAATCAGCTGTATTGGGGCTGGTAGTAAACCATGCATCGCTATGCTTTCACAAAAAATAAACTAACAAACTACATACATAGTCTACAATACCCGTTGCTATGGAAATGTGTGGGCCTTCATCTACTGACAATTGCCCTGATGATGGGCCACACATTTCCTTCTGAAACTGAACATGGGCAGTACCCTGGCTGTGGGAAGAACACATTATGTTAACATTACTTACACGGGTCCCAGCACCTCTGGCTTTGGCACGACAACTATGGGATGGACCCCCAGCCTCTTTCTCCAGATGACTCTGACCTCATCAGTGTCATAACTGAAGAACATACAGATGATGCCTTAAGGCAAAAATGTTTGAAGACTGGATGTATACTCACATGATCCTCTCCAGCAACCAGCACATCCTCACCCTCCGGCTCCCATTACGATCCAGAGTCATCCTTTAAATGATAAAAAAAAATCACAAATTAAATACTGTAAATCAACAACAGAACATTCGCACAAACCAAAAAAAATAAATCATAACCACCTACCTCCACGTGCCCTAAAAGCCGACGAGACATTGCAGCACACGGAAATACGAACAAAAGTCTGTGGAAATAAAAATCAAGTTTGAGAAACACAAAAAAAAAAAAAAGATGACAAACATATCAGCCCTACACTACATTTTCCAACATCCATTGAAAGGCAAACACCCAAACACATTACAGGTGCTGGTGTGGCGACACGTTAAAGCAGGCCTCACAGAAAGGTACTGCACCTGTACAAGAGGTGCAGATGCTACAGCTGCAGGTGGACCCTAGGATAGTGGGTGGTACCCTTCTCAAGCAATCCAACATTACCATACAGGGTGGGAGGTTAGCCAGGAGGGAATAAATTCACCTCTAGGGTGAAAAAGTTCTTTGCCTCTAGGTCTTGGGCCTTTTTGTTATTTGCTACTAGGTCTCTCGGCTGAGGGACCATGAGGAGAGATGTCAGAAGAATACAGTGTTTAAGGAGAAAGGAGCTTTCCAGGAAAGCAGATGGTCTGGGAAAGAGGGGCTATTGATAGGTTCTCCCAGACAGCTTACCGGGCAACGGAGACAGCAGACTGCTGGAGCTACCAGCATGCCAGAGAATCCGGTTTCTTGTGGAGTCTAATAGTCTCCTGGGCACCACAGCAGTCCACAAGAAGGTTAACAGGCACCACCAATGGAACGAGCTGCCAGCCAGTAGACGGTTACGCAACCACAGCAAAGGTGAGAGAGGACAGTATGCCAGGCTTCACACCAAATTGTAAAGCAGGGAGGAACACACACAAGTTAGCAAAAGAAGGTACACCAAGGCTTCCCCCATACCACCTGGCATGTATTTGCTGACACCCGTTAAGCTACCTGTTCTTGTAACATCTAAAGTGCTGAACTTGGAACTTTGTATGATGCCGATGCAAGTTAACAGTAAAGTTCCCGGAGGAAAAGTGACTTTGCCTCTGCCTGTATTTCCTTTCATGAACATGTTCCCCATACAGGAATGCTGCCCCGGAGTTCCAGCCCTACCTGTAGATGACTTTGCCAACTAGACGCAATAACACCTACCTGCGGTGAACTGTGGCAGCGCTGGTGACACCTCAACAGAAACATGTGGCGTCACGACAACTTGTAAATATAATCCCATGTAAATATACCCTTTTCCACTGAAGTCACCCAAGACACGGGATCAGGCGCGGCCACCACTCCCCGTGACACAGGAGCGTTAACCCCTTGTAGCCTGATACCCGAGTACCACAGAGCCTAGGGCTCGACACTAGTTTAGCTACAGGGATTGTTCACCAAACACACATGCTGTGGAACAAGTCTTGGGCGTTTAAACAACACATCTGCACACACAAACAGCAGTATATCCTGGCTCGCCAACACATGATTACACACCCAGCACATGCCCATGAGGGTAGCCTGGCCTTCCAGTGCATGTGTAATGGATGCCCTCCACACCTTCCGGGTGGGCTGTCATCTTAATTGTCTGCCGCCAAATTGATTCTTTGTCTAAGTGTGTGCACGCCACTGTAAGAACCATGCTGACAAACAAGTCAAAGTAGAGCTAAATGACAAAGACCTTTATTAAGGGAGGAGTTAACAGTTATATATGGTGTAGAAGTCAAACTGATATGTGACCCTTGTAGCTGTGGTACTAACATGACCTCCCGTATGATCAACCATATTCTCTTGTGACCTGTTCTCCCCTGCTTTATACTGAGTGTGTATATCAAGATTAAGGAGCAAAACAACCATTTTTGGCTTCTGGATCTGGTGCCTTCTTGCAGTGGGATGCGTGGATCCATGTAGGCCTTCCTTCAAACTTCACAGCCATGGAGGTGACCAGCAGGACTTGGAAGGGTCCGCCGTATCTGGGCTCAAGGGCACGTCTGCTGAACCTTTTGATGAGAACCCAATCTCCTGGCTGGATCTGATGGGTTCCTTTCAGGTTTTGAGGATCTGGGAGAGAGGAAAAAACTCGAGAATGCATTTTAGTCAAATGCTTTGTTAATTCGGTAACAAACTTAGTCAAACTGTCATACTGTAGGGTCAACTGTTGGGGGAAATACAACCCTAGTCTGGGGGCACTTCCAAACAGAACTTCATAGGAACATAGCTTAGTTGCACTAGCTGGGGTGTGTCTGACACTGAACAATGCGAGGGGAAGACTTTCATGCCACAGCTTCCCCGTTTCCTGCTCTGCTTTCAGCATTTTTGCCTTTAATAACCTGTTTCCTCTCTCGACCCTTCCTGAATTTTTGGGATGATACGGAGTATGAAGAGCTAACTCTGCCCCCAGGGTCTGCCATATCTCTTTGGTCAGAATGGCTGTGAATGCTGGCACATGGTCACTCTCTATGGTTTCTGGGACCCCATATCTGCACACCATCTCTGAGAGGAGTTTCTTTGCAGTGGTTTTAGCAGATTGGTTCTTCTCAGGGAAAGCTTCTGGTTCTTCACAGGGAAAGCATTTGGCCATCTAGAGAATACGTCCACGACTACCAGTGCATATTCAAATTCTCCTGAGGATGGCGATAAGAGTGCAATAATAGCACAATAAGAGCGCAATAAACAATGGTGAGCTATAGAGCATAATAAGAGGGCAATAAGAGCACGATAAGAGCGCATTAAACAATGGCGAGCTACAGAGTGCAATAAGAGCACAATTAGAGTGAATTAGAGCACATATACAGTGCAATAAAAGCGCATTAAACAATGGGGAGCTATAGAGCGTGATAAGAGCACAATAAAAGTGCTATATACAATGGCAAGCTATAGAGCGCGATAAGAGCGCGATAAACAATGGCGAGTGATGACGAGCTGTAGAGCGCCATAAGAGCGTGATAAAAAATGGCGAGTGATGGCGAGCTATAGAGCGCGATAAGAGCGAGATAAACAATGGCGAGTGATGTAGGCTGGCTTCACACTTGCAGATGCATCTGCAGCGTTTTGCAGATGCATCTGCAAGTATCAGCATGCAGACCACGGCCGTGGTGTGAATGCTCTCATTGATTCCTATATGTGAGCCGTAAGCAGGCGTATGCCTGCTTACAGATCACACTCTCCCGCCCGCACTATGGACGTGAGATGTTGCGTCCAAGGTGCGGGGCGGGAGAGTGTGATCTGTCAGCAGGCATACGCCTGCTTACGGCTCACATATAGGAATCAATGAGAGCATTCAGACCGCGGTGCGCCCTATTATAAACATAGGGACCGCGGTCTGCATGCTGATACTTGCAGATGCATCTGCAAAACGCTGCAGATGCATCTGCAAGTGTGAAGGCAGCCGTAGAGCGCCATAAGAGCGCGATAAACAATGGCGAGCTATAGAGTGCAATAAACAATGGAGAGCTATAGGGTGTGATAAACAATTGGAAGCTATAGAGCGTGATAAACATGGCGAGCTATAGAGCGAGATACACAATGGCGAGCTATAAAGCGTGATAATCAATGGCGAGCTATATAGCGCAATACACAATGGCGAGCTATAGGGCGTGATAAACAATGGCAAGCTATAGAGCGTGATAAACAATGGCGAGCTATAGAGCGCAATAAACAATGGCGAGCTATAGAGCGAGATACACAATGGCGAGCTATAAAGCGTGATAATCAATGGCGAGCTATATAGCGCAATACACAATGGCGAGCTATAGGGCGTGATAAACAATGGCAAGCTATAGAGCGCGATAAACAATGGCGAGCTATAGAGCATAATAAGAGCGTGATAAACAATGGCAAGCAATAGAGCGTGATAAGAGTGCAAAAAGAGGGCAAAAAGAGTGCAATAAGAGTGCGATAAACAATGGCAAGTGATGGTGAGCTATAGAGCGCAATAAACAATGGTGAGCTATAGAGCACGATAACAGTGCAATAAGTGCGCAATAAGAGCACAATAAACAATGGCGAGCTATAGAGCCGATAAACATACGCGCTAGAGCGATAGAGCAGGATAGACAATTAACATGGCGAGCTATTACGCGATGTGCAATAAATGCAAAAGATGCAATAGATGTGAACAATGGGATGATGGCGAGCTATAGAGTGCAATAAACAATGGGCTATAGAGCCGATAACAATACGCGCTTAGAGCGCGATAAGGCAGATAGAGCAATTAACATGGATATGAGCGCGTAGGATGCAAAAGAATGCAAAAGTGCAATAGAGTGTGATAAACAATGGCGAGTGATGGCGAGCTATAGAGTGCAATAAACAATGGCGAGCTATAGAGCACGATAACACAGTGCAATAAGAGCGGAATAAGAGTGGAATAAACAATGACGAGTTATAGAGCTCCATAAGAGCGCAATAAGTAATGGCGAGCATTAGAGCGCAATAAACAATGGCAAGCTATAGAATGCGATAAGAGCGCGATAAACAATGGCGAGTGATGGCGAGCTGTAGAGCGCCATAGGAGCACGAAAAACAATGGCAAGTGATGTAGAGCGCCATAAGAGCGCGATAAACAATGGCGAGCTACAGAGCGCAATAAGAGAATGATAAGCAATGGCGCAATAAGAGCGCAAGTATAGCGTAATTACAGCACAATAAACAATGGAGAGTTATAAAGCGCGATAAGAGCACGATAAACAATGGAGAGTGATGGCAAGAGATGTAGAGCGCCATAAGAGCGCGATAAGAGCACGATAAACAATGGCGAGCTATAGAGCGCGAAAAACACAGGCGAGCTTTACAGCACGATAAACAATGGCAAGCTGTAGTGCGCGATAAGAGCACTATAAACAATGGCGAGTGATATAGAGCGCCATAAGAGCGCGATAAACAATGGCGAGCTATAGAGCGCCATAAGAGCACGATAGGAGCGCATTAAACAATGGTGAGCTATTGAGCGCGATAAGAGTGCAATACGAGTGCAATAAGAGAGCAATAAGTAATGGAGAGCTACAGAGTATGATAAGAGCACGATAAGAGCGAGATAAACAATGGTGAGTGATGGGGAGCTGTAGAGCACAATAGAAGCACGGTTAACAATGGTGAGTAATGGTGAGCTATAGAGCTCCATAAGAGGGCCATAAGAGCACGATAAACAATGGTGAGCTATACAGTGCGATAAGAGCGCGATAAGAGCGTGATAAGCAATGGCGAGCAATAGAGCACGATAAGAGTGCAATAAGAGCGCAATTACAGCACAATTATAGCACAATAAACAATGGCGAGCTATAGAACACGAAAATGAGCGTGATAAACAATGGCGAGCTATAGAGCAGATAAACATGGCGAGCTATTGTGCGTGATAAGAGTGCTATAAACAATGCGAGTGATATAGAGCACCATAAGAGACGATAAACAATGGCGAGCTGTTAGAGCACGATAAGAGTGCAATCAAAGCACAATAAGAGCTGATAAACAATGGCGAGTTATGGGAATTATAGGCTCCATAAAAGTGCGATAACAAGGCGATAAACAATGGCGAGACTATAGAGCGTGATTAAACAATGGCGAGCTCTTAGATTGCGATAAACGAATGGCATAGCATAATAAAGCACGCTAAGAGTGCAATTAAGAGCACAATAAGAGCGTGATAAACAATGGGAGTGATGGCGAATTATAGAGCTCCATAAGAGCACGGATAAACAAGATAACAATGGCGAGCTATAGAGCGCGTTAAACAATGGCGAGCTATAGAGAGCGCGTATAAACAATGGAGAGCTTAAGAGAGAGATAAAATAAATGGCGAGCTATAGAGCACGCTAAGAGTGCAATTAGAGCACAATAAGAGCATGATATAAATGGCGAGTTATGGGAATTATAGGCTCATAAAAGTGCGATAAAGCAGCGATAAACAATGGCGAGCTATTAGAGCGTGATAACAATGTGCGAGCTATAGAGCACGCTAAGAGTGCAATTAGAGCACAATAAGAGCGTGATAAACAATGGCGAGCTATAGAGCGCAATAAGAGCATGATGATATACAATGGCGAGTTATGGCGAATTATAGAGCTCCATAAGAGCGCCATAACAGCACGATAAACAATGGCGAGCTATAGAGGGCGATAAACAATGGCAATCTATAGAAGCGCGATAAACAATGGCGATCATAGAGCGCAGATAATGCGGGCTTTAACAGCAGAATAAACCAATGGCGAGCATAATGCACAATAAGAGCGCTATAAACAATGGCGAGATGATATACAGGCATAGAAGCACGATAGGAGCGATTTAATAAATGGTGAGCTATTGAGAGCCGCTAAGAGTGCAATACTGAGAGCAATAAGAGCAACAATAAGAAAGCAATAGCAATGGCAATTACAGAGTGTGATAAGAGCACGATAAGAGCGGAATAAACAATGGCGGAGGATGGAAGCTGTGTAGAGCACAATAAGAGCTACTGAGTTAACAATGGCATGATATGGCGAGATTATAGAGCTCCATAAGAGCACGAAACAGCGCGATAAACAATGGCGAGCTATAGAGCGCGATAAACAATGTCGAGTTATAGAGTGCATAATAAAGTGCTATAAGAGCGCAGTTTAAGAGCGCAATAAGCAATGGAAGCTACAGAGTGCGATAAAAGCACTGATAAGAGCGCGATAATCAGATGGGAGAGCTATAGAGCTATTAAGAGCATGATATATAATGGCGAAGTGATGGCAAATAATAGAGCTCCATAAGAGCGCGATAACAGACGCGTAAAAACAATGGCGAAGCTATAGAGCACGATAAGAGTGCAATAAGCAATGGCGAGTTATAGAGCCGATAGACCCAATGGCAGGGTGATGATGAGTTATAGAGCACGATAAACAATGGCTAAATAATTGAGCGCTATAAGAGTACAATAACAGTGCAATAAGAGTGCAATAAGAATGCAATAAGAGTGGATAAACAATGGCAAGCTATAGAGCAATAAGACGCAGTAAACAATGTCGGCTATAAACACATAAACCAATCGCGAGGTGATGGTGAGCTGTTGAGCGCGATAAGACCGCGATAAATAATGGTGCGCTATAAAGAGCCATAAGAGCGCGTTAAGAGCGCAATAAATAATGGTGAGCTATACATCGCCATAAAAGCGCGATAAGAGCGCGATAAACAATGGCGAGGTATAGAGTGCAATAAGAGCATGATAAACAATAGCAAGCTATAGAGCGTGATAAGAGCGCGATAGACAATGGCGAGCTAAAGAGCACGATAAACAATGGCAATCTATAAAGCGCGATAAGAGAACGATAAACAATGGCGAGTGATGGAGACCTGTAGAGCGCCATAAGAGCGTGATAAACAATGGCGAGTGATGGCAAGTGATGTACAGTGCCATAACAGCATGATAAACAATGGCGAGCTATAGAGCACAATAAGAGCGTGATAAACAATGGCAAGCTGGAGTGCGATAAGAGCACAATAAACAATGGTGAGTGATGGCAAGCTATAGAGCACAATAAGAGCGTGATAAACAATGGCAAGGTATAGAGAGCAATAAACAATGGCGGGTGATTTAGAGCGCGGTCAACAATTGTGAGCTATACAGCGCGATAAGAGCACGATATGAGCACATTAAACAATGGTGAACTATAGACCGCAATAAGAGTGCAATAAGAGCGCGATAAACAATGGCGAGTGATGGCGAGCTATAGAGCGCGATGAACAATTATGAGCTATAGAGCACAAAAAGAGTGTGTGATAAACAATGACGAGCTATAGAGCGCGATAAGAGAATGATATACAATGGCGAGTGATGGCTAATATTAATAGCACGATAAACAATGGTAAGCTATAGAGCACGATAAACAATGGCAAGCAATAGAGCACGATAAGCAATGGCGAGTGATGGTGAGTTATAGAGCACGATAAACAATGGTGAGCTATTGAGCGCTATAAGAGTACAATAATAGTGCAATAAGAGTGCAATAATAATGCAATAAGAGTGGAATAAACAATGGCGAGCTATAGAGCATGATAAGAGCGCAATAGGAGCGCAATAATAGCGCAATAGGGGCGCAATAAGAGCGCTGTAAACAATGACGAGCTATAGAACACGATAAACAATGGCGAGTGATGGCGAGCTGTTGAGCGCGATAAGAGCGCAATAAATAATGGTGCGCTATAAAGAGCAATAACAGCGCGATAAGAGCGCAATAAACAATGGTGAGCTATAGACCGCCATAACAGCGCGATAAGAGCATGATAAACAATGGCGAGCTATAGAGCACGATAAGAGTGCAATCAAAGCACAATAAAAGCGTGATAAACAATGGCGAGCTATAGAGCGCGATAAGAGCATGATATACAATGGCGAGTGATGGCGAATTATAGAGCTCCATAAGAGTGCGATAAACAATGGCGAGCTGTAGAGCGCGATAAACAATGTCGAGCTATAGAGTGCAAAAAGAGTGCTACAAGAGCGCAATAAGAGCGCAATAAGCAATGGAGAGCTACAAAGTGCGATAAGAGCACGATAAGAGCGCGATAAACAAAGGCAAGTGGTGGTGAGCTATAGAGCGCGATAAACAATGGCGAGTGATAGTGCACAATAAGAGCACTATAAATAATTAATGGCGAGTGATATAGAGCACCATGAGAGCGCAATAAACAATGCTGAGCTATAGGGCGCCATAAGAGCACGATAGGAGCGCATTAAATAATGGTGAGCTATTGAGAGCGATAAGAGTGCAATACGAGTGCAATAAGAGCACAATAAGAGAGCAATAAGCAATGGCAAGCTACAGAGTGTGATAAGAGCATGATAAGAGCGAGATAAACAATGGCGAGTGATGGTGAGTTATAGAGCTCCATATGAGGGCCATAAGAGCACGATAAACAATGGTGAGCTATACAGTGCGACAGGCGCACGATAAGAGCGCATTAAATAATGGCGAGCTATTTAGCGCGATAAGACTGCAATAAGAGCGCAATTAGAGTGCATAGAGCGCAATTACAGCACATAAACAATGGTGAGCTATAGAGCGTGATAAGAGCGTGATAAACAATGACGAGCAATAGAGCACGATAAACAATGGCGAGTGATGGCGAGCTAAGAGCGCGAGGAACAATGGCGAGCTATAGAGCACGATAAGAGTGGAATAAGAGTGCAATAAGAGCGCATTAAGCAATGGCATGCTATAGAGCAAGATAAGAGCGCTATAGAGCGCAATATACAATGGCGAGCTATAGAACGCGGTAAGAGCACGATAAACAATGGTGAGTGATGGCAAGTGATGTAGAGCTCCATAAGAGCGCGATAAACAATGGCAGATATAGAGCACGATAAGCAATGGCGAGTGATGGTGGGTTATAGAGCGCCATAAGAGCACAATAAACAACGGGGAGCTATAGAGCACGATAAGAGCACGATAGGAGCGCATTAAACAATGGCGAGCTATACAGCACGATAAACAATGGTGAGTGATGGTGGGTTATAGAGCACGATAAACAATGGCGAGCTATTGAGAAGCTATAAGAGTGCAATAAGAGTGCAATAAGAGCTCACTAAACAATGGCGAGCTATAGAGCATGATAAGAGTGCAATTAGAGCGCAATAAACAATGGTGAGCTATAGAACACGATAAGAGCATGATATACAATGGCGAGTGATGGCGAATTATAAAGCTCCATAAGAGCGCTAAAACAGCACGATAAACAATGGCGAGCTATAGAGCACGATAAACAATGGCGAGCTATAGAGCACGATAAGAGTGCAATTAGAGCACAATAAGAGCGTGATAAACAATGGCGTGCTATAGAGCGCGATAAGAGTGCAATAAGAGCAATAAGAGTGCAATTACAGAACAATAAACAATGGCAAGCTATAGAGCGCGATAAAAAGGGCGAGCTATAAGCACATAGAGCACGATATACAATGGCAAGTGATGGCGTATTATAGAGCCCCATAAGAGCGCGATAACAGCACTATAAACAATGGCGAGCAATAGAGCACGGTAAACAATGGCGAGCTTTACAGCACGATAAACAATGGCAAGCTATAGTGCGTGATAAGAGTGCTATAAACAATGGCGAGTGATATAGAGCACCATAAGAGCGCGATAAACAGGGGCGAGCTATGGGCACCGTAAGAGCACGATAGGTGCGCATTAAACAATGGTGAACTATAGAGCGCGATAAACAATGGCGATCTATAGAGCGCGATAAGAGTACAATCAGAGCACAATAAGAGCGTGATAAACAATGGCTGAGCTATAGAGCGCGATAAGAGCATGATATACAATGGCGAGTGATGGCGAATTATAGAGCTCCAAAAGAGCGCGATAAACAATGGCGAGCTATAGAGCGACGACAAAAAATGGTCGAGCTTTACAGCACGATAAAAATGGCGAGCTATAGTGCGTGATAAGAGTGCTATAAACAATGGCGAGTGATATAGAGCGCCATAAGAGCGCGATAAACAATGGCGAGCTATAGGGTGCCATAAGAGCACGATAGGTGCGCATTAAACAATGGTGAGCTATAGAGCGCGATAAACAATGGCGATCTATAGAGCGCGATAAGAGACCATAGAGAATGCGTGATAAACAATTGGCTGGGCTATTGAGATGGAGATAAGAGAAGGATAAGAGCGAGATAAACAATGGCGAGTGATGGGGAGCTGTAGAGCACAATAAGAGCACGGTTAACAATGTCGAGTGATGGTGAGTTATAGAGCTTCATAAGAAGGCCATAAGAGCACGATAAACAATGGTGAGCTTTACAGTGCGATAAGAGCACGATAAGAGCGCATTAAACAATGGCGAGCTATTGAGCGTGATAAGAGTGCAATAGGAGTGCAATTACAGCGCAATAAATAATGGTGAGCTATAGAGCGCGATAAGAGCGTGATAAACAATGCAAAGCAATAGAGCACAAGAGTGCAATAAGAGCACGATAAAGTATGGTGAGTGATGGCGACCTATAGAGCATGATAAAAGTGCAATAAGAGCGCATTAAGCAATGGTGTGCTATAGAGCACGATAAGAGTGTAATTAGAGCGCAATAAACAATGTCGAGCTGTAGAGCGCGATAAACAATGGCGAGCTATAGAGCGCGATAAACAATGGCGATCTATAGAGCACGATAAGAGTGCAAGTAGACCACAAGAAGAGCGTGATAAACAATGGTGAGCTATAGAGCGCAACAAGAGCACAATAAGAGTGCAACTACAGCGCAATTACAGCACAATAAACAATGGCGAGCTATAGAACGTGATAAGAGCGTGATAAACATTGGCGAGCTATAGAGCGCGATAAGAGCATGATATACAATGGCGAGTGATGGCGAATTATAAAGCTCCATAGGAGCACGATAACAGCGCGATAAACAATGGCGAGCTATAGAGCGCGATAAACAATGGCAAGCTATAGAGCGCGATAAGAGTGCAATTAGAGCACAATAAGAGCATGATAAACAATGGCGAGCTATAGAGCGCGATAAGAGTGCAATAAGAGCGCAATAAGAGTGCAATTACAGAACAATTACAGCACAATAAACAATGGCAAGCTATAGAGCGCGACAAACAATGGCAAGCTATAGAGCACGATAAGAGCATGATATCCAATGGCGAGTGATGACGAATTATAAAGCTCTATAAGAACGCGATAACAGCGCGATAAATATTGGCGAGCTATAGAGCGCAATAAACAATGATGAGCAATAGAGCAAAAACGATAAGAATTGCTTAATTAGAGACCACAATAAGAGCGTGATAAACAAAAATGGCGAGCTATAGAGCGCGATAAAAAATGGCGAGCTATAGAGCGCGATAAACAATGGTGAGCTATAGAGCACGATAAGACCATGATATACAATGGCGAGTGATGGCGAATTATAGGGCTCCATAAAAGTGTGATAACAGCGCGATAAAAAATGGCGAGCTATAGAGCGTGATAAACAATGGCGAGCTATAGAGCGCGATAAACAATGGCGAGCTATAAAGCGCGATAAGAGCAGATAACAATGGCAAGTGATGGCGAATTATAGCGCTCCATAAGAGAGCGATAACAGCACGATAAACAATGGCGAGCTATAGAGCACGATAAACAATGGCGAGCTATAGAGCGCGATAAACAATGGCGAGCTATAGAGCGAGATAAATAATGGCGAGCTATAGAGCATGATGAGTGCAATTAGAGCACAATAAGAGCGTGATAAACAATGGCGAGCTATAGAGCGCGATAAAAGCAGGATATACAATGGCGAGTGATGGCGAATTATAGGGCTCCATAAAAGAGCGATAACAGCGTGATAAACAATGGCGAGCTATAAAGCGCGATAAACAATGGTGAGGTATAGAGCGAAATAAACAATGGCGAGCTATAGAGCACGATAAGAGTGCAATAGAGCACAATAACAGCGTGATAAACAATGGCGAGCTATAGAGCGCGATAAGAGCATGATATCCAATTGCGAGTGATGGCGAATTATAGAGCTCCATAAGAGGCGATAACAGCACGTTAAACAATGGCGAGCTATAGGGCGCGATAAACAATGGCGAGCTATAAAGCATGATAAACAATGGCGAGCTATAGAGCGCGATAAACAATGGCGATCTATAGAGCGCAATAAACAATGGCAATCTATAGAGCGCGATAAACAATGGCGAGCTTTACAGCATGATAAACAATGGCGAGCTATAGTGCGCAATAAGAGCGCTATAAACAATGGCGAGTGATATAGAACGCCATAAGAGCACGATAGGAGTGCATTAAATAATGGTGAGCTATTGAGCAGGATTAGAGTGCAATACGAGTGCAATAAGAGCACAATAAGAGAGCAATAAGCAATGGCAAGCTACACATGTGTGATAAGAGCGAGATAAAAAATGGCGAGGGATGGGAGCTGTAGAGCACAATAAGAGCACCGTTAACAATGGCGAGTGATGGTGAGGTATAGAGCTCCATAAGAGCACGAAAACAGCGCGATAAACAATGGCGAGCTATAGAGCGTGATAAACAATGTCGAGTTATAGAGTGCAATAAGAGTGCTATAAGAGCGCAATTAGAGCGCAATAAGCATAGGAAAGCTACAGAGTGTGATAAGAGTACGATAAGAGCGCGATAATCTTTGCAAGTGATGGTGAGCTATAGAGATCGATAAGAGCATGATATACAATGGCGAGTGATGGCAAATTATAGAGCTCCATAAGAGCGCATAACAGCGCGATAAACAATGGCAAGCTATAGAGCACGATAAACAATGGCGAGCTATTGAGCGCTATAAGAGTACAATAATAGTGCAATAAGAGCGCAGTAAACAATGTCGAGCTATAGAACACGATAAACAATGGTGAGTGGTGGCAAGCTGTTGAGCGCGATAAATAATGGTGCGCTATAAAGAGCCATAAGAGCGTGATAAGAGCGCAATAAATAATGGTGAGCTATAGACCGCCATAAGAGCGCGATAAAAGCACGATAAACAATGGCGAGCTATAGAGCATGATAATAGTGCAATAAGAATGCAATAAGAGCTCATTAAACAATGGTGAGCTATAGAGTGCAATAAGAGCACAATTAGAGTGCAATTAGTGCGCAATAACAGCGCAAAAA